>CM056054.1:63558886-64158886 GCA_029574335.1 Rana kukunoris
AAAAACAAAATCAAAGGATGAGGTAAGTGAAGGAGGACTGCACTAGGGTAAAGGAAGCTATTTAGGGAAAACAAATTGTAGCTTTACAACCCCTTTAAAGTGATATTAAAGTCTTGTGGGTTTTTTTTTTTTTTGGTTTAAAAATAACAAATATGTTATACTTGCCTGTTCTGTGTAGTGGTTTTGCACAGAGCAGCCCAGATCCTCCACCCCTCTGGTCCCTCGCCTATGCTCCTGGCCCCCCTCTCTCCTGCCAAGTGCCCTTGTCCCTGGTCGTGGTTCAGCCCCACCCCCTTTTTTCTCTCCTCATTGGCTCACTGACTTTGACAGCTGCTGGAACCAATGACGCACCTTGCTGTGTCTCAGCCAATCAGGAGGGAGAGTCCTTGAGAGCCAAGGCTCTCATGTAACATTGCTGGATCGAGATGGGGCTCAAGTAAGTTTGGGGGGGAGGGCTGCTGCACACAGAAGGCATTTTAGCTTAAAGTGGAGCTCCTCCCTAAAGTGAAGTTCTGCTGATCGGAACCCCCCCCCCCCCTCTGTTGTCACATTTGACACCTTTCAGGGGGGGGGGGGGGTGCAGATACCTGTCTAAAGACAGGTATTTGCACCGACTTCCGGCCCAGCATTCACAAGCAAAAGACGGGTTTTCCTTCACTTCCCGTCGCCCTCCCCGTTGTGTGCTGGGAACACTCGGCTCCCAGCACACAGCGGGAGCCAATCGGCGAGCGCAGCGCGACTCGCGCATGCGCCATAGGGAACCGGGCAGTGAAGCCGAAGCGCTTCACTTCCTGGTTCCCTCACGTGGATGGAGGGGGGAGCAGCAGCAGCTGCAGTATTTGTAGCTGCTAGCTTTTAATATATTTTTTTGATGGGCCATCCGCTTTAATGCATAAAATGCATTAAGATAAAAACCTTCTGACATTAGAACCACTTTAACTGGATGGGTCATTGGGACTTTAAAACATTTTGTATGACTATTATTGTTGTTTGTAGACTGGCAGATGAGTATTTTATAGGGTGGGCTGTCTGGAGATGGCGGCCGGTCATATCAGGATTTCCTCAGGATCTAGTTACAGTCTGTAGGGAAATGAGTGTTGCTTCTGCCAGTGATGTGAGCCGAGGATATCGGATACTTTGATGCTGACTTCTCTAACATCCATTTGCTCTTGGTCTGGAATTGGGCCATTGTGGTTTAACATGAAATAGGAGGAGAATCTCGGGGAAAGAGCTGACTACAAAGCACTGTTCTCTGTACATAAGAACATGAAAGAATTGTGGTATAATATATCGGTGCTAGATGAGGACACAATCTCCCTGGCCTATGAGGATGCTACAAATGTTCTGCCCTTTAGGATCCTGTATAGCTTCAGACTTTTGTTTAGACTGTGCTTTCCTTTAAAGGGGTTGTAAAGGTAATACAAAAATTCCCCTAAATGGCTTCCTTTACCCTAGTGCAGTCCTCCTTCACTTACCTCATCCTTTGATTTTGCTTTTAAATGTCCTTATTTCTTCTGAGAAATCCTCACTTCCTGTTCTTCTGTCTGTAACTCCACACAGTAATGCAAGGCTTTCTCCCTGGTGTGGAGTGTCATGCTCGCCCCCTCCCTTGGACTACAGAAGAGTCAGGATGCCCACTAACACACAGCTCCTTTCTCTATCTGCAACGTAGAGAGCGTCCTGACTCTCCTGCTCGCCCCATTATCAATTGATCATACATATTGTGGTCTTTTTTTAAAATGTCAATTGTGTATAGCAGTTCCCTCTCTGCAAAGCCTGATTCATTACTCTGTCAGCAGAAGTGACCAGAAGATTTTAGATCCATGCTTGGACAGGCTAGTTGAACAAAAATCGTGCGTTCAACTTCTGTACAATTGGTCTGCTTGGCTTTTCCCAAACAATAAGTGCCACTGGTTATAGCAGCATCAGTGTATTGTGATGTCGGGGAAGACCCTCCTCTGGCAGGGTACCATGACTCAATGGGAAGGATTTCCCTATCCACATGGAATGTGTAAATAGGACATTCGGGTCTGCCTTGGGCTATTTTCTCTAATGGTCAAATGTTTTCAAACACTTCTGGTTGAATGTTCTTAAAGCGGAGTTCCACCCATTTGTTTTATACATGCTGTTTATGGTATCCCCTTGAGCATCCTTTTCCCAATGAAAATAGTTTTTGTGTGTAAATGCCTTTTTCAACTGCACTTCCGGCAGCCCCCGCCTAAGCGATTACATCACTAGGCGATTCTCAAGGGCTCCTGGGATTTACCATCATGTATCCCAGGAGTCCTTGCGAATCGCCTAGTGACTAAGGCTCGTATTCATTTCTAGACAGAAAATGACATGGGATGAATGGGAATGAATGGGAGGACTGGGATGTTATGACTTTTTTTTTTTTTTTTTTTTGTGGTGGTAGGTGGGGCTAGGATGGACTCCAAAACCACACCAGCTGTGTTTTTGGACAAGAGGGCTGAGCTGGAGGGGCGTGGTTTACAGGTTGGCTGTTGGAGCTAAGGTGGGACAGATAGTCTCGCCATCAGAGCTTTTCACACTGTCTGTAGATAAGAGGAAAATGAGCAAGAGGCGTGGTATACAGAGAGGGGCTGAGCCGGCCTTTAAAGGGATACCATCTGTTTGTAAACGGAGGGGCTGAGCTGGAGGGGCCTGGAATGTCATTGACAGGTTTCTATAGCAACAGGGTGGGAACTTCCGCCAATGTGGCCATTGCTATGGCAACCAGTTGGGAGGAGAGAAAGCCGCTCAGTAGCTTCACTGCACAGGCGCACGATTGGAACCTGTCTGCTGGGTAGCCCAAAAATGGAAATGGAAGATAGGACGTCAGATGCCCACAGCTAACATGAAACCTGCCTGCTTCCGAGATATGGTTGGTAATGAACCTTTTTTTTACTAAAACTACAACACATATGACATGTTCTAAATGGTCGTGTCAATTTTTAGACAAATACAGAGAAGTCTTTAAAACAGTGTTTTGTGGGACTGAAACTCTGCTTTAAAGTGGTTGTAAATCCCCCCCCCCCCAAAGGCACAATGAGCTAGTATGCATAGCATACTAGCTCATTATGAAATACTTACCTTGGATCAAAGCCCCCACAGCAGTCCTCATACACCGTTCCAGCCAGTGACATTGCTCCTTGAGTTACTTCTGGGTATCGCGGGCTCCGGTATTGTGATTGACCGGAGCCAAATGTGCACGGGAGCCGCCGGTAACGGCATACTAGCTGAAGCAATTTATAATATGATTATAAATAGACCCAAATGTGTATGTACTGTACACTGCACATAATTTTCAAGATATATCACTGTTTGAAATGTCAGAAGTGTATGAGTAATGTCTGTACACAAATCTGTATGTATGATCCATTGATCCACATAACCTTGTCCATAAATTGGAAACAACCCTGTCCCCAAGGTATAATTAATTCACCTCTGTGATGTATGTCTGTGTGGTATAGTAGACCACAGTCCAGGAAAATCATTATTTTAGCTCAAAATAAATAATGGTTACAGCTTTGTTTTTGTTTTGTACCTTATTTAGATGTTTGTCATTTCTGCTCTAACATTTGTTGCTGGTAATTGCTGCATATCTCTGCATATTCCTCATGTTTTTATTAGTAAATTAACCACTTAACCCCGGACCATATTGCTGCCCAATGACCACAGCACTTTTTGTCATTCGGCACTGCGTCGCTTTAACTGACAATTACGCAGTCGTGCGACGTGGCTCCCAAACAAAATTGGCGTCCTTTTTTTCCCACAAATAGAGCTTTCTTTTGGTGGTATTTGATCATCTCTGCGGTTTTAAATTTTTGCGCTATAAACAAAAATAGAGCGACAATTTTGAAAAAAATGCAATATTTTTTACATTTTGCTATAATAAATATCCCCAAAAAATATATACATTTTT
This sequence comes from Rana kukunoris, assembly GCA_029574335.1. Lineage (NCBI taxonomy): Eukaryota > Metazoa > Chordata > Amphibia > Anura > Ranidae > Rana > Rana kukunoris. Next base: position 63,562,809 of record CM056054.1, read on the forward strand.
TTTTTTTTACCTCAGTTTAGGCCGATACGTATTCTTCTACATATTTTTCATAAAAAAATCGCAATTAGCGTTTATTGATTGGTTTGCGCAAAAGTTATAGCGTTTACAAAATAGGGGGTAGTTTTATGGCATTTTTATTAATATATATTTTTTTTACTAGTAATGGCGGCGATGAGCGTTTTTTTTTCAGTACTGCGACATTATGGCGGACACTTTTGACACATTTTTGGGACCATTGGCATTTTTTTAGCGATCAATGCTATAAAAATGCATTGGATTACTATAAAAATGCCATTGGCAGTGAAGGGGTTAACACTAGGGAGAGGGGAAGGGGTTAAGTGTGTTCCTGGGTGTGCTCTAACTGTATGGGGGGGGGGGTGGCCTCACTAGGGGGAATCACTGATCTTCTGTTCATACATTGTATGAACAGAAGATCAGCGTTTCCCCCACTGACAGGACCGGGAGCTGTGTGTTTACACACATAGCTCCCGGTCCCCGCTCTGTACCAGCGATCGCGCGTGGCCGGCGGCGATCGTATCCGCCGGGCACGCGCGCGGGACTCAAAGGTGAGCGGGGATGCACGCGCGCCCCCTAGTGGCCGCAAAGTAGCTGACGTATAGCTACGGGCTCTCACCCAGGAGAGCCGACCTGCCGCCGTGGAATGACGGCGGCTGGTCGGCAACCAGTTAAATGCGAATGCCCCACTCCAGTGGCTATGGCCATCTACTTAATGTTTTATTTTCCCAAACCACTATGTTTTTAATAAATTAAACAATATATGACCCGCAGAGAGAAACCACAACCACAAAACAAATGGATGTACATGCAGTTTCATAGAATACCTCTACAATTTATCAACACATTCCAAAGTATAGCCTGTATTTAAATGTGTTGGGCTGATCAATGCTAGGATTCAAGGATGGAAAATAATCGTTATCAAAGTCTGAGAAATAGAACAATTTCACCTGAATTTTGCAGTGCTGATGGAACATGCAATTTGAGGTTTTGTCCCCTTTTGAAATGTGTTATTTGTGTCATTGGTGAGTGTTACAAAAATGTAATGATTTAGCCATTTTCAGAACTGCCTCTTTCCACAGAAATAGGTGGTCTGACAAATGCGCTGATAGCTGGGATTGTGGTAACTGTACCGTGTATCTCTGATCTAGATTTTCATTTTCTTTTTCTAATTTGCTCATTTTTCTATATGGTCTGAACATATAGTAAATATATGGTGCTAATATGCCTGAGAGAGAATGTATTATGAAGAGAGAACCATGAGACGCTATATATCAAAAATCTGGATCGTTAATCCTGGGCTTTAATTCTATTTGGGGGTGTATTTTATTTTATTAAGTTTTTATGTGAAACTATAGCTACAGTATCTCAAAGTGAGAACATCCTCACATTATTTTGTAGATTTTTTTTTTAATATCTTTTCATGTGACAACGCTGAAGAAATAAAAAACAATAAAGGTGTGACAGCGCTGTAAATGTGAAATAAACAATTTATGGTGGTAAACACCGATATTGCAATATGAAAAAAGTACAAAAACATAAAATTAATGAATCCACGTTGTGCAAAACAAAAACAAGCTTGTGTGATGTCTTCAAACAACCTCCATGAACAGAGTGCTCCCACCACCTCATGCAATGCTCGCTCACCTCCTTTAACCCCTTCCATACAGGGCATTTTCACCCCCTTCCTGCCCAGACCAATTTTTAGTTTTCAGCGCTGTTGCACTTTGAATGACAATTGCGCGGTCAGGCAACACTGTACCCAAATAAATCGTTATGTTTTTTTTCCCCACACAAATAGAGATTTCTTTTAGTGGTATTTGATCATCTCTGCGGTTTTTATTTTTTGCGCTATAAACAAAAGAAGAGCGACAATTTAAAAAAAACACAATATTTTTTTCTTTTTATTTAATACATATCACAATATTTTTTTTAAAAAACTTTTTTTCCCCTCAGTTTAGACCGATACGCTATGTATTTTTGGTAAAAAAAACGCAATAGCTTTCAGTTATAGACAAAATAGGTGATAGATTTATGAGTGGAAATTGCGCACTGTATTCACACCCTAAAAAAATAAAATAATTAGTGAAAATTAGTGCAACTTAAGGTAAAGTCCTTACTGATGGATAATCCAACATCCAGACCAACCTTTAGGGAAAAAAATCGAACCAAAAGGTTTTCAGTGATAGGTGAATTCCCCCACAAGAAGTCCCATAATAAGAAAAAAAGTAATCACATGCCAATCTTCCTTTTAGTGAGCTATCACACTAAAAAATTATATTTGAATTATCAACTTAGTGTGTATCTGCGATCATCATTTGCGGTGCGCTATAAACAAAAACAAAAGAAGATAAACAAACATATATCAACATAGCTATCAAAGGAAAGAAAGAGATTTAAAAGTCCTCTGTGCGGGGTCACACATAATAAATTTTTTCCTTCACACTTGGATAGTTAGAGTTCAAACAATTTCTCCACACTTCGCACAATAGATGGGTAACCTTACGGATAGGGTTATCACACCATATTAAGCTTGCAAACTTTTAAAACACCCCAGTTTTTTCCAGTTTCAGGTTTGGACACGATAGTAACTCTATAGAAAAGAAAAGGGAACGCTCTCATAGCGTAAAAAAGTTGGTATTAGTTCAAATCTTGATTATTTAAACTCCAAAAAACCAATAGTAAGGAAAAAACAGTAGGTGTTTCAAAATGCAGTGGAGATTGGCATAGAATTGCAACCCGACCGGTTTCGCAGATAGACTTCAACTGGGGTTATAAGATTCACCACTCACCTGCATTTATATAAAGTGATTCTGCCCCAATGAGACCACCTGTACCTCACCTTTCGTCAGCACTAGCGTGCGTGTCATATAGATTTATGGTATTTTTTTTTTTTTTTACTAGTAATGGCGGCGATCTGCGTTTTTTTTTTGTGACCGTGACATTGCGGTGAACATATCGGACACTTTTGACACGTTTTTGGGACCATTCACATTTACACAGCGATTATTGCTATAAAACTGCACTGATTACTGTGTAAATGTGACTGGCAGGGAAGGGGTTAACACTAGGGGGCGCTGAAGGGGTTAAAATGTGTCCTAAAGTATGTTCTAACTGTAGGGGGAGGGGGACTCACAAGGGGAGGAGACCGATGTGTGTTCCTCTGTACTGGGAACACACATCGATCTCCTCACCGCTGACAGGAGGTGGATCTGTGTGTTTACACACACAGATCCACACTCCTGACGTGATTGGCGGAAATCGCGGGTCCCCGGCGGCAATCGCAGCCGTCGGGCGCGCGCGCGGGATCGCGGGTGGCGCCCTAGAACGCCGTGAAGACAGGACGTTGTGCAACGTCCAGTCTCATCGGCGAGCGGATGACCATAGCATCATTTCCCTATGGGCTGGAATTGAAGGGGTTAAAGGACCCTGCAAGGGGTCAAACACGCCTTGCACCCTGTGCAAACATTCCCTCCCAGGGATCGTCTGAGAATCTTGGTGGCTCAAAGAATGAAAGTAATCAAAAGAAAGTGGGTACTCCTTCCACTGTGCTGCTTCAAACTTTAAATCCAAAATGACTACCGGTAAGTTCAGCAACACATGAAAAAGTGAGAAAGTGCCTCCTTATAGTGCAGTATCCGAGAGGTTAAAAATGATACCACTCCACCCCAGCTAGCATTGAACTCACATTTTTAATGAAATTTTAAAAGCATTAAAATGACATGACAGTCTCACTCAGTAGTAGTAATTGTAGTCCACCCCCAGGCTCCACCTCTACTAGTTTCACCACATCCCACGTGGCTTCACCTGGAGGAATGACTCAGATGAAGCCACGTGGGATGTGGTAAAACTATTAACCCCTTGGATACTGCACTATAGGAGGCACTTTCTCTCTTTTTTTCATGTGTTGCTGAACTTACCGGTAGTCATTGTGGATTTAAAGTTTGAAGCAGCACAGTGGAAGGAGTACCTACTTGCTTTTGATTACTTCCATTCTTTGAGCCACCAAGATTCTCAGACGATCCCTGGGAGGGAATGTTTGCACAGGGTGCAAGGCGTGTTTGACCCCTTGCAGGGTCCTTTTGAAGGAGGTGAGCAAGGCAGTGGTCATCTTGGAGGTGTTTAAGTTTGTTGGAATACTTCCCTTAGGCCCAGTCTCTGAAGGGATGGGATCATGCTGTGCTTCAGTATGTCTCAGTACATATTGGTCTCATCAGACCACAGGACATGGTTCCAGTAGTTCATGTCCTTAGTCTGCTTGTCTTCAGCAAACTGTTTGCAGGCTTTCTTGTGCATCATCTTTAGAAGAGGCTTTCTTCTGGGTTAATAGCCATGCAGACTAATTTGATGCAGTTTATGGCATATGGTCTAAACACTGACAGGCTGACCCCCCCCCCCCCCCCTTGCAGCAATGCTGGCAGCAGTCATACGTCTATTTCCCAAAGACAACCTCTGGATATGATGCTAAGATCATGCACTTAACTTCTTTGGTCGACCATGGTGAGGCCTGTTTTGAGTGGAACCTGTCCTGTTAAACAGCTGTATGGTCTTGGCCACCGTGCTGCAGCTCAGTTTCAGGGTCTTGGCAATCTTCTTATAGCTTAGGCCATCTTTATGTAGAGCAACACTTTTTCAGATCCTCAGAGAGTTCTTTGCCATGAGGTGCCATGTTGAACTTGCAGTGACCAGTATGAGAGAGAGAGCGATAACATAAAATTTAACACACCTGCTCCCCATTCACACCTGAGACTTGGAGCCCAATTTGGACGTTTTCACTTAGGAATGTACTCACTTTTGTTGCCAGCGATTTAGACATTAATGGCTGTGTTTTTTTTTTAAAGTGTATTTTTGTGCGTGAACTCGAGAGAGGAGCCGGACATGAGGAGTGTACTCACTTTTGAGATGTTTTATATTCTAAAATTGTGAGCAGGAGGGCTTTTTGTTTCATTCAAGACATACTGGGGGAGCCAATCATCTTCTAACTTCAGCTTGTTCAATTAAGCGTTGGAAATAAAATCTGGAAGCTCCTTGGTCTCCAAACAGAGTTGCACCCGTTTCACTAAATAACCCCACTATATCTCTTCTGAAATAAAGGCTTCTTATTTTTTAGGAAGCTTATTCTTATTAAATATACTGAGCTGCTTACACAGCCTGTCATTTGCCAGGATGAATGAACACCAATGCACATGCGAGTGAGTTATGTCATCCCAGACTGGCCAATAATGAAGACCGAGGGTTTGCAGGGTGGATTTGATTTAAATGAAGTCCATTTAGATCATAATTTTATTTTTTTAACCGGTTTAAATTTAGTTTTATTATAGAAAAGTCAAGTATGGTACAACAGTGATAGATCGTCATTTTTAAAGAGCAACTGTCATCTCTGTCCCACAGCGGGCTCCTCCTCTGACCCGCTGGTGACTCGCTGACGGCCCTATTCACTTTAATGGGATGGCTGGTGATGCGGCAGAGACACAACAAGGTGAGCAGGTGAGTGGATGCCCGCTAACAGGCGCAGCCATGATGGATCTGAAATGATAGATGCTTTTTAAATGTAAGGACTCATTCTTGCTGGTAGTTCTTTAAAGGTGTGTTCGAGCCAATTTTAGTGTTTATTACAAGTCAGCAGCTAGAAAAGGTGTAGCTGCTGGCTTTTAATAAACACACACTCACCTGCTCCACGTTCCAGCGACGCGCCGGCCGGGGCTCCGCGGCTCTTTTGGGTGGAACTCCGCTTTAATATTTGCAAACAAAATTTAAGGTTTTCTATTTAAAATAATAAGCTGTCAGGTTAGTAAAATGGCAATATCAGAACGGATTCAATGATACAGTTTGTGCACATAGATTTGCAAAACGATGGGATAATGGAATATTCCTGAACTTTGTTTTATCTCGTGGTCTCTGTGAAGTTGTGTGAATGCATCAATGCAATGCATGTTATCTCAGCTTGCAGAGCTTGGATTCATTGAACGAGTTTACCAACATTTTTAATATTGCAGAATATACAGCCTCATGCTACATAACTTCCAGTAAGCTCCATGTCATGCTGAATAAACTAAATAATGTATCTTAAATAGAAACCGATCCATAAGTATATTTTACTCCAAAAGCATTTTTATTAAAATTTGATAAAATTTTTTTTTTTAAATCATTAATTTTTATCCACCCTGAAGGTCTGTAACCCAAAACAATCTGGATAGTAGATGCTGCTAGTGAAGGCTGGAGCAAAGGTGTGTACAGTTTTGCTTTAATACTGGAAGGAATAATAATTAGCTAGACCAGCCATTCTCAACCAGGGTTCCGTGGAACCCTAGGGTTCCTCCAGGGGTGGCTAGGGGTTTCGTTGAGCTGTGGCTGATTTACCTCCTAGGACCTGAATTTTTTTTTAGGGTTACCCAGCAGTAAAAAGGTTGAGAAAGACTGAGCTAGACAGTTATCGGGATTCAGGGGATCTATAAAAGAGACTGTTAGATTGCATTAGAAACCATCTAGCAGAGAGAATGTAAGACATTGCTGTATACAAGATGGAATCGGCAAGCAAAGCCAGATCTAGACTTTGGGTTTCGGTGGAACCCTTGTACACAGAGTTGGTTTACATGCCTACACAGTCATAGCGCCCCTTGTGTGGTTTTCTTGAGCCACAAAATTCATTTTTGAAAACAATTCAATTATACCAGTTTTACAGATAATGGCTGGCAAAATATTACTTTTCAAGATACATTTAACCACTTAAGGACCGCCGCATGTACATTTACGTCGGCAGAATGGCACCGACAGGCACATCAACGTATATATACGTTGGTGCCTTGGGGGGGATCGGGGGTCCGATCGGACCCCCCCCCCCGTACATGCGGCGGTCCGCGCGGCTGCAGGAGCGATCCGACAAGTGGGGGCGGCTATCCGTTTTCATCCGCCCCCTCCGGATCGCTCCCAGCCAATGCGCGCGCCCGCCTGACCTGTCACTTCCTCCTCCTGTGTAAACACAGGAAGGAGGAAGCGACGTGATCTCTCCCTCGGCGTTTGTTTCAAGCGCCGCTGAGGAGAGATCACTACAGAACAAGTAAGTCTGCACTAACACTACACTACACACACACATTTAACCCCCGCGATCGCCCCCCCCCCCCCTCCCCCCTGTCACAGTGTCACTGAATGCAGTAATCATGTATGATTACTGTATTTAGTGTCAGTGTGACAGACAGTGTGACAGTCAGACAGTCAGTAGTGTCAGGGTAGCCCCCCCCACCCCCCCCAATAAAGTTTTAACCCCCTGATCACTGCCCTAGTTAACCCTTTCACTCCCTATTGCCAGCGTCACTAAGCGATCATTTTTCTGATCGCTGTATTAGTGTCGCTGTTCCCGCTAGGTAGCTAATTTTTTTTTTAATGCGATTTTTTTTTTTACTAAAGACATGTGGCTAAATAAATTTTGGCCTAAATGTTTGACTAAAATTTAGTTTATTGTTTTTTTATTATAACAAAAAGTAAAAAATATTGATTTTTTTTCAAAAATGTCGCTCTATTTTTGTATATAGCGCAAAAAATAAAAATCGCAGAGGCGATCAAATACCACCAAAAGAAAGCTCTATTTGTGGGAAAAAAAGGACGCAAATTTTGTTTGGGAGCCACGTCGCACGACCGCGCAATTGTCTGTTAAAGCGACGCAGTGCCGAATCGCAAAAACCCCTTGGGTCATTTGCCAGCGTATTGGTCCGGGTCTTAAGTGGTTAATAAAGTAGGTTTTTCTTAATGCATGTTATATTATTTTATACATTTTTGATTTATATATAATTTTTATATTGTTTTCTATACATTTTTTAATAGAGGGGCTCATTCTGTCAGGGGGACCCGGGGGAATTTCTCCTTTTGCCTCCTTTAAATCCGGCCTGGTCTACAAGAAGGGATGTTATTCTGAAACAACTAATCGATTAATCAACAGCTAATCGTTTATGAAATTAATCAATTACTATTTTCATCGATTAATCGGCCAGTAGCATAATGGAGTTAAAAAAAAAACTGAAATTAGCCCTTTATTTTACAAAAAGAGCAAATCACTACTGTAAATATTACTTTCACTGTCCCACAGTAAAAAATTAACCCCTTACAGTAGCGATTTTCTCTTTTTGTACCAATTTTAGTTTTTAGTTTTTTAACCCCATTATGTTACTAAACATCTCAGGCCTGGGTCACACCTCTGTTCTTTTGGTGTTGTGAGGGATTTAGCTCGGTAGCGGGTGTGTGTGACTCCCTGGATGGGTTCACTACACGCTGAACTATACAGAAAGGCAGTTGAGAATGGTTGAAAACAGAGTTTGGTTTATTCTTCCATATTGCTGGATACAAGTGCAAGCATCGAAACAGCATAAACAGAAAATAAACCCTGGCCACTTGGGGCATCTACCTTCACAACACAGGAACCTGCCTATGGAGTCTGGCACAGCCTACTGCTGGGCAGACACTGCTGGTCATACAGCAGAAAACAACAAAAAGTCTCTTTGATATTTATCACACAAAAATACTGATACAACCTCACCTTCAGAAGTCTTTCTCAGTCCACTGCTCTCCTTAACTTAAAGGCCTCAGGATGCAGCAATCAGTAGTCACCCTCTGGGTGACTTATAGAGCCCTAATTGCCTCATACTGAACAGCTGAAGTTTTCCAAAGCCCTAAACATTTCTGGCTATTTCTGCAGCCGACACCTAATAGTAATTGGTGAATTGTCTAAACAAGGCAGAAATGTATCTCCCGTCTGTGACAACACCCACAGATTTACCTGACTTCTGTCACAGTGTCCTATTGGACATGTTCACATCCATTCTTTTTTCAGCTACTGCGTTTTTGGAAAGGACTATTTTTAATGCAAAACGGTGCTATATTTTTTATTTGGTTCAATATACTTCAGTGGAGAAGCTGCAGAAAAGCATTAAATGCTTTTTGGTGGCAGTTTTATGTTTTTTAATTTGCCCACCAAAAGCAATTGGGAAAAAATGCAAATCGCCGCAAAATGACTTTTTTTTTTTTTTAAAGGTTATTAACTGATTAATCAAAACAATAATCGGCCAACTAATTGATTTATGAAAATATTCGTTAGTTGCTGCCCTAAGGGATATACAGGGTATTATATACAAAAACAGGTTGTAATTTGGACCAAAAATAAAGAAGTAAAAGAATAGTGATGGTAACATTTTAGTGGCGGGAATAGTAATTAGAAATAACAGCCCTTGGTGTTCTTCCCATAACTACAGTATTTCATTTATCCTGACCACACAATCCTCATTTAACAGTGCCTTGGGGAATATGACATCCACCGCTGCACGCCATTAATTCTGCTCGGAGACCGGCTGGCTGTCAATTCCGTGTTTCAGGAACCAATGGTATTCAAAGAAAGTTCAGTGCTCAGGTTGTATTTGAAAGATACACTCCTTGTACCCATGACTATGCCTGTGATTACTTCACTCTTGTGAGTACCTATGTTCATGTGTGCAATAAATTAACTTTTATACTACACTTAGATTGGCGACTTTTACCAAAAACACTCTATTTCACACTTACACAGTTCAGTTTTCGTGAGTTAAGTGCAATACATTATGGGAAGCCCTTTCATTTCAATGAGCTGCTCCACGGACTACAATCACACTGTAGTGTGGACACATTATTATTTTTTTAAATGCATTCCACTAGAGTGCTCGGCAATAAGTGACTATGCATTGTGGTGTAATTTAGCATGTGTGTTGTATTGTGCAGTTTTGTGGTGCCACTAAGTGAGTGGCAGCATAGAGCATATGCCAGAACATAGTACTGTGGGAATGTGTGCAATATTACACACGTTCCCTTGTTGCATAAATAGGAATGGGCCCTAAGGACATGCATAGAAGTTAATAGAGTAGTTACATGTAAAATCAAGTCATTTGGAAACATAAACAAGACGCATCAGATTTTATCCGTAAAAATAGACTAGGTGTTTTCACCAAACATTCACTGCTGCTGAATCTTTTTGGGGTGCACTTACTTTAAATTAAAATGATTCACCTTCAGTAAATATTTGGTGAATCTTCCACAAGACCGCACGATTGATCCCTTTTTAAAAGGATTTTAATGGTGTAGTTGTAACAGAATGGCCCGTGACACCCAGAGACTTTTGAAGGATGGGGGGTACTCCTGTGCCAGCGTCACTAATAACTTTTGGGTCTAGGGTCATCCTGTGCCCCTTTTGGGCATAGGGTGATGGAGAAATAATTGCAGGAGATCTGGACATATTACAGGTGATTTCATGCTGACCCACAACCGGTCAATAACCGTGTCTCCTTCAATGCTTAACCTAGGCTGTTGAGATGCTAATTCAGTTTGCTACTGGGAGATGTGAATGGGAGCTTGGTAGACAGCCTGCCTGCCTATTATGGGATGTTAAAGTGTCTTGCTGTATTTGCATTCTGTGTCCATTGTGTTAATTAGGTCTGCTTACAAGACCTGTTCATTGTGTATGCTAATGACACTGTATGGTGTGAAAATACTATTGATGATAGATATGTGTTGGCAGTCTGACGTCTCGGGTGTAGTAATTGGGTCATGTTAATTATGTCAGACCGGTGCCGAAAAGTCTGTGGGATGTGTAATGGAGAATCGTTAGCCCCCCCATTGTGTGATGAGGTGGTGGAGAGTTTAATTCTCCCTGTGACATGCTTGTACTATATATAACCAGCTGAGTGTACCATTAAAAGTGTTCATACATTTTGAAACTAGTAACAGAGCTTGCTTGTCTCGTTTTGGGAAATGGAATGGATCGTGTCTACATGGTTTGTCGAAGTGTCGGATAAGCTGTCTTGGGTTGATGGAAGATCTTAAACGGTGGTAACTGTTACAGTAGTAAGCTCACTTTTTTTCATCTTTTACCTACAGGTAAGTCTGTAATAAGGCTTACCTGAGAGTATTGTGAATATCAAACTTGCACTGTTTAGGAGATATTCAAAGTGCATGCAGCCAGGGACCTCACCGGTGCATGTTCTATGAAGGTCCGGCATACCGTGCCGGACCTTCAGAGCCTGTGCGGTAAATGGCGGCTCCTATGTGCTTGCATGGAGTGACGTCATCGTACCCCCAGCCACTCATGTAGCCAGAGGCTGCGAACCCGGAAAGAAAGACCGATGAAAGCCCTCTCAGCAGTGATGGTACGACGCTGGAGGGCCTCAAATTAAGGTAAGTCTCTCATAATGTTCTAATAGGCGATGCATACTAGCAAATTATAACATTGCCTTGCGGGGGATTCTTTTTGCCTTGCGGGGGATTCTTTTTGTTTTTTCTTTAACTGTTTACTACCACGTTAACGTGGGCACTTAATTATTAATAATGGAAGACCTGCAAAGTTAAAAATGTAAGGTTTTTATCATTTTTTTTTCTTCATAATAAATTGTTGCCATTTCAATTTGTAACGAGCCAGAATATAACATTTATTTTCCTCAACTATAACGGTGAACACCCCGGAAGTCAAATCTTCCTGCTCCTGTAATTGGCCTACTTCTTTTCCTAGATCTGAATAGATCTTCAGAAATAATTTGTTTTTTTTCATCACTGTCCTTCCATTTATTGCAGATGCCTTTCATCTTTGGAGATATGATCCTCATCATTAATGTTAAACTTCTGCAGGGATGTTAGAAATTTAGCATTTCTCTTAATAAATTAGTGACCTTTCTGATCCAATTATAAATTATATTGGATTAAGACTTTCTTTCAAGAATTCAGTGAAATTGCTTTTCTTGATATTTCATAGATCAGAGAGGTAGGCAAGAATCTGCACTTGTCCGCTTATCTAACCCAAAAACAAAAATGTAATTTATTGCAGTTTTATCAATTCTTGGATGTGTTGGAAATTAAAAAAACTGCAGCCACCACATCTAAGAAATGTTAGAGAGTTTCAGGGGTGTTATTTTGGGGTTTTCATTTCTTCTGTTTTATTTTTTTTTTTTATATAGGGCCCTATTTTAAGTTTGGGATGATCAAAGAAGAAAATGGGTATATATTAATGAGACTGTAATACCATCCAACCGGTGCTTGGATCTATAAAAACACAAAAGCTACTCTATCCAAAATGCAACATAATCACTTAGTAAATGTACTGTATGTATCAATTCTATCCAATAGCTCTGTACAGAATTGATTATTACAGTGGAACCTTGGATTACGAGCATAATCCATTTCAGGAGAATGCTTGTAATCCAAAGCACTTACATATTAAAAAGAGTTTTCCCATAGAAGTCGATGGAAGCGAAAATAATTTGTTCCACATTGACTTCTATGGCATGCAATACCGCATGTGGCCAGAGGCCGAGAGACTCGGAAATACCTGGAGATCGTTCGGCTGCATTCGGAAACCCTCGGGAAAGGAGTATTTCCAAACGGTTTAGATCGGATCCAGCGCCCCCGCACCTCTGGCCAAATGCAGTACTGCACACTGCAGTGGCTTGAATCTTGCTAGTTTTGCGAGACTACACTCGCAAACCGAGTCCGGATTTAAAAAAAATGTAATAAAAAAAAAAAATTGCTTGCGACATGCTTGTTAAGCGCGTTACTCTCGATCCGAGGTTTCACTGTATATGCCAATTGGGCCTATTGTCTGTCATTAAAACGATCCTGTTGCTGTCCAATTAGTTTCCCAACACCTTGTTGAATCCATGGCACAAAGAATTAAGGCAGTTCTGAAGCCAAAGGTGGGTTTTACCCAGTACTAGCAAGGTGTCCGGTGAGTGTATACTTTGTTGCATAGCCGTATCCATAGTCGACATCCAACAAGTACTACATTTAAGTCAAACGACTCTAATAGTCCTTGCTGTTGGCACAGAAAAAGCTAGAAACCACCATCGCCTATGTTACTAATCCTTGTCCACTCAACGGCAAAGGCAAATCTCACGATAACTATGCTGCTATGCTTATATAATCGCAGCCCACTTTTGCAACCAATCAGGATTGACACAATACAGGGGTTTATAAATGTATTTATACTGCGATATACCGCCTGCCAGGTTCTAAGAAGTATAGTATAGTATACGGCATGTATGTATGTTTTTTTTTTAGCACAGATGAAAACAAAGCATGATTAACACCACTTATCCAAAAACCTCAATATTCCCTTTTGTGTAAACAACATATAGTCTACGTTGCAGTAATACAATTGCAGCAAAATATTTTTATTTGTACTCAGCATTTTCCATGCAAATGTGTAAAGTCTCTCAGCCTTCCAGCAAAACAATTCAATTTTTTTGCTGCAGATGCAGTTTTAAATGTATCCATTGTGTGAGTGTGTCTCTAGCTTCCATGCAATCCCCTGTTGGGAGACCACCAGCAATTTCCAAGGAGTTGTCTGTCGTAAGATCCCTTGAGGAATCCGGAGCTACCTATAAAACAGGATGTTGCTCAGTCCTGGTTATGTTTCATGTAGGATTGCACTAATGCCAATACTGAGCAGTTGCAGGAGTACTTCCCTGTATAGCTTTAATAAAGCAGCTGACAGACCCTCCCCCCTTGTAAAGCTTTCAATAAAGCAGCTGACGGACCCCCCCCCCTCCCCTTGCGCAGCTGTTGGCTGTTTTATTAAAATCTATACAGGAAGATCAGTGCTTGCAACTCCTGCACCGCTAACCTGACTGTCCCCTGTGCTTCTCCTCCGTGTCCCCCTCTGTGCTCTTCCGGTCCCCCGCCACGTCCTCTGTGCTCTTCCGGTCCCCCGCCACGTCCTCTGTGCTCTTCCGGTCCCCCGCCACGTCCTCTGTGCTCTTCCGGTCCCCCGCCACGTGCTCTTCCGGTCCCCCGCCACGTGCTCTTCCGGTCCCCCGCCACGTGCTCTTCCGGTCCCCCGCCACGTGCTCTTCCGGTCCCCCGCCACGTCCTCTGTGCTCTTCCGGTCCCCCCTGTCCTGGATCTGTCAGTGATCACTGACTGTCAATGTTCGTGATTACTGACTGTCCATTCATACTCGGCATCGTAATCTGTGTTTACGATGTCTGTTTATGAATGAACAGGAGCCGCTGTCTCCTGTCCATTCATTTTCAGTGCAGCTGAGACTGCAAAGAAAGGGACTGGGCAATGTGTGTCCTTAGTCTTTCTCTCTTTCTCTGTCTCAAAGTGGAGATGTCGTCATAATAACAAAATCATAATAAAAAATGTAATATTTAAAAGGTAAACCTAAAATAAGAAAAACACTGACACCGTTCACCCCCCCCCCCCCCCCAAAAAAAAGGCCTTGTATAAAAACAAAAAAAATATACATTTGTAAAAAGTAATTAAAAAAATAAAATTGGGAAAAAATAAACAAAGAAAATAAACTACTGACACTGTCGCATGATGGCGGCGTGGATTGGTCCTTTATGAGGTAGAACAAAAGTTTGATCCTGAGTGTATTACAGGAGGGACACGCCAGAGGAGCATAGAGGACCTCTTGGATATTGTAGTACAGTAAAACCTTGGTTTGAGAGTAACTTGGTTTAAAAGCGTTTTGCAAGACAAGCTACATTTTTTTTAATACATTTTGACTTGATATACAAGTGATGTCTTAATATAAGAGTAGCATCGGCGGGAGGACATGATGGGGGCAGACACGGTAACCTAAACCCTATTCTCGTTCTGTACTTTCTTTCCCTTTCTCAGTTCTCTTTTCCTCTCATAGACTATTGTTACATGGTTGCATGCGACCCTAAACTGAAAAATACGGCATGTTATGCTATGTTTACTGATATGGTCACCAGAGGAGCTATTTTTTTTTTATGGTTATGCCCCATTGACTAATGGCCCATTCCCTCCTGTAGTTGCTGTAGGAGGGAACTGTGTTTATACTCCCTGATAAATGTCTGCATTGACCTTTTTACTGTTTGTATTTTACTGCAAATTAAGAACTACTTTTATATAAATAAAAATCGTTATTTGAAAAAAAATATGAGTAGCGTGATGGCATAAGAAAAGAGGGGCCTCTAAGTGTAGCAATATGGTTACATTTACCGAAGGTACAACATTTAGCAACATATTGCTACACTTAGAGGCGCCTCTCTTCTCTTTTATACTTTGTAGCTCCTGCTGGATTTTGCTTCTGATCCCCTTGTGGAAGCTTCCATTTGTGGATGGACATTTTATGGTTACACAACCTTTTGCATTGCTATAATCTTTTTATATGGACTATAAACTGAAGGACCTATAACTAAATGGTTGTGGAACGAATCATCTGAGTTTCCATCATTTCTTATGGGGAAATTTGCTTTGATATACAAGTGCTTTAGATTACAAGCATGTTTCGAACAAATTATGTTTCAACATGAAAAAAAAAATGTTGTTTTTCAGCATGTCCAAAAAAACGTTTTCCCAACTTCATCATTAAAAACTATGTTGCCCACAAACCATCATTTAAAAAAAATGATCTAGCAAAGCGCGGTGACGTACAACACATACGACGGCACTATAAAGGGGAAGTTCCATTCGCCTTTGGGCTGCTTTAGCTGATTTTGTGTTAGTAAAAGACGATTCGCGCTTTTCTGTCTGTTACAGCGTGATGAATGTGCTTACTCCATTACGAATGCTAGTTTACCAGAACAAGCGCTCCCGTGTCATAACTTGCTTCTGAGCATGCGCTGCTTTTTTACGTCGTTTTAGCCCACACACGATCACCCCCCCCCCCCCCCCCCCCCCCCGAAAAACATCGTTTTAAAAACTACATTAAAAAATGCAGCATGTTCGAATTTTTTTTTTCTTACGTTTTTCAGAACCTGAAAAATGTGTAGCCCACACACGGTCACTTTAAATGACTTTTTTTTTCATGCTGAAAAATTATTGTGTGTACGCGCCATTAGTTGCAAAATTGAGGAGTTGAAAACAAAGAAGCTTTTGAATATTGAGTATGCATCCAGTATTGAAATATTATATTTTTATGTTTTCCCAAAGTAATAAGGGTTAATGATTTTATAAACTAGTGTATATGAAAGATGCATTTTGCCTGCAGCTTCCATAATAAGCTTCTATTTTGTAATGTACATGTGAAAATAAATGACAGCTGAAATCTGATTGCTGTGGGCAACATACATTCCTTTCAGTTTTGTGCTTCTTTTTCTGCTAATGTGCTGGTAACTGCAAATGACTTGTGCTTATTACAGTTAGGGTTGTGCTTTTTTATTTTTGTGGTATATTCATATTTAATGCAGTTGCATTTTCCTGAACACAGAATTAATTGTTGCTTTGCAAATGATAGTTCAAGGCAGTTAAACTACCGTATTTTCCAGCATATAAGACGACCTTTTACACCGGAATTATAGACCGGGTGAAGCAGCTGCCCAATAGATATCGGCCTGCCAGGTGCTCTAAAATACTGTATGTAATTCAGTATATGCGCCGCTCAGCCAATCCCGGTGGGCGATGCACTCTGTTGATGACTAGAGCCTCGGATTGGAGTAACAACCTCTGCCAATCCGAGCAGGCTACGTTATGTAGCCTGCTCGGATTGGCAGAGGTTGTTGCTCCAATCCAAGCAGGCTCTGTAGTCATCAACAGAGTGCATCGCCCGCCAGGATTGGCTGAGCGGCGCATATACTGAATTATACAGCTTTACAGAGCACCCAGCAGGCTTCGGCCTCTTCATTTTTGAATGGTATTACCACACAAGGTGGTCGTCTATTGCGGTGAGTAGAGCACAAAACCACAGTTTTAAACTGAATATTAGGGGGTCGTCTTATGTGCCCAGCTGCCTTATACGCCGGCAAACATGGTAGAATAAAACCCTCATTGTTTTTTAGTTCAACAAAATTAGCTCACTAAAATCAACATTCCCAGTAAACAATTTGTTAAGATTCTTACCTTAGCATTTGCAGTTTACAACATTCAATGCTGCTGGCTCCTGCTCTCTAAGTTCTGCCTCTCTGAACTTTGAGCCTTCACAGGGGGTGGACGGTATAATCCTGAGTCAGCCTGTTAGCTGGGAGAAAGGAGGAACAGGGCAGTGCCTTGTCATCCTGAGGAAAATAATCAACAGTGTTTGGTGTGTGAGAACATACAATGAATTTGAGTTCTGCCCACAGCACTTCAGACAAGGGGATGGAGAAGGACTGATCTTCCTGTATAGATTTAAATAAATTGAAACGCATCAAAACGCCAAAAAAAATTGCATGCCGAGTGTGTGGTGTCACCATTTACATTGCTCACTGCAATGTAATTTGTCTAAAATGTCAACTCGCATCAACATGCATCTATACTTTGATGTGTTTATGTCCTGCAGGCATTCATTGATGTCTTAATGCAAGCATTCTGATGCATATCTATTAATTTCAATAGAAAATGCCTCAAGCAAAGATGTTCAATCAATATAAACTATATGGAATGTCAAAACTGATTGTTTCAGAATTTATTGATTGCAAATTGTATTTAGTTTCAAATGTATTAACATCTTAAATAATCAAGTAGATGAATCCGTCATGTCTGCTAAACACTACTAGTGTAGTACATGACTATAAATGGCACAAAATGGCTTGCATGTATCAAAAATAAGACAGTAATATAGTGAAAAAGTGACATAATTGTCTCATAATAATAGAGAACATTGTCCCCGCATTCCTGTATGAGACAAAGAAGCAATGTGCAGCAATACTTGGATATACTGTCATTAAGGATCGGGGAGAAAAAAAAAAGAATTCAGAAGGTCTTCTTCAGAGTCCATCACAGAACCTTGAAGCAAGGCCGGCACATTGATTACCTTCCATATTTCCCAGTAAATCCCACTGCTGGAGAGGCAGTCGTTGTGAGAGGAGAAGCATGGAGGGCTGCTAGACCCCAATTCACACACAACATGGAAATCAAGTTGAACCTACACATCCACTGGGAGGGGAAGGAGATGCATCGTTAGTCATAGCTCTCATCATATCGTTTGATTTAGGAGCATTTCTTTGAATATCAATGATGCATCACAACACCCACAGGAAAATTATTCTGTGTAAATTGTTGGCATAACCTAACATCACATCAGCTTGGGTTGCACAGACACAAATTGGCATAACATGAACAGGTTTGCCATTGTTCGTTTTGAATGACCTTGCACTCAATTATGTTAGCATTTAGTCCAGAACCACAGATTTGAAATTCCACCAATTCCTTCATCTATAGCCATCTATAGCTCTGAAGAAATATGCATTTTTCCCCCAGTCGTCTTCCAAGTCAGCCCTTGAGAGATGGAGCTCCTCCCCGTAATCAGGAAACACGTTGCCACTAATTCTTTTCCTCCCCTTTAAGAGGCAGTCCCTCAGGTCCCTGGTCAGTCTTAGTGTTTCCTCCGTCCGGAGGAGACATGTTGCCAGAGGACCTGAGAGGGGGCTCCATCTCTTAAAGGCTGACCAGGGCAGGGGTCCAGCTGGGGCAGCACATTTCCCTGTGAGTAAAGCTGCAGGTATAGAGGCAGCTAATCACGACAAAACGGGAGGGAGCCTCAGAACGGCAGGGGGTCAGATGATCTTACCAGAGCCGTGCAGTATGGGGGGAGGAGGACGGTGTGCGGCCACGGGCAACCCTCTTGGCGGTGTGTAGGAGGTGTCCCGGTTTGAGTCTTTCCTTCTGTGCTCAGGCGTGGAGAAGGCGCCATTTCTTCATCCCCTTGGCGGCGTCGGTGCGGCAGATAGGAAAAAGGGCGTGCACTAGATATGTGCATTCCCGTTCGTACGAATGTTATTTTCGTACGAAAATGTTCATTTTCGTACCCGCGGGATAATGTGTACATACGAAAATGGTAAAGCACCAAAATACGAAAACGACGGGATAACGGATGAGCCGCATAACGAACGACCGCAAATACGAACGAACGATCCGACGGGGAAAAAAACGACAAAACGAAAATGGCAAAATAACGAAAATGAAATCTGTATCAAGAGGTTTGCATTGTGTATTTTGTTTGAATCCGTTTTATGTTCGTTTTCAGTTGTATGTTCATTGTTCAATGACATCTATAACAAAATAATTTCATTATGTATATTGAATGAATTCCTTTTTCTGTTTTCTGTGTATTCAAAATACTGAAGGCAAATTTTTTGTTATAGGTGTCATATCAACATACGAAAATAACAAAAGAAACGTGTTCAAATGCCAATCTTTTGTTTATGGTTTTTTTTAATGGCCAGAGAGTTAGGGCTCTTTCACACGTCCGTTCAGTTTGTCCGTTTTTTGGACGTCCGCTAACGGACCTCAATGCTTCCCTATGGGTTAGCGTCCGATCCAATGACCAAGTGTATGGGGCTTAACAATAGTATTGTTAAGCCCCATACACTTGGTCAGACTATTTTAACAACAAACATAAAAACAATCGTTTTCCGATCGTTCTCAGAAAATTTGTTCGTTTTTAAACTGCATCAGAAAACCATTTTTGGGTTCAGAAGTCTGGCCAACTGATCTCCCTTCAGATGAAAATCCACAGAAAAGTTTATTAGGCTTTACTGTACAAGTGTACTCACTATTCTGCACAAAAGAGAAGCTGCTTTCAGTCACTGAGGCTGGCCATACATGTTCAATTTTCTTGTACAATTTTCTTTTAGATTTACCAAAAACCATATATGAGCTCAAACTAAACAACACTTTCAATTGTATGCAATCAGGCAGGCCCTTGCACTACATAGTTGAAGGTAAATCTAAAGAAAATTGCACAGAAAATTGTATCATGTATGGCCAGCCTAACTCCCTGGCCATTCAAAAAAAACATAAACAAAAGATTTGCATTTGAACCTGTTTCTTTTGTTATTTTCGCATGTTGATATGACACCTATAACAAAAAATTTGCCTTCAGTATTTTGAATACACAGAAAACAGAAAAAGGAATTCATTCAATATACATAATGAAATTCTTTTGTTATAGATGTCATTGAACAATGAACATACAACTGACACTAACAAAAGAAAAGCATTCAAGATACACAGAATGCAAATTGACGAAAATTCACGATAATTATTGTCTAACAAGAAACGAACATGAATTAAACAGAATAACGAATCATCCCGCATGTACGAAAATAAAACGGTAACGGAAATACGAAACAATCGGAATACGAAAAAATCACGTCGTACGACAAACGAACGGGAACAAACGGGAAAACGGGCGTCTTACGAAAAAACGAACGGAAACGAACAGACGGGACCATACGGAACAAAAAAAAACGAAAAAAAATTCTGTGCACATGTCTAGCGTGCACCTGAAGCTGACGCCGCTTGACCCGGAGATGCAGGCGCATCAGTTCCGGGGCGGGATGATGTCATCGGCGTGCGCCGGGGAGCTGGTCCTTCCCCTTAAAGGCGCGGGGAAACTCAAATGGCCGGCTGGTGTAATACACGTGGATGCGGCTGCAGGAGACCGCATAGGACGCCACAGTGTGCCAAGATGCTCGAGGAAGATATCTCGGCGGGACAGGCCCCAGAAGGCGAAAGCACCAGCAGGATACAGGTAGGCACCAGTGTGGTGACCTTTGTATTCATATCATAGGACAGCAGCTAGATGGTGGTGGCACTAGCTTAGCTGGGGTTTACAGGGGGAGTTGTCACTGGGTGATTACTGTAACCGGTATGGTGGAGTATGTGACTCACCGAAATGGGGCCCCTATACTTTTTGTGTCTTTTACACAGGTGAAAACACAGAAAGAGCCAAAGCCCATTCCTAAGAAGCGGTGTGTTAAGTGTAATGCCAAGATGCCTCTGGTATACACTGAACTGCTATGCCAAGTTTGCATGGACAAATTGGTTCAAAAACAGTCAGACGCAGTTTATGCGAACATTTTTGGATCCGTGAGGGAGGATATGGCGAATACCTTTAAGGATCTCAAAAAATTCATTGCAGAAGTTAAAACTCCGGTTGTCCTTTCTGGAAGCCCCTCTCCCATGGCCTCACTCAGATCCGAAGTCGCATCAGGGTCGCATGAGTCTGGGAGGGAGCGAGCGGGCAGCAGCGCAGCTAGCGTTTTTGCAAGTGACGACTCAGAACCTGAGCAGGAGGAGGGGGGTGAAGAAAGAAGGAAGGCTCCCAATTACAAATTATCACTGGAAGATGTGGATGATTTACTAGGGGCCATTTATGAAACCCTTGAAATCGAACATGAAAAGGAAGAACCTTCCAAGCATGACCTAATGTACCAAGGTCTGAGGAAAAGGAATTCCAAAGTATTCCCAGTTCATCAGGTGATGTCAGATACTGTGATGAATGAGTGGAAGGATCCAGAGAAAAAAACATTCTTTGCGGCAAGCCACAAAAAAGGATTCCCTTTTAGTGACGATCCAAAAGAGGTTTGGAACAAAAATCCAAAACTGGATGCACCACTTTCAAAAATTTCAAAGAATTCGACTTTGGCTTTTGAAGACATGGGGCATTTAAAAGACGCCATGGACAAAAAGGGTGATATCATCCTAAAAAGAGCCTGGGAGACAAGTGTCGCTAGCCTAAAACCAGCGCTAGCTACCACCTGTGTGGCAAGAAACCTAGAATTTTGGCTAACCCAATTGCAGGAGCATATAAAAAATGGTACGCCTAGAGAGGAGATCCTGAAGACAATCCCAATTCTCTCTAAAGCAGTAGGTTACATTGCAGACGCTTCTGCAGAATCCGTTAAACTAGCAGCAAGGTCAGGCGGGCTAGCGGTCGCAGCTAGGCGTGCGATCTGGATGAAAACCTGGATAGGGGATGCCGCATCCAAAACCAGGTTATGCAATTTACCCTTCACAGGAAATTTGCTTTTTGGATCAGGCCTAGATTAGGCATTGGAAAGAACTGCAGATAGGAAAAAATCCTTTCCTGCTGAAAGGCGAAAATTTCCACAGAAAATATATTTTCAGGGGAAAAGAAATCGTCCACAAGAAGGGAAGAAAGAGTTCCCAAAGAAGAACTGGTCGGGTCATAAGGGAAAACAAAAGAGTAACCCACTCTTTGGCACCGCTAATCCGGCCACCAAGCAGTGACAACCAAGTGCCAGTAGGGGGAAGATTGGCTGCCTTCCTACCACAGTGGCAAAAGCTAACAGCCAATCAGTTTATTCTAGAAATAATCGCAAAGGGCTATTCACTGGAATTCAATTGTCATCCTCCAGAGAGATTCCTATTGACGAAGCTTCCCAGAGATTCCGAAAAAGCAAGGGCTTTACCTCTGTTGCTGGGGGAGATGGTGGATCAAAAAGTCCTTATCCCAGTTCCAGAGAAGGAAAAAAGAAAGGGTTTTTACTCACGTTTTTGTCATCAAGAAACCCTCTGGGAAATTTCGTCTAATACTCCATCTCAAGCCCTTGAATCAAACAATTCAATACAAAAAGTTCCGCATGGAATCCATTTTCTCAGTCAAGAATATTCTACAGCCCCAAACATTCATGGCGACCATGGATCTCAGGGACGCGTATCTTCACATTCCCATCAGAGAAGAATCTCAGAGATACCTCAGGTTAGCAGTGGAAATAGACGGGAAAGAATACCATTTTCAGAGCAGCGCTCTCCCGTTCGGGCTGTCCTCATCTCCGAGGATATTCACCAAAGTGTTGGCAGAAGTTTTAGCCCCTCTAAGATTAAAAAAGATGATGGTACTTCCGTATCTAGACGACCTACTGTTCGCAGCACCATCAGTAACGCAGTTGATAAAGAACCTCAACGAAGCTCAACTATGGTTGAAGTCGCTGGGGTGGATCTTAAACTTGGAAAAGTCAAAGCTTTGTCCCACCCAAAACATTTTGTTCCTGGGATATCTGCTCAGTTCAACAGAACAGAGAACTTTTCTTCCAGAAGAAAAAATCCAAAACCTCATCAAAAGAGTGGGCTCTATTCAGAACAACCTCCCCATAACAATCAGAGAACTGATGTCGGTTCTGGGATTGATGACATCATCAATACCGGCAGTACAATGGGCAAAATTTCACCTAAGACCCCTGCAAAATTTTATCTTAAGGAAACAAAAAGGAGATCTAGACAGGTTGGTGTTACTCCCAGAGTCAGTAAAGAGGTCACTATGGTGGTGGAGGGTCCACACAAACCTAAACCAGGGTCTGACTTGGTCATTTCCGATATCCCAGAAATTGACCACGGATGCAAGCAGTTGGGGTTGGGGAGCTCACCTAGCCGGACAACCGGCTCAGGGGAGATGGTCCCCAGAGGAAGCTATAGCATCCTCAAATTGGAGAGAACTCATGGCGATAGCCAAGGCCATAGAGGTTTTTCAGAACCAGCTGAGAGATCATCACATCCTGGTACTCTCAGACAATGCCACAGCAGTGGCCTATCTAAACAAACAAGGGGGCACAAGAAGTCCATCTCTGAGCCACATCTCCGACCAGATATGCCGATGGGCCGAAGGGAACCTACTTTCAATAAGTGCAGTCCATCTAAAAGGAGAAGACAATCAAGTGGCGGATTTCCTCAGCCACCAGGAGATTTCCCAAGAGGAATGGGTGTTACATCCAAGGATTTTCAAAGAGATCACAGTCCGTTGGGGAGTCCCAAACATAGACCTGTTTGCATCTCGGAAAAACACTCAGGTGAAGTGTTTCTTCTCGCTAAACCAGCAAGACCAACCTCTTGGGATAGATGCTCTTCAGAACCCCTGGAACTTCAGAATGTGCTATGCCTTCCCTCCGGTTCATCTGATTCCACGGGTGATAAAAAAGTTTCTACAAGAACAAACAAAACTCATACTAATTGCACCATACTGGCCCAAGAGAACCTGGTTCTCTCAACTCCTCAGTCTCTCAGCAGACGAGCCATGGCTTCTACCTCACAGGACAGACCTGATGTGTCAGGGTCCGTTAACAGGCCTAAAGCAGGAACATTTCAAGTGGACGGCCTGGTTACTGAAGAGGAACTTTTGAAATCAAAAGCACTCTCAGAAAAGGTAGTGACAACACTTTTGAGCGCCAGGAAGCCAAACAACAGAGCCATCTACAGAAAGATCTGGAGAAAATTTAACAGTTGGTGCACAGAAAACCAAAGACAGAGAATGGATACTCCAACTATCCTTGAGTTTTTACAACAAGGCGCGGACAAGGGACTAGCTGTAAGTACGCTGAAAGTTCAGGTTGCAGCTCTATCTGTGTATCTAGAAAGGACACTACAGGAGGACCCGTTGGTTTCTCGGTTTTGCAGGGCATTAGCAAAATACAAAAAGCCCAAGATACAAAAATATCCCACATGGGATTTATCGGTGGTACTTAGGGGGATCATCAAATCCCCCTTTGAACCACTTCAAGAAACATCTTTGAGATTATTGACTTTAAAGACTGTTTTTCTCGTAGCCATCACAACGGCACGAAGGATAGGAGAAATTCAAGCCTTATCAGTTAAAGAACCTTTTTTGAAGATCTATGATGATCGAATAGTTCTTCAAACAGATCCAGGATTTACCCCAAAAGTGACGTCAACTTTTCATAGATCCCAGGATATAGTTTTGCCTTCATTTTGCAGTTCACCAAAAAAACGACAAAGAGCAAGAATTTAGTTTTCTGCATGTCAGGAGGTGTCTACTTCAATACTTAGAAGTGACCAATGAATTCAGATTATAAGATGCTTTATTTGTTTTGTATGCCGGCCAACAAAAGGGGAAAACAGGCGTCAAAAAATACGATCGCCAGATGGATCAAGGCAGCTATTATACAGGCTTACAGTGCGATGGAGAAAACTCCACCAAAAGAACTTAAAGCTCATTCTACAAGGGCTTCAGCACCCTCATGGGCAGAAAAAGCAGGAGCCACTCCAGAACAAATATGCAAGGCTGCAACCTGGTCAAGATTCTCGACCTTTGTTCAACATTACAGACTGGATCTGATCTCTAGCCAGGACCAGGCTTTTGGTAGGAAAGTCCTCCAAGCGGTTATCCCACCCTACATCTGGTGAGTTTTTGATTATCCTCTCAAGGGCTGACTTGGAAGACGACTGGGGGAAAAAGCAGAGTTAGATTCTTACCGGTAACTCTGTTTCCAGTAGTCTTCCAAGGCAGCACGATCCCACCCTAAAATGTCTAACCTTGTGGGGTTGTGTTGTGTATTCTATATCGTTTCAGATTCCGGCCTTCGGTTCTCGGGGATGACTGACCAGGGACCTGAGGGACTGCCTCTTAAAGGGGAGGAAAAGAATTAGTGGCAACGTGTTTCCTGATTACGGGGAGGAGCTCCATCTCTCAAGGGCTGCCTTGGAAGACTACTGGAAACAGAGTTACCGGTAAGAATCTAACTCTGCTTTTTTTTTAACCCTTGAAACAGATTGGCTATATATATTGAAGGCTCGTTTACCAACATAGACACAATTTGTCTTTTTTACTGGATGCAAGTTTCAAGACCTTTTATCATCCACAGCGCTCCATACCTACCTTGACAAACATGACCATTGAGCCCCTTGCACACAGATGGTTTGAAGCTTAAAGTGTTTGTCATTTTAAAGGGAAAAAAAACACAAACATGTCATACTTGCCTCCACTGTGCAGTTCGTTTTGCACAGAGCGGCCCCGATCCACGTCTTCTGGGGTCCCTCACGGCTGTCTCGGTCCTCCATGCAATTAGTCACCACAGTCATGCGAGAGCTTGCATGGTGGTCATTGATTGCGGGCGTGCTGCTGTGATACAGCGAGCGGCCATAGCCAATGACTGCACTGCTCTCAATCCCATCTGCTCTAGCCAATCAGCGGCCAGGCTGAGCGGTGAAGAGAATAGCGGGACTTTAGAGGGGTCAGGTAAGTATAAAAGGGGGGGCGGCGTTATGCAATGTTTTTTCACCTTAATGCATAGATTGCATTAAGGTGACCTTTTTTTTTTTTTCATTTACAACTCCTTTAAAATATGCTGGGGAGATCCACAAGTACATGGTGCTTCACTTTTGTTGCAGGCAAACAAACGCTTATATATAAAAAAATATATAGTTACACGTGTGTGTGTAAAGGGCTGTGAAAATTGTCGGTGCTATATAAATGCTTTTAACCACTTGCCGACCGCCCACCGTCGTTCTACGTCGACACTTTAAAGATGGATATCTCGGTAACAGCAGCAGCTGCTGCCACAACCGAGATATCCATCTCTTCAGTGGGTGGTTGGTCAAACGATAACGACAATCTCCATGACATTTTACATTTTTTTTTTTTTTTTTTTTTGCATTTAAGCCTAAATATGAGATCTGAGGTCTTTTTGACCCCAGATCTCATATTTGAGGACCTGTCATGCTTTTTTTCTATCACAAGGGATGTTTACATTCCTTGTAATAGGAATAAAAGTGATAATTTTTTTTATTTTTTTATTTTAGTGTTAAAAATTGGTAAAATAAATAAAAATAAATCCAAAAACAACATTTTTTTTTTTTTTAATCACCCCGTCCCGACGTGCTCTCGCGCAGAAGCGAACGCATACGCGAGTAGCGCCCGCATATGAAAACGGTGTTAAAACCACACAAGTGAGGTATCGCCGCGATCGTTGGAGCGAGAGCAATAATTCTAGCCCTAGACCTCCTCTGTATCTCAAAAAATGCAACCAGTAGAATTTTTTAAACGTCGCCTATCGAGATTTTTAAGGGTAAAAGTTTGACGCCATGCCACGAGCGGGCGCAATTTTTAAGCGTGACATGTTGGGTATCATTTTACTCGGCGTAACATTACCTTTCACAATATGTAAAAAAATTGGGCCAAATTTATTGTTGTCTTATTTTTTAACTTAAAGTGAATTTTTTCCAAAAAAAGTGCGCTTGTAAGATCGCTGCGCAAATACAGTGTGACAAAAAGTATTGCAATGACTGCCATTTTATTCTCTAGAGTGTTAGAAAAAAATATATATATAATGTTTGGGGGTTTTAAGTAATTTTATAGCAAAAAAAAATGTTTTAGTCTCGTAAACACCAAATCTGAAAAACAGGCTCGGGGCTTAAGTGGTTAATAATTTAATAATGGATACATTTTACTCTACTGCATATTTTAAGCCTCAAATCGCCCACTTGCATGAGGCTTTGGCTTCAGCATTGGGGGGGGGGGGGGTTGCCCTGCTCTGGATCAACTGTGGGTATAGGAGTGTGTATTTTGGATTGTATATAAATATACAGTATCTCACAAGTGAGTACACCCCTCACATTTTTGTAAATATTTGACAACACTGAAGAAATTACACATTGTTACAATGTAAAGTAGTGAGTGTACAGCCTGTATAACCGTGTAAATTTGCTGTATCCACAAAATAACTCAACACACAGCCATTAATGTCTAAACCGCTGAAAACAAAAGTCAGTACACCCCTAAGTGAAAATTTCCAAATTGGGAACAATTAGCCATTTTCCCTCCCCAATGTCGTGTGACTCGTTAGTGTTACAAGGTCTCAGGTGTGAATGGGGAGCAGATGTGTTAAATTTGGTGTTATCGCTCTCTCCTATAATGGTTACTGGAAGTTCAACGTGGCACCTCATGGCAAAGAGCTCTCTGAGGATGTGAAAAAAAAATTAATTTTTCCTCTACATAAAGATGGCCTAGGCCAGTAATGGCGAACCTTGGCACCCCAGATGTTTTGGAACTACATTTCCCATGATGCTCAACCACACTGCAGAGTGCATAAGCATCATGGGAAATGTAGTTCCAAAACATCTGGGGTGCCAAGGTTCGCAATCACTGGCCTAGGCTATAAGAAGATTGCCAAGACCATGAAACTGAGCTGCAGCATGGTGGCCAAGATAATTTGACTCAGAACAGGCCTCGCCATGGTTGACCAAAGAAGTTGAGTGCATGTGCTCGGCGTCGTATACAGAGGTTGTTTTTGGGAAATAGACATGAGTACTGTCAGCATTGCTGCAGAGGTTGGAGTGGGGGTCAGCCTGTCAGTGCTCAGACCATATGCCGCACACTGCATCAAATTTGTTTGCATGGCTGTCGTCCCAGAAGGAAGCTTCTTCTAAAGATGATGTACAAAAAAAGCCTGCAAACAGTTTGCTGAAGACAAGCAGACTAAGGACATGGACTAATGGAACCATGTCCTGTGGTCTGATGAGACCAAGATAAACGTATTTGGTTCAGATGGTGTCAAGCGTGTGTGACGGCAACCAGGTGAGCAGTACAAAGACAAGTGTGTCTACAGTCAAGCATGGTTTGGGCATGCATGAGTGCTGCCGGCACTGGGAAGCTACAGTTTGAGGGAACCATGAATGCCAACATGTACTGTGAACAACTGAAGCTAAGCATGATCCCCTCCCTTCCGAGACTGGGCCGCAAGGCAGTATTCCAGCATATCAACCCCAAACACACCTTCAAGACGACCACTGCCTTGCTAAAGAAACTGAGGATAAAGGTGATGAACTTGACCAGCATGTCTCCAGATCTAAACCCTATTGAGCATCTGTCGGGCATCCTCAAGCGGAGGTTGGAGGAGCGCAAGGTCTCTAATATCCACCAGCTCTGTGTCATCATGGAGGAGTGGAAGTGGACTCCAGTGGAAATCTGTGAAGCTCCGGTGAACTACATGACCAAGAGATTTAAGGCAGTGCTGGAAAATAATGGTGACCACACTATTGACACTCTGGGCCTAATTTGGACATTTTAACTTAAGGGTGTTCTCACTTTTGTTGCCAGCGGTTTAGACATTAATGGCTGTGTGTTGAGATATTTTGAGGGGACAGCAAATTTACACCGTTGTATAAGCTGTACACTCACGACTTTACTTTGTAGCAAAGTGTCATTTCTTCAGTGTTGTCCCATGAAAAGATAGAATACAAACATGTGAGGGGTGCACTGACTTTTGTGAGATAATGTATATATTTTTTTCCTTTTCTATTGGTTAAACTGGATAGAGTTGTCTTTTTTCACCCAGACTAACTATGTAACTTCAGCATCTAGCAGTGGCGGCCCGCCCATATGGGCGCACGGGCGCCGCCCCCCCTCCCGCAGTCACAAAAAAAAAAAAGAATTAAAAAAAAAAAAAAAAAAAACGGGCCCTTTAAGAACTTTTATTCGGCTAAAATGTCATTTTGACATTTTAGCCGAAGTTCTGGCGGCCGTCTATAGAGGGCGCTGCAGCGCCACCCCCTCTCGCAAGTAACACACGTTCAATGCTATGCATTGGACGTGTGTTACTGTTGCCAGCTGCCTGGTCTATTCGTATAACCGGACATGGGACGCCGGTTACCCGAATAGCGACAGCTGGTTGGCTGAGGGGAACTGCCTATCAAAGCCAGTGGCTCTGATAGGCTTTTCCAGTCCCGCCCTCCGGCTCTCGGAAGTCTATGCTCGGAGCGCAGACAATCTGCGGTCCTTGCATTAGACTGACAGCCGTTTCAGCCAATCAGGTTCCCGGATTCTGGTTTTCAGGAACCTGATTGGCTGAAGCTTCTCCAGGGCGGCAGAAGACATCGAGGGAGGACATGGAAGCGTCAGGTAAGTGATTTTTTTACAGGGAAAGGGGCAGCATGGGGCACAGTGGCAGCATGGGGCACAGTGGCAGCATGGGGCACAGTGGCAGCATGGGGCACAGTGGCAGCATGGGGCACAGTAGAAGCATGGGGCACAGTGGCATCATGGGGCACAGAGGCAACAATGAGCACAGGCCGGGCACAGTGGTGACAATTGATGGCACAGTGACTGAATATGATGGCATGGCAGAGAGGTGACAATTGATGGCACAGTGACTGCATTTGATGGCATGGCAGAGAGGTGACAATTGATGGCACAGTGACTGCGTTTGATGGCATGGCACCAGTGGCGGCTGGTGCTCAACATTTTTGGGGGGGGCGCAAACGAAAAAAATAAATATTGCAGCCTCACTGTGCCCATCACATGCAGCCACTGTGCCATGCCACCAAATGTAGCCACTGTGCCATGCCACCAAATGCAGCCACTGTGCCATCAATTGTCACCACTGTGCCATGCCATCAAATGCAGCCACTGTGCCATCAATTGTCACCACTGTGCCATGCCATCAAATGCAGCTACTGTGCCCATCAATTGTCACCAATGTGCCATGCCATCATATGCAGTCACTGTGCCATCAATTGTCACCAATGTGCTATGCCATCATTTGCAGTCACTGTGCCATCAATTGTCACCACTTGTGTCACTAATTGTGCCATGCCATCAAACGCCACCACTGTGCCATCAATTGTCACCAATGTGCCATGCCATCAAAAGCAGCTACTGTGCCCATCAATTGTCACCACTGTGCCATGCCATCAAATGCAGTCACTGTGCAATCAATTGTCACCACTGTGCCATGCCATCAAACGCCACCACTGTGCCATCAATTGTCACCACTGTGCCATGCAGTGGCGGCCCGCCCATATGGGCGCACGGGCGCCGCCCCCCCTCCCGCAGTCACAAAAAAAAAAAAGAATTAAAAAAAAAAAAAAAAACGGGCCCTTTAAGAACTTTTATTCGGCTAAAATGTCATTTTGACATTTTAGCCGAAGTTCTGGCGGCCGTCTATAGAGGGCGCTGCAGCGCCACCCCCTCTCGCAAGTAACACACGTTCAATGCTATGCATTGGACGTGTGTTACTGTTGCCAGCTGCCTGGTCTATTCGTATAACCGGACATGGGACGCCGGTTACCCGAATAGCGACAGCTGGTTGGCTGAGGGGAACTGCCTATCAAAGCCAGTGGCTCTGATAGGCTTTTCCAGTCCCGCCCTCCGGCTCTCGGAAGTCTATGCTCGGAGCGCAGACAATCTGCGGTCCTTGCATTAGACTGACAGCCGTTTCAGCCAATCAGGTTCCCGGATTCTGGTTTTCAGGAACCTGATTGGCTGAAGCTTCTCCAGGGCGGCAGAAGACATCGAGGGAGGACATGGAAGCGTCAGGTAAGTGATTTTTTTACAGGGAAAGGGGCAGCATGGGGCACAGTGGCAGCATGGGGCACAGTGGCAGCATGGGGCACAGTAGAAGCATGGGGCACAGTGGCATCATGGGGCACAGAGGCAACAATGAGCACAGGCCGGGCACAGTGGTGACAATTGATGGCACAGTGACTGAATATGATGGCATGGCAGAGAGGTGACAATTGATGGCACAGTGACTGCATTTGATGGCATGGCAGAGAGGTGACAATTGATGGCACAGTGACTGCGTTTGATAGCATGGCACAGTGGTGACAATTGATGGCACAGTGGTGGCGTTTGATGGCATGGCACAGTGGTGACAATTGATTGCACAGTGACTGCATTTGATGGCATGGCACAGTGGTGACAATTGATGGGCACAGTAGCTGCTTTTGATGGCATGGCACATTGGTGACAATTGATGGCACAGTGGTGGCGTTTGATGGCATGGCACAATTAGTGACACAAGTGGTGACAATTGATGGCACAGTGACTGCAAATGATGGCATAGCACATTGGTGACAATTGATGGCACAGTGACTGCATATGATGGCATGGCACATTGGTGACAATTGATGGGCACAGTAGCTGCATTTGATGGCATGGCACAGTGGTGACAATTGATGGCACAGTGGCTGCATTTGATGGCATGGCACAGTGGTGACAATTGATGGCACAGTGGCTGCATTTGGTGGCATGGCACAGTGGCTACATTTGGTGGCATGGCACAGTGGCTGCATGTGATGGGCACAGTGAGGCTGCAATATTTTTTTTTTTCGTTTGCGCCCCCCCAAAAATTTTGAGCACCACCCGCCACTGGCATTTAGGTCAATGATTAGGCACAATGATGCAAAGCCGAATAGATGCCGGATGTCTTTTTCTGTTTGTTTTGGATTAATGCCACAGAGTACCGAAACCAGAGGGCCAACTTGACAGCCTGGCAACTAGCATTTTCAAAATGAGAGCCTATGCATTTAATTAAATCTATTCCATGCTTTACATTTAGTTCTTCTAAAGTTAGCAAAACATGTAGGGAAGAAAAGACGGCATTGTGAGAATGTGAGATGTTAAATCTCATAAATTGCTGCAAGTATTCCTATTGAAGATCATTGTCATAATCGGGGTTGTAAGGTTTTTTTTTTATTACATATATTTAGAAGGGAAATTGAAGGAAAGGTTAGTGAACCAACAATGCACTAGCTTAAAGGAACCTATTTAGAGAATAAGACACTAACCTTTAAAACCCCTTAATCATTCTGTTTCTATGTTGGGGATAACAGCCTTGCTCTGGTATCTACTTCCCATCTATCAGAGATATACAGAAAAGTTTAACCTTTCTAAATTTTGCTCAAATTATAGTCTTGCTGCAGGAGAAAAAACATGAAGGATGTTAGAAAACCGTAATGCTGTTAATTAACTACTGCTATTTTAATACAGGGCAGGCTCTTACAAAAAAAAAAAAACTGATAAAATATTATGTACTGTTAAAAGAAAGACATTGCAAGAATAAAAAGACCAGTGAATGGGAAAAACTCAATTAAAGGCACCATCATGGCGATTTTTTTTTTTTATTATTCCTGCTTTGAAAAATTAACTTATTTTTCCTTTTGGCTCTAGGACACCAATTTATTTTTAAGCAATGGACTGTGAGTATAGACAGATATAAAATACCAGTATAATATATTTAACATCACACACCTAACAATGGCTCTACCCAAGACCTTACCCCCCCCCCCCCCCTTCCTGAGGGTTACACCTTTGCAGTTTGTATGGCATGCCCATAAATTCTAATTTAGGATTTCATTTTGGCGCGCAGCGTGGCGATCGGTGATGCGGGGTGTCAGTCTGACACCCTGTATCTCCGATCTCGGTAAAGAGCCTCCGGTGGAGGCTCTTTGCCATGTGATCAGCTGTGTCCAATCACGGCTGATCCAGATGTAAATGGGAAGAGCCGTTGATGGCTCTTCCTCACTCGTGTCTGACAGACGCGAGTAGAGCCGAGCCGATCGGCGCCTCTCCTGACGGGGGGTTTGCGCTGATTATCAGCGCAGCCCCCCCTCGAATGCCCACACTGGACCACCAGGGAAGGGCAATAAAAAAGCAGTAAAAAAAATTAAGGCAATAAAAAAAAGACAGTCAAAAAAGAGAGAATATATGCCAATCAGTGCCCAGAAATGGGCACTGACTGGCAACATGTGCCATCCATGCCCAGTGCCCACCTATGAGTGCCCATCAGTGCTGCCTGAGTGCCCATCAGTGCCGCATACCAGTGCTCCCTCAACGGTGCCTATAATCGAAGTCGAAACATACTTTTTTTTTTAGTTGCGCAAAAAATAATCGCAGAGGTGATCAAATACCACCAAAAGAAAGCCATATTTGTGGGAACAAAATGATACAAATTTCATTTGGGTACAGTGTAGCATGACTACGCGTGTGTCATTCAAAGTGCGACAGCGCTGAAAAGTGAAAATTGGCTTGGGCAGGAAGGTGCGTAAGTGCCCTGTATGGAAGTGGTTAAAGTCTGGCAGTAAAAGTAGTGCTGAACTTTGCATACCACATCCTGCCTCATGTACATTACATCATACTGATGGGCCACTAAGGAATATTTGAAAGGGAATTGAAAAGCTTCTATCTTATTAGTAACCTAACCTATACCTATTCAACCTAAATGTACAATTGCAAAAGGATTGGCAATAAAGTAACCTCCTACTGGTGAAGTCATCCTACATATAAGGGAAATTCTGTTGGGGGCTCTAGCTTTCTGTTTTTCATTTCAGCCACAGATGGTTAATGCAGTCGTCGTCCAGCAAAGCATTTTTCTCTGTTCTGCTTTTCTTTTTAAGAAGCAAATAAAGCCTCAGAATGGCAGAACTAAGCAAGAGTCCCACGGGTCAGTGTGTTCACAGGCAAGAAGAAAACCGATCACTAGACAAAGAACTTCCGTTCACAGCCAAGGAAGAAAATAGACAAAACTAAGGCCAGTCTTTCTGCAAGAAGCCCTGCATGCTACAACACCGATATGGCTTCATATTTTCATTGTATTTGTGACACTAATTAATTCAGCAAACAGCTACACAGAATTGTGTTAATATAAATAACTTGGGAGGGATTGTTGTGCATTACATTATGTTGGCTTCTAATACTAATGACCCAGTGTAGATGACGGTCTTTGTTCATACAGGGGTCCCCGAGTTACAAACATCTGAGTTGCGAACAACTCCTACTTACGAACAGGGTGTCAGTGAGGAGCTCCAAGAATCCTGCACTCCATCCTTGGCCATCCGCGCACATAAACACTGAAAGACAACCCAATTACCTGCCTATCTGTTCCTCTCCCAGCTGCCAATTGAGAAGAGGGGGGGGGGCGGCATGAATTGGGGGTTGCCCTTGGGACCTCTGGGCCCCTTACAAAAAAAATATATATTAACCCTGCCTGCCCATCTACAGGCCTGGTACGGTCCGGTGGCCTGCTGGGCCGCTAAAACCACCCGTCGTGGCCACGGCCTAGTGAAGCTTGCAGATCACCGCTCTTTCCTGTACTGCTGTTCTGACTTGCAAACAAATTCGACTTAAGAACATACCTACAGTCCCTCTCTTGTTCGTAACCCGGGAACCCCTATAGAAGGAAACCATTTATTACTTTACTCCTCAGTCCTAATTCCAAACACCTCTTTCTAGGCCATAGGTGCTCAACCAATGGCCCTCCAGCTGTTGTGGAACTACAAGTCACATGAGGCATTGCAAGGCTGACAGTTACACAAGCATGACTCCCAAAGGCAGAGGCATGATGGGACTTGGCATGATGGGACGGCTGGAGGACCACAGGACCACCCATGTCCTAGGCTATTCTGCAGTTTAATGGATAAGTATTCACAGCCTTTGCCATGACACTCAAAATTGAGCTCAAGTGCCTCCTGTTTCCACTGATCATCCTTGAGATGATGTCCTAGGCCATTCTGAAGTTTAATGGATCACAGTCACAATGTTCTCTGAGCCAAGCTTTTTTCCATCACCAAGGACCAGGGATTTTACCACACTCGTTATATTTTTTGGGGCACCGGTCTTCTCAGCAGTTGACCTTCAAGCCATCAACAACACAACTCAAAGTTTACGTACCATAAAAATTGAGATCTTGCCGTGTGCCCAAGAAATATAATTTCCCAGGCAAGTTGTCTTTTAATTGCTGTATAGCACCTGAGATGTGTTTTACCTCGAAACGAGCAGAGCAGTGTGTTGCTGCTCCCTCGCTATGTTTTCCTGTTGTTATATGTGCTATAGTTCATCATGTTATAAGGCAGTAGGAGGAAAATTATTAGGTAAAAATGCAGATGGTCATAATCAACAGTTGTGGTGGGTTACTATTATTAATGCACTGCTCTGGGTTTTATTAAATCTATATTTTAGCTGATTTCTTGCAGGGGTAAAGGATTAGTTCACCTTTTCAGAAACACCCCTCAGTCGCCAATGTTCTTGCCCTCATCCGCTGTCACGGCCCACGCAGCTGGTATAGCATTCCAGGGATTTGAAATCTCCACTCTTCTTTCCCTTGTTTCTATTGGGCTTACATGACTATTCAGAGCGGTTCTGATGGTCAGCACCAGCATAGGACCACTTTGACGAATGTAGATTGCACCGATTCATCCTGGAAGCCCTACAGAAATAAAAGAAAGGGGGGGGCAGGGATTTCAGGGTGGGCACTGACGACTCATCACCTGTAAAGCTACATACAGTGACAGCATGGGGAGGGTTGTGAGGTGTTCACCTTTTTTATTAAATTTTTTCGTTTCCAATATTTTTTATTAAGGTTTACAAATAAAAATGGTATACAAAAAAAAAAAGGGAGGGGGAGTAAGATAACATTCGTCATTGTCAGGAGAACAAACATACAAATACAAGTTATTGCGAATACAAACACAACGTTCGCACTACTACAACTATCCCCCAACAAGATTAAATTCAGACCCAACTCAGGGCTGTCTAGCTGGAGCACTGGCTAGACCCAAGGGGCCAGCAGACAATAACAAACAATAGCCGATTAAATAAAATAAAAACAATAATGAAGTAACAATAGAAAAGCAAAGAAGAGGAAAGGAAAGAAAAGAAAAAAAGAAAAAGGGAGAGAGAAGAAGAAAGGGTGGTGCACCCCTACCTCGACAAAAAGCCCTCGTGTTGATTCAGATCAATGTGCCTTTGTAAGATAGGTGATGTTAAACACTGCGACTTTGTCATACAAGATAGCCGACATCCTCTCATTTCACCATAATCCAAGACAATTTAGACTTCAAAAGATAAAAGGGGACAGTGGGGGACTTCCAAGACTTGGCAATAGAGATTCTGGCCGCTACAAATATAAAAGCTATCAGTTTTCTCAAGTGCTTTGACGCTCCCTCCACCGGGCGGCCCAGCAGTGCATGCAGAGGTGATTTAAGGAGATTCACCTGGGTTAGAGAATATATAAAGTTATATGTGCGTATATGATGCCCCCGGAACGAAGGTAGCTATTCGCGTCGGGACCAAATACCATCTCATCAGCACTTTATAATTGGCCTCTATTAAAAAGGTGTTGATATAAGACTTAGAAGCACCTTGTACCAGTTTACTTTATTCAGCAATTTCTATTTCAGTACCAATATCTTGTTCCCACTTTTGCATATCTTTTGGGTGTTGGAAGACAATAAACCATAAATGAACGATATGACCTGAGTGTTTGTCAAAGGTTCTGCAACGTTGTTCCATAGGTGTAAATGTAGAGAGATCAGAAGTGCGATTCAAAGTCCCCAGAAAGTGAGCAATTTGAGCATAGCGAAAATATTCAGAAGGCCGTATCTCTCTTGCAGAACCGATTTTGACAAAGCTCCCCTGTGATCGCATAGGTCCGCTATCCGTAGTAGGCCCTTATGGAACAAGGATGCCATCGGGGTGTGTAGCGATTTAAATCTGTACGTATTTGCAAAGCGATCCCAGAGGCTCAGGGAAAACGACAGACGTGCATTGCACCGGTGGTCTATCCTTTCCCCTCAGCCACATTAGGTGACTGATCTCTCTGTCTGGGTTCAGAGAGGACTCCAACCCCATCCAGAGTGGCCTAGATCGACATGTATAAAATCTAATCAAATGGGCCAGTTGAGCTGAGTGGTAATATTTAAGAAGATTAGACATGCCCAAACCTCCACCCGATTTAGGGGTGTACAATGTTTTTCTGTTCACCCTAGGTTTCCTGTGGTCCCATATATAGTCAAGCAGTTTGGCTTGAAACTTTTTGAGGTTCATACCTACTATAGCTATTGGGAGAGTCCTAAATAAATACAACACCTTTGGTAAAACGGTTATTTTTTTTTTTTTTTCCAAAATGTATTTATTAAACATTATTTTCCAAATATACAACGAATAAATACATAATATACATAAAAACTATACTACAAATACATACACATTATACATACACACATACAGTGCAGAAAATAAGTATTTGAACACCCTGCTATTTTGCAAGTTCTCCCACTTGGAAATCATGGAGGGGTCTGAAATTGTCATCGTAGGTGCATGTCCACTGTGAGAGACATAATCAAAAAAAAAATCCAGAAATCACAATTTATGAATTTTTAACTATTTATTTGTATGATACAGCTGCAAAGAAGTATTTGAACACCTGTCTATCAGCTAGAATTCTGACCCTCAAAGACCTGTTAGTCTGCCTTTAAAATGTCCACCTCCACTCCATTTATTATCCTAAATTAGATGCACCTGTTTGAGGTCATTAGCTGCATAAAGACACCTGTCCACCCCATACAATCAGTAAGAATCCAACTACTAACATGGCCAAGACCAAAGAGCTGTCCAAAGACACTAGAGACAAAATTGTACACCTCCACAAGGCTGGAAAGGGCTACAGGGAAATTGCCAAGCAGCTTGGTGAAAAAAGGTCCGCTGTTGGAGCAATCATTAGAAAATGGAAGAAGCTAAACATGACTGTCAATCTCCCTCGGACTGGGGCTCCATGCAAAATCTCACCTCGTGGGGTCTCAATGATCCTAAGAAAGGTGAGAAATCAGCCCAGGACTACACGGGAGGAGCTGGTCAATGACCTGAAAAGAGCTGGGACCACCGTTTCCAAGGTTACTGTTGGTAATACACTAAGACGTCATGGTTTGAAATCATGCATGAGACGGAAGGTTCCCCTGCTTAAACCAGCACATGTCAAGGCCCGTCTTAAGTTTGCCAAAGACCATTTGGATGATCCAGAGGAGTCATGGGAGAAAGTCATGTGGTCAGATGAGACCAAAATAGAACTTTTTGGTCATAATTCCACTAACCGTGTTTGGAGGAAGAAGAATGATGAGTACCATGCCAAGAACACCATCCCTACTGTGAAGCATGGGGGTGGTAGCATCATGATTTGGGGGTGTTTTTCTGCACATGGGACAGGGCGACTGCACTGTATTAAGGAGAGGATGACCGGGGCCATGTATTGCGAGATTTTGGGCAACAACCTCCTTCCCTCAGTTAGAGCTTTGAAGATGGGTCGAGGCTGGGTCTTCCAACATGACAATGACCCGAAGCACACAGCCAGGATAACCAAGGAATGGCTCTGTAAGAAGCATATCAAGGTTCTGGCGTGGCCTAGCCAGTCTCCAGACCTAAACCCAATAGAGAATCTTTGGAGGGAGCTCAAACTCCGTGTTTCTCAGCGACAGCCCAGAAACCTGACTGATCTAGAGAAGATCTGTGTGGAGGAGTGGGCCAAAATCCCTCCTCCAGTGTGTGCAAACCTGGTGAAAAACTACAAGAAACGTTTGACCTCTGTAATTGCAAACAAAGGCTACTGTACCAAATATTAACATTGATTTTCTCAGGTGTTCAAATACTTCTTTGCAGCTGTATCATACAAATAAATAGTTAAAAATTCATAAATTGTGATTTCTGGAATTTTTTTTTGATTATGTCTCTCACAGTGGACATGCACCTACGATGACAATTTCAGACCCCTCCATGATTTCCAAGTGGGAGAACTTGCAAAATAGCAGGGTGTTCAAATACTTATTTTCCGCACTGTATATACATTGTCTCAGAAATAATGCTCATTTTTATACCATCCTACCCAGTGTTGCTCATCTTTAAAAAAGTAATTAGTTACAGTTACAAATTACTTCTCCGAAAAAGTAATTGCGTTAGTGACTCGGTTACTACATTGGCAAAGTAATTAGTTACTCAGCAAAGTAACTGAATTTTTTTTTAATATTCTACAATGCTTTGTTGAGAAGCAGATGATGGGCGCTTGCCAGGGAGCAGTGAGTTATTACTCCAAGACAAAAGAATGCCAGATCCTTGAGAGAAGAAAACCGGAAACAAATGGTGATCTCGTGTATTTCCCAGCCTAGGTGCATCCGTCCCACCATGTATGTGCAGCTAATAGGACTTAAAACCCTTATCCATCTGCTATATTACATCCAAATTAAAAAGCTGGATTAAAATGTATGTTTATAATATACATTCCCTTGACGTTTACAGAGTCTGTAATTTAAAATCTTTTATTAGGCTTTATTAGAATTTTCTATAGTTTGTTTATTATTTTATTTATCTTATATAAGCTTTATTAGATGCAAGGGATCTGGAATGGGGATGTCAGATTTTTCATTGTTGTCTGATGAAGAGATGAAATCACTGACCAAAAATAACCTGCTGATCATTGGTCTGTATAGGTGTCCTGCACTTACCATGTTGACCACTAGATGTCGCTGTGTACTCTGTGTTGTATAGGGAACGTTTGTTCTGTGGAACATTTTGTTCCGGCCATGTGTTCCCCGGTTCATTGATCAGGTTGCGCACACAGTGTGTGTGACTGATGTGAGTTGTTCCCCGGTGATAGGTCAGTGTGAGGCGGGTGGGGCTCATTGTATCCAGGGCTCCTTGCGATTGGGAGTATTCAGACCGCTGTGACAGGCCATGACAGCGGTCACATGATTCTAAAGCGGAGTTCGACCCATATTTATGTTAACAGCGCCGGCAGAAGCAATTACTCTGCTGCCATCTAGTGGCGGTAGATGTAATTGCGGTAATGCCGCCCAAGTAATAGGAACTGCGTTACCGTGAGGGGAAGAGTAATCAGGTAGATTACTCGTTACCCTCAAAAGGGGCTGCGTTAGGTAACTGCGTTTACTTACAACACTGATCCTACCACTATCTATACTGCCTATCAGTTGCATTACATTCCCCCCTATCTAGAGGTTTTTGCTTCTCTTAATTTTATCTTCCTTTTTTACTCCTTAGTCCC
Organism: Rana kukunoris; assembly: GCA_029574335.1. NCBI lineage: Eukaryota > Metazoa > Chordata > Amphibia > Anura > Ranidae > Rana > Rana kukunoris. The sequence continues at coordinate 63,602,858 of CM056054.1, forward strand.
ATTGTTATTAATCGGGGTAGGCAGAATTCTTTGAAGACATGGGGCAGCTTTTCACAGAGTGATTCCAAGAAGTTGAGCGGGAGCCAGGTAGAGGGAATAGAGGCAGAAAGAGAGAGAGAGACGGAGAGAAAAAAATAAAATAAAATAAATAAACATTTTGTGATCAATGTGTAAAGGGGGTACATAATAACCCCTATATGTTGAGACCTAAGGTCCAGTTGGTGTGGGACAATAAAAAAAAGAAAAGGGGAGAAAAAATGTTTTTGTTGTGTTCAATGTGTACACAACCCCTATTATGTTGAGACCCAAGGTCCAGTTAGTGTGGGGCAAAAAAAAAACAAAACAAAAAAAATGTTGTGTTCAATGTGAAAGGGGGGTACATAATAACAAAAACAAAAGAAAAAAGGAAAGGGGGGAAGGAACTAAGTTATTTTGTGATCGTGTAAAGGGAGGAAATAATAAGTACCCTAAAATTAGGGCACAAATACTATGTGGTGAAGCAAACAAAAAAAAAATAATAATAATATTGTGTTCAATGTACGAAGGGGGAATCAAATCCCCTATGTATTAGGCACAAAAGCCTACGTGAGGGAGAGAGAAGAGAGGAAAAAAAAAAAGGCAGGATTTGTCCCAGAAAGAGAGACTAGAGAGAATGTGTTAAGGGTACTGTTCCTGATACAGAAAGCCAAAAAGAGCAAAGAGCCAGTGGTCTTCCTGTCATTAGATGCTGAAAAGGCTTTTGACAGGTTAGACTGGGGATTTATGTTAGCTACACTGGGGCAGGTGGGACTAGGCCCTAATATGCTTAGATGGATAGGATCATTGTACTCAAAACCCTCAGCCCAGGTTCGGGTAAATGGTAGTCTCTCAGGAAATTTTTCTTTGTTTAATGGAACCCGACAGGGATGTCCCCTCTCTCCCCTCCTTTTTGTATTATCCCTTGAACTATTACTGTCAACAATAAGAAATAATCAGGAAATAAAAGGGATGAAGGTGGGAGGGAGGGAGCACAAGATCTCTGCGTTTGCCGATGATATGATGCTATATGTAGCTAACCCCAGACAGTCACTGCCAAAAAACTGAATATGAGAACTACGGAGAAATCTCAAATTTAAAGATAAATAAAGAAAAAACTGAGGCATTATGTGTGTCAATGGGAAGGCAGGAACGCAGGGATCTGGGTGCCCTCTACCTATTTACATGGAAGCAGAGGAAGATGAAATATTTAGGCATATTCCTGTCAAAAACTGAAAGACATTTATACGAAGATAATTACGTCCCCCTATTGAATAAGATAAAATTAGATCTTAAGGGGTATCATGTGGATAAAGTATCTTGGTGGGGAAGAATAAACACAATAAAGATGATGATACTACCTAAAATATTATATATCTTCCAAACACTCCCAATAAAAATCCCAGAGGCCTATTTTAAAATTCTGGGGAAAATAGTAAGGAGGTTTATATGGAAGGAAAGAAAACCTAGAATATCAGTGGAGACCCTAATTAGACCTAGTGGCGAGGGGGGACTTTCATTCCCTGACTTTAAAAGATATTATAGATCGGCAGTACTAAAGAGAATAACCGAATGGCTACAAGAAGGAGACCAAAAGAAAAAATGGGTAGAAGTAGAGGAGAGTCTAAGCAGAAAAGATCTGGGGAAGAGAATATGGATACCAAAACGCTATAGAAATTTACCTCAGGAGAGTCCATCAATGACAAAAGAAGCTTTAAGAATCTGGGATGTAATATGTAAAGAAGGAAAGTGGACATATAACAGCCCGTTGATGCCCCTCACGGGTACAGATTACTTCCCTCCCGGTAAGGGAGGGGGGATGTTCCTGCGATGGACAACCTCGGATACATTAAGATTAAGGGATGTGATGAAAGGTAACTTATTAAGTTCCTTAGAGGAAATACGAGAAATGTATGGACCCACCCCTGGGGATGAATGGAGATATAGGCAGGTTCAACATCTTGTAGCCACTCTTCAGAAACCCCTGCGAGGTATGAAGGAATTAAACCCCTGGGAAAAACTGGTGCATGGAGGTAAAAGAGGGCAGGGGATATCAAATATTTATAAAATATTGACCTCCTTTGGAGAATCTGGTTTATTAAAAGCATTAGGAGGATGGGAACAGGAACTGAATCAAAACATATAGGAAAAGATAAGAAAAGACAGGTATTAGATCTCGTCCATTCCTCATCAACTGACTCAAAAGTGAAAGAAATGAATTATAAACTCCTTACGAAATGGTATTATGTCCCAACTAAACTCAATAGAATTAATATTGAAACATCACCTCTCTGTTGGAGAGGATGTGGAATGGAGGGCACACATGTTCACATCTGGTGGCAATGCCCCTTCGATTCAGGTGTACTGGGCAGAGATCTTGGAAATGATTAAAAAGATTAGTGGACAGGGGGTGAAATTAGACCCCTGGCACTGTCTCTTCCATGGAACAGGAGTCGCCAGGAAAAAGTATAGAAGATCACTGATCCCATTCTTGTTGGATGGAGCTAAAGCTTTAATACCTAAGAGATGGAGGGAAAAGAAGGCCCCATCAATAAGAGAATGGATAAAAGAACTGGATAAGACCTGTAAGATGGAGGAATTAATCTCGAACCATAAGGAGTGTAGGTCAGAATATGAGGTGATCTGGAGTAAATGGAGAGAGTCTAAGGAGCAGGAGGCTTAGGGGCGGGGGAGGTGGAGACAGAGAGAGGGGGAACAAGTTTCTTTTTTTTTTTTTTTTTTCCTCTCTTCTCAAAACGGTTATTTTGACTGAATACAGCCTACAGAACCATGACGGGGGTTTGTTTGACCACCTTTGAAGGTCCTCCAACAACTTTCGAAACAATGGGGGATAAGTTTTTCTTATATAATGTAGTAAGAGTGGGAGTTAAATATATGCCCAAGTAAGGTAGAGCCTCCTCTTGCCAACTAAAGAAATATGACCCTCGCAGAGCTCGAACTATGTAGGGCTGTAAGGAAATACTAAGGTTCTGAGATTTAGAGTGGTTTGCCTGCAGACCAGTAAACGTCGCAAAATGTTCCAGAACTACATTCAGATTTGGCAATGAGGTAACCGGAGAAGAGGAGCAACAATATATCGTCCGCGAACAGCGCGCATTTGTGCTCCCGACCTCCGCAGCGGACCCCTAATATATCTGAATGTGTTCTAATTTTGATTGCCAAAGGTTCCAAAGCCATAATAAATAATAAGGGAGACGAAGGACAGCCCTGACGGGTTCCTCTATTTATGCAAATATCTTGGGATATATAGCCTTTGACTAACAAGTTTGCAGTAGGGGCACTATAGATCGTCTGTAGTGTTGTCAGAAAATTTGAACCGAACCCATACCTCTCAAGTATAAAAAAAAAAAGGTAATCTCAGGACAGTGAATCAAACGCTTTTTGCAGGTCTAACAAGACCAGCAAAGCTCCCCTCCCCCATCCCAACCCAAATTTAGCGCAGATATAATATCAATGACCCTTCTGGTCTGAGGCCTGTCTGTGGGGTACAAATCCTGCCTGGTCAGGATGAATATAGTGCGATTAAAAACAAGTTCATGCGGGTGGCCAGTATTTTTGTCAACAGTTTAAGGTTGACATTTATTAGCGATATCGGGCGATAGTTTGCACAATCAATATGATCTTTATTAGGCTTGGGAATGACATGTATAAATGCCCTATTCTCATGCGGTGGAAGAGGGGAACCAATCCTCAATCCATTAAAAAAGGCACATAGGTGCGGAGCTAGAACTTCAGCATATTTACGGTAGTAGTGACCAGTGAACCCATCCGGGCCTGGCGATTTAGAAGGGTTCGGGGACTTAATGGCCGCTACAATTTCCCTCGTTGTTAACTCTGCCTCCATCAATTCCACATGATCACTAGACAATGTGGGGAGGGGTATATTACACAAGCAAGCCTCTGCCTGGTTCTTGTTAAAGTCTCTTTTTTATTAAAAGATTTTCAGAAAAGGTGAACTTCCACTTTGTCACTAAGAATACAGAGACCAAGTGTCAGCTTGCCAAGATTTAATGGGACTCTGCCAGGCAGATCTCCCTGCTTTGCTCTGGCTATAACATACAACAAAGTCAGTTTACTAAGCCTCAGAAATAATTTTACATGATTTTATCGCTTTCAGTTCACAAACATACAAATACTGCATGGGTGTGGAATCTTTTCCACTTGAGACTATTTTTAAATCTTGAAAGCCTTTATTTCTCAAATTATATTTTATCAACATCTGTAATGGCTTACTATCCTTCTTTGTCAGCATTGCCTCAGTGTGCAACAGTATTGATTTAACACCCCCCTCCTGTGTGAATTAAGCCTATTCCAAATTGAGTCTCAGTGCTTTTGTATGATAAATATGAGTTGTACTTACATTTGCCTCATCCTTCTAAAAGCAGTAATCAATGCCTTTCTGTAAATGACAGTGAATATTTCATGTTTTCTTTTCTCTCTTTACAGTGTCCAACCTCTTGGGACCTGGGACAAGACTGAATTCCAAGTATCTGAGCTATTAAACCTCAGTGTCAGCCATGTCCATAATGGACCATAACCCCACCACAGGGGTTGTTACAGTAATCGTCATCCTTATTGCCATTGCAGCCCTCGGTGCCTTAATCCTGGGTTGCTGGTGTTATCTTCGCCTGCAGAAGTTCAGCCAGTCGGAGGATGAGGAGAGTATTGTTGGGGAAGGAGAAACCAAAGAGCCTTTTCTCTTGGTTCAGTATTCCGCCCAAGGACCTCGGGTGGAGAAGAAAACCAAGCTAACCCCCAATGGCACCGAATCTCGTAGCTGAGTTCTTTATGTTTGACGACCCAAGAAAGCAGAACTACTACTGTGAAACTAAACCCCTGTCCTGGCCGGAAGGTGTATTCCCTCCCCAGCAGCCAGTCTACAGCTGACCATACTGCATGCATGCAGTACTCTTTCTTTCAGCCCTCTGTTTTCATATCATGTGTTACTTGAATGTGCTTCATCCTGCTTCAGTAGACGTCTTCCCTGGAATGTGAACTCCATGTCCTGTGATCGGTGTAAATGGCATTTTTTACCTTTAATTTATCTTGATTTCCTAAAGCAAACTGTTTTAAGGATTGGATCTTCAGCAAGATCTCTTTCCAGTAGCAGTGACTAACACCCAAATGGAGAGTTTGCTTTATATACCTACTACATTTTCATTTCCTTTAGACAGGGAAAGAAGAGCAACATGATGCATGAGTTTATTGAATTAGCTTTAAGCTTTGTAACTGTGGTGACACTGCCAGCTCTGGTGGCTTGACCTGCGAAGCCTGTGAGTGGTAACTTGCCTTATATTTTAAAGTGTACCAGGAGGCTCTCAGCAAGGAGGTGGCAGATGAGCAGTTATGCAGATTTATTTTGTAATACTAAAACAACATTTTTAGATTTTTCACTACATGTACATTTTGTATGTTTTTTTCATTCTTGTTTTTGTGTATGTATGAGTAATGTGCTAATATAGAATGTTTTTATTACTGTTTAATATTGGTAGGGTGAAGCTGGGCAATGCTCTGCCTCCACCACAACCATCATCCTTTTAAAGAAAGCACTGGTCTATTGTTGGATTGATTTTGGCTTTTTTTTTTTTATGCCAGATGACCACATTGATAGGCTATTTATATGTATTAAGTACACTTGTTTTATACGTGAGTATTGCCTAACCACTGTACATGTGGCATTTTGTTGTCTGAGATGAAAATAGGCATTTTATCAAGCAAATGAGCCATGTAATGTCACTAAGAACTAGAGTACTGCAGGAGTGCATTCTTATGAAAATTGAATGGGTGAATTACATAACTGCCATTGTTTTAGCCATGAGGGATGTGCATTGTTCTGTATGTAGGCACTTTTACTAAAAATGATACATTTACTCTTGTGTTCGCAGCACTTGAAAAGTTGGTAGTACGAGTAGGATACATTTACTCTAAATAGGTTCAGTTTCTAGCAGCATGGCCTAGACTTTCCTGGTTCTGCAGTATTCTGAATTTGGTTGTGCATAGGAGACTCGCTGCTTATTTAGCCCATTGCAGAGCCAGTCTGTCATTATAGTGGTGGCTAAGAAAAGCTTGCCATTTATCAACAATCCCCCCCAAAAAATCCCATCTGACTGCCATTTTATTAAGTCCAGCTGATTTACGCAGGATATACTGTACATTAACTTCAGTCCCTGCCATTGAAGAGTATACAAGGAGGAGGGCTTTATCTTGCATATATTCTAGGACCAATTTAGACAAGTCAATCACCCTACCATCATGTTTTCGGAGTGTAGGTGGAAATCCAACTACTGGCGGAAACTCCACACAAAAACAGGGATCCTGCAAATTCCATGCACATAATGTTCTGGCTGAGGTACCAATTGAAGGCTCCAGTACTACAAGGCACAAGTGCTAACCACTAAGCCACTTTAAATTTGTTCAACGTACAATACATAATGAACGTGTAGTTATATATTGTAGCTACAGTATCTTTTGTATCTATTTAGCATTTGAGTAGTCAAAGAATAACGCTCCTTTCACACGGAGTCCACTCTTGTCAGTAGGGGATCAGTGAACAGATCACCTGCTGATCGGAGCTGAACGGGATGGATGTCACATCTGTGCTGGTTCCATAGACACGGGTGGATCCCTGTCGGCTCTATGAGCAGCTGGGTGTAAATATACTCTGCAGTCCATTTACATCAATTTACCTCTGATCCAAAAACATAAATGGGGACAGTCCTTTTCAACCCCCCCCCCCTGGTTTTTACTTAAGGTAATGCTTTTCAAAGTATGTTTTAGAAATGCTAGGCTTGATTATATTACAGGGTGTCTGTGTCTGCCTAAAATAAGAATTCAAATTGAAAGAGCAATGGGGAAGGTTTGAGCCAAATGTATTTTAAACAGGAAAGAATTGTTTGACTGCATGTCCCCATAGATCTATTCTACTTTCACTCTGACATTCCACATCTGCATGCTATTTAAGAGTCCATGACACTGAAAATATTGAGGCTGTTAAATCGGCAACACAGCCAGCCAGATAACTAGCATTTTAGGAGGAGCACAGTAATAACCGACTGTACAGTACAGGTTTCCTTATACACACACACACACACACGTCACAGATTTATTAGAATAGAACACCACAGAGAAGAGTTATTAGTAGGACAGACCTGATGCTAGATCTTGAAAAGTTAGCTTTATAGAAATATAGCACCATTTATGTGCAATGTTTCTCCTGCCTCCATTTATGCCTGGTGGTAGATTAGACAAGTGATAGGCACCCTAGATGTGGTGAAATTACAAATCCCATTGTGACTCTGGCTGCCAGTCTTGCAATGCCTCTTAGGACTTGAAGTTCCACAACAGCTGTAGTGCCAAGATTGCCTACCTCTGATCTAGCCTAACATATTTTCTTGTATTATACTATTACATTTCTATGCTAGGTAAATGACACCTGGAATCAGTGGGGTCAAATTACTAAAGGGAAATAGACTGAATAGGCTAAATGAGGCAAAACTTCACTTTGCAAAGCATACCCAATCAAATGCAAGGGGGGGGGGGGGCAAGCTCACACCTGATTGGATGATGAAAGTCAGAGCTTCCCCCATTTACTAATTCTCTATTTGCCTTTAGTAAATCATCCCCAGGGTGTTCACCCTTTTATATAGATATTAGTACTAAGTAAACCTGGCTGGTGTAGCCTTGGCTGTGAATCAAATGGCATGAAATTGTAATCCAAATGGTGAATGATAATTTGGCAGCATATAAACACTTTTTCACCCAAGCTATTAAAATTTGAATTCCATGTTTACTATGGCTTTAAGTACTTTGATCCAAGCTGAGTTGATTTTGTTCCAACATCATATGGGAAGTCGCCCGTACTGCTGCACACACTGTATATAGCTGATGCTACCTCCAGTAGAGTACAACATACACACACAAAGGTTGCATCGGTCAGTAAGGTAAATTAGCCACTTGGGCCAAGAAACTTTGAATTCTACTTTAAGCTTCAGTATTTGTTCCTCCAGCCGTGTGATTCAGCCACTCCATCTGCTTCTGCCTGTGGTGGGGTCTGAGGGATCTCCATTGAAGACCACACCAAATTCTTAGACAGGGGCAAGGCCATGCTGGATCTTCACCCTGGCAAATAAATTCATACCCCAAACATAGATTATTTTTTTATGGCGTTAGTCTAGAAATGGCTAATTTAATCTTTTTTGTATGTTAAATATAGGTGGTTTCAATGCATCCACAATGTAAACAATAATGCAGCTGCTTATTTGGATACATTTGACATTCAATAAAAAGGGAAGTGTCTTCTGAATTTTTTTCTGTTCAGATTTTATTATCTCTATGCAGTAAATGCTATCTCCAACATCCTTCTATAATAGGCCTTGGTTAGAGTTTATTGATACAGTTCATAAGTTCTTGCAATAGTTGACTTGATCACTGACCGACAACTGTCTTTTAAAGCCCCATGCACACGGGTTTAGAAACGCCCGTTTTACCACGTTTGCATTTATAAGCGTTTCGTTAGGAAACATCTTAAGACCCTCCCTTAGCTCAAAAAACAGTATTATTTAACCATTTCAGCCATTTTGTGAGACCAGAGTGGAGAGCAGCAGTGTACTTGTATTTAGCTTGTCACTTGCCACAATCTGCGGAACGTCACCTGGCCACAAGTTGTGGATTGTCCACTTGCCATGTCACCTGACCACATCACCTGGCTACGTCACCTGTCACAAGTTGCGGATTTTCCACTTGCCATGTCACCTGGCCACGTTACCTGCCACAAGTTGTGGATTGTCCACTGGCAACATCACCTGGCCACAAGTTGTGTATGTCCACTTGTCACGTCACCTGCCACAAGTTGTGGATTGTCCACAATGCAATGCAAGCAATTAGTTTTTTTATTTTTTTCATCATTTGCCATCCTTTTTGAGATGTCTAATGTAAAAAAAAAAAAAAAAAAGTAAAAATCACCTTTAAAAACGCCTATAAATGAAATTGTGGCAAAGCGCTGATACCGCGTTTTGAGTTTGAAACGTGGAAAGCTTTTGCATCTGAACCCATTTTCTTGCTTCTGGAAAAACAAGGTTAAACGCAACTGCCTAAAAATGGCAATAAACGAGACTGTGTGCATGGACACATAGGGTAACATCGAATGTGTTCAGGGGCAGTTGAAAAAAGTGTCCAACTGCCTCTGAACATGCGATTAACAGCATCTCGTGTACATGGGGCCTAAGGATTCATGTACACTGCTGCTGGTAAACGGATGTTTAGGAGCAGTTGGGCGTCTTGAAATCTCCTCTTATCTTATCAGTATATGTACACAAGGTCATGTATAGTTGTTTCTAGGCAGTTGAGTTTAGAAGCATTTTTTTGGAAAGCAAAAAAAATGCATTCAGGATAAATATTCAGAGGCATTTGAAATGCCAAATGCCTGTAACAGCTTGTAAACGTGGTAACATGCGTTTAGCTGGGTTTCTTTTTCAGGCCTTTTAAAGTTAGTAAAATGTCCCGTGTACATGAAGCCTAACTTTCTGGTTGTCATTAGGCTTAGTTATGTTAGCTTATTTATGAAAGGAATAGAATTAACTGCAGAAGCATTAAATTGATTTATTGATTATGGCTGTGTTTCTGCAGAACAGTACCTGCTGAATAAGCAATGGATATAAATTGTGATTGTTTTGTGGAATATAACCAGTTAATTTCCCCACCATCTGAGAAGGGTCAGATTTGTGAATTGCTTTTTTTCCCATACAAAAAATATGGGCAACACCATATTGTTTGTAAATATAGCCCAACAGTGTGCCAGTATGTTACCAATAGGGATGAGCTTTGTATTCGAGTCAAACTCATGTTCGAACATTCGTCAAAATACGAACAAAGCGGGTCGTTTGCGCCAAATTCGACAGTTACGTTTCACAGACCATAATTCACTACGGCATCGCTGGCTGATGATTGGCCAAGCATGCACTATGACCCGCATGCTTGGCCAATCACAGCTTGCAAAAAACGGAGAGCCATAATTGGCCAAAGCCAGGGTGGCTTTGGCCAATTATGGCTCAGGGGGTTTAGTACATGCCCTACACTATAAAAGACCGTCTGCAGGTCGGCCTTGTGTAGTGTGTTGTGGCGGTGGTTAGAGAGAGACGGAGAGAGTGTCATTTTTTAGCAGGCAGGCTAGTCAGTTAATGTTAGTGTGTAGAGGATATATGCATCCCAGGTGTTGTACATATATGTATACACTGTATAATTTAGCTAGATCAGTTCTTCCTAATTTACTGTCAGGCAGGTGATTGTGCTATTTAAAGATTTTTTCACAGGTATACTATAGACACCCAGCAGGTACAATATTTAAAGACATTTTTTATTTTTTTATTTAGGCATCATTAAAATCACTTCTCTCCAATGATGCTTAAAAAGTTCTGTTGCGAACCGAACCGGGGGTGTTCGGCTCATCCCTAGTTACCAATTGTATCATTCATTTATTTATTTTTTTACTGCTGTCGACACCAATAAGTTGCAGTCTTTGTTCTCAAAACATTCGTATTCAGGGACCTGCAGCAAGTATTGGAATGAAGAGTTTGCTTTTTTGACACTTTCTCATTCAGAGACCCAGAACAAATGTGAAGTAGAGACCAGATAGAACAGATATCATTTCAGATGGATGTTGGCAACAATCTCACTCTCCTATGTGTCTTCACATGACAGGTTTGATTTAAGGGCCTATTCACAAAACAAGCAGCTGTGTTAGAACGCAGCTTCTGGGGGGTGGTAGGATGACAGCGGTGCTGATGTGACGGTCTTATCGCATCATGCTGTTTACTTCAGAGTGAAAGCTGAACTTCGAGGAAAGCTAAATAGGGCTGCTTCCCTGCACTCCAGCAAGCCAAGGTCCTCTAACATCAAGACTGATGCAGGAACCACAGCCCTGAATTGCATTCGAGGACAGCAAGAGTCTACTGGCAGAGTATTGTAGGGGCAGCCACTGCATTGTTTGCAGGGGGAGATGAGAATCATGTAAGTAAAAGTGCTGTTACTGTCCCCTAGACCAGGGGTCTTCAAACTACAGCCCTCCAGTTAAGGAACTACAATTCCCATCATGCCTAGTCATGTCTGTGACTGTCAGTTTTACAATGTCTCATGGGATGTGTAGTTCTGCAACAGCTGGAGGGCCGTAGTTGCAGGCTCCCTGCCCTAGACCAATGTTTCTCAACTCCAGTACCCCCAAACAGGTAAAGTTTTAAGGATTTCCCTCAGATGAAATACCTGTGGTAATTACTAAGGCAGCGAAACCGATCAAATCACCTGTGCAAAATAACGGGAAGCCTGAAAACATGACCTGTTGGGGGGGAATTTGAGGACTGGTGTTGAAACACTGCCCTAAGACTAAACAAGCATTCAACCTCTTGCAGTTTGTTTTCGCTGCAGCATGGTAGATTGCATCACACCTTTCTGAAATAAAGGTGCGGGGCAAGGCTGCAGCACCCTTCACCCGGTATAAATGAGCCCTAATGACTTTAGAATGCCAAATCCGCTGCACAGAGACTGCCCTGTACATTTTATAACTGTCGTCGTAAATTATGGCCAACTAAGAGAAGAATGTGGAAAAGTTCTGCAAAATACATTTGCCAAAGTGAAAATTTTTAATTTTAAAGGGATGATTTACTAAAAAAGGTATACATTTCTGTACCCTCCCCACAAGGAAGAGAGAGCAAGCTTCTCCAACCTGCTACATGCAGAAAACACAAATGGAAAAAAATAAACCAACGCATTAAAGCGGAGCTCCACCCTGATATATATATTTTTTTTTTAAATCTGAAAAAAATAAATAAAAATGAAATGGAAAAAAAAAAAAAATACTGGCTGTTGCTATGCGGAAGTCCCGAATCTGCCCTCACGATCCGCGGTGTGGTTTTCTTCCTCCTCCTCTTCTGGGTGTCTTCTTGTGAATGGGCCGCGCTGCATTCTGGGAACTGTGTGTATCCCAGAAAGCAGCCGGACCATTCACAAAGCGCCGCGTCGCTCGCACATGCGCAGTAGGAATCGGGCAGTGAAGCCGCACGGCTTCACTGCCTGTTTCCCTGACTGTGGACGGCGGTGCCGGGATCGAGGATCGGCATCGGCGGGGGCCGTCAGCGCGGGCGGCTAGGACAGGTAAGTGTCCTTATTCAAAGTCAGCAGCTAAACTGTTAGTAGCTGCCGACTTTGAAAAAAAAAATGCGGGTGGGTGGAGCTCCGCTTTAAATATCCCCCTCACTCTGAACAGACTCATCTTCCTGGTCTCTAGATGATCAAGCAAACCCCATATGGGGTTTAGTCATTTTTGAAAGTCCTTGGGCTTGCAGTTGGTTTTCCTTTTGTTGGTTAGATGTTGTTTTCCTTTTGTTGGTTAGATGTTGACAACGGTGGCTTATCGACATTATAAATCATACCTCCCCTAAAAACGTGTTTTTTTTACAGTGAAGCTTTTAGAGTTAACAGTATATTTGGACAGGTAGGGGTGACAAACTTATTGTTTTGTCTACAGCATAAGAGCAACCAGTGTTTGCACCCAGGTCTTTTATTAAAATACCCAACAAAATTTCTATCTATCTATCTATCTATCTATCTATCTATCTATATATATTAGGAGCACAGGTTTTTTTTGCAAGTTCGATTATAAGCCATTACAAAACAATTATTGTTGTGAAATGGTTTCTCAGGTTTTCTTGCAGTCCATAATATAGTACAGGTGTGGATCACCAAATACTATATATATATATATATATAGTATATATAATACATATAGCTGTGCCTACTTTTCCCTCCAATAGTAAGCCAAGTAGCAGTTAAAGTAACATTTTGGACTATTGAGTAAGTATACATGTGATCCAATCGTGGCAACAATGCTCGATATAATCAGGAACAGCTGATTACTGATACGGCTACATAATTCACAAAAAAATTGCATTTCTTTCAAACTGTATCCAAAATGATTAACTTTTTGCTCTATGGCTCCACCACAAGAGCAATCCTGTGACTGAATCGCTAACAAAACCACTTGCCTGTTTTGGGTTGCTTCCTCACTAGCCACACAGGAGCAATATTGCTCCTTTGTTAGTGAAATAGATTAGGTAGTGTGCCAGGGCCAGCAAGGGAAAGCATCCATAGAGTTGATTATGCTGCAACATCAGCCTAATGCCAGCCATAGATGGAGCAAATTTCTTTCCTCCAAACATAGGTTGGAGGAAAGAAAATTCTGTTGATGGGGGGTAACCCTCCCAAAGAGCCATTGTGTTCATTGCAGTGATTACTGCTAGCAGCCCCTGGCAATAACCACATGCAAAATCCAACAGGGTTATTATACCCAAGTTAATCGTTCAACTTGGGTATAATCAGCCTGTCTATAGATGGTTCAAATCTCAACCAGTCCCTGCTGAACCGGCCAACATTGGAACTGGCTTAAGCGGAGTTAACAGTTCTCGGGAATCCAGGAGGAGAATGACTCTTGCTAGTTATTTTGAAGAGCAACTAAAACTTTTGTATAAAATCCACTTATCATAAGAACACTGCCTGGTCCCATTTATTTTTGTGATTTCAGATGTTTACAGTGCCCCTGCAACCAAAAAATATTTCATGTGCACCAATATTTCCTGGTGTCTTACAGGGGAACCTTGGAAAGGGCTTAATAAAGGAGGAACTTGTTCACACTTGGAGTTGTGCCATGTTGGTATACAGATGATGTGCATGAACAGTAAGGCCCCTTTCAGATGTGCGGACCGTATGTCCGTATTTCATCCATCTGTTTGCGGATGAAATACGGACATACATGTATCCCTATGGGATAGTGGCTGTCAGAAGGATGAACATCATAATTGTCTGCCTCCGCAAAGATCCGCTTTTGCAGACGGAAGAAAACACTATTTTTTCTTCCGTCTGCAGAGCGGATCGGATGAACACGGACACACGGTCCGTGTTCATCCGATCCCCCATAGGGGAGAGTGGAGAAAAAACAGGGCGGTCTCACCCGAGACCGCCCTGTCATCCGACGGCTCAGCGGGGATTTACGGAGCGATCCCCGCTGAGCAAACGGACACACGGAGGCTGATCAATACTGATCGGCCCTGTGTGAAAGGGCCCTTAAGATGAAACCTAAAGCTTTGTCAGCAGTATGACACTTGCAGAAAGACACCACAAGACATAAGTAGAGTCAAAGTTTTTTATTTTCAAGTAAATTTTAACAGGATTTTGAAGGCTGGAAATCTTTGTACTGACTGTATCAAATCTGTGTTCATTGCCATGTAAAACAACCATTAAGAGATCAGTAGTCATACCAGATAAAATGAAATCTGATTAAAATTGTGCCATAATAATAAAGATATATATATATATATATATATATATATATATATATATATATAGTACTATCAAGAGATACCTGCCACATTACAACATTCTTATACAGATAAGATTATTGAAAAGATAACTGAATTGTAAACAAATTACAACATTTTCAGTGCTGTTGCACTTTGAATGACAATTGCGCGGTCGTGTAACAATGTACCCAAATTACATTTTTATATATTCTTTTTATATTTTTTTCCCCTGCAAATAGACCTTTCTTTTGGTGGTATTTGATCACCTCTGGTTTTTATTTCTTGCGCTAAAAACAAAAAGTTTGCTCTAATATCCCCCCCCCCCCCCAAAAAAAAACGTTTTCCTCGGCTCCTGAGTGACGTTGTGGGCACATGCGCCCCCTAGACAGCTGGGAAGCCGAGAATGTCATATGATGCCTGCCCAGGATGGGAGATCCCTCCTGTGGACGTCATATGACCATGGAAGGAAGGACGTGGTTAAAAAACAAAAACAAACTGTGTACTGGAGTCGGTCCGAACAGATCGCATCTGTCGAAGGAGCATGACCAAAAAAGGTCTGCAGATTGGCTCCAGATCAGCACTCTCATCCAATGGTTGAAAGCAGTGACCTAAGTGTTTTGGCGGAGGGGCAGCCCCCTGTCAGAACACAATAGAACAGCAGGGTAGATCACTGTACCAAAATTGCATAATTTGTGCAGCAGCTTCTCCCATGCTGGGTTAAAAAAAAAAAAAAAACACTAGTGCGTACTGAGGCTTTGGGGAGGCAGTGGAGCCCAGCTGTGCAAAGCTAAACAAGAATGTAATGTAATTGCTGACAAAACTGCACTCTATTCTGACTGCTGGGGTGTTGATGTTGTTAATTTAAATCACCTCCTTGCAGATAGCCTTTATTAATTTGACATTAAAAGAGCTTATTTCTGTTTAGTGAAAAAAATAAAGACACTGTGCTTCAATATTCCATGAACATAAAACCTGATTCTTTTTAGGCACTCCACATGGATTGAAATAACAAATAAAATGTTCACATTAACCAGTTCCCGACCAATTCACGCAGATATACTGTGGCAGAATGGCTCTCCTGGGTGAAATCCTGTACATATACGGCTTTGCCCAGGAGAGCCACCATAGTGGGGAATTTGTGTGTGTAAACACAAACATCCTATGCGGTCAGAGGAGAGAAGACAGATCGTGTGTTTCTACAAAGTGTCCCTGCCAGTGACATTTATACAGTAATCAGTGCATATTTATAGCACTTATTGCTCTATAAATGTCAATGGTCCCCAAAATTTGTCAAAATTGTCAGTTACTTACCGGTAGCTGGATTTCTACGAAGTCTTACAGGACGGCACCCTGAGAGATGACTGGCTCCACCTGACAGGAAACACAATCAAAAAAGAGGTTAAGAACCCCGCCCCTTCCCGTGCTTCCTCAGTTTGAGATAAGTATTACCCAACCGTGCACGGAAAAACACCATAGATAAATACAACCGACAATGTATCACCCGGGTGGGAAGTAGGCCTGCCGTCCTGTAAGACTTCGTAGAAATCCAGCTACCGGTAAGTAACTGACAATTTCTCCCTCGTCTTCCAGGACGGCACCCTGAGAGAGAAGCAAGTAGCTTCAGGCCTACCTTAGGGCGGGACCACTGCCTGAAGGACTTTTCTGCCAAACGACAAGTCCTGTGGTGACAGAAGTTCCACTCTGTAGTGTCTTAAAAATGTGTTCGGGCTTGACCACGTCGCCGCTCTGCAAATTTGCTCCACCGAAGCTCCTGCCCTTTCTGCCCAGGAGGTTGCCAGTGACCGAGTGGAGTGAGCTGTAACTTTAGGAGCGGCTTTACCAGCCTTTACGTAAGCTAAGGAGATGGTCTGTCTAACCCACCTAGAGATGGAGGCTTTAGAGGCCTGCTGACCTTTTTTCCGACCAGAAAAATTAATTAACAAGTGAGTAGAGTGTCTAAATTCCTTGACTCTCTCTAAATAAACTAATAAACTACGTCTAACATCCAGACAGTGAAAAGAAGCCTCCCTTTCATTCTGGGGGTTTGAACAAAAAGATGGGAGAATAATCTCCTGTGACCTGTGAAATTTGGTCGCTACCTTGGGGAGGTACAGGGGGTCCGGACTTAGGACCACCCTGTCCTCAAATAAACGAAAAAACGGCTCTTTGATTGAGAGCGCCTGCATATCGCCTATCCTTTTGGCCATTGTAACTGCCAAAAGGAAGGCAAATTTAAAGGTTAGTAGTCTAATCGGGATGCTATCAATCGGCTCAAACGGAGACTTAGTTAGTTGGTCTAATACGATTGACAGATCCCAGGGCGGGATTCTGGGACACCGCAATGGGGACAACCTGTCTCTGGCTGTAAGAAATCTTTTTACCAGGGGATCTAAGGCCAGACGTCTGTCTAAGAAGTAAGACAAGGCTGCCACTTGGACCCTAAGAGTCCTTGTGGCTAGACCCTGCTCCACCCCATCCTGGAGGAACTCAAGGATGACCGCAATCTCCTGTTGGGAGACTTGTCTAGCTGAGCACCAGCGAGAAAAAACCCCCAGTGTTTGGCATAGATACGCCTTGTGACTTCTTTCCTGCTGGCCAGAAGGGTATCAATGACCCTTTCGGAACAGCCCTTTTCCCTCAAGCACCCCCTCTCAAGCACCAGGCCGTCAGCTTGAAGAAACCTGGGTCTGGATGAAAGAGTGGACCCTGACGAAGAAGATCCTTCCTGATTGGGAGAGGAAGGGGAGGAGACACTGACCTGCGTTCTAGGGTAGGGAACCAGGTCCTCTTGGGCCACCAAGGTGCGATCAGAATCAAATTTCCCTCTGCCAGACTCAGCTTCTGTAGGACTCTGGGAAGCATGTTCAGAGGAGGGAAGGCATAGGCCAGGGGAAAGTTCCAAGCCTGGGACAACGCGTCCACTCCTTCCGACCCATGCTCCAGGGAAAGGGAGAAAAACCTCTTCACTTTCCTGTTGGCTCTGCAAGCGAAGAGATCCACCTCTGGTCTGCCAAAGTGTTGGCAGATTAGGTTGAACACTTCTACATTTAGTTCCCATTCCCCCTGAAGAATGGGTCGGCGGCTTAGGAAGTCTGCCTCCCAGTTGAGGGTCCCCTTCAGGTGTACTGCTGAAAGCGAGAGGACTCTCTGTTCGGCCCAACCCAGGATCTCCAGGGATAATGCTAAAAGGGTGTGAGATCTGGTGCCTCCCTGGTGGTTGAGGAAGGCTACTGCGGTCGCGTTGTCGGAAAGAATCTGGACCTCCCTGCCCAGGATTCTTTCCTCGAACGCTCTTAGAGCCTCCCCTACCGCTAAGAGCTCGCGGTAATTTGAAGAGGCTCCCCTTTGTCTTGGGTTCCAGGACCCCTGAGCCCTCAGTTCGGCCAAGTGGGCTCCCCACCCCCAGGCGCTGGCGTCTGTGGTAACCCTGACCGGATCGGTCTGAAACCACAAGAGGCCCGACTGCAGGTTCTGTGGGAGAAGCCACCATCCCAAAGAAGCCTTCACGGGTTCTGGGATGTTGACCCTGGAGTCTAGGGACTCTCTTTTCCCGTCCCAGGAGGAGAGGAGGAAGGATTGGAGGGGTCTGGAATGTAGCTGAGCCCACGGAACTCCCGGGATGCTGGAAGTCATCAGACCCAACACCTTCATGATAAATCTGAAGGAGTGGTCTGTCTCCTCCAAAACTGACCTGACCACGGCCATGAGACCCCGGATCTTGTCTTCTGGCAAAAAGAGCTTCCTTTCCAGGGAGTCTATAAGAAACCCTAGATAAGGTTTCCTCTGTTCGGGAATGAGCGAGGATTTCTCCTTGTTGATGATCCAGCCTAAGGACTCTAGGGTGGTCATGACTGTGGTTAGGTCCGCAAGGAGGAGATCTCGATCCTGATTGTACAGGAGCAGATCGTCCAGATAGGGGACTATTGCAATTCCTTGCAAGTGCAGGAATGCGATCGCCTCTGCCAGGATCTTTGTGAATACCCTTGGACTGGAGGCCAGTCCAAAGGGAAGAGCAGCAAATTGCCAATGCTGTAGCCCCTGGGGGGAGGCGATGGCAAACCTGAGATACCTTTGATGGTCTGGAAAGATGGGCACATGAAGGTACGCGTCTCGAAGGTCGATGGTGACCATAAAGACGCCCCTCAATAATAGCCTCCTGAGGCTGTAAATGCTCTCCATTCGAAACCTCTTGTGGAGGAGACAAGTATTGAGGGGCCTCAGGTTGATGATCAACCTGAATTTCCCCGAGGGTTTGGGGACCACGAAGATATGGGAATAATGGCCCATACTTCTCTGGTCCAGAGGTACCTGGACTATCACAGCCTGGTGCGTTAACTCTGCGATGTTCTGCAGAAGACCCGCTGCCTTGGAAGGGTCCCTGGGTAAGTGGGTCACAATAAATTTTGGAGGGGGCACCTGATTGAATTCTAGCCTGTAACCCTCCCTTATAATTTGTAGGGTGTGGGGGCTTTGAGTAATACTCTCCCACCTGGGAAGAAATTGGGAGAGTCTTCCCCCGACCTTCCCGTCATTTGGGGTCCTTGTCACTGGGCTTGGTATTGGAAAAGAGGATACCACCTTTAGGTTTCTCTTTCCCGATCCAGCGCCTATTGTTAGGGGGTCTTCTCTCAGAGGGACGGATTTTGCTACCAAATGACCCCTGGGGGCCTCGAAAAGGTTTTTTCCTATTATGTTTAGGTTTTGAAGGAAAATGCACTCCCTTTTCTGAGGACCTGGTCAAAACTTGATCCAGGCCTGAACCAAAAAGAAGAGAGCCCTCAAAGGGAAGACCACATAGGCGATTTTTAGATGCCAGATCCCCATTCCATGTTTTAACCCATACAGCCCTGCGTGCCGCATTGATGAGGGCTCCAGTCCTTGCGGTTGAGCGAACTGTCTCAACTGCAGCATCGGCTAGATAAGCCACTGCACTCCCTACGAGCTGTAAGGACTCTAAAATGTCCTTGTACTCCGAGTCCTGGGAAAAATGATCTGCCAACTTGGAGATCCAGGCATCAGCGTTTCTGGCAATGCAGGCTGAAGCCAAAGCAGGGCTCAAGGCCGCCGCATTGGCTTCCCAGGCCCTACACAGAGAGGTCTCGGCTCGTCGATCCATGGGATCCTTCAGGTTGCCTGCGTCCTCAAAAGAGAGGTCAGACTGTTTGGAAACCTGTGACAGAGGGGCATCTAATCTGGGAGTCTTAAAAAACCTAGATTCTTCTTCCTCTTTAAACGGACAACGCCGTTTCCAGGTTTTAAATTTCATTAGTCTTTTCTCTGGCTCAGCCCATTCCTTGAGGATGATGTCCTTTAGGGACCGGTGCACCGGAATAGTCCTCGGCTGGGGCTTGACCAAACCCTGGTACAATTTGTCTTGGATGGAAAATTGTTCCGTGGGCTGGGGGATATCCTCAGAAACATAAACCGCCCCAAGAAGGTTCCCCATCTCCTCAGCCGAAAACATGAATCTGCCTGACCTCGCATCCTCATCCTCTTCCTCTGCCTGGCTATCTGCCTGATCCTCTCGCTGAGGGAGGATTTCTGAGTCCTCGGAGTCTGAAACCAAGGAGTGCCGGGGTTCCTGAGGGACCCTAAGAGAGGAGGAGGAACTACCCTGAGATGAGGTCCCTGCGGTGGGGGGCTCCAACTCCCTACTTTTAAGAGAACCTTGCAAGTCCTTAAGGGTAGAGAGCATTTCAGACTGGACCTGCAGAAATCCCTTCATGATTTCAGAGGTCTCCTTCCCTGCCAATTTTTGAATACATTTAACACAAAAAGGCTTGGAACTATCTGAGGGTAGCTTAGTGTTGCAATTGCCACATCTTTTAAAACGGGCAGTCACTCTGTGGCTAGTCCCCCCCTGGGCAGTGATGTCCTCTCCTGGAGAAGGAACACAAACACTTCAGCAAAAAAATTCACACGGGAACATCGTTACCTGGGTCCCAGCCCACCTAGTTCTCAGTGTAAAAATAGGTAGAAGACTCACCAACCGAGGCTTCTCCTGCAGCTGAGGCCGTAGCTGGCCGATCCTCTCGCTCCATGTCGCGGGAGGCACGGGCGCTTCTCCCTCTCACTGCTGCTTGCTGTTTGTCTCCTAGCAAGTGTGAGTCCCAAAGCGTGCTGCTCCGATGGTGGCCGCCATCTTCACCGCGCCGGACCCGGAAGTGATGCGCACGCGCCTGACGACATCACCCTGCGCCGCGGCCTGACTGGACACCGATTTCGGCGCCAATTTTGATCATGGATGGCACCGCTGTACAGCAGCCAGGGACCCACAGCGCCTGAGGAGAGGAGCCTAGCCACCAAGAACCTTCAAGGTAAGGTGGAGACTCGGTGAGAGGGAGGACTCAGCCCCTGGAGCTCCAAGGTAGGCACTACCCCAAGGAGACTCCAGCACTCAGGGGGGGGGTTGCGTTTACATCCTGAAGTCTCTTGTTGCCCCCCCTGAGTAAGAGGGGACCCCCTGGGAGGTAAAACCTGACCGGACCCAAAGATTGCTCAGAACCTGCGGACCAGTTCCCAGGGGGGGGGACCACCAGCCGCAGGCCTTAGGTCAGAAAAAATAACAAATCGTTTGGCTGTAGGGGAAACACAATCAAGAACTGAGGAAGCACGGGAAGGGGCGGGGTTCTTAACCTCTTTTTTGATTGTGTTTCCTGTCAGGTGGAGCCAGTCATCTCTCAGGGTGCCGTCCTGGAAGACGAGGGAGAAAGTGTCAGATCTATCCGCCGCAATGTCACTACAAAAAAAAAACACAGATCACTGCCATTACTAGTAAAAAAAAAAAAATCAATATACGCTTATTGCGATTTTTTTTTACCAAAAATATGTAGAATACATATTGGCCTAAACTGATGAAGAAAATATTTTTTTTTACAAAAACATTTTTGCCAATATTTATTATAGCATACAGTAATATATAAAATTGTATATCATGGTCCCTTAAAGCAGATTAAACAGCATGGTGCTTGTGATGTATAATCTGCCCCCCTTTGAACTGTAGAAAAAAAAAAAACAACCTGAATATGCCACTTCCTATAAGCTCTCTCTAAACAGATCAAGATGTCCAGGGCTGCTCCGCCCTGATCACCGTGGTTAAAGTGCATCCCCTCCACCATACACTGCCTGCTCTCTTCTCTTCCCCTCTTTCCTGCCCGTCATCTCCCTCCCTGCCTGTCTCCGCTCAACCCCACCCCTATTTAAAAAAAAAAAAATCCTATAATTGTCACTGCCAGCCCCTCAGCTGTCTTCAGGCCAGTCACGTGACTTGCAGCCGCTTTACAACTATGAGACAGAGCTAGCTGGCTAGTTCTGGGAGCCGTCAAATGATAGCCTCCCCTGATCGCAGTGTCCAGAGGTTACTGCCAATTACAGACTGAGATAAAGAGCCAATCAGCGGCTCTTTATCACGTGATCAGCTGTGTCCAATCACAGCTGATAACAGCTATTGGCACTCTTGTTCTCATGCTGACAGAGGAGAAGAGAGCCAATAACTGTCTTCTCTTAAAAGGGACATATACATGGATAATTAAGGCATCAGGGCAGTCCCAACAACGCCGACCAGTGCCACCTATCAGTGCAGCCTTATCAGCGCACATCCGTGAAGGAGAAAAATTACCGGTTTGAAAAAAATTGTAACTATGAAAAAGGTATTTGTTTTCCCCTCAAATATCCATTTTTTTTAATTTGTTTATTTAGAACAAAAAAATAAAACCCAATGGTAATTAGAAAGGTCCAGCCAAAAAAAAAAAAAAAAAAGTTAAAAGTCAGCAGTTACAAATACTGCGGAGGAGAATGGGCGAACTTCTGGGAGATCGGGCCCGTCTCCCGGAAGGGGACCTGTCAAAAAGTCCCCCCCCCCCCCAAAAAGGTGGTAATTAAACTCACTTGGTGCCTTGTCTGCATTAAAATCGGCCTCAGAACTGTATTTATTGGCGTATAACACTCACTTTTTTACCCTGAAAATAGGGGGGTAAACTGTACCTGCGTGTTAACCGCAGGGGGCCGTGAAAAGTTATTTTTCCCTGAAACTTCCCTCTTAAAGTTAGGGTGCGTGTTATACACCGATAAATACGGTAATGTGTCTTGGATTAATCAATTGACCCCCTTCCTAACCAGACCAAGTTTCAGCTTTCGGTGCCCTCACATTTTGAATGACAATTACTTAGTCATGCAACACTGTACCCATATGAAATATTTGTCCTTTTTTCACACATACAGAGCTTTCTTTTGGTGGTAGTTAATTACCACTGAGTTTTTATTTTTTGTGCAATAAAAGAAAAAAAGACTGAAAATTCTGTATTAAAACAAATTTTTCTTCGTCTCTTAATTTTTTTAATCAAAATTAGTCTTTTTTTCATAAATGTTGGCCAAAATTTATACTGCTACATATCTTTGGTAAAAATAACCCAACTTGGTGTATATTATTTGGTGTTTGTGAAAGTTATAGCACCCACAAGCTATGGTGCCAATCTCTGTAAATGTATCACACCTGAAGAGTACGGACAGCCCATTTCATTTCTTGAGACCCCAACAAGCCAGGACAGCACAAATACCCCCCAAATGACCCCTTTTTGGAAAGTATACATTCCAATGTATTTAGTAAGATGCATTAGGAATTTTTGAAGTTGTAATTTTTTCCACAATTCTATCCAAAATCAATTTTTTTTCCCCCCCACACAAGATTGTCATATTAGCAGGTTATTTCTCACACACAGCATATGCATACCACAAAACACATTCTTGTTATTCCTCCCGAGTATGGCGATACCACATGTGTGAGACTTTTACACAGCGTGGCCACATACAGAGGCCCAAAATTGAGGGTGTTCTAGGAGCATAAATTACACATCTAATTTCCTGACTACCTCTTGCACTTTTAAAGGCCCTGGAGCACCAGGATAATGGAAACGCCCAAAATAACCCCATTTTGGAAAGAAAACACCCCAACGCATAATATATGAGGCATAATGAGTCTTTTGAACATGTCATTTTTTTTCTACAAGTTTTTGGTGAACGTGGAAAGAAAATGAAAACGATTCTTTTTTTACACAAAGTTAGTCTATTTATACAATATTTCTAACACATAGCATGTACATACCAAAAATGACAAAATAGATTTTTCTACTCCTCCTTAGTACAGCGATACCTCACGTGGGAGACTTTTCCACAGCCTGACCACAGAGGCCCAACATGCAGGGAGCACCATCAGGTGTTCTAGGGGCATACATTTCTCAAATCTAATTTGACTACCAATTACTTTTGTGAGGCACTGTAGTGGCATGGATGAGAACTGATGTGGCATGGATGAGCATGAATGGGAATGGGTGAGCCATGGATTGGGATGGCTGAGCCATAAATGTGGATAGCAGAGTATGGATAGGATGGCCGACTATGGCTGGGGGTGGATGAATGGATAAGTATTGCTGAGTGTGGATGGCCGAGCATGGATGGATGGATGAGTATGACAGAGGGATGGCTGAGCATGGATGGATGGGTGTGACAGAGGGATGGATGGGTATGGATGGATAGCTGAGCACTGCTGGATGTGGCTGCAATGGGCAGCACTACAGATCCAGCCCACAGTGCTGGTGCAATAGTTATCTCCCCTCGCACTGTACCGAGGTGGAGAGAGGAACCGGGCATGATGCTGGTTTGTTTACAAGTGATCGCTCCATCATTTGACAGAGCGATCATGTGGTAAACGGCCACGGTCAGCAGCCATTTACTGTGATGCGCCGGGTCCTCTTGCGCTTATAAGACCACTGCACAAATACAGTGTGAAAAAGTATTACAATTACCACCATTTTATTCTCTAGGGTATCTGAAAAAAAAATATGTTTGGGGGTTCTAAGTAATTTCTGGCAAAAAAAAAATCAAACATTTTTACCAAGTTGAAAAAAAAAGAAAAAAAAAAGGCTTGGTCCTTAAATGGTTAAATTAGAGCCATCTGTTTGACACCCGTTTTTTCACACACTGAATGACCTCATTAATTGAACTTCACACCGTTATTATTTTGAACACGGCCCTTTAAATTAATGATTAAATAACACAGAATCAGCAGAAAGCAAGTCATGACCGTTGGTTTTGTATCACTTTACTACACCTACTAGTAAATTTGCCATGTAGAAATAGAATTTATACCAAAAACAGTGATTTGCTTTGGTTAGTGATATTGGACTGCCATTATTTTAAACAAAACTGTACATCTTATCTAATTTTAGTGACAAGCTATCTGGAAAAAAAAACGTTAAAAAAACAAAAGTCTCTAGATTCCATATAACTTAACAGTAACTTAACAGTAAACAATTGGTTTCACCAAGATGTAAAAATACTTTAATCTTGTAAAAAGTAAATTGCGCTAGAAGACATAACACTGTTTTAGAGTTTGTTGATCCTGCCAGTAAAACCATTCAATTGCCCAACCTTCTTTTACCAAGCCAAGCTGACCAGCAGTGTGTTGCAGCACATAGCACAGATGGGGTGCATACAGTGGTCACTCATACGATTTCTTCCAACAGAAAACAAAACCTTTATAACACCTTAAAAAGTAGTAGCTGGAGTTGAGTTGTAGATTTCTTTGTTTCTTCCCTCAAGCCAATTTACAAATACATGTTCATCCAAGACTATGACCAAAAAGCCAGATTTTGTAGAAGTCTATGGGATAGGATGGTTATATTGCGCAGAAGCCAAACCAGAGCACAGCAGCATAAAAACAACCTAGTGTGTCCACATGGCATCGATGTTGCTGTGCCATTTCACTGAAGACTAAACTAATAATGGTTCTATTTTCTTTTGTTTGAACTAGATGGACTTGTCACTTTTTCAACCTACATAACTGCCAGAATTGATGGACAATAAAACTACATTATGAGAGGGCTTCCGACTTCCGAAATATTGCTGTGTTAAATGCTAGTGACAGACTGCATCATATGTCAATTTGGATTACCCATAGTTTTACCGGGTGTTAAAAATTGCAAGTAAAAGCACTGAAAAATTAAGTATTTAAAAAAACAAACACCATACTTGCAGTCTTTTCAATTTTTAGGAAGATTCAATTCCCCAGCACCCACCATGCATGCCATAGCCCTCTTTCTCTTCTGAGTGTTTAATTACTGTCTGTGCTGGCCTACTCATCTGTCTACATAGCATTTTATGTAGGGGCTGTACAAGGAGTCAAGGGAATACTAACCCATGATGGTGGCATCTAGTAGCAGTCTCAAGCCTTTGGGACATCTACACAAACAAGGCTTTTACAAGTTAAAAAATGATGCTGAATATTTGTGATATGCAAAATGCAAATCAGAGAAGATATTTGTTGAAATCATCTGGCAACAGGGTCTCTTTAAGGGCTCTTTGACACGGACGTTCCTTATGTCCGTTTTTCATCCATCCGTTGTCGGATGAAAAACGGACATACATGTATCTCTATGGGATCTCGGATGTCAGCGGAGACATGTCCGCTGACATCCGATCCTCCAAAGTATGCCGGAAAAAAAACGTACTTTTCCTTCTGTCTGGCGGATCGGATAAACACGGACAGACGGTCCGTGTTCATCCGATTCCCCATAGGGGAGAGTGGAGATCTGACAGGGCGGTCTCTGCACAGTGTGCGGGGACCGCCCTGTCATCCGGCAGCTCAGCAGGGATCAAAGGAGCGATCCCCGCTGAGCAAACGGAGGTGCACGGGGCGGATCATTACTGATCCGCCCCGTGTGAAAGAGCCCTTAGTGCAACTTTTGTCACATGAAAGTTATAAAGGATTCAACTTTATGTTATGGGATAGGAATAGCCCAGCAACGACCTTGTTGTTGCAGACTTTCTACTCCTATAAAAGAATGGGGTGTGCCGAGTGCCATAGCAGCCTGTCCATAAAACAGCAGCAGTTGGACTGACAGATTCTGCCTTCATACTGTGCTCTATTCTTGTACAATGAAAAAGCTTTTATTTAAAGCTTTAACAGTTTTGCTGTGGTGGATAAATGAAGTGAACCACTAGAACCATATGGAGAAAAAGGAACAATCTCACTCACACGGAAGGGGCTTTACATTTTTCATTTAGAAAGAGAAATGCAAATAATAACCTCCTACAGAAGATTGTAGTTGCCTGGCTGTTATGCTAAATCGTGAAGGGTAGTCTCCATTTATTTAAAGGAAAGATTTCTGTTAGGCATTCTATACTTGCCTTCCCCCCATTTAAGAAATACCCAGTAATTCAGTGTATAGGGAAACCACCCTGCCTCCCCAGTGTTCAATGCCCAAGCAGTCATCCACTCAGCTGAAGTGCCATATCGGGGAAGGGCAGTGCATGTAGCCCTCTGTAAACTGCAGCTGGGCATCACACTGTGGATATAAGCGAGTGTGGAGAATTATAAGTTGCTTGATGTCCCCCCTGTAATTAGGAACAAATCCATTTTAGGAGTAGAGGAGTGAGTAATCTTAGCCTGAAAAAAAGACTAACGCAAGTCCAAATTTTTTAACAGTTAAGCTGCAATATATTATATTTTTGTTGTTGGATGTAAATACACTTTAAGCTAATTTTATTTAAACATCTCAGCAAGACGTTTGTAGCCCAACATGATTTGCATTTAGGTCCACACCAAGGAGAAAAAAGTTAGTTTTTCCCAGCACAGAGACCCCAACATTCTAAATAGAACCAACTCTAAAACCAAAAAGCCACTGAAAAAATAGAATTATTGATTCTCAGTATATTACACTTGAAAATATATTTACAGTAAGAAAAGCAGTATAAATATTTCAAAGGTCTTATCAAAAAAGAAATTAGTCTGTTATATTATATTCACTTGTCTGTGTATCATCTGTGTTGGAGCGATCAGATATTCCTTCAGATATACCTGTGTTATCAAGACTTGGCAGATTTCCATCCTCATTGTTGGCACACTTCTCTGTCTCGGTCTTCATTTTATTAGCTTCCAATGATACCATAAGAAACTTAAGCAGTGCATTCTCTGCCAGGAGACGCTCAGAAGCGGCCACCAGCTCTTTCATCTGGTCAGCCATGCTCCCGACCTCTCTGGATTTTTGTTCATACAGTGACTGAAGCTGATGCTTGTGTACCTCTAGAGCTTTGTTGTGTTGCTCTAATCTCTGCTTTTGTACCTTTAGGTCCTGCGTGTCTTTTCTAGCTTCTGAAAGACGTTCTGCCAGCTGATCCTGAGCCTTATGTAGAACGTTAATTTCTGCCCTCAGCCTTTGGATCTCTTGTTCCAAAAATGAAACCTTATCCTTCTTGTATTGCAGATAGTATTTGGGGCAGGAGGCAGGTGAATCAGCTGCCGTGGAAGGAAGAGATGCATATTTTAAAATAAAATGCAAAAGGTTGGAAACTGTGATCTGCTGATCTTCAGGATACAATACACTTTGGTCTTTCCTAAAAATAAAAACAAATACAAAGAATATTACAGAGAGATGATCAGCTTATACAGATGATAGGTCTTATGTCTGAGAGATACCAGTAGTGGAAACCAATGTCAACAACATTACAAACCTGGGCCATAAAACTCCTGCCATTGAGCATTCTGGGAAAGATGGATGATGGCAAAGAGATAGAGCTGTTAATACATATTTACAAGACTGTCTACCAAGTATTTTAAGACACGCACATTACAGTAATGTGAATAAGCAAGAACAAGTCACACTTTTCCTGATACAATCATGTTCTTTGTCTTTGCTGCGCTCCTCTTAAAATGCTTGTAGCCTGGCTCTCAGTTATCTGTAGTTTGAGCCACTGACCCAGTTGAGGCTGATATCAAACAAAGAGAAATAGAGGCGAGGACTACAGATACGCAGGCTTGTTCCCTGTCAGTTTCTAAAGAGTTGATGCCATTTGGTCAGCATGAAAGCCAGGGAACCAGCATTGTCAGGAGTGAATAGTAAAGGCAGCCTACAGATTTGTTCAGTAGAGCTTTCTTTTGAACCAGTATGGTTTATTTTCATACAGTCCTGAGAATTCATTATTTTTTTTAACATATTTGAACAGAAAAACAGTAGATCTTTATTCAAACTGTTCATGTAAAGGCAATATAATTGAACAAAACACACAACACTGATACGGTGTATTCAGTCTCATGATCTAAATGAAAGAAAACATTTCAAGTAAGTGCACCCCTACACTTACCAACACAAATCAATGAAATTAGAAATAGGCATTCCAAATTAGGTGGCAGCGGTTAGAACCTGTTAGAGAGTGTGAAATTAAATTGTCTTATTTAAACCTCAGACATGAAAGGTCTTGTGTTCTCTTTGACAATTACGTGTGTGTTGTCTTAAGTCCAAGATCAATAGAGCGCTCTAAGGTCTTCAGAAAGACAGTTGTTGATACCTAAGAGTATGCCAAATGATTTACAATATCTCCAAATAATTTGAAAACCATCATTTTACTGTAAGGAAAATATCCAATACGTGGAGTAGATTTCAAACCAATGCTAAATTGTCCAGCAAATGCAACCCAAGAGCACTGTAGGAACAGTTTAAATGAAGATCTAAATCGTTCCTGTTTAAAGAGTCAACTTCTATGGGATGTACTTACTTTTGCACATTTATATGCAGACCCAATAGATTCAACACTGAGATGCTGACATTCCTTGACCAAGCCTGCATTTCTGGAGTCATTCAACTCTGCTTGCTGGAGGCCTCTTCTGGGTCAGTGACTGAATGTACAGATAACAAAGATAGCCAGGCTACTAGCATTTTCAGAAGCAAGTCAACAAAAGTGAGGAGGAAATGTCTGAATTTTTAGCAGACCCCAATTTTGTGTCTCCACTGCAAGCACCAGTGACACTCTGTACATTCCAAGACTGAAGATGAAGCTTGGCATCCACCCATTTTTGGGACAGAACATGCAACATGTTTCCAGTGCTGCAGCTGCTACCCGATAACCACACTCCTCAAGACAACAATAAAGGGAGAAGTTCCCTGTACAAGTAGTAGGCTACTCTGCCCACATGGCCACGTCATTCATTCACACAGCTTTGTGTGAATGAACTATAAGTACCAACATCCTTTGAGGCTGTCGGCTTGTAGTTCTCAATGAACTACCACTGTGCTATGGAATGCTGTGTAGTTCATCGATTCTTCCTGTCCATATATCGGTTTGCCCATATGGAATGTACGGCACACAGATACACAAAAAAGACCTGCAGGAGACCTGAACAGCACCAGCGATCAATATTTGCTTATCCCAGAGTTCAACTTTAACATTCAAAAATGCAGGCCAAGTGTTCACTACATCTGAGCACTACTCTAAGAAGAGGAACACACTATATTTAGAATTCTTTTCTCTCCATTACATGCAAATGTATTTTCATCTGCTTCCACTTTTGCCAAGGTATTTTTAGCGTAAAACCTCTTTAGATACCAGCTTCCTCTTCACTTGCACATTTTGTGCATAGGTTAGAAATCGCACACTGTGCTCACAGATCTCTCAGGTCTGCGGTTTGTATTTATGACCGCTATCTAAGCGCATCAATGGTTAATCTTAACACAGCCTCCATTTTAAATAATGAACACTTAACCCCCGGACCATATTGCTGGTCAAAGACCAGAGCACCTTTTGCGATTCGGCACTGCGTCGCTTTAACTGACAATTGTGCGGTCGTGCGACGTGGCTCCCAAACAAAATTGGCGTCCTTTTTTCCCCACAAATAGAGATTTCTTTTGGTGGTATTTGATCACCTCTGCGGTTTTTAGTTTTTGTGCTATAAACAAAAATAGAGCGACAATTTTGAACAAAAATTATATTTTTTACTTTTTGCTATAATAAATATCCCCCAAAAATATATATAAAAAATGTTTTCCTCAGTTTAGGCCGATACGTATTCTACTATATATTTTTTGTAAAAAAAAATCTCAATTAGCGTTTATTGATTGGTTTGCGCAAAAGTTATAGCGTTTACAAAATAGGGGGTCGTTTTATGGCATTTTTATTAATATTTTTTTTTTACTAGTAATGGCGGCGATCAGCGATTTTTTCGGTACTGCAACATTTTGGCGGACACTTCGGACAAATTTTTGCTATAAATATGCATTGGATTACTATAAAAAATGCCACTGGCAGGGAAGGGGTTAGCACTAGGGGGTGGGGAAGGGGTTAAAGGGTCACTAAGAAAAAAATTTTTTGCTGAAATTACTGTTTACAGGGTATAGACACATAAAAGTTAACTAATTCCTTTTAAAAATGATTGAAAATAGATACAAATCAATCATATAATGTGCCTGCAGTTTCAGTTTCGTTTTTGCATGTTATCCTGCCTCTGTGCTATACAGAGTCATAGAGCAGTGATGGTTAGGAAAAAAAAACTAGAAGCTCCCAGTAGTTTAAACTGGTTTCATATTTCTGTGATGTAAAGAGACACACAGAATAAAAACAAACAAAACCAGGGCAGTGTTTTGTTTTTAAAATGAATCTGATTGGTTCTGAGAAGTTTTACACACACAGTAATGACAGCTTGGACCACAGTGAAAAGCTGTCATGAGATTTTTCATAAGGAACCAGACAAGAAGGAAGTGTGAAGATCAGAGCAGAATTACAGCAACTTCAAAGCAAAAACAAACAATGAGAACATGAAACTAGGACTGCAGTAAGGTAAAGGAAGCTATTTAGCTAAAAAAAAAAAATGTCCTTTAGTGATTCTTAAGTATGTTCCCTGGGTGTGTTCTAACTGTAGGGGGGGTTGAACTCACTAGGGAAAATGACTGATCGCTGTTCATAGATTGTATGAACAGACGGTCAGGCATTTCTCCCCTGACAGGACCGGGAGCGGTGTGTTTACACACACAGCTCCCGGTCCTCGCTCTGTAACGAGCGCGCGCGCCCCCTATTGGCTGCTGGGCGAGGTGACGTATAGCTACGTGCTCTCGCACAGCAGAGCCGACCTGCCACCGTATAACTGTGGCGGCTGGTCGGGAAGCAGTTAATAAAGTGCATGTTTTAGATGTTATCTCAAAAACTTTGCCATTTATCTTTATCCACCCATTCAGGCCAAAGTAAAACACATGAAGTCGGCCATTAACAGGCTATTAAAAGTGTATTTTTTATTCAGACTGTTGATAGATTTCTAACTGGATGCTGTTAAGTATTGCGGATCAGAGTATTTTGCCCTTCAGAATTTAAGAAAAACCTCAAAAAGCAGATTAACACCACAAAGAAAACACACAGTAAAGTTAATTACATTTTGCCAATTTACTTATGATATTTTATTTATCTAGAAAACTAAATTTCTGTTAATTTTAAGTGAAAAGCTAGGTTTTCTAGAAGGTAAAGATGGTTCTGCCAATACGAATTGGATAAAACAGCCATACTTGCCTATTTTTGGGAAAAAGCATGATAGCAGGAACATGGTCCACCATAAACTCCCAGGGTAGATCATTCTCAGCAATATTTATCCTAGTAAAAGAAAAAATAAACAATTATTCAAATCAAGACTTCCCTAATACTACAATAATATTACTAAAATATTCAGTAAGACCATTGAATAAAAATACAATTATCTTACCTGGCAATGATGAGACTATCTGTAGCCAGTAGATGGGCCAGGCGGATAAAGATAGGAGTCAAAGTAGCACAGAAGCCACACCAGGTTGTGTAGAACAACAGCAAAACATCCTATTAAAGACAACAAAATTATCTGACTTTATAATATCCATCAGTAAAAGAGAACAGATTTAGACCGAATGTCCATAGCATTGGTTTGGGATGTTTCTGAGCTCATTTAAAATTCACTGACAGGTGCACTTGGCAGTTGAAAGTCTACTGACCTGCATCAACATTAAGTGGGTTTTGCATTACTATAGACTTGTATGGCTGTTTACATTGCTGTTAGGACACACTAGCCTTAATCCAAACTTATTGTCAGGCTTTATTATTTCACATTGGTTGCATTAAAAATCCTTGTTCAACCCTTGAAGAAGGGGGGGGGGGGGTGGGCAGAGGCCTTTTCCCCCCAGAAATGTACTGGATTTGCATGATGTCCTTAAATATAGATAATGTAGACCTGCACCAGGCCGGTAAGACTGAATCTGCAATAGGCAAGCAGCTTGGTGTGAAGAAATCAACTGTGGGATCAATAATTAGAAAATGGAAAACAAACAAGACCACTGATAATCTCCCTGGATCTGGGGCTCCACGCAAGATTTCACCCTGTGGGGTCAAAATGATCACAAGAACAGTGAGCAAAAATCCCAGAACCACACAGGGGGACCTAGTGAATGACCTGCAGAGAGCTGGGACCAACGTAACAAAGGCTACCATCAGTAACACACTATGCCACCAGGGACTCAGATCCTGCAGTGCCAGACGTGTCCCCCCTGCTTAAGCCAGTACACGTCTGGGCCCGTCTGAGGTTTGCTAGAGAGCATTGTGTATGGAAGAGAGAGAATGCCGAGTTGCAACCAAAGAGCACCATACCTACTGTAAAGCATGGGGGTGGCAACATCATGCTTTGGGGCCGTTTCTTTGCAAAAGGGAACAGGACGACTGATTCGTGTACATGAAAGAATGAATGGAGCCATGTATCGTGAGATTTTGAGTGCAAACCTCCTCCCATCAGCAAGGGCATTGAAGATGAACATGGCTGCGTCTTTCAGCATAACTATGATCCCAAACACACCGCCCGGGCAACGAACTAGTGGCTTTGTAAGAAGCATTTCAAGGTCCTGGAGTGGCCTAGCCAGATCTAGATCTCAACCCCATAGAAAACCTTTGGAGGGAGATTAAAGTCTGTGTTGCCCAGTGACAGCCCCTAAAACATCACTACATTAGAGGAGATCTGCATGGAGGATTGGGCCAACATACCAGCAACAGTGTGTGACAACCTTGTGAAGACTTACAGAAAACACTTGACCTCTGTCATTGCCAACAAAGGATATATAACAATGTATTGAGATGTACTTTTGATATTGACCAAATACTTATTTTCCACCATAATTTGCAAATAAATTCTTTCCAAAACAGACAATGTGATGGTCTGGATTTGTTTCAACATTTTGTCTCTCATAGTTAAGGTATACCTATGACGACAATTACAGGCTGTCTTATATTTTTAAGTGAAAGAACTAGCACAATTGGTGGCTGATTAAATACTTTTTTGCCACACTGTGTAATTATATATATATATATACAGTGCGGAAAATAAGTATTTGAACACCCTGCTATTTTGCAAGTTCTCCCACTTGGAAATCATGGAGGGGTCTGAAATTGTCATCGTAGGTGCATGTCCACTGTGAGAGACATAATCAAAAAAAAAAATTCCATAAATCACAATGTATGATTTTTTTAACTATTTATTTGTATGATAAGGCTGCAAAGAAGTATTTGAACACCTGAGAAAATCAATGTTAATATTTGCTACAGTAGCCTTTGTTTGCAATTACAGAGGTCAAACGTTTCTTGTAGTTTTTCACCAGGTTTGCACACACTGGAGGAGGGATTTTGGCCCACTCCTCCACACAGATCTTCTCTAGATCAGTCAGGTTTCTGGGCTGTCGCTGAGAAACACGGAGTTTGAGCTCCCTCCAAAGATTCTCTATTGGGTTTAGGTCTGGAGACTGGCTAGGCCACGCCAGAACCTTGATATGCTTCTTACAGAGCCACTCCTTGGTTATCCTGGCTGTGTGCTTCGGGTCATTGTCATGTTGGAAGACCCAGCCTCGACCCATCTTCAAAGCTCCAACTGAGGGAAGGAGGTTGTTGCCCAAAATCTCGCAATACATGGCCCCGGTCATCCTCTCCTTAATACAGTGCAGTCGCCCCTGTTCCATGTGCAGAAAAACACCCCCAAAGCATGATGCTACCACCCCCATGCTTTACAGTAGGGATGGTGTTCTTGGGATGGTACTCATCATTCTTCTTCCTCCAAACACGGTTAGTGGAATTATGACCAAAAAGTTATATTTTGGTCTCATCTGACCACATGACTTTCTCCCATGACTCCTCTGGATCATCCAAATGGTCATTGGCAAACTTAAGACGGGCCTTGACATGTGCTGGTTTAAGCAGGGGAACCTTCCGTGCCATGCATGATTTCAAACCATGACGTCTTAGTGTATTACCAACAGTAACCTTGGAAACGGTGGTCCCAGCTCTTTTCAGGTCATTGACCAGCTCCTCCCGTGTAGTCCTGGGCTGATTTCTCACCTTTCTTAGGATCATTGAGACCCCACGAGGTGAGATTTTGCATGGAGCCCCAGTCCGAGGGAGATTGACAGTCATGTTTAGCTTCTTCCATTTTCTAATGATTGCTCCAACAGTGGACCTTTTTTCACCAAGCTGCTTGGCAATTTCCCCGTAGCCCTTTCCAGCCTTGTGGAGGTGTACAATTTTGTCTCTAGTGTCTTTGGACAGCTCTTTGGTCTTGGCCATGTTAGTAGTTGGATTCTTACTGATTGTATGGGGTGGACAGGTGTCTTTATGCAGCTAATGACCTCAAACAGGTGCATCTAATTTAGGATAATAAATGGAGTGGAGGTGGACATTTTAAAGGCAGACTAACAGGTCTTTAAGGGTCAGAATTCTAGCTGATAGACAGGTGTTCAAATACTTATTTGCAGCTGTATCATACAAATAAATAGTTAAAAATTCATAAGTTGTGATTTCTTTTTTTGATTATGTCTCTCACAGTGGACATGCACCTACAGTGACAATTTCAGACCCCTCCATGATTTCCAAGTGGGAGAACTTGCAAAATAGCAGGGTGTTCAAATACTTATTTTCTGCACTGTGTATATATATATATATATATATATATATATATATATATATATATATATATATATATATATATATATATATACACATACACACACACACACAGTTGCAAGAAAAAGTATGCGATCCCTTTTGGAATGATATAGATTTCTATACAAATTGGTCATAAAATGTGATCTGATCTAAGTCACAATAGACAATCACAGTCTGCATAAACTAATAACACACAAAGAATTAAAGGTTACCATGTTGTTATTGAACACACTATGGGGTCAATTCACAAAGAGAAACGTTATTGGTTTTCTTCAGGTGTTAAATTAGCACTCCTTATTTAACGCTAGCAAACATGGTATTCACGAAAGCTATAATCGTTATTTAACACAGTCGTTATGGTTTTCAACTGACTCTTTATCCAAACGTTATTCTAACTACTCAGACATTATTAAGATTCGGGACGTTAAAATAACTCTTAAGATCGTTAAATAATGCTAGAGGGATGCATTCTGGGAGCAGAAGGGGAGGAGAACAGCTGCATGTGGAAAAGAGCAGATACAGAGAGAGAGAGAGAGAGAGAGAGAGAGAGAGAGAGAGAGAGAGAGAGAGAGAGAGAGAGAGAGAGAGAGAGAGAGAGAGAGAGAGAGAGAGAGAGAGAGAGAGAGAGAGAGAGAGAGAGAGAGAGAGAGAGAGAGAGAGAGAGAGAGAGAGAGAGAGAGAGAGAGACACAAGCAATACACATGGAGATTGAGCATGTGATGTGCAAAACTTCTAGTGTGTGTTTTTCTAAAGCCATGTGTATTTCCTCATACAGAGAATAAATCATGGGAGATGATAATCGGAATTTAGCTATCACCTGGGTTTCAGAAAAGTCATCCAAAATAGTATGTGAACGGAATACACATTTATAAATCTGAACAACATTCTAACGTGTTGTTCTTCACCTCTGGATAATTTTAAGTTCAAATAGAGCACGGTTCTAGCTTGCCCAACACTACACTACACTACACTACAAAAATCGCCAAAAGCTTACTCTAACAACAAAATATCGCCTGGGAAATGTCATAATGCCACCCTGAGGGAGGTGTTAATTTAACGATTGCTTAACGATTGATAACTGTCCAAAAAATCTTTGTGAATTGCACTTCTGTACATATTTAACGATTTGAATCTTTAAAATAACGATTTGAATCTTTAAAATAACGATTTGACTCTTTAATAAGGATCCACACCTTAAAATATCGTTTCTGTGTAGGGAAACGTTATTTGATGATTTTTCAGAGCGTTAAATCGTTTAGTGAATTGAACTAGCTTCAATAACGTGCAAAATCGTTAAAATAACACTCGCAATCTGAAAATAAAGCTTTGTGAATTGACCCCTATGTAAACATTCACAGTGCAGGTGGAAAAAGTATGTGAACTAGGGCTGTGCAAATTAACTTAATTAATTGATTAATCTTTAATTTTTTTGATCGATTAAAATTATTTTGATTTGTACTCACCTCTCCGGCAGCTTCTGGGCCTTCAGGGAGTTCCGTCGGAGATCCGGTGACGTCACGGACACCGGTAGGGATTGTTGTGTCCATCTGAAGGGCTCCTTTGCTGTGCCTTCATATGTGCATGCCGGCGGGACCTTACTATCTGCCACACCCAAGGGCTGTTACACTTCCCTCTATCACCCTGGGATTCTACCGCCATCCACTGGGAGTTGTGATCGTTCCCTTCACGGGACATCTAAATGCCGACGGACTGATGTTAACCCCTCCTCATCTGGATTCAGCAGTGGTATCGTTGTACACATTTGTATACCAGTATCATACTTAGCTACATGTTTTTATAACTGCTTTTGGTACCGTTTGGTATTACTCGCACCATTTTTACAGTTTATGTAGCTACATCGATTTTATCTCCAGTGCAATATTTATTTGGTTACCTATTTGAAGACTATAAACGTTTTAATGCTATTCCCATCGAGTGCTGCCTTTGTGTGTTTTTTGTATCCTGCTATCCATTTTCCCCAGTGGTTGGTAGCTGCACTGGGAATCAGCCTGCAAGGAGATCAGCTAAAAGTAGTTGGATCTGTATGTGCGTTATAATTAATCGAAATTAGTCGATTAAACGATTAAAAAAATAAACGATTAATCGAACACAAAAATTTTGATCAGTAACAGCCCTAATGTGAACCCTTGGATTTAATAACTGGGTGAACCTCCTTAGGCAACAATAACTTCAACCAAACTTTTCCTGTAGTTGCAGATCAGACGTGCACAATGGTCAGGAGTCATTCCTCACCATTCCTCTTTACAGAACGGTTTCAGTTCAGCAATATTCTTGGGATGTCTGGTGTGAATCGCTTTCTTGAGGTCATGCCGCAGCATCTCAAATCAGGTTGAGGTCAGGACTCTGGGCCACTACAGAAGGCGTATTTTCTTCTGTTTAAGCCATTCTGTTGTTGATTTACTTCTATGCTTTGGGTAGTTGTCCTGTTGCAACACCCATCTTCTGTTGAGCTTCGGCTGGTGGACAGATGGCCTTAAGTTCTAATGCATAATGTCTTGATAAACTTGGTAATTCATTTTTCCTTCGATGATGGCAATCTGTCCAGGCCCTAACGCAGCAAAGCAGCCCCAAACCATGATGTCCCCACCACCATACTTCACAGTTGGGATGATGTTTTGATGTTGGTGTGCTGTGCCTCTTTTTCTCCACACATAGTGTTGTGTGTTTCTTCCAAACAACTCAACTTTGGTTTCATCTGTCCACAGAATATTTTGCCAGTACTGTTGTGGAACATTCAGGTGCTCTTGTGAAAACTGTAAACGTGCAGCAATGTTTTTTTTGGACAACAGTGGCTTCCTCTGTGGTATCCTCCCATTCTTGTTTAGTGTTTTTTACGTATTGTAGATTCGCTAACAGGGATGTCTTTAGCTGACACTCTACGATTCTTCTTCACCTCATTGAGCAATCTGCGCTGTGCTCTTGCAGTCATCTTTACAGGACGGCCACTCCTAGGGAGGAGTAGCAGCAATGCTGAACTTTCTCCATTTATAGACAATTTGTCTTACTGTGGACTGATGAACAGCAAGGTATTTGGAGATACTTTTGTAACCCTTTCCAGCTTTATGCAAGTCAACAATTCCTAATCGTAGGTCTTCTGAGAGCCATTTTGTGTGAGGCATCATTCACATCAGGCAATGCTTCTTCTGAAAAGCAAACCCAGAACTGATGTGTTTTTATAGGGCAGAGCAGCTGTAACCAACACCTCCAATCTCATCTCATTGATTGGACTCCAGTTGGCTGACACCTTGCTCCAATAAGCTCTTGGAGATGTCATTAGTCTAGGGGTTCACATACTTTTTCCACCTGCACTGTGAATGTTTACATGGTGTGTTCTATAAAAACATGGTAACATTAAATTCTTTGTGTTTTATTAGTTTAACCACTTGTCCTCTGCCCACCGTCAAATGACGGCGGGCGGAGGACTCCATTATCCTGACATCACGTCATATGACGTGATGTCCTTTTAAAGCCGCGGGCGGGCGCGCACCCGCCGCTCTGCTGGGATCCCGTGCGAGTGCTCAGTAACTGAGCGGGGACGTGGAGCTCTGTATGTAAAAACAGAGCTCCACCTCCTGTCAGGGAGAGAGGAGACCGTTGCTGTGTCCCTTGTACATAGGGACACAATCGGTCACCTCCCCCAGTCACCCCCCCTCCCCCCACAGTTAGAACACTCATAGGACACACATTTAACCCCTTCCCCTCCCCCTAGTGGTTAACCCCTTCACTGCCAGTCACATTTATACAGTAATCAATGCATATTTATAGCATTGTTCACTGTATAAATGTAAATGGTCCCAAAAATGTCAGAAAAGTGTCCGAAGTGTCCGCCATAACGTCGCAGTCCCAATAAAAAAATAATCGCAGATCGCCGCCATTAATAGTAAAAAAAAAAAATGCCATAAACTATCCCCTATTTTGTAAACACTATACATTTTGCGCAAACCAATCGATAAACGCTTATTGCATTTTTTTTTACCAAAAATATGTAGAAGAATACGTATCGGCCTAAACTGAGGAAGTTTTTTTT
The DNA here is from genome assembly GCA_029574335.1 of Rana kukunoris. Lineage (NCBI taxonomy): Eukaryota > Metazoa > Chordata > Amphibia > Anura > Ranidae > Rana > Rana kukunoris. The sequence goes on from CM056054.1 coordinate 63,642,038, forward strand.
TTTTTTTATATATTTTTGGGGTTATTTATTACAGCAAAAAGTAAAAAAATATTGAATTTTTTTAAAAATTGACACTCTTTTTGTTTATAGCGCAAAAAATAAAAACCGCAGAGGTGATCAAATACCACCAAAAGAAAGCTCTATTTGTGGGAAAAAAAGGACGCCAATTTTGTTTGGGAGCCACGTCGCACGACCACGCAATTGTCAGTTAAAGCGACGCAGTGCCGGAAGCTTACATTTTTTCTGGGCAGGAAGGGGGTGTAGGTGCACAGTAGGCAAGTGGTTAAGCAGACTGTGACTTAGATGAAGATCAGATCATATTTTATGACCAATTTGTGCAGAAATCCAAATCATTCATACTTTTTCTTGCAAGTGTGTGTGTGTATAATATATATATATATATAGTCAAGCTGGTCCGTAATGGTAAATAAATGCTAAAAAACAGTACATGCAAAACACAGATGAGCACACCCTCATGGCATAAGCAGCTGGAAAGAACAGAATAAAGGGGAAACGATGAATGTGATGTGAATAACATCTAAAGATGCCTCTTATGTTGTAATCCTTCACTGTTATTATAGCCATCTGGGGGACACCAGTTCTCACTAGGAGAGCAGAAGCAAACATTCAACTGTGTGCTTCAGCATGTGAGCACCTAGTCCATGTTTGGATTGTATTACTTAGTGCACTATAGTTAACGATGTTAATGGGGGTCCAGAATCAACAGTTTGAACACACTTTACACAAGAATCTCATTACTTTGTATAGTCTTGGGCTGTATTGTTTGTTACAGCAGATTTGATGTGTGCAGGAATGTATGGCAATTTGTGACAACGTTGTCACTTCACTTTAATGTTTATTCACAGTGGGATATTTTGGATAGGGGTTGCTCAGTCTATGTTATACTATTTAAAATTGGAATAAATAAATGTTTTCATTTATTTTTTTACACGCTTCTAGAAATTTCTTAGACCATTTGTTTCCTTGATTATAGTGATAAACATTGCCAATTCCTGTCCATTTACACAGCTTATTATCTGGACAAGTACTGAACTTGGTGTTTTAGTAGCCCAGCCTGTACATCATTCAGGGCACACATTTCTGAATGCACGCTAGTTTGTGGCCAGCCGAGTGCAAATGGAAGGGGTTTCCAAAATCAGAAAACTATTAAGAATTTGATTCACACCAACTGCCAACCAACAAACCCCCTTTCATACTCTAATGCAGGGGTAGGCAACCTGTGGCACTCCAGCTGTTGCAGAATTAAAATTGTAACTACCAACCTTGCAATGCCTCATGTAAATGTAGTTCCACAACAGCTGGAGTGCCACAGGTTGCCTAATGGTTATACATGATGTCATTAGTTTAGTCACTGGTGTGAAAAAAAGAAAAAAAGTCTTTACATTACTATGGAGCTGCAGCACATGTTAAGCAGATCATCTAGAAGTGAACTTAAAGGGGTTGTAAACGCTTGTGTTTTTTCACCTTAATGCATCCTATACAATAAGGTGAAACGACTGACACTGTCCAGCCCGCCCCTCTGTTTTTACTCACCCGAGCCCGTTCGTTCCCTTTGGCAGAGATGTGCTCTTCCTCTCTGCCAGTTGTCTCAGCTCTTGATTGGATAGATTGATAACAGCGCAGCCATTGGCTCCCGCAGCTGTCAATCAAATCCAATGACGCGGGGGGGGGGGGGGGTCAGGGTCGAGTCCTTCTTTCTGTGTGAATACACGCGGAAGCAGGACTCAGGAGTGCGGCTTTGGCTTTAAGGGGTTATACCGGGGTGATAGCTACAGGCATCACCCCTGTACGTTTTTATAGAGCAGGCGGTCAGCGCTTATCCCCTCCAACCGCATTCAGCTGCTCTTTCTGGGCCTCCTGTATCACCGGGAGACCCGATCCATGACTTCCACCAGCCAGGCGGAGACTGGAACAAAGCCGGAAATGGCTTTGTTCCAGTCTCCTATGTAAAAAACACGGAAGCGACGTCACTTCGGTTTACTCAGCTGTCAGTGGCGCCTATTTAAGGAAAAAATTACAGTATTCAGAATAGCAGTTTTTGGTAATCTGAATACTTTGAAGTGCAAAGGAGAGATTTTAGGTCTTTTAGACCCTGGAGCGCTCCATAAAGAGTACCTGTCGCCACCTATTACTGTAACAAGGGATGTTTACATTCCTTGTGATAGCAATAAAAGTGATCAGAATTTTTTATTTTTTAACATGAATGTAAAAAAGAAAAAAGGGAAACAATGTTAGAGCGAGAACAATAATTATAGGTATCCATTTACTCTGCGTAACATCTTTCATATTATACAAAGAATAAGGGCTAACTTTACTGTTCATTAAAGCGTTTTTCCTCAAAAAATTGCGCTTGAAAGACTGCTGCACAAATACTGTGTGACATAAAATTTTGCAATGATCACCATTTTATTCCCTAGGGTCTTCGCTAAAATATATATATATATATATATATATATATATATATATATATATATATATATATATATATTAGGGCTGTGCAAATTAACTTTTAATTAATCGATTAATCTTAAATTTTTTTTGATCGATTAAAATTATTTTGATTGGTACTCACCTCTCCGCCGGCTTCCGGGCCTTCAGAGAGTTCCTGACGGAGATCCGGTGACATCACAGACACCGGCAGGGCTTGCCGTGTCCATATGAAGGGCTCCTTTGCTGTGCCTTCATATCTGCATGCCGGCGGGACCTTACTATCTGCCACACACAAGGGCTGTTACACTTCCCTCTATCAACCTGGGATTCTACAAACATCCACTGGGAGTTGTGATAGTTCCCTTCATGGGACATCTACATGCCGACGGACTGATGTTAACCTCTCCTTATCTGGATTCAGCACTGGTATCCTTGTACACATTTATATACCAGTATCATACTTAGCTACATGTTTTTATGACTGATTTTGGTACCGTTTGGTATTACTCGCACCATTTTTACAGTTTATGTAGCCATATCGATTTTTATCTCCAGTGCAATATTTATTTGGTTACCTATTTGAAGACTATAAAAGTTTTAATGCTATTCCCATCAAGCGCTGCCTTTGTGTGTGTGTTTTGTATCCTGCTATCCATTTTTCCAGTTGTTGGTAGCTGCACTGGGAATCGGTCTGCAAGGAGATCAGCTAAAAGTAGTTGGATCTGTATGTGCGTTATAATTAATGGAAATTAAACAGCCCTAATGTATAAATTATAAATTATATATATATATAAAAATATAAAATTATGGTTGGGGGTTCTAAATACATTTCTAGCAAAAGATACAGATTTTAACTTGTAAGCAACAAATGTCAGTAATAGGCTTAGGTATGAAAGAGTTAAGCAAGTAAAAAAACACATTAAAAAAGAGGTAACCCTTTTTTATTGTTTTTACATTATGCTTTGTTAATGGGAATATTTAACGTATATAAAGTACAGCTGTAGCCAAACGTTTTGAGAATGACACAAATATCAAATTTTCAAAGTCTGCTGCTTCAGTGTTTTTAGATCTTCTTGTCAGATGTTACTATGGTATACTGAAGTATAATTACAAACATTTCATAAGTGTCAAAGGATTTTATTGACTATTACACAAAGTGTATGCAAAAAGTCAATATTTGCTGTGTTGACCCTTCTTTTTCAAGACCTCTGCAATTCGCCCTGGCATGCTGTCAATCGACTTCTGGGCCACATCCTTATTGATGGCAGCCAATTCTTGCATAATTAATATTGTTGTTCACCTGCCTCGTGAGGATTGACCACAAGTTCTCAACGGGATTAAAGGGTTCCACACATGAATGGTTTCAGGATGCTTTACTGTTGACATGACACAGGGCTTATGGTAGCGCTCACCTTTTCTTCTCCGGACAAGGTTTTTACCAAATACCCCAAACAATCGGAAAGGGGATTCATCCAAAAAAATTACTTTACACCAGTCCTCAGCAGTCAAATCCCTGTACCTTTTGCAGAATATCAGTCTGTCCCTGATGTTTTTCCTGGAGAGAAGTGGCTTAATTTGCTTCCCTTCTTCACACCAGGCCATCCTCAGTCTTTGCCTCACTGTGCATGCAGATGCACTCACACCTGCCTGCTGTCATTCCTGAGCAAGCTCTGCACAGGAGGTGCCCAGATCCCACAGCTGAATCAACTGAACAAGAAGAGAGTCCTGGCGCTTTCTGGACTTTCTTGGGCGCCCTGAAGCCTTCTTTACAAATGCAGTAAAAATGTTTATGGGATTAGGTTCATTTTCATGGCAAAGAGGGACTTTGCAATTAATCCGATCACTTTTCATAAGGCCTCATGTACACTGCTGCTGCTAAACGTACGTTTAGAGGCAGTTGGACACTCATTCAATGTTAATCCTATGTGTACATGTACACAGGTTCGTTTACTGACGTTTTTAGGCAGTTGCGTTCATAGGCCTTTTTTGAAGGCAAAATAATTAGTTCAGACGCAGAAATTTCCGATGTTTCAGACACTAAACGTTTAGATGCGTTTCGTTTATAGGGGGTTTTCATTTTTGGCCCCTTAAAAATAAAAGTGGGTTACTATCTGCAAGTTAAATCGTTCAGGAGAGGATGTAAAAACGTCCCATGTACATGAAGCCTAACATTCTTAAGTATATTCTAATTGTGATCATAAAAAGCGAGGCAGCAGACTTTGTGAAAATTATTTGTGTCACTCTCAAAACCTTTGGCAACAGATGTAGGTGTTATCCCAATTTGGCTGCAAAAAAATGGAGTCGTTATGCATGAGAAAACGACAAACAATGTGAACGTGACCCATAAGAAACCATGATAAATGGACTTCTGCAAAACTGAAAACGCACTGAAAAACACCAGGCCTGAGTGCTTGTATGCTGAAGAGGCCAGTAATATGAATATGAACTGAATGTCTAAAGCCTTGACTAGTACAAAAAAGGGATTTTTAAATACAGCTTACCTGTAAAATCCTTTTCTTGGAGTACATCACGGGACACAGAGCGGCATATTCATTACTATATGGGTTATATGGAGTACCTTCAGGTGTGGACACTGGCAATCTCAAACAGGAAGTCCCCTCCCTATATAACCCCCTCCCCTAGAGGGAGTCCCTCAGTTTTGTAGCAAGCAGTATGCCTCCCAAAATGTTCCCAAAAAGAGGGGTGGGAGCTCTGTGTCCCGTGATGTACTCCAAGAAAAGGATTTTACAGGTAAGCTGTATTTAAAAATCCCTTTTTCTTTCTCGTACATCACGGGACACAGAGCGGCATATTCATTACTATATGGGATGTCCGAAAGCAATGCTTTAATGAGGGGAGGGAGACATCTTCCAAAGAAGGATTTAATTTTAGAGGTATACTCAGATACTAGTAAATCCAACTTAAACGAGAAATGTAAATCTCAAATCAAATCAAGGGAGCCCCCTCAGATCCTGAGGAGCTTGAATCGCGGCCTGTAGTACTGACTGCCCAAAGGCTGTATCCGCATTCCTTCTTACGTCCACTTGATAAAATTTTGTAAACGTGTGGACTGATGACTACGTTGCTGCCTTGCATATTCGAGCCATAGAGATCTGATGATGTGCTGCCCAGGAGGTGCCCCTGGCCATGGTAGAATGGGCCTTTACCGACAAAGGAGGAGGCACCTCTTCAAACCGCAGGCCCGAACAATTAATTGTTTAATCCATCTTGCGATGGTGGATCAAGCGGCTGCCTGACCCATCTTGGGCCCTTCCGGTAAAACGAACACCACATCTGTTTTCCGAACCTTCTCTGTAGCTTTAAGATAGGCCCTTACGGCCCTGACAATATCCAACGTATGCAGCAACCCCTCTTTTCTAGAGGTGGGTTTTGGAAGAAGGATGGAAGTACCACATCCTGGTTCAGGTGGAAACTGGATATAACCTTTGGTAGAAAGGAAGGATGAGGACGGAACCCCGCCCTATCCTTATGCAAAATGAGATATGGTTCCTTACAAGATAAGGCTGCCAATCCGATACTCTCCTGGCCGAAACTATGGTGATCAGAAATACCGACTTTCTAGTCAGTAAAATCAAGGTACCTCAGCCAACGGCTCAAGGGGTTGTTTCTGTAGAGATGACAGAACAAGATTTAAGTCCCATGGACAAAGTGGTGACTTGACAGGAGGATTAATACGCAAGACCCCCTGTAAGAAGGTCTTTACCAGCGAGTGGGTGGCCAGCGGCCTCTGAAACCACACTGACAGAGCTGAGATCTGTCCCTTGATTGTGCTTAGTGCCAGGCCTTTATCCACTCCTAGCTGGAGAAAACTTAACACCCTATCAATAGTATATTTGCGGGAATTCCATCTTTTGGATTCACACCAGCCTACGTAGTTCCTCCACACCCTGTAATAAATCACCCTGGAGACCGGCTTTCTAGCCCTAATCAGGGTAGGGATTACCTGCCTAGACAGACCTCTACCCCTGAGAATCAGGGATTCAGCCTCCAGGCCGTCAAATTTAGACGTTGTAATGTAGGGTGGAGGATCGGGCCTTGTGAGAGTAGGTCTGGTTGTAGAGGAAGAGTCCAAGGGTCTCCCACTGCCATCTTCAGGACTAGCGAGTACCAAGTCCTCCGGGGCCAAGCCGGAGCTACTAAAATGACTGGCTTGTGCTCCACTCTGATCTTGCGCAACAGGCGAGGGAGTAACTGTAGCGGAGGGAATGCATATAGAAGTTTGAATTGATGCCAAGGGCAAACCAACGCATCGGTTCCGCAGGCCATAGGATCCCTCGTTCGAGACACGAACCTGTCTAGTTTCTTGTTGAACCTGGATGCCATTATATCTACGTCTGGCATTCCCCACCTCTGGCAGATTGTCTGAAAGACCTGGGGATGCAGAGACCACTCCCCTGGCGACAGACTCTGGCGACTTAAGAAGTCTGCCTGCAGGTTGTCCACTCCGGGAATGAATATCGCCGAAATGCAGGGTACATGAACCTCTGCCCACTGAAAAATCAAGCTCACCTCCCTCTGAGCGGCCCGACTCCTGGTTCCCCCTTGGTGGTTTATGTATGCCACCGCCGTGGCATTGTCTGACTGGATTCTCACCGGGGACCCCTGTAATCTGGAGGTCCATGCCAGAAGGGCTAGGCGAGCAGCTCTGATCTCCCAGATATTGATGGGGAGCTGCCTCTCTGCTTTCACCCCAGTTCCCTGGCGAGAGGACCCCTCGAAGACCGCCCCCCCAGCCTGCCAGGCTGGCGTCTGTGGTAACTACCTTCCAGACAACAGGGCTGAAGGATTTTCCCTTTAGAAGATTCTGGGGGTTCAACCACCAGGCCAGGCTTTGTCGGACCCTTGATGATAGCGTCAAAGGGGACTCTAAGGCATGTGCCCTCTTGCCCCAGGCTGCTAGAATGGCTGCCTGTAGGACGCGAGTGTGGATCTGAGCGTATGGTACTGCCTGTCCGGCCGTACCCAATCCCGAAAGATCAATTCCTCCAAGAGAGGATGGACCGGAAACACTGCGTTGCTTAACGGAGCTTTCAAAGAGCCCAGAGGATACCGGAGGAACCTGAGGCTCTGGCAATGGTAAACTAAATGCCGAGCGGACCATGTCCGTCAAAGACTGTACCCACAGTCTTTCTGTCTGGGAGTCTGAAAATGGTTCCTCAGAGGCAGATCCCTCAATCCCTGAACCCTCTTGGTTCAGGTCTAGTTGATCCTCCTGTGATTCCAATTCCTCCGGAGAGAGAATCTCAGCATCCGAGGATACACCTCTTGGTGATGGGGATCTAACCCGTTTCTTACCAGGAATAGCTCTAGCGATCAATGCTGCTATTCTCTCTTCTAGCCCCCCTAGGGATACGGCTAGCATCTCCTCTGTGATAAACACAGGGCTGGACTGATCTGGGCCAGCCTCCGCACCAGATCCCCCTAATGGCTCATCCAAGGCACCCTTTATGTTAATAAGTTGCGGGGAAAGTATCGGCATATCATCAGAATCAGAAGGGGAACCCCTTTGTTTTTTGGTCTTTTTTGTACCCTTTGACCCCGAGCCTTTGGAAGCCATAATACAAAATCGAGGGACTCCGCCCACACAACAGACTGTAGTGGCCAGGAGTACAAAACCAGAGCTTAGGGAACAATAGATCACTAATGCCCAAAAACTGATGGGATCTCGTATGTTTTTCTCTTCTTTTTTTTTTTTTAAATATATATTATATATATTTTCTTTTTTAGAAACATACAGTGACCCCAAACTTAGTTTGCCAGCCTCCAACCTGTATGCAAAAAGGGGGATTTCTTGGCTTAACAAAAAAGGCATTGGAACAAAGTCCAGCATGTACTACCCCTCTTCCGCCACCGGGAGTCACTGTTCTGCCGCTCTGCGTCCTCTCCTTCTGAAATCAGCCTCAGACTGAGCACTGAAATTGCCTGCTGATCTATAACAGCACAAGGCGCGCCCCTGTATGACGCCGCAGGCACGCGCCCCCCCCCCCACCCTCCTGTCTGAACGGCGCGAAAAACGTCTATAAGACGTGCGCGCGCCCCCGCGCGCGTATGCCGGAACAGGAGGAACATGGAGGAGCCGCGCTGCTGGAGACCCAGGACTGCAGAAACAGGCGGCAGATTCAAACCCCCGGCCAGGTAGGACTCCAAAAGGCCCCTAGGGATCCTTACTAGTCCTAGGAAGAAAGCAGCAGGTTAGCTAGCAACACATTCTTAGACAGGGGAACCTAGTGATGGGGGAAAAAGGTGTCATCCTGTCTCTCTTAGACATAGTGAGCAAGGTTGCCCATGCAGAGCATACTTAGGCTGTCCCCCCTTTTAGGTTACCCCGGAGAGCCTGCTGTCGAACCAAGTCCCGCAGGCTCCCCCTTACCTGCTCCATGCTGCAGGATGTTTGTCCAGCAAACTGATCCAATCTTCTCCCATCTCCGTGGGTAGCGTAGTAGACCTTCAGGCCCTGGGGTCCTATGAAGGTACCCACTGTCCTGGACCTATATAGCACCCTGGCAAACAGGAACTTATGGTTTTTACAAACTCCAAGTCCTGGGCCCAGGGTCCAGCCCTCCAAAGAGGAGCATTATAGGCAAAACCCCACGGTTTGGGGCCCGGGTACTGTCCACTTTGGCACTGAGGCTCCTTGGACAGATCCGGTTAGCCCGCCCTTAATCCCAAGGATGTGGAGCAAAGCTATTCCGTGACCAACACCTAAGACACTGGCGAAAAAACTGAGGGACTCCCTCTAGGGGAGGGGGTTATATAGGGAGGGGACTTCCTGTTTGAGATTGCCAGTGTCCACACCTGAAGGTACTCCATATAACCCATATAGTAATGAATATGCCGCTCTGTGTCCCGTGATGTACGAGAAAGAAATTAAAAATTCACATTTCTGCTGTTAAAAAAACTTGCCAATCAATCGCTGTATTCCTTGGCTCCTATTTTAGGCAACCAATCGTTCTATCAAAAAGATTTAATCTTAGCAGGCTAGCCACGTCCTTCCACATTCATTCTCTCCCACCAGGCTGTATTCTGCACTTTTCCCACAATGCCTCTGTTCCTTTGTTGTCAGTAACATGACTTGTCTCCAATCTCTCTGCAGCTTCTCCTCTTCTCTGACATCTCCCCACAGCTTTGCTGATCTGTTATTACTGCTTTTTAAAATGTCCTCTCTTAGCTTTCCAACATACAGCGATCATCTCTGTTTATTTTTTGCCGCTTTTCCGACAGCAACAGGGGTTTGACGTTTAACTCACGTCTGCAGCTGATTATCAAATCACTTCCATTTAAACCATTTATTAAAAAGCTAGTGCTTAGCACCACTCAAAATGAGCACATAGCCCGATCCTAGCTACAGCAAGCGGCTAAATGAATTTGTGCTTTACAGTACTTGTGGGGCCAATTTATACAAATCAGGAGGAGAAATGTGCGGGGTTTTTTTTTAATCACTTCCAGGTACTACAGGAACTTGGTGGTGACACTATCTTGGTTGACATTTTGCTAAAGCTACAACAAACAGTAGTTGCCTCCCAGACTTCACATTCCTTGTATCACATTTCAGATCCAAATGTAAATACAGTCATTAATGCAAAACGATACGAACCTTTCTTATGTCCAGAACAATGTGATGGAAAGTATTGGAGGTCACTTCAGTGATGAGCTGGTGTCTCAATTTTCTGGTAGGAGGGTCACTGACTAGATGTCTTTGCAATGGACTGTAAACCTTGCTGTAATTCTGGATAAAAGCCTCTAAAAAAAAAAAAGGAGCATACATATAAAATCATACCATGTCAAAATAACACTAGGATGAAAACCGTGTGCTGCCTCTGAGTGTGAATCACAAAGTACAAGAGCTTGGCATTATTCTGACATACATGAACACATACAGTGCATATGGTATATCATATAAACCATTTCATTTCTGTAATAGTCAGAATCGGTCAGAATCAAACAAAAAGGTACAAATAGTTTCAATTAACGTTCTAGATGTGCATGCGAGCCTAACGCTGAACTCTAGGCAGATATAAAAGACAGATTAATGCAGCTATATATATTTATTATTATTTTTATGTACTTGGTATTAGCCTCTTCCAAACCCTGTACAGCAGAGCCGATATTGGGAGATTGAGAAGCAGAACAAGGAGTCAGTCAGCTGTGCTGCAGGGCACATGTACCAACATGCTGATAGAAGGAGAGATCAGAGCGACACATCAAAGGGGTTGTAAAGGAAAAAAATGTTTTCCCCAAATAGCCTTTTTTTACCTTAGTGCAGTCCTCCTTCACTTACCTCATCTTTCGATTTTGCTTTTAAATGTCCTTATTTCTTCTGAGAAATCCTCACTTCCTGTTCTTCTGTCTGTAACTACACACAGTAATGCAAGGCTTTCTCCCTGGTGTGGAGTGTCGTGCTTGACCCCACCCCTGGAATACAGGAGGGTCAGGACGCTCTTTACATTGCAGATAGCGAAAGGAGCTGTGTGTTAGTGGGCGTCCTGACTCTTCTGTATTCCAGGGGAGGGGGCGAGCACGACACTCCACACCAGGGAGAAAGCCTTGCATTACTGTGTGTAGTTACAGACAGAAGAATAGAAAGTGAGGAAGGATGAGGTAAGTGAAGGAGGACTGCACTAAGGTAAAGGAAGCCATTTAGGGAAAAAAAATGTTACCTTTACAACCCCTTTAACTCATCAGTCTACTAATTCTCCTTTCACTGTACAGTCACAGGCTAGGAGAAGGACAAGACGTCATCCCCTCTTTCGCTTGTGCTCCGAGGATGGGTTGTTTGTGTAGCGTCCGGCCGGCGCTATCAACTTAAGGCTTGTCTATCCATTTTTAAATGCAAGTTGTTTACCTTTTTTTTTATTCAATAAACCGGTTGGTTTTATACTATGTGAGGCGGTCTTCTCTTTACATGGTTATCACGAAGAGAAACTCCAAGTGAAGGTCCATTCACAGCTCACAACATTGCGGAACAGCCGGAAGTCTCCCTTTAGTGGCTAATACATGCCGAGTTTGGTCCATGTGACCAGGAGATCTGGTAAGCAGATTGATTGACCTTTGGTGGTGGCTTCACATTGGACTCAACATATCACATATGAATAGTCATCTGGATTGTGCACAGGTGTTCCTCACTATCTACAATATGCACTTTTCCTTTTGATATAACGGAAGGACATCCATCAGTCATATTGATTTCAATCTATTTGTTTGGAATGAACATTCAATAAATTATTCACAGGATACAGTTACTAGCAAATCTATATCAAATTTATTACTTCGGTTTATTTTTATATATAAGATGTACCCTTCAGGGGATTTCACTTTTGGTGACCTAATTTTAGGGTCCAGTTGAGATTTTTACATTGGTCACACTTTGTATATAATATATTTTTTTCATCATTTTCACATGGTTTAGCGCCACTAAATATTTTTTTCCCACATCTTTCACCGTTAGTTTACAGATTAGAGGCAGCTTACCAATCTAACTTCAGGTGGCATTTCCAAACTTTCATAGTGCAGTTGTTCCCCTTAATTTTTACACAACTCCTAGTATGCTTGTCCAGGGTCAGGGGCTCAAAGTATTGAAGCCATCTGATCACCACACAGGCCAGGCAGCAAGAGAAGTCATCAATTACAGGCTATGTATTTTTCTCAGGATAGTTTACCATAATGGTTAAAAAAGTAAAAAAAGCGGTAAGTTCCACTTTAAGCCCCCAAATATGCCACATTTGGCAAGTCAATTTCGCTCAGGCCGCCTAGGCGGATCGAGCGGAAGTTCTCCTCTCCCCATCCCTCCTTGCAATCTTCTGGGACACAACACAGGTCCCAAAAGATTGACCGACCAATGGGAAGGCACTGTGCGGCTCGCTAATGCGCAGTGCACACCCAGCTGCGACACCGCAAGCTGCGACAGCCGAGTGCCCTCACTTGCAATGCTGGTGCTGCGGAGAGACGAGGGAGAGAAGCGAGCGTTCGGGCAGCCACATCGCTGGACTGCGGGACAGGTGAGTGTGTTTATTAACCCCTTCCATACAGGGCATTTTCACCCCCCTTCCTGCCCAGACCAATTTTTAGTTTTTAGCGCGGTCATGCAACACTGTACCCAAATTAAATCGTTATGTCTTTTTCCCCACACAAATAGAGCTTTCTTTTAGTGGTATTTGATCATCTCTGCGGTTATTATTTTTTGCGCTATAAACAAAAGAAGAGCGACAATTTAAAAATAAAACAATATTTTTGACTTTTATTTAATACATATTAGATTTTTTTTTTTTTTTAATAGTTTTTTTCCCTCAGTTTAGACCAGGAGTCTCCAAACTACGGCCCTCCAGGTGTTCAGGAACTACAATTCCCATCATGCCTAGTCATGTCTGTGAATGTCAAGAGTTTTACAATGCCTCATGGGATGTGTAGTTCTACAACAGCTGGAGGGCCATAGTTTGAGGATCCCTGGTTTAGACCGATACGTATTCGTCTACGTATTTTTAGTAAAAATCGTATAGATTGGTTTGCGCAAAAGTTATAGCGTCTACAAAATAGGTGATAGATTTATGGCATTTTTATTTAATTTTTTTACTAGTAATGGCGGCGATCTGCGTTTTTTTTTGTGACCGTGACATTGCGGCGGACATACCGGACACTTTTGACACGTTTTTGGGACCATTCACATTTACACAGCGATTAGTGCTATAAAACTGCACTGATACTGTGTAAATGTTACTAGCAGGGAAGGGGTTAACACTAGGGGGCACTGAAGGGGTTAAAATATTATCTAAAGTGTGCTCTAACTGTAGGGGGAGGGGGACTCGCAGGGGGAGGAGATTGATGTGTGTTCCTCTGTACTGGGAACACACATCAGTCTCCTCACCGCTGACAGGAGGTGGATCTGTGTGTTTACATACACAGATCCACACTCCTGCCGTGATTGCCGGTAATGGTGGGTGCCCAACGGCAATCTCGGCCGTCGGGCACGTGCGCGGGATCGCGAGTGGTGCCACGGGGGGCGCGCGCGCCCTAGAACGCCGTGAAGACAGGACGTTGTGCATAGTCCAGTCTCATCGGCGAGGGGTTGCAGAAGACTTAAATCCCCTATGGCTGGTATTGAAGTGGTTAAAAGTCAGCAGCTACATTTTTTGTAGCTGCGGCCTTATAATAAACACAAAAATGAGTGGAACTCTGCTTTAAAGTGGATGTAAACCCTCACATTGGTAATGATTAACCACTTAAGACCAGGACCATTATGCAGGTAAAGCACCAGGCCCTTTTTGCCATTCGACACTGCGTCGATTTAACCGACAATTGCGCGGTTGTGCGACGTGGCTCCCAAACAAATGTGGCGTCCTTTTGATTACCTCTGGGGTATCCTGTGGGCGTCAATAGAGCCCGCCCCCCTACCCGCGATTTGCGCGATCTTGTAGTGCCACGATGGCCGCTAACTGATCTTGCGGCTTTGCGGCCTATGCTTCCTAGGGGACTGGAGCTGCCGGCCGTCAGCTGTGCGGGGTCGGGGATGATTTCAGCTGAGAGCACAGATAGGAGGCGGGCGCTCCGCCTACAGCCTCCTCTTGCCTTGGGGATTGGGGAATTCCTCTAAAGGAGGCGGGGCCATCTACGTCACTGCCACAGGGGAGACACTGAGTAAAGGAGCTGCCTGGAGGCTGTAGAGTGCGTTCACGTGATCACACACAGAGCGTGAACAGCGGGTTATGGTACGTCAGAGAACGAAACAGCCAGCATAATACAGTGATAAACCATGTGGTGAAATGTCCAAATATGGCTAAAAACTGACAAACGTCCACCATGTGTGACAAATAAAGTTGTGACTCAAACGTTGAAATGATGAGAACAAAATTCAACTGGAAGCAACTTCTTAAGTGTAGTAGAAACCCTCCACCAATAAAGATGCAGGCTTACCAGATAGCCTGGACTCAAAGAAACATATGCTTCATGAGTCAGACAGGCTTAATCATCAATGGAGCTCCAAGGGGATCACTTCAAGAACAAAGATCAGCAACTGGCTCTCCAACAGATGTATAGGCCCAAAACTGGATAACCTATGGCTTATGAGACATGTAGATAGCTCTCAGGAGAGGTTTCAATCCTATAGGGATGTAGGGAAGAAGACCCCCAGATGACGTGTGATGACACGAAACGCGTCGGGGAGACTCCATTTCTGCCTCATTTTATTCTACATGCGCTGTAACTTCATTTACGTGTAAGTGCAATTCATATTACATTTTAAACTTGTTACTGTATTACGCTATGTTGCCTCCTCTCTTCTTCCCTACATTCCGTTTTGATTGAAACCTCTCCTGATGTGTGAAATGCATCTACCTTGACCACTGTTGGTGTCTTCTGGTGTTATCTTGGCTATTTTGATATTTAAATAAACTTTACTTGACCATGTGAGGTGCAGCCGTTTCTTATTTTGATGATAAACCCTCACATATACCCAGTAAAGTGAACAGTCTCAGATATACACAAAGATGAACAAATCTCCCTACATAAGTTTTACATGTATATCTGCAGTTTTCAGCTTTCTACACTCTTTGGAAAGTACACGTTACAAAGCTTTATTCCTGTAGCAGGAGTGGGAGGGGAGTCTGAGCTTACACTGTGTGAGAGCTGATTTAAGGAAAGGTACATAGAAAGGGGAACAAAGAAACATGCAGAGCTGTATTGTGAATAGATCACCTCTCTGCTAATCTCTAAGCTCCCTTCCAGACATACATTTTCAGCTGCTGTTACCTCGTGTGTCAGATCTTGTCATGCTGATAATAGAGGAACAGAGCGGCGGAAAGACATGGCACTCAGAGCTTTGGAGAGAGAAGTAAATACTGCAGATATACATGCCCAAGTCAGATTTCATGAATGGGGTTTACAACCACTTTAAGTGTCTTATCCTAAAGCCTATGCCGACAAGAATGCTTTTCCTTCAAACTAGTTATTAAGTTAGGTTAAAAAGTATGTATATTGTGATATATTGTTTTTTGGGGTACAAACTAGTCTTTAGAATTTTCTAATGCAAAAATGTTTTGCCTTAGTATTTTCTAAAGTGATCTATAGACATAAATATGTAAAATAAATGGCTTTTTAACATTTGAGCAGTGTTAGAAGTAGTTGGCTCCATGCACACTAGTGTTTATTTTTTTTTAGCTTAAAAAAACACTGGTAATTGCTTTTTGTAGTAGCGTTTAAGAGTTATTAGCAATTTTGGAGAAAAGCCTTAAAATGTTAATGTTTAATTGCTGTGCAGATCACATGCAATGCAAATTCAGCCCTACTGATTGTATGGGTGAGTTTGCCTGGCATTTGGAACAAAATGGCGCAAGATCCTTTTTTTGGTTCATACTGGAATCAGATTGCATTCGTTTTCACACCCATGCTACCTGATTCCCGCACCATTTGACAGTTCACACTGCGACCGATCTAGGGGGTGTCATTAACTTTGTATTGACACCCGCAATGGTTCCATGTGAACTGCCTGCAAGAGAAATGCAATTGGGAAGCCACACAGGAATCGTTCCTGCACCGAATATGTGGGATCCCAGCCTAACGCCTACATTTAAAATCTTTAACTGGTTTAAAACAGAAATTACCACCAAATGAAAGTCCTGTCTAAACTTCTCAAAAAATGAATGATATATTTATCACTTTGTTATTTGGACATAAGGACATACAATAGATCATGGGTCTTCAAACTACGGCCCTCCAGTTGTTCAGGAACTACAATTCCCATAATGCCTAGTCATGTCTGTGAATGTCAGTGTGTTACAATGCCTCATGGGATGTGTAGTTCTACAACATCTGGAGGGCTGTAGTTTGAGGATCCCTGCAATAGATGATGGAACAACAAGTTCTATATTTAATCCAAACATAACAGACATTGGAATCAAACAAAAAAAGATATAAAAACTCATAATTTGCCGAAGACCGATTAACAACCATGCTATCACTTATAATGAAATTTGACTGATGAGGATTAAGAAATTTTAGGGTCAACTTTACCAAAACAGGAGGCATTAAAACATACCTCTACCCCTATCCCCAGTTAGCCTTATAACTGGAGGCAAACGTGAGGTTTATTTGCAAAGACTATATTATATATATATATTCATTCTTTATTATATTTTAATTGCATACAAAAATTTTAATAATTCTTTAAAAACAAGAAAAAAATTGTTCCATATATATATCCTACTTTTAGTACAGGTACACAAGGTAAGAGCTCTTAAATTGGTATACTAGGAGGCAGATAATATCATGTACTGGAGTTAAGGAGACAAACGGGCCAGTGGTTCTATATAATATTATAATTTGTTCACCTTCCTCGCTTTTTATTCCTCCCCCCTTGGTACTACTCCGTTGGTCTATTTCACTATTAGTTTTCGTAGATCCATTCTGTCGCCCGGTTGTCTCCCTTCCCCCCATCTAAATCCAAGGACTACCATAGTCTCTTCCCCTCCTATAATTCTTACCCCCTAGAGAGAAGAGCACTTCTTCTCCAACCATGTTTTCCACATTTCATCAAAGTCCTTAAGATTGCCTCTTTATATAGACTGCTCTTTCTTTACAGATTGACTCATTTATTACCCTAGTCCATTCACTTACTGCCAGTGGCGCTGTTGCCTGCCATCTCATGGCTATTCATTTTCTGGCTTGAAACAAACATCTCAGTATTGCAACTGTAATGCTATACACTTAAAAACCCAAACACTAAACAATGTAAATCTAAAGGCCTAAAACAAAAATTAAAAGATCTCCAACTCTGACAGAACCTCTCTCTTGGTTTGAGTCTTTCCTGTGATCTTTGGAAGAGCAATTTATCCCTAGTACTTTATAATGTAAGAAAACAAATACTAAAAACGTTTATAACAGCAATCAATCATATTTAAACTTGCTTTGGAAATGTGATTGATGGCTGGTGATACAAGGAGCTGAGAGCGGGGCAGTTACAAGCAGTCTTCAGGATGTACACTCCGAGACCCTGTGAGATGCTCAGTAATTTATGAATACAGTGGTATACAATGAACTGGACAGTACTAGTAACTTATGCTCATTGTTCATTTCACAGTTGTCTACCAATGCCTTGTCCTTTTACCCCCTTCCTGCTGAGGGCATTTTTTTTAGCTTTCAGCGCTGTCACACTTTGAATGACAATTGCGCGGTCATTCAACACTGTACCCATAACCAACTTTTTATTATGTTTTCACACAAATAGAGCTTTCTTTTGGCGGTATTTATATCACCACTGTTTTTTTGTTTTTGCTAAACAAAAAAAGACAGAACATTTTGAAAAAAAAAGTTTTTCTTTGGTATAATATTTGGCAAATAAGCTTCATGTAAACTGTATTTTGCTACATTTCTTAGGGGAAAATAACCCGAATTAGTGTATTATTAGCTAGTCTATAGGAAAGTTACAAAGTCCACAAACGGTACAAATACTGTAACAGATTATGCTCCCAATCCAAGATTCCAGTGTACCCCCAAATGATCCCTGTTTCGAAAGCAGAAAATCCAAGTTGTATATTATTTATTTTATTTTTTTACACTGTCACCAGTGTAGCACAGTGTCCTCGTATAACTGGTATGGCGATGATCAGGAAAACTCACCGTGACAATGTGTTAAGAAAAAAACTTTTTTTTTTTTTTTTCTTACTAGTAAAGGCAACCATTTTTACTGAATGAAACTGACTCATTCAGTGTGTACTGTTGTGATTAGCCACAGCTAATCACATGGTACAGATGGGCTGACATTGGCACTGTCTGTACCATGTGATCAATGTGACCAATCACAGCTAGCAACACAACAATTGTATACAATGAATGGCATTAAAGGACGCCATCCATTGTTTACAACTGTCATGTGATCTACTGAGTGGTCACTGCGACCACATAGCACTGGGCTGGTACACTAATCAATCATCAGCTGTGTCTGGTGGCCAGAGCCCATGACAGATCGTGCCGCAGCATGGCCTGTGGGGCACGTTCCGGGAGGACATCATATGACGTCAACCCAGAGCAATAAATGTCCCTGCCAGCCTATTGTCGAATGTACAATTGGTTAATCCAAACCTAAAACTTGAAGTGGTATTAAACCCAAAACCAAAAACGTAATATATGGCAGCTTACCAACTATTAGAACGGTGTTGGCCAGGTAAAAATAAGGGAAAGAAAGCTTAAAAATGAAAACAAATGCAGCCATCACATCTAAGTACTGGTAAGCTGCAATATAATAAATGTTTGCTTTTGGGTTTCATCTCACTTTAATCCTTAGCATTTATTCTAACAATGAAGATTAGCCCTTAACCACGGAAGTTAAAGTTTACGTAAACCTTCTGATCTGAAACAATCTACAAAATGTACATTAATACCAGTTTAATTCCTTAATCTAAAACAAATTAATCCCCACAAACCTGCACTTAGTCTGTCTCCTGCTGAAAGTTTCCCCTCCTGAGTAAAGATTTCAGCGTTGAATAAAATTGCTTCAGAGATATGAGAAGACAAAGATTCAACTCACCTCTGCTGACTTAAATTAAATATCAATTTGGCAGAAGCCAGCCTTCATTATGATTATTTCATCAGCACATCTTCTATTTTACACATAAACACTAATTATAGTTATTAAAGTTCCTTACCTAGAGTAGGCCTGATGAGAGGCTGACTTTGATCTATAATATAATGGATTTCTTCCTTCACATCAATGATAGCAGCAAACATCTTTTCCTGATCAGATCCAGAGGCTCCAAGTCTCTGTGCATACAACCAGGATAAATTGGAATCCAAAAGATACATATTTAAGGTCTTGTTGGTCCTGCACCTGAGGCCAGCAATATCCTCATTGCTGATATGATAGCCAGGAGTAACTTGTCTCTTCTCCTCAATGTGAGGCATTACGGATAGATATTTCTGGCTTGAGTCCTTCCCATGGGAAGAAAGTGCAAAAGGCACATTCTCCTGATTGGAATCTAAATCATCAAGAAGTCCTCTCTTAACTGTCTGACAACATGCAGTATAGTGGTAATAGGGATTGTATGTACTTAGAAAGTTGCTGCATTCTCTAATCCTAGACATAAAGCCGAGAAAATATTGTTCTTTGAGGTAGAAAGAATCTAAGGCTGCTCCAATGTCCAGGAAGTTACAGTGGGGTGTGCCAACTGGACTCAGGATGACTCCCCTGGTTTGATTAACACACAGCTCACACACATTGTGAACTTGGGTTAAAAAGTGCCATTGTGGAAGGACAACCGTGTTACAGCATGGAAACGATTTGGAGAACTTTAACACAGGATCTAGATTTCCTTGAAATGTAGGCCCAGTAAAGTAGTTTTCAGTGCAGTTGTTATATTTTACAGCAACCTCCATGATCTACAAAGGGAAAACATTTAAAGACCTGTTATACTTGTGTAGTGAAAAAACTAAAGTAATATACAGTATGTGGGGACTTAAAGTGATAATAAATCTAAAAGCAAACATTTTATACAGTGCAGCTTACCAATTATTTCTGTACAATATTTTTATTGATTTTCATAGAAATGAGAACAACAGACGTGCCCATGCAGGGACACACACACACACACACACACACACACACACACACACACACACACACACACACACACAGCAATTACTTTTCAGAAATTACCATTATTATATGCAAGTACCAACAGAAATACAGACTGGTTAAAGTCAACACCCTGGGATGCCGACCATAGAACTAGCATCATGACAACCAGAATCCAGTGATGTCAAATCATCTTGGGGAGAGCACACCCTTTATCTAGCGTAAGATAACCACTTAAGACCCGGACCAATACGCTGGCAAATGACCCAAGGGGTTTTTGCGATTCGGCACTGCGTCGCTTTAACAGACAATTGCGCGGTCGTGCGACGTGGCTCCCAAACAAAATTCGCGTCCTTTTTTTCCCACAAATAGAGCTTTCTTTTGGTGGTATTTGATCGCCTCTGCGATTTTTATTTTTTGCGCTATATACAAAAATAGAGCGACATTTTTGAAAAAAAATCAATATTTTTTACTTTTTGTTATAATAAAAAAACAATAAACTAAATTTTAGTCAAACATTTAGGCCAAAATTTATTTAGCCACATGTCTTTAGTAAAAAAAAATCGCATTAAAAAAAAAATTAGCTACCTAGCGGGAACAGCGACACTAATACAGCGATCAGAAAAATGATCGCTTAGTGACGCTGGCAATAGGGAGTGAAAGGGTTAACTAGGGCAGTGATCAGGGGGTTAAAACTTTATTGGGGGGGGTGGGGGGGGCTACCCTGACACTACTGACTGTCTGACTGTCACACTGTCTGTCACACTGACACTAAATACAGTAATCATACATGATTACTGCATTCAGTGACACTGTGACAGGGGGGAGGGGGGGGGGGGGCGATCGCGGGGGTTAAATGTGTGTGTGTAGTGTAGTGTTAGTGCAGACTTACTTGTTCTGTAGTGATCTCTCCTCAGCGGCGCTTGAAACAAACGCCGAGGGAGAGATCACGTCGCTTCCTCCTTCCTGTGTTTACACAGGAGGAGGAAGTGACAGGTCAGGCGGGCGCGCGCATTGGCTGGGAGCGATCCGGAGGGGGCGGATGAAAACGGATAGCCGCCCCCACTTGTCGGATCGCTCCTGCAGCCGCGCGGACCGCCGCATGTACGGGGGGGGGGTCCGATCGGACCCCCGATCCCCCCCAAGGCACCAACGTATATATACGTTGATGTGCCTGTCGGTGCCATTCTGCCGACGTAAATGTACATGCGGCGGTCCTTAAGTGGATAAGGGACATGGGGGGGGTGGGGGCGGTTAAGAGAGCATAAGGTGTGGGAAAAGAATAAGAGAAATAAAGCAAAAGAAATAGGGAAAGGGCAGATGGTGAATTCTTCACAGACTCAGGAACAGGTTAGGACATCCAATTGTAGATAGCTCAGACTGGAAGGGTTCACATGAGATGAGGCATAGTTAAAACATGGGAACCATGGCTTAAAGGAGTTGTAAAGGAAAAAAAAATGTTTGCCTAAAATTAATGTCTGCAAGGTAGACAGACAGAATAGTGTAATGATTCTGTTAAAAACAAGTAAATACCTATTAAATTCCTTCATCTATATCACCTCTGGCGTTCTAGTTTCTGTTCTCTCATTCACTTCCTGGTTTGCGACGCTTGTTCATGTAAGAACTACATTTCCCAGTATGAATTGTGGCATGCCCAGTAATTTACACCTCCTTGAAGTCTCCAACACAGAGAGCGTCCTGCCACACAGATGTAGTTCCCAGGAGGGGGCGAGCATGTTACTGACCACCGTAGTAAAGCCTCCCTTCGTGGTGGTGAGTAACAATCAGACAAGCAGGAAGTGAACAAAACAGAGAAGAAATAGAGCAACTTCTGAGCAAAAACAGACAATGAGGAGGTGAAAAGAGGAATGTCTGCAGGTAAAGGATGCTTATTATGAAAAAAAAAAAAAAAAGTTTTCCTTTACAACCCCTTAAGTAATTTGAAGTTATAGTCGCTACACAATTTTTTGATTAAAATCACTGGTTTGGTCATGCCATCTTTTGGATTCCTGAAATGGGACCAAGGGATTCCTCCAGGCTTTGGCCCATCGCCTGTTTGGCCGATAAAAATAAGTGGGTGGCCAGTTTCTGTTGATCGGAAAAGAGGCGTTGGATTTGGTAGTGTAGTAAAGCACACTTGGCATCCATAGGGGTTATTAAGTGAAACAGCGTTTGAAGCAGTCCAAAATATGGTCACATTTCCAGACAAGACCATCATTTATTTGTGGAGGATATCACCATGTTGCCCAAAGCATTTGAAGCATCCATCACTATCATTTGGGTTTGCATGAGTTATGTGGGCAGGGACCCAGTAGCACTTGAAGACGACCGTGTATGTTGATTCTAGAATCGTTGTGTTAAAAAGGAACATTTTGCTATATGTGATCAGGCTTTGCTTCAGTCCTCGAGGTCTATAGGGGGTTGCAAAATCCTTTTCCCACTGCCCCTTTTTGAAGCTGGTGGATAGAAAACTACAGCTATCCAGCGTAGGGTATATAATGAAAATTAGTCTAGGTGATCTGGGAGAGCGTAAACAAGTGTGTTCAAAACTAGACTTCCTAAAAGGGAAAGTCTGAGGTTTTCTACTTAATAATTCTTCAATGTGGTGTGTGCATTAGTTTTCTTTATTTTTACTTTTTCCCCCTTTATTTCCAGTAACACACTAAAGCCCCCATACACACTACTACGGTTTTCCCGACGGTTTTCTCTTCAGGTTTACCAAAACCATCTAATATGAGCTCAAACCTCAAGAGTTTCAATTTGTATGCAATCAGGCAGGCCCTTGCACTACATGGTTTTGGTAAACCTGATGAGAAAACCGCCAGGAAAACGGATAGTGTGTATGGGGCTTTACTGTCTTAGGGTAGAGCAATGAAGACAACCTTAGACAGCAGCATTGTCAGTCTGGTTAGACTCTAGAGAGTAGTGTTAGATGGACTAGCAGATTAAGATGGACTTGACCAATAAATTGAAGTGAAAACATTTTTTTTTTCCTTTTTGGGATAGTTTTTTTTACATGAATGACTAAAACCTGACAATTGTAAGAACCCCTGTCAGTGCTAATTGGTTTGTCTGAACCCTCCAACTGCTACTTTTTGTTGGACAGCTTGGCTGTTAAAAGGAAGTTGAAAAAAAACAGACTTACTGGCTGGATCACTAGGTGAAAATAAAGAAAAAAGCCTAGAAGAAGAAAACAAAGGACTGGTAAGCTGCACTATATTACATTTTGTTTTTAAAAATGCTTTAAAAATTTTAACTTCAGACAGATATAAAAAGACAAATTATTGCAGCTATTATATTCATTGATAAACCAATAAATAATATTTATATTTAATTGAAACTAGTGAATGATTCTGAATTATACTTAATATCAGCCCCTTGTCACCCTCTATATAGCACCCATGGGTCTCCTGCTGTCCCCTCACAGTACTGTTAGCAGGCTGGAGGTGGAGAGAGGGCACCAGTGTGTTCTTCTACAGTCGAGAACTGTAACAAAGAAAGTGGTGTAATTTGCCTGGCTGTGCAGTGCAATTCTCAGGACTAAGTGGACAAAAATAAAAATATATTTTTTTTAATACAAACCAACTAAATTTTATGTATTTCATCTGTAGCTTTTTTCCTGGAGTACAGACTTATTATACAACTGCTTTTCCTTAATTTTACTTAAAAAATAATTTATAATAATATATACACACACACACAGTGCCTTGTGAAAGTATTCGGCCCCCTTGAACTTTGCAACCTTTTGCCACATTTCAGGCTTCAAACAAAGATATAAAACTGTATTTTTTTGTGAAGAATCAACAAGTGGGACACAATCATGAAGTGGAACGAAATTTATTGGATATTTTAAACTTTAACAAATAAAAAACAGAAAAATTGGGCGTGCAAAATTATTCAGCCCCCTTAAAGAGGAGGTTCACCCTAAATATACTGTTTCCCATGTGATCCAGCATACTGGCGTCAGCGCCAGTATGCTTTTTTTTTTTTTAAATGCCCAACTTACTGTGTAATCTTTAATTTTGATTTATTTCCCCCGCGGTGGATGGCGCCGCTATAGCCCGTCACGGCTTCCAAAAATACCCGATTTAGGACTCGGGTATTTCCGGCGCTATGCAGAGCCTGCGCACAGACCTAGGAGCTGACTACGCAGGCGCCGTATTTCTCCGAGTCCTATGGCTATGGCGCGTCACGCCCGCCGAAATAGGACTCGGAGAAATACGGCGCCTGCGCAGTCAGCTCCTGGGTCTGTGCGCAGGCGCCGCATAGCGCCAGAAATACCCGAGTCCTAAATCGGATATTTTCGGAAGCCGTGACGGGCTATAGCGGCGCCATCCACCGCGGGGGAAATAAATCAAAATCAAAGATTACACAGTAAGTGGGGCATTTAAAAAAAAAAAAAAAACAGCATACTGGCGCTGACGCCAGTATGCTGGATCACATGGGAAACAGTATATTTAGGGTGAACCTTCGCTTTAAGTTAATACTTTGTAGCGCCACCTTTTGCTGCGATTACAGCTGTAAGTCGCTTGGTATGTCTCTATCAGTTTTGCACATCGAGAGACTGAAAATTTTGCCCATTCCTTCTTGCAAAACAGCTCGAGCTCAGTGAGGTTGGATGGAGAGCGTTTGTGAACAGCAGTTTTCAGTTCTTTCCACAGATTCTCGATTGGATTCAGGTCTGGACTTTGACTTGGCCATTCTAACACCTGGATATGTTTATTTGTGAACCATTCCATTGTAGATTTTGCTTTATGTTTTGGATCATTGTCTTGTTGGAAGACAAATCTCCGGTCCCAGTCTCAGGTCTTTTGCAGACTCCATCAGGTTTTCTTCCAGAATTTGGCTCCATCCATCTTCCCATTAATTTTAACCGTCTTCCCTGTCCCTGTTGAAGAAAAGCAGGCCCAAACCATGATGCTGCCACCACCATGTTTGACAGTGGGGATGGTGTGTTCAGGGTGATGAGCTGTGTTGCTTTTACTCCAAACATAACGTTTTGCATTGTTGCCAAAAAGTTCGATTTTGGTTTCATCTGACCAGAGCACCTTCTTCCACATGTTTGGTGTGTCTCCCAGGTGGCTTGTGGCAAACTTTAAACAACACTTTTTATGGATATCTTTAATAAATGGCTTTCTTCTTGCCACTCTTCCATAAAGGCCAGATTGTTGTCCTATGGACAGAGTCTCACTCCTCAGCTGTAGATCTCTGCAGTTCATCCAGAGTGATCATGGGCCTCTTGGCTGCATCTCTGATCAGTCTTCTCCTTGTATGAGCTGAAAGTTTAGAGGGACGGCCAGGTCTTCGTAGGTTTGCAGTGGTCTGATACTCCTATTTCCATATTATCGCTTGCACAGTGCTCCTTGGGATGTTTAAAGCTTGGGAAATCTTTTTGCATCGAAATACGGCTTTAAACTTCTCCACAACAGTATCTCGGACCTGCCTGGTGTGTTCCTTGTTCTTCATGATGCTCTCTGCGCTTTAAACGGACCTCTGAGACTATCACAGTGCAGGTGCATTTATATGGAGACTTGATTACACACAGGTGGATTCTATTTATCATCATTGGTCATTGGAGGTCAACATTGGATCATTCAGAGATCCTCAGAGAACTTCTGGAGAGAGTTTGATGTACTGAAAGTAAACGGGGCAGAATAATTTTGCATGCCCAATTTTTCAGTTTTTTATTTGTTAAAAAAGTTTGAAATATCCAATAAAATTTCGTTCCACTTCATGATTGTGTCCTACTTGTTGTTGATTCTTTACAAAAAATTACAGTTTTATATCTTTATGTTTGAAGCCTGAAATGTGGCAAAAGGTTGCAAAGTTCAAGGGGGTCGAATACTTTCGCAAGGCACTGTAGAATAATAATAATAATAATAATAATAATAATAATTCAGACCAATCCTCAAACACACAGATTAAATGTTTTATTGAATACTAGGGTTGTCCCGATACCGATACTAGTATCAGTATCGGGACCGATACCGAGTATTTGCGTGAGTACTTGTACTCGCGCAAATGCTCCCGATGCCTGGTAGAATACTTCCCCCCCCCCCCCGAGTGCGGGTAGAGAGGGGGTGGAGTGCGGGTGTCGAGGGGGCGGAGAGCGGAGCAGAGTAGTCCTCGTATGGGGGAGAGGAGAGCTGCTGCCGCCTTAGACAAAGCCAAGTCAATCCCCCCCCCCTCCTCCTGCTGCTGCAGACATCTAGTTATTATGCGCTGGGGGAACACAACAGCTGTCATTTTCATTTGAATAGCTGTGTGTTCCCACGCCACGCCGTCATATATAGCCCCTCCCCCTTGCCCAGAAACTTTGATAGACCGGTCACCCGTCGGACGGGTGATCTGTCTATCAATGTGCCCGGGCAAGGGGGAGGGGCTATATATGACGGCGCGGCGGGGGAACACACAGCTATTCAAGTGCAAATGACAGCTGTTGTGTTCCCCCAGCGCATAGTAACTAGATGTCGGCAGCGGCGAGGGGGGGGGACTTGGCTTTGTCTTAGGGGACACAAGGCTGCATTAGGGACAAGGCTAGATTTGAGGGACACACGGCTAGATTTGAGGGACACACGGCTAGATTTGAGGGACACACGGCTAGATTTGAGGGACACACGGCTAGATTTGAGGGACACACGGCTGCATTTAAAAAAAGAAGTATCGGTAATCGGTATCGGCGAGTACATGAAAAAAAAGTATCGGTACTTGTACTCTGTCTTAAAAAAGTGGTATCGGGACAACCCTATTGAATACTGAACAAATACTTTAGAAAAAATAAAAAATGCAGCACAGTCTACACCACACACTACACACAAGACAATAGAACAAGCACTGATATTGTAATTTGTGCGGGATAAGGTGCAATCTCATACAATCTGAGTGCTCAGGAATCAGGCCGACAAGCTGCATCTCTGTAGAGACAAAATAGAGCAAGGCTACTAGAGTTCATGTATCATGTTCTCACGTGAGCTGGTAAACACATTAGGTAATCACACTATGAATCTGCTCTCTATAGGCCCTGCAGTTTACAAAGAATTCTGCAACTGGAACAAATATGTTCTGCCCTTGAAAAACAAAGAAAAGTGTTGTTTTATTTAAGGTCAAAAATATTAGATGCACCAAGCTGAAGGTAGTTTAACAAGCATTGGGTTTTTCTAGGATATTAAAGTTGGAATAGGGGGATTATTCCAAAAATAATCCATACACATCCACTGCCTTTTGACCATGTACTTTAATTTTCATGAAATTGTTTATTACTGTGTTTTTCTACCTCCTAGTAATGTCCTCCACGGGCTCTGCACACTACAAATCCCATAGTCCATCTTGGGAGCAAGCAAGAGAGGGTGACTCTGTTGCTACATACAGGATGGGTCCACCGAAGAACACCCTCTAACAGGAAGCCAGATCACAGCAGCTAACAAAAATGTTGGCGATTAGGAGGGGGCTGGGAGTAATTGAAGGCACTTTTGAATTGAGAATACATACTTGAAAGAAAATAGGATTTTTTTACTCACCGTAAAATCATTTTCTCTGAAGTCCATGGACGGACAAAGCCTCCTTAAATCTTGACATTTGGGTTATGTTCAGTCTATTAGGAGAGGACTAGGCAGACATGTTAGATATTTAACCACTTCCAGCCCAAAGATGTCATATGATGTCCTGGACTTTCAGTGGGGATATCTAAAAAATGCCTGCAGCTACAGGCATCATTCAGATATCCATCTCATCTTTTATGGTTCTGTGCACCATAAGAACGATCATAGCGGCAGTTCCGCTGATTGATCGTACTTATAGGCGACGGGAGGGGACGTCGCCCCCCTCCCGCCGCAATCCGGTGCTTCTCTGGGCTCTCCCGTGGCATCCGAGACCCGGAGAAACGATCTGCCGGCGACGGATGGGAGGGATAGAGATGACTGGTGACCAGATGGTCACCAGTCATCTCTATGATCGGCGGCGGCCCTGGCTTGATGTTATGACGTCACGCCCGGGTACCGGAATGTAAACAAAGCTGCAAACGTGGCTGAAAGCATGAGATCCGTGATTTTTTTTCAC
Organism: Rana kukunoris; assembly: GCA_029574335.1. Classification (NCBI taxonomy): domain Eukaryota; kingdom Metazoa; phylum Chordata; class Amphibia; order Anura; family Ranidae; genus Rana; species Rana kukunoris. Next base: position 63,670,119 of record CM056054.1, read on the forward strand.
AGTCTCATGCTTTCCAGCCTGGAGGAGAGATGTGGGGTCTTATTGATCCTGCATCTCTCCATAAAGAGTACCTGTCACAAACCATCCCTATGTTTACATTCCTTGTAATAGGAATATAAGTGATCAAAAAATAAATAAAAAATAAAGTGTAAAAATAAAATAAAATATATATTTTTTTTAACGCCCCGATCACCAGTAGCTCGCGCTCAGAAGCATACACACACGCAAGTCCCACCCACATATGTAAATTCCGTTCAAACCACACATGTGAGGTATCGCCGCGTGCGTTGGAGCAGTGGTCATCAACCCTGTCCTGCAGGGCCCACTAACAGGCCAGGTTTGCAAGTTAACTGAAATGCATCACAGGTGATGTTATTTGCTGCTCAGTGCTTGCAGTATTCCAGTCTGCATCTCCCCAAGGTAATACATAACACCTGGCCTGTTAGTGGGCCCTGCAGGACAGGGTTGATGACCACTGCATTAGAGTGCCAGCAACAATTCTAGCACTAGACCTCCTCTAACTCTAAACGGGTAACCTGTAAAAAAAAGAAAATTAAGCGAAGCCTATGGAGATTGGCGCCATTCCATGAGTGAACGCAATTTTAAAGCGTGACATGTTAGGTATCCATTTACTTGGCGTAACTTAATCTTTCACATTATACAAAAAAAATTGGGCTAACTTTACTGGATTTGTTATTTTTTTAATTCATGAATGCGTTTTTTTCCCCCAAAAAAAGGCGTTAGAAAAATTATTGCACAAATATCGTGCGAGATAAAAAGTTGCAATGACCGCCATTTTATTCCCTAGGGTGTCTGCTTAAAAAAATGGTGGCCGACGAGGTCCCCAGGCCTTTCTTTGGACCAGTCACTGACACAAACAGTGAGTCACACCTCCGAAACTAAGTTTTAGCAGACAGATACACCCGCAGAGCACGTACCACATCTAAAGAATGAAACGCAACCTCTTTGGGATGCAACGGCTGAGTACACAAGGATGGAAGTACAATGTCCTCATTTAGATGGAAAGCCGAAACCACCTTCGGCAAAAACGAAGGCTGCGGGCGTAGCACCACTTTATACTTATGGAGGATCAAGTAGGAGGACTTGCAAGACAGGGCCGCCAACTCAAAAACCCTCCTGACTGATGTAATGGCCACCAGAAAGGCAACCTTCTGAGAGAGTGTCAAAAGAGGAATCTCTCTGATGTTCGCAAAGGGAGGTTTCTGAGGTACCGAGAGCACCAGATTCAAATCCCACGGGAGGTAGTGGTGGTCAAACTGGAGGAGCCACATGTCAGACCCCTTGTACAAACGTACTCACCAGTGAATGAGTCGCCAAGGGTCGTTGAAATAAAAACAGCCAAGGCTGAAATGTGCCCCTTAATGATGCTTAAGGCAAGATTTTGATCCACTCCAGGCTGCAAAAACAGCAGGATCCTGGAAACCGAAAATGCCCGTGGGCCCAACCCTATCTCCTCACACAGAGCTGTAGGCCTTCCATATGCTATGATAGATCTTCCGAGAAGAGGACTTCCTTGCCCTCAGCATGGTGGAAATTACTGAGTCCGACAGGCCTCGGTCCCTCAGAATCTGGCTTTCAACAGCCATGCCATTAAAGCCAGCGACTGTAAAGCAGGATGCAGTATAGGACCTTGCGAGAGAAGGTCCTCTCGCATCGGCAGTCGCCAAGGTGCATCCGCCACCAGGCACACTAGGTCAGTGTAGAATCACCGTAATTCCCTCGGTCTCCACTCTGCGGAGCAGACGAGTAAGAAGTTTGAGGGGGAAAGGTGTAAATTAGATGACACTGACCCCACGGGGCCACAAACGCATCTGTCGTGTCCACCCAGGGATCTTTCGACCTGGCCACAAACCTCAATACCTTCTGATAGATTCAAGAAGCCAGGAGATCCACGTCTTATATGCCCCATTTCAGTCAAAGGAGACGAACCACATCCGGGTGTAACGACCAGTCTCCTTGGTCAAGCATCTGGCGACTTAGGTAGTCCGCTTGCTAGTTTTCTACGCCCTGGATGTATACGGCCGATAGAGCCGGGACGCTCCGCCCACCGCAGGATGCAAGCGACTTCCAATGCTGTAGCCGAGCTTCTTGTTCCTCCTTGATGGTTAAAGACTGGGTGCCCTTGTAGCCTCTGTGACCATCTGGAGAGGCACTGCCTGATCGCCCAAAGTTCCAGTACATTGATCGTCAGGCGGGATTCTTCCTGTGTCCAGCATCCTTGTGTCGACTGAACACCCCAATCTGCCACCCAACCGGTCTGGCTGGCATTCGTCGTGATCACCGTCCAGTGAAAGGGAAGGAACGACTTTCCGGACTGAAGGCCCGGAGATCTCAGCTACCAAACCAGGGAAGTCCTGACTAGTTGGCTCACCCATTTTTGACAATCCAGGGACCACGGAGACTTGTCCCACTTGGACAGGATCTCCTCCTGCAAGACTCAAGTGTGGAATTGAGCATATGGTACTGCCTCGAAGGAGGCTACCATGAGACCCAGGACTCGCATGCAAAAGTGCAGTGACGACCACCTGCAGGATGCCACCAGCTTTACCGGCATCTGAAGAGTCTGCAATTTTTCCAAGGGGAGAAAAACTCTCACCTCTGAGGTGTCCAGAATCAAGCCCAGGTACTCTAGGCGCTGAGTCGGCACCAACACCGACTTCTGGAGGTTCAGTACTCAACCAAATTCTTGAAGGGACTGGCAATTGCCACATCCTCCCCTAATTCTGAGTCTGAAGCATTCCTCAGAAGGAGGTTGTCCGGATAGCCATTCCTCGCTGTCTCAAAAAGTCCAGAATCGGGGCAAGCACCTTGGTGAAAACCCTTGGTGCCGATGTCAGGCCAAAAGGGAGAGCCACAAATTGATAGTGGTCGTCTCCAACTGCAAAACGCATCTTCGATGCCCGACATATATGGGGACATGCAAGTATGCGTCCTTGATGTCCAAGGACGCCAGAAAATCCCCTGAGTGGAGTGCAGCGACCACAGAGCGAACTGATTCCATCCTGAACCTTCATACTTTTACAAAGGAGTTGATGGCCTTGAGGTCCAGGATTGGACAAACCCTGTCCTCCTTTGGGACTACAGATTGTAGTAGAATCCCTAAAACCTTTCCGGCAGTGGCACCGGTATTATTACCCCACGTCTCAACAGGTCCTGTACCGCCCCCAATAGGGCGCCGTGTCAAGCCGGAAGATGAAGGTTTGAGGGAAAAAATCTGTTTGGTGGACAAGAAAAACTATCTTGTACCCTGATGGAACCATTTCGCAAACCCACTGGTCGGAAAGTAGGGAGGTCCGAGCGGAGAACTCGCAAAGGTGACCCCATCCACCGAGAGTCGGGCGGGGGCAAACCATCATGCAGTAGCAGATTTGTTCACAGGTTTGTTAGGCTTGCGAACCCAGGGACGCTTCAGTCCCATAGTTGGCCCCTTGTCTGCCTGGGAACGCTTACCTGTGGGCCCAGATTGGCGAAAAAATGCTTCTGAGCAAAAAAGGAGGGCCCTGGCTTATGGCGTTGCTCCTTACCCTGCCTGGATTGAGGGAGCAGCGTGCTCTTACCCCCAGTGGCATTTTTAATAATGTCATCCAGCGAGGCTCGAAATAGCCTCTCACCCTTGAAGGGCAAATCCGCCAGAGCTTTCTTGGATGTCTGGTCCGCGGAAATCAGGTCTGGTCCAAATCAGGCGACGTAGTACCACAGTAGATACTGATCCTCTGAAAAGCAAGGGAGCTGTATCCAGGGCGGCATCGCAGACATACTTAAGGCCATGCACTAACTGGTCGGCCAGTTCCACATAGACCGGGGAAACCTGTTGCTTCTCCAACTCACAGTGCTGCAATTTTGCCCATTCTGTAAGAGTGTGACACCAGGACCGCGGCCAATACTGGTCGCAAGGCTAACCCCAGCATAGTGAACATGGAACGGGTCACAGCTTCGGACCTTCTATCTGTAGGGTCCTTAAAAGCAGGGGTCCCCTCTAAATTGTAGTGAACTTGTTCAACTTGGATATCAAGGGGTCAACAGCCGGAGGAGATGTCCATTTCTTCAGAAGGCTCTCTTCAAAAGGAACAACAGGCCGCCATGCGCTTTGGGACCGAAAAGGCCCACTGCGATCGTTCTCATTCCTTGTCTATAAACGTATCAAAATAAATTACATAAGGAAACACCTTAGTAGTGCGGGTCGTCTTGCACAACCCCAAAAGGGACAGACACTTCAGTAGATGCCTCCAGCTTGAGGGCTTCCCCGCATTGTGGTGATAAGTGCTTCAACAAGCGCTTTCTCCTGCGCTGACCCAGACACAGAGTCCTCCTTACTGTCCGAATGGTCCTGGTCTGCATATTCTGACACTTCAGAAAAGGGGTTCTGTGTCAAAAACAGGCCCGAGTCTGAGTCAGAATTTTCCCCTTTCTCCTACACGCCGCTTCTACCCTGGCAACAAATGACTCTAGGACTGCAGACAGAGTGTCCACAGGCTCCGCAGGTGCACCAGTTGCTACCATCAGAATGTCTGGGGAAGAAACGCCAGCTTCTGATGCCATGCTGACCCACACACCTGACAGCCACTTAGGGACTAGGTCAAGGTACAAAAAAATGCCTGCCCTCCTAGCTTAACAGACCAAGGGGTATTCCCAGACGACTCACGACCCTCAACGAGGCACTGCTCAGCGTTGCCGTCCGCTCCAACACCTGCTCAGTGTATGACCGAGGTGTGTCCGAGGAGATTTGCCATTCAGTTAATAATAAGGAAGCTCTAGAGGACAAACTATGTGAAAAACCCCATGAAGATGGATGTTGGTTACCTCAGGAAAAAAGAGGGCAAGCTACAAGAAAATGTTTGACCGCTGTATACGCCATAAAACAGCGAAGCTACAAGAAAATGGCCACCGCTGTATTAGCGATAGAAAACAGCGCGGCCACAAGAAAACAGCGCCGGCGCTTCCAAAATGGCGCTGATGAATTCTGAGGTAAAAAATTAAGGGCCAAACACTGAGCACACAAACAGGGACCCCCAAAAAGGCAGACCACCTACATCAGAGTGGACCCGGGCAGCCCTCAGCCAGGAACCAGAGCCCCTCCCCCTCAGGGACCCCCTGGTGATATACACAGCAAACCCAGTCAAGCCTGGGGAGGAAGGATGGATGGGGAGAGAGGAAAGGGAGGACTAGAGACTTGATAGTAGATCTCAGGATCAAATAGTAAAAACCAAAAAATAAAAGTAGAAAGTTCTCCAGGACCATGGACCCTTAGGGAGCCAGGTCCTTCTCCTACACTAGGCAGAAAAAAACTGAGCTTCTGAGTGCAGGGTGAGGGGGTTATGACCAGAGGGACCGCGGGGCTGTTCAGCTTTGGTATAGTCACATGTTTTTAGATATCCAACATGTCTGCCTCTCCTAATAGATGGAACATAACCCAAATGTCAAGATTTAAGGAAGCCATGTCCATCCATGGACGAAAGAGAAATTAGATTTATTTTTTTAACAAGAGTTTATGGTCACTTTAACCCTCATCAGTCCTTCCATTATAATTTTGACCCTGCATGTATCTGAAGATGAAGACATCACCACAGTGCTAGTGGATGGATGGTTCCAAAACAGGACCAGAAAAAAAGAGCCTGTTACTTTTCTGAAATGTGCATTGTTACAGGTTTCCTTTACTTTAAATAGCAGTTCTAAGTATTTGGGATACAGAGGTGTATTTACATAATACACCAATTTCTTCCTAAAGCTAACCATACACATTTAGAATGGATGAAGAAATCTGTTGGATTTCTCTCATTGAATCCTTGAGAGAAATCAATAGATTCCTCTATCTATGCTTAACATCTTGGATGCCAGCTTTTGTATTCAGACAGTGGCAGAACCCACGGCTGACTGATCTTATAGGATGCAGTCACTCAATTTTCCACCTAGTTCCATTGGCTTTTGTGCAGCCAATGGTGGCAACAGGGCACCCAGAGCTTGAATGCTTGAATACAAACTGTGTATGGCTAGCTTAAAACCATCTAAAATAATAACTTTGTTATATGTGAAACTCACCATCTGACAACACATGCAAGATGGACAGGGTCATCAACCCTGTCCTCAGGGCCCACTAAGACCCCTTTCACACTGGGTCGCTTTGCAGCCGCTATAATGCTAATAATAGAGCCTGGAAACAGACTTGAAACAGTTGCTGCGCTCTCTCCAATGTGAAAGCCTGAGGGTTCACACACTGGAGTGGTGCGCTAGCAGGAGGTAAAGAAAAGTCCTGTTAGCGGCATCTTTGGAGCGGTGAGTATACCGCTCCTGCCCATTGAAATTAATGGGGCACCACGGCTATACTGCCGCCAAAGTGTCTCTGCAGAGGCGCTTTGCGGTGGTTTTTAACCCTTTTTCGCGGCCAATAGCGGGAGGTAAAACCTCCCCGTTAGCAGCCGAATAGCGCCAAAATTGGTGGTAAAGCGCCGCTAAAAATGGTGGTGCTTTACCACCGACACTGCCTCCGCCTCAGTGTGAAAGGGGCCTAACAGACCAGGTTTTATGTATTACCTTGGGGAGATGCAGACTAGAATACTGCAATCACTGAGCATCAAATTATATCACCTGTGATGTATTTAAGTAACGATATGTTCACTTTAAGAAACATGTTACACCTGCATTTAGGGTCTAACGGGTGCAAGCACCTGCCCCCCTCATCCCATGAGGCCCTTTTGCTGTCACAGTAGGAATGGGTTCTTCTTCATGCAGGCGCTGTCAAATTTTATATTTTAAGATCTGTGAATAAATAAACTACAGGTCCTGTCTTCCATCATGGCAGGCGGGCTTGTAGTTCCTGGTGGACTAAGCAGTCCACTTGTAGTCCATTGAAACCTCCATCTTTTTAACTGCGATATGAGCAGAAAGCTGGAGGAAGAGTGCACCTTAGATCCACTGATCATTTGTTTACCAGCAAATATATGTGCATTTAGTATTTAATACTCAGGGATAAACTTCGTCTTTGATCCATTGTATAGTACTGTATAATTATTCTGCACAATTGTTTTAAACCTTTGGAGCTTTAGAATTTTCCGAATAGAGCATTTCCTTGAATTCTCTAAATACCATCAATAAAAATATAATAATCTTACTTGCATAAGGCTGCCCCCTTGTGGAGGAATATAGGATGCAGTATAGTAGGCCACCCTCATTTTACAATACTGCACATTTTCCACTGGGTAATACTGCCCTCATGTTTTAGTCTCGATAACAGACCTTTAGTTAAGCTGCAAGATGTATTTGTAGCATTAATTCCAGTGCACATAGAAAGGCTATGTGGCTTTTTAGCCATTTTAATGTAGGAGCTAAACCCAATAACAAGAATCTCATATAAGCTTAAAGCTGAATTCCAGGTATGCAGGTTTTTACATAGTTACATAGCGAAAGTATAAGTCAAAGTAAGTATGCATGTTTCATACCATGCCAACCCCTGTGGAAGCAGCTGGAAATCATGCCTGGTACTACAGTGCTTCTACAGTGATTGCCCTGGCTTCTGGGTTTCTGTGCTGAACAGCTGCTTTCCTGCTTAGTACATACAGGAGGTCACTCGCACAGCATGGGCACCATTCAGAAAACTCTTTGTTTTGCATTCATTGAAAAAATGCATTCTCCGATTAGACAAGATGGAGATTGTGACTTCACAGACCTTGCCCAATGGGGAAAAGTTTTGAAATAATCAAGAAAATCCAAAGTTTTCTCTCAATGGTCGCCCATGTTGAACAACCAATCTCCCACATTCACCCTCCATTTTCACCTAACCAGAGCTCCTTGCTGTTTGCAGCTAGTGAAAACACCAGGCACGTCTAGGTATGGAGGAACAGGTGACCTACTCCCATGGCTGTGCTCGCTAAGGCCTGAGAGTAGTCACATGACTGGGAGAGTGGTCACATGACAGAATGACATTACTGCTTCATCAAGCTGTTCTTACCAGTCACTTCATGGCCAGTTGCTATGGAGGAAGGAGCAGCAAGAGAAGCAGCTACAGTGATAAATCATAACTCCTGCCTGCAAAGGTGCACTGTAACAGAGCCCAAGTGACTCAGACTACTAGGCCTCCCTCTCCCAGTTTGAATTGTAGCATATCAAGAACACATAACTGCATCAATTGGTTTTAGATCTGTGAAGAGTTTAACTTGTACTCCTACATTATCCATTTATCACTAGAAAGAGGAAATTGATACATTTCACATGATGAACAGACAATGTAAGAACACAGAATGGATTATAGTCGTAATTTAGTATAATAAAGTAAAAAAGGTTTTGCTATATCTTTTTAAATCTGCATTCTCTGACCTCGTCCAGCAGTGGATGTTCTTCAGCTAAAGGGTTGAAGGGTATAAACATGAGAAGGGCAGGACCTTTTTTCAGTTCATTATTCAGTAGTAAACTTTTAGCACCATGAGGACGCAACCAGTTCAAGAGAGTTTCTCGGCTGTCTAGTGCCCACTTGCAAATATTTGCAGCTGTGAAGTTCATTTCTTTGTCTGGGTATACCTGTCAGTGAAGTCAAATAAGGAAAATGAACAATCGCAAACATGTTTTCGTTATATAAACAAAAAAATATAGAAGAAAAACATAAAAAAATTATTTTATTAGGTCAGACCCAAATAAAGACCTGCAAATAAGACAATAAAAATAAGTTTGTACTGTATGTCAATAAAGGGAGGACAGTTTAACTTTTTGGCTTTGTAGTGCTCCAGGGAAAGCCACAAAGAAATACCATATTAATACGGATATGCTAATGTCGTAGCATCACAAAAACATATATTGAGGATATATCTAGACGGTCAGGTTTATTTATTCATCAATCAGGTTTGTGATGCCCATCTGAGACCACAGCACATAGCTCACCAAAGAACGCTATTGGGCTCTGGAGGAGCCAAAGTGTAATATGGTTGCTTAAAAAAAAGACACAAGTCCATCTAATAGTTCAACTAAACAAAAAAAAAAAAAACAACCATACAATCCTATACCCGCAGTCAATCTAGGGGAAGGTGAAAAACCCCAGCAATCAGAAATTCCTTGGATCAACTTTACCTATAAATGTTAGTATCCAGTTATATAATAACTGTCATGTTAGGTGCCGAGTTTTCATTAGGGTCCAGTTGCTGGCTATAAGGGCTGAGTCCTGGGGAGTTTTGGTTCATGTATGCAATGTAAAAATTACCCCTTTCGTTGCATCTTGATAGTTTTAAACTGATCGAACCAAACACCACTTAGTTTAACATTATATATAATTTGTCAAACATAAAATTAAATGAATTACCATAGGAGACCTTCATACCTTTACTACAGCAGTCAAAATATAATTTGGTGCAGTGAAAGTAGTAGGCGTTTTTGGATAGACTTGCCTATGTTATGCGCACCAACAGATTTGGATATAGAAAGGGAACTCATTTTATGGTAATACATAGAGTGCCGCAATTTCATTACCTCTAGTACCTGCAGGGAACAGTTAGTTGGTTTGGGGCTTAGCAAACACTGAAAATACTATATAGGAGGACATACAGGAGTAGAGAGAATAAACCTTCATAAATCACACCATAGAAAATAAAGGATGTCACATGGACATTTTCTAGTTATACATACTGTATATTATAGTGAGGAATACAGCTGCACAAAACTGAAACAGCAACAGAATGAATATCTGGCCCACTCAACATATAAAGTAGACAGCCAGAAAAGGCGGCGAATTTTAATTTTAAACACATCCTGCATTGATAATCATGGTAATTTTTGGATAACCAAAAGTGTAAAAGCAAATTTAATATAGCCATAAGTCATCCGATTGCAGGAGCATGAGATTTGGAAAATAAACACTGCACATCCAGTATAAATGGTAGTCATGGCAACTCACAGTACACCACAGAAGAGCTTATATGTTCATCCTGTGAACAACAAATCACCCCACAGCTTCAGTGTTGTACAGAAAAATATGTTTGGTGCACAGTTTGCCATAATCAGAATATAGCAACTTACTTTGATTAAAAGTTTAAATGTATTTTTATTAGAAAATTGCTAGGAGTACAATACCCTGGGACAATGGTCGACAGCCTCAGAAATAGAATGTTCAATAGCAGAAGAAAAGGCTAGAGAACGGAGCCACAAACCATATTAATGGGTAGAGTTTTGCTGATGCATATGCAACTGGTCCATATCACACTGTAGAACTCAAGGCATCAAATATATGTTTATGACTGTTGAACCATTGCAGTTCACATGCATCATAACAAAACACTCCACATATACCATCTAAGGCAGAGATCCTTAAACTACGGCCCTCCAGCTGTTGCAGAACTACACATCCCATGAGGCATTGTAAAACTGACATTCACACAGAAGACTAGGCATGATGGGAATTGTAGTTCCTGAACAACTGGAGGGCCATAGTTTGAAGACCCATGATCTAAGGTGTCATAACCCATAGTGAACAAAAGAAGAGGCAGTATAGAAGAAAGAATAAGGGGCTAGGCACCTAAATACTTTTTTATATGTTACAGGGAAACACAAGAAAATGTTATTTCATACTGAGCACTTACTAAAGAAGTATTTAGGTTTCTGTGCAAAAAAACACTTCCAGGTTTGGTGAGGGAGATTTTCTTTGCAAGGTTTCCATCAGTGATCACCCCATAACGAATGGTTTCAATGTAATCTAAAAAATAAGTTGCATCACAGAAATTACTTTTGGATGACAGTTTACGGCATGGCATGACAACTTTTGAACAGTGATTTGATGGCCTGTCAGACAAGAAAACGTACTCTGGGATATCACTATACATTATTAACCACTTAAGACCCGGACCAATATGCTGCCAAATGACCCAAGGGGTTTTTGCGATTCGGCACTGCGTCCCTTTAACAGACAATTGCGCGGTCGTGCGACGTGGCTCCCAAACAAAATTTGCGTCCTTTTCTACCTACAAATAGAGCTTTCTTTTGGTGGTATTTGATCACCTCTGCGATTTTAATTTTTTGCGCTATATACAAAAATAGAGCGACATTTTTGAAAAACAAAACAATATTTTTTACTTTTTGTTATAAGAGAAATCAATAAACTAAATTTTAGCCAAACATTTAGGCCAAAATGTATTTAGCCACATGTCTAGTTAAAAAATAAAATAAAAAATCACAATAAAAAAAAAAAAAAAATAGCTACCTAGCGGGAACAGCGACACTAATACAGGGATCAGAAAAATGATTGCTTAGTGATGCTGGCAATAGGGAGTGAAAGGGTTAACTAGGGCTGTGATCAGGGGGTTAAAACTTTATTAGGGGGGTACGGGGGCTACCCAGGACCTAACACTAACTGACTGTCACTCTGCCTGTCACACTGACACTAAATACAGTAATCATACATGTATGATTACTGCATTCAGTGACACTGTGACAGGGGGGAGGGGGGGCGATCGGGGGGGTTAAATGTGACTATGTGTAGTGTAGTGTTAGTGCAGACTTACTTGTGATGTGATCTCTCCTCAGCGGTGGTTGAAAAAACCGCTGAGGGAGAGATCACATCGCTTCCTCCTTCCTTTGTTTACACAGGAGGAGGAAGTTAAAAGGCGGCACGCGCATTAGCTGGGAGCGATCGTGAGGGGGCAGACAAAAACGAATAGCCGCCCCCTCTTGTCGGATCGCTCCTACAGCCGCGCGGACCGCCGCATGTACGGGGGGGGGGGTCCGATCGGACCCCCTGAACCCCCCCAAGGCACCAACGTATATATACATTGATGTGCCTGTCGGTGCCATTCTGCCGACGTAAATATACATGCGGCGGTCCTTAAAGGGGTGTTCCAGCCCAAAATTGTGTTTATTAAAAGTCAGCAGCTACAAAAAGTGTAGCTGCTGGCTTTTAATAAACACTCACTTACCTGCTCCTGCGTTCCAGCGATGCGCCGACCGGGGCTCCGCTCCTCTCCCCCTCTCCCCAGCCGGCGTCTCCATCCCGACTGTGGGCACCCAGCCGTGACAGCCTTCAGCTTCACGGCCGGGCACCCACTGCGCATGCGCGAGCCGCACAACGCATGCGCGCGCGGCTCGCCGCTGATTGGAGAGGCGATCGCATGGGACCTGTCAGTGTCCCATGTGATCGCCTACAGGGAGGGGCTGGTGTAGGCGATTAAGGCTTAATCGCCTAACCAGCCCCTCGGCGGAAGCAGGACAGAAAGTCCCACTTCTACTGAAGACCCCACTCCCCCCCCAAAAAAATGACATGCCAAATGTGGCATGTAAGGGGGAGGGGAGTGGATTAAAAAAAAGTAAAAATTTAGAGTGGAACTCCTCTTTAAGTGGTTAAAGCTGGCCATACATTGATCGAAATTCAGCCAGTTAAAAAAAAAACACTTAGGGACCGGAAGGACTTACCACCTTAATGACCAGGCCATTTTTTGTGGTACAGCACTGCGTTGCATAACGGACAATTGCACGGTCCAGCAACGTTGAACCCAAACAAAATTTGTGGCCATTTTTCCCCACAAAAAGAAAACATACACATACATTATAAATCTATATATATATATATATATATATATATATATATATATATAAATAATGTATGTATGTTTTTTCCGTAAATGGACTTGTAATGCTTCCCTATGGGATCACGGCCGTTAGCAGATGAGCATCCGCTAACGTCCGTAATGACCCGCCTCCGCCAGGATCCGGTTTTTCAGACTGAAGAAAACCCTATTTTTCTTCCGTCTGAAGGATCGGATTGGATGAATACGGACATACGGTCTGTGTTTATCCGATTCCCCATAGGGGAGAGCGGAGGAGAGACAGGGTGGTCACTGCACAGTGTGCGGGACCGCCCTGTCAGCCGACAGCTCAGCGGGGATTAATGGAGGAATCCCCTCTAAGCCAAACGGGCTAACGGAGTGGATCAATACGGATCCGCTCCGTGTGAAAGAGCCCTTAGAGGGAGATGTCAGAATCCTAGGTGATTCCAAAGGCAGATTTCGTGGGACCACATAGCAACAGGCATTTCCAGATGAGTAAAACTTTTTTTTATTTTTTTAGGTCTAATGAGCACAATAATGAAAAAAGTTAACTTTAAGTAAAGATTCCAATTTTTTTCAGAAGGATCTTTAAATACCTGAGCATTGTCTACAGGACAAGTTAGGTTTCTATTTACACAAGAAACGGGCGCATCTACTGTAGGCAGTTTCCATTTCTTAGCAAACTCTTTCTCCATAGGATAAAGAATATCGAATTTCCTTGGAGGAGAAAACGCTTGTCTGGATGTTGCCAGTCTGCGGAAATCAGGTTCTCCAATAAAGGATGAACCGGAAAGGAACAAGCAGCCTGTGGGGATCTCAATTAACTCAGGGAGGAAACAGGCGATTCAGCTAACCCAGACGAGGGTAACGTGAATGTGGAACGCACTGCTTCCGCATAAAATTGCACCTGTAATTTAAGAACCTGGGAAGTAGGAAAGGTTCATCTGATATTCCTGAACCATCCGATAACTCCTCATCCCCTGATGGTGCTGCATTATTCTCCTCATGATCAGATTTTTCTGAAGGAGGATCTAGGACAACTGAAAAGGACCTACATCGCTTTTTGTCCTTCTGCGATTAAAGTAGCAATTCTCCCTTCCAAGTTGTTCAAAGCTGCTACTAAAGTGTCTTCAGAGACATATGCAGGAGCTGGTATAAGAGGAGAGGCTGCTATGTCTTATAAAGGTAATGGCTCATCCTGTGCAGGTGCTTTAGGTCTTGTAGGAGAGGCTGGTACTAGGCAGAAATGGCTAGAGCTCTCCAATTCAGGTGGTGATGCTTTATTGGACTTTTTTGCCGACCCTGAATTTCTCCTATAGGAAGACATAATCCTATGCCAAAGCAGAGGTACAAACAATGCATACACTACTGTGTTAGTTTAGCAATCAACAAAGTAAAGCAACTAATCACACAGTTTTGATTCTGAGTAGGTATCCAGGAGTGCCTGAATCCAACCACATAGAGAAGCTTACGTGTCCCCCAGCTGCTGTGTCTCTCAGAGAGCTTTCTGGCATCTGAGGCCATTTTTTAAAAGCTCCCGCCCTGCACAGTAGAGCAGTACGCGCTCGCTACGTGACCGCACCCCCCCTCTTTTCAGCCGTGAGGGGGGAGAGGAGGGTCCCTTCAACAGCTTTACCTCCCCAGGAAGGTTACCTTTTTGCAGAGCTTGCAGTGAAGGAAGCACGCTCTCTGAGCCGCAGCCGACACTGGCTTCTCGTGGAGCATGCGAGTGAATATCTGCTCTTTACTCCCTCCAGTGGCGGATATAAGTAAGACACTACTCAAATGGGGAAACTCCTTAAAGGGTCACAAAAGGAAAAAAATGTTTTTGCTGAAATGACTGTTTACAGGGTATAGAGACATAAAAGTTAACTGATTCCTTTTCAAAATGATTAAAAATAGATAAAAATCAATCATATAATGTGCCTGCAGGTTAGTTTCACTTTTGAACTGGCTTCATGTTTCTGCAAAGTAGAAATAGACACAAAGAACAAAAACAAACAAATCCAGGGCAGTGTTTTGTTTTTAAAATGAATCTGATTGGTTCTGGGAAGTTTTAGACACACAGTAATGACAGCTTAAACCATCGTAAGAAAGCTCCCAGTATGGTGGTTATAAAGAAACAGACAAGCAGGAAGTGTGGAGATCAGAGCAGGATTACAGCAACTTCAAAGCAGAAACGAACAATAAGGACATGAAACCAGTACTGCAGTAAGGTAAAGGAAGCTCTTTAGCTAAAAAAAATAAATAAAATTCTTTAGTGATCCTTTAACCACTTAAGACCCGGACCTTTAAGCACCTAAAAGACCCGGTCAGGTTTTGCGATTCGGCACTGCGTCGCTTTAACAGACAATTGCGCGGTCGTGCGATGTGGCTCCCAAACAAAATTGGCGTCTTTTTTTTCCCCACAAATAGAGCTTTCTTTTGGCGATATTTGATTACCACTGAGGTTTTTATTTTTTGCGCTCCAAACAAAAATAGAGTGACAGTTTTGAAAAGAAAAAAAAAAAAAAATCAATATTTTTTACTTTTTGCTATAATAAATATCCCCCCAAAAATATATATAAAAATATTTTTTTTCCCTCAGTTTAGGCCGATACGTATTCTTCTACCTATTTTTGGTATAAAAAAAAAAATCGCAATATCGCTTGGTTTTCGCAAAATGTATAGCGTTTACAAAATAGGGGATAGTTTTATTGCATTTTTATAAAAAAAAATTTTTTTACTACTTATGGCGGCGATCAGTGATTTTTTTCGTGACTGCGACATTATGGCGGACACTTCGGACAATTTTGGCACATTTTTGGCACCATTGTAATTTTCACAGAAAAATTGCATTTAAAATGCATTGTTTATTGTGAAAATGACAATTGCAGTTTGGGAGTTAACCACAAGGGGGCGCTGAAGGGGTTATGTGTGACCTAATATGTGTTTACAACTGTAGGGGGGTATGGCTGTAGGTGTGACGTCATCGATTGTGTATCCCTATAAAAGAGATCACACGAACGATGACGCCACCACAGTGAAGAACGGGGAAGCCGTGTTTACACACGGCTCTGCCCGTTCTTCAGCTCCAGGGGATGATCGCGGGACTCCAGCGGCAATCGGGTCCCGGAGCTTCGGACTGGGTCCCGGACACGCGCCCGCGACCCACGGCTGAGCACTAGCACAGGACGTACCTGTACCGTGCCATTCTGCCGACGTAAAATGTGCAGGAGGCGGTCCTTAAGTGGTTAAGATGTATTTTTCTTAAGATTTTTTTCCCCCCACTTACCTGATCCTCACCGCAGGACTGCTGAAAACCAGACAGTACCCATCTTTAGTGGGTATGTTGTGCCAACCTTCAGAGATATGGGTTCCTACTTAAAGGATGCCTCTTCCCTGGGCCTTGTAAAAGACTCTGCCAGGAAACTTTTGCGCTTTTTTCATATAGCGAAAGTACTGGATCCCAGAGCCCAGTCCTCAAAAGAAACATTACAGGCAACGGCCTCGGTCTTCTGCGAGGCCTGGGTACCACCCATTTTTCCATCTAAAGAGTGAAATTCTTGCCCATTCTTTGCAAAATAGCGCAAGCTCTGTCAGATTGGATGAAGAGCGTCTGTGAACAGCAATTTTCAAATCTTGCCACAGATTTGCAACTAGATTTAGGTCTGGACCTTTATAACACATTAATATGCTTTGATCTAAACCAGTGATGGCGAACCATGGCACCCCAGATGTTTTGGAACTACATTTCCCATGATTCTCATCCATGCTACAGTGTAGCTGAGCATCATGGGAAATGTAGTTCCAAAACATCTGGAGTGCCAAGGTTCGCCATCACTGATCTAAACTATTCCCTTGAAGCTCTGGCTGTATGTTTAGGGTTGTGGTCCTGCTGGAAGGTGAACCTTCGCCCCAGTCTCAACTCTTTAGCAGACCAACAGGTTTTCTTCTAAGCTTGCCCAGTATTTTGCTCCATCCATCTTCCCATCAACTCGGACCAGCTTCCCTGTCCCTGCTGAAGAAAATCACCCCCACAACATGATGCTGCCATCATTATGTTTCAGAGTGGGAATGTTGTGTTCAGGGTGATGTGAATTGTTAGTTTTCCTCCACACATAGGGTTTTGCTTTTCCTCCACACATAGGGTTTTGCTTTTAGGTCAAAAAATAAAATTTTGGTCTAATCTGACCAAAACACCTTCTTGCACGTTTGCTGTGTCCCCCACATCGCTTTTTGCAAACTGCAAATGGGACTTCTTATGGCTTTCTTCTTGCCACTCTTCCATAAAAGGCCATATTTGTGGAGTGCAGGACTAATAGTTATGTGGAAAAATTCTCCCATTTCTGGGCTGTGGATCTCTGCAGCTCCTCCAGAGTTACCATGGGTCTCTTTGCCTATTCTCCAATTAATGCTTTCCTTGCCCAGCCTATCAGTTTAAGTGGATGGCCATGTCTTGGTTGTGCCATACTCTTTCCATTTTCAGATTATGGATTGAACAGTGCTCCATGAGATGTTCAAAGCTTGGGATATGTGTTTAGAACATAAAACTCTGTTTTAAATTTCTCCACAACTTTATCCCTGACCTGCCTAGTGTGTTCCTTGGCCTTCATGATGCCGTTTGCTCACTAAAGTTTCTCTAACAAATCTCTGAGGGCTTTACAGAACAGCTGTTTTTATACAGAGATTAAATTACACACAGGTGAACCCTATAGGGGACTTCTAAAGACAGCTATTGTATGGCTGAACTTGCACTGGATTCGCACAGAAAAAGGTGCAGGTACTTGTTTTTCCCCCGCACTGGAATCGGAACGCATGGGCTTTATCACCCATGTGATCCGATTCCTGAACAATTCCACAGTTCGCACTGCGATCTGTGAAGTGTGAACCGTTCTGGGGGTCTCATTAACAATGTATTGAGACCTGCAGCGGTTTGCAGAGGGCCGTGTGAATTGTCTGCAGGAGACATGCAATGCGAGAACCGGCACTGTAATCACGCTGGTTTCCGAATCACACCAGTCTGAAACAAGGCTCAAGGTGTCAGCATACCAAGACATTTTGGACAATTACATGCTCCAAACATTGTGTGAAAAAACATTGGTTTAACCCCTTGTAGCCAGCATTAGTGTTGCAAGCAATGTCAGTATCACTTAGTGACTCTCCCAGCCAGTATACGTTAGCACCAGATTACTCGCCACACTATCACAGTCACACTATGTCGCTGATCACCGTCATAGTATATCATCTATAACTGCGTAAATTCCAGTTTACAGTGGGGAAAATATTTGATCCACTGCAGGTTTCGTAAGTTTGCCCACTTACAAAGAAATGAAGGGTCTATAATTCTTATCATATGTTTATTTTAAATGATAGAGACAGAATATCAACCAAAAATCCATAAAAAGCACACAAAACAAAGGCTATAAATTAAGTCCTCCCCCCAAAAAAAAACATGACTTACTACTTGGTGGAGAACCCCTAGTTGGTAAGCACAGAGCGAAGACGTTTCTTGTACTGAGTGACCAAGTTTGCACACATCTCAGGAGGGATTTGTGTCCATTATTCTTTACAAATCTTCCCTAAATCCTAAAAGCAATTTAAAGTTTCAGTTCCCTCCATAAATTTTCTATAGGCTTAAGGTCTGGAGACTGACTAGGCCACTACTTGACCTTAAAGCGGGGGTTCCATCGAATATTTTTTTTTTTTTATTATTTCCCAGCTCTTACCTTGTATGAATAGCAGCCCGTGCATCCAACTTTTTTTCGCCGCCAGCATTGTGTTTTACCACAAAAGGATATGTTATATAATGCGGAGGTGGCAGGTGGCAGGTTTCATCTTTACTTTGCCACGTTGAAGCCGAGCAGTATCCACTTCCGGGATACGGTGAATGCTGGCGTCCCAGCATTCACCGCTCTAACCCACGCAAGTGCAGTCTTGACGGCGAGCCGCACCGTCAACACCTCACAGTTCCCATCGCAACGGCCGGCGTCATAATGACCCACCCCGTTGTGACGAGCACAACATATGTTTCCTCACAGCATAATTACTTGAGCGGTCAGCTGAGGAGGGAAACAAGTAAGTGTTCGTGTAAGTGTAATTAAAATAATTGTATCCGCACAGTCAGCCAGCACCTTTTTTTAATAATTAAATTATAATCACGTGACCGGCTAAATCTCGTGCTAATTGAGCAGAGCGCGTCTCTTGGGATTGTGAGGAGTGAGTCCCAGGAGACATAGCGCCGTCGGGGGAAAATAGATAGAAACGCCCATTCCCCCGCGGTGGAATATGATTGACAGGACAGAAAGGACAGAATAAAAGGGGTAAGGCTAAAGGAAAAAAAATAAAAATAAATGTCTGTTATTTTCAAGGCTTATCTGTTTCATTGCAATGAAGTCAAAAATTAGGGTGAACCTCCACTTTAATGTGCTTTTTGAGCCACACCTTTGTTGCCTTGGCGGTATGTTTTGGGTCACTGCCATGCTGGAAGACCCATCCACGACCATCTTCGGTGTTCTGGCTGAGGGAAGGTGGTTCTCATCCAAGATTTTACAATACATGGCCCTGTCCATTGGCCCCTCAATGCAGCAAAGTTGGCCTATACCTTTAGCATAGAAACAGCCTCAAAGCATCATGTTTTCACTGCGTGCTTGACTGTAGGTTTGGAGTATGTAGAGTCATAATGCATATGTGATGCATACTAGCACATTATGTTTTTTTTTTTCTTCCCTGCAAAGTAAAGAGTTTGCTTACTCTTTAAGGACTTAGAGAAAATCTGTAGAGAAGAGTGGACCAAAATCCCCCCTGAGATGTGTGCACATCTGGTAACTAACTACAAGAAACATCTTGCCAATAAGGGTTTCTCCACCAAGTCATATTTTGCTTGGGAACAAATATTATTTTACTTACTGATAACATTTGTATCATTTTTTTTTCTGGATTTTTGGTTGATATTCTGTCTCTATCATTTAAAATACACCTATGGTAAAAATTATAGACCCTTAATTTCTTTGTAAGTGGGCAAACTTACAAAATCTGCAGCGGAGCAAATACATTTTTCCTACCGAATATAATATCGCTGGTAGATACGCAAACCAATATACACTTTTGGGGACTTTATTTTTTTATTTTTTACCAAAGACATGTAGCTGATTACATTTTGGCCTAAATAGAAATTTGATTTTTCAATTTGTTTTAGAACAGAAAGTAGAAATTTTGTAGTTTTTAAAAAAAAAAAAAAAAATGGTCATTTTCAGATAGATAGAGATAGATATAAATACCCAGTGGTGATCAAATACTACCAGAAAAAAGTTATATTTGTGTGGGCAGAAAAAAAATGTATACATTTCATCTGCGTAGCAGTGTTGCATGACTGCACAATGCTGAACAGCAAAAAACAGTCTGGTCATTAAGTGGGCAAAACCTTCTGGTGGTCAAGTACACATACAAATTGAAAAAAAACAAACACCGAAAATACACTGGTGATTAAAATATATTGCAAACGCATGACAGACAAATTTCAGACACATTATAAACCTCTCTTGCAAGCATTTTCAGTGTGTGTTTTCAGTTTAAAATTAGGAGCTAGCAACGCAACCATGTTAGAGTGCAGATATTATACCTACCTTTTTGTAACGAGTGCAATGCAGACCGGAAAAAGGTTAAATAGCCTGGAGGTTGAGGTGACGCATTGAACTCAAAGTAGCCCAATATTCCAGGCTGCAGGAAGGAAAAAAATATATATAGATTTCATTAAAACTATTAAAAAAACGTTGTGCCACAATTTACACTAGCAGCCACACTAGAACACAGACCTCTGTGCTAATACACAGAAAACAGCCCATCACATGACAACTTTTATGCTCAAACTTCAATGAACTAAATCACAAAGTGGCATTTCATTCAGTTCTACCAGCTGCAATGTGGTGTGATGCAGTGGACTGCATCACAACACGTGCCACTGAAAAAAGTACTACATGCCACACCTATTTTCAGTTGCTTTGTTACCGTGTTCGAATTGCAGCTGGGAAGCCTGCCAATAGCAGTCCCAAAGAACTTTGTGTAAATGAGATCTTAAATGGTTATACTAAGCCAAAAAATAAAAAAGTACAGCACATGCAATACAGCAAAAATAGTAATATTGCAAGAGGTGAAGAGTGAAAGCAAAAAAGGAGACTACATATAAATTCCATTTCCTACAGCTTTAAATTGTATCACGTGACCTGCTGCTGTACATAAGAGAAAAAAAAAAAAAAAAAACTACTCCTGAAGAAGCGGAATATTCCCAAGAAAGCAGTTGAGCAATTCCCATGCTGTCATGTCATCATATATTAGCAGAACCACATGAGATGGAATAAGCTTATGGCACTGCTTCAATTAAAAAATCAAAGGCGCCAAGTGGAAAATTTGTCGGCCAAACAATGGTTGTAGCCAGTCAGATGCAGCTCAGTACGATTCACACTATGGCGAGTTCCCTTTCATTTTGGGTATACGAATGGTGTCAATCCTGAGTGTCCAATGATAAAGCCCATCTGGGTTATCTACGATAAGATTTATGCTTCATTCCATCTCTTAGACCGTGTGAGCTGCCATTTCGCTACCTCTGGATAAAGGCCCTGAACTGGTCAATGTTTGCAGGCTCATTAAGCTTGCCTTTTGGTAAGCATGCAATTCATGAGCCATGAATAAGCACTGATCCAGTGCGAAACGCGTCAGCTGTTCCTTGTTTCCACTGCTGTGACCCTATTTTTGTACATGCTGTCTATTGAATAAAAGACCACCCATCAGGTTTTGGAGTGCGGCTATCCATTTTTCTTTGTCTTTATTTTGCTTAGTGCACCGCCAGCACCCTCGGTATCCTGCACCACCTGTAACCATTTAGTGATCCCACCTGGAGCGGTGACTCCTTTCTCTCATGCAATTCATGCGGTGGAGGTGCACATTTGCTGGTGGTGTTTCTGTCAAGAGTTCACTTATTTTGTATGTGTTATATGGACTGTCTATTGAATGCACGAGTCATATCTGTATTGGAAAAACTTTAAGGATTTTTGAGGACTGCTCATTGTTTACAGTGGTATATGGACTTTAGTTTCTTTTTTACCACAATCACTTATTCACATCAATCTATATATTTATATATTATTTTAGCGCAGCCTTCCTTCCATTTTTCTCAGCTTGTATGCGTGTATATCTCATGTTTTGAGCTGCTGCTAGTTTGTAGTTTTTTTATATATTATACATTTTTAGCGTGGTATTTTCCCACACACGTACATATATATATCTATATCTATCTATATCTTTAACCACTTAAGCCCTGGACCAAAATGCTGCTAAATGCCCAGAAGCGTTTTTACAATTCGGCACTGCGTCGCTTTGACAATTGCGCGGTCGTGCGACGTGGCCCCCAAACAAAATTAGCGTCCTTTTCTTCCCACAAATAGAGCTTTCTTTTGATGGTATTTGATTGCCTCTGCGATTTTTATTTTTTGTGCTATAAACAAAAATAGAGCGACATTTTTGAAAAAAATCAATATTTTTTACTTTTTGTTATAAGAAAAATTAAATAAACAAAATTTTAGTCAAAATTTAGGCCAACATTTATTCAGCTACATGTCTTTAGTAAAAAAAAAAAAAAAAAAAAAAAAAAAAAAAAAAAAAAAAAAAATCGCTGGTAATAGGGGGTGAAAGGGTTAACTAGGGCGGTGATCAAGGGGTTAAAACTTTATTAGGGGGGTACGGGGCTACCCTGGACCTAACACTAACTGCCTGTCACACTAACTGTCAAACTGACACTAAATGCAGTGATCAGTAAATATATGATCACTGCATTCAGTGACAGTGTGACAGGGGGGTGATCGCAAGGGGCTAAATGTGCCTATGTGTACTAGTGTCAGTGTAGTGTTGTGTTGTGCAGACTTACTGTGACTCTTCCCTCCTCTTAACAAGTACCTCCGGCCATGCTGGAATTAGATAAGCAAAACATAGCAACTATACACGTTAGCATTTATACATCGTTCTTTACAAAACAAAGGGAGGGTTATCGGTGCTGTCCTGAAAGACTCGTAGAAATACCGTTACCGGTAAGTCCAACTAAGGTTTTCTCACCTCGTCTTTCAGGACAGCACTTGGAGATGATAACCGAGTACTTACTCTAGGGTGGGACCACCGCTTGCAGGACCTTCCTGCCAAACGATTGCTCCGCTGCTGAGAGCAAATCCATTCTGTAGTGGCGAGTGAATGTGGAAAAACTCGTCCACGTGGCTGCCTTGCAGATATGTTCTGGTGAAGCCCCAGCTCGTTCCGCCCAGGATGTTGCCACTGCCCTTGTTGAATGAGCCACCACTCCGGTGGGAGGTTCCATATCCATAGCCTTGTAAGCTTCATGAATAGCCATACGAAGCCACCTGGCCAAGGTGCTCTTAGAGGCTCTATAGCCCTTCCGAGACCCCGAAAATAGTACAAAAAGAGAATTGTCCTTTCTAAATTCGCTAGAGATCTCCAGATAATGTACTAAACATCTTCTAACATCTAGGGTATGAAAGTCCTTTTCTTTCGGACCCGATGGAACTGGACAGAATGTAGGTAGAACTATCTCCTGTGTTCTATGAAATGCTGATGCTACTTTAGGTAAAAAACCCGGATCTGTCCTTAATACAACCCTATCTGGAAAGATACTCAAAAAAGGTTCAATAATAGATAATGCTTGGAGTTCACTGACTCGCCTAGCAGAAGTGATTGCTACTAGCAACACCAGCTTCAACGTCCAAAACTTAAGTGAGGCTTCTACTGGAGGTTCAAAGGGTCTTTTTGTCAGACCTCTCAGAACAACCGATAAATCCCATTTGGGAAAAAACTTAAAAGGTAACGGCCTAGCCCTGGCCAAAGCCCTAAAAAAACTAATTATATAAGGATCCAGAGATAACCTTCTCTAGAAAAACGGAAAGTGCAGCTACCTGAGATTTCAGGGTGCTGACTGCCAGACCCTTGTCCATCCCATCCTGCAAAAATTCCAGGACTGAAAAATTACTCAAAGGAAGACTACCCTTGGACTCACACCAAGAATTAAAAACTTTCCAGGTTTTAAAGTAAATGGCCCTGGTAACTTGTTTTCTGCTACTAAGCAAAGTGTTAACTAAACGCTTGGATAACCCTTTACCTCTTAGGATTTGTTCCTCAGTAGCCAACCCGCAAGCTTCAGGTGATGTGCGTCTGGATGAATAAGGGGACCCTGGAACACTAAGTCCCTCCTGACTGGTAGTAGCCAGTGAGCCTCTATCGCTAGGTCCAACAGGCCCGAAAACCAGGGCCTCTTGGGCCAAAATGGGGCTACTAAGATTAGAGTTGTTCTTTCCTCCTGCAGTTTCTTGAGAACCAACGGTATCATCTGAACTGGGGGAAAGGCGTAACACAAACGGAAGAACCAACGCTGAGCTAGCGCATCCAGTCCCTCCGCTTGGTCCAACCTGTTGAGGGAGAAAAACCGTGGGACCTTCGCATTGGCTTGAGACGCAAATAAGTCTATCTGGGGAGTTCCCCACCTGTCTACCATCTCCTGAAAGACTTCTTGGTTTAAACTCCATTCGGACTCCAGAACCCTCTTCCTGCTTAAAAAGTCTGCAAGATGGTTCAGGTTGCCCTTCAGGTGCACCGCGGTCAGGGACGCAACATTTGCCTCTGCCCAGTACAGGATTTGTAAAGCCAGGCTTAAAAGACATTTGCTTCTCGTGCCCCCCTGCTTTGAAATATATGCCACTGCTGTGGCATTGTCCGATAGAATTTGGACGTGTTGTCCTCGGACAATCTGGCTGAAAGCCCCTAGCCCCAGAAAAATGGCTCTTAGCTCCCTCCAGTTGGAGGACCTCCTGGAATCCTCCCTGGACCATGATCCCTGGGTCATCTGGCCCTCGAGATGGGCGCCCCACCCCCAGGAACTTGCGTCCGTCGTAAGGATCCTTGTTGTGGGGAAGGACCACAACAGACCCAGACTCAGGTTTGTTCGAGTCCTCCACCACCACAACCTCCTTTTTACCGGAGATGGAATCCTGAACTGCTTTTCCAGCGACTCCCCGAAAGTCCAGTTTCGTAGGATTGCCTGCTGAAGATCTCTTGCGTGGAGGCGGGCCCACTGGACTGCTGGTATAGAAGCGGTGAGTAGACCTAGGGTGGACATTGCTGTCCTGACGGTCACTGGCAGGTTTGTCTGTACTGCCTTTACTGCCCCTTGTATCTTGATCATCTTTTCCTCTGGCAGGAAAATCTTTCCCTGGACCGAGTCTATGGAATAACCCAAAAAAACTATCACCTGAGATGGAACCAGGTTTGATTTTTTCAGGTTTAGGACCCAGCCCAGATCCTCCAGATGGGTCTGAGTCCTCCTCAGGTCTCTGAACAACCGATCCTCTGATTTGGCAAACAGAAGGAGATCGTCCAGATATGGGACAATAGACACCCCCTCCAGTCTGAGAGGTGCTATTGCCTCCGCCACGACCTTCGTGAACACCCTGGGGGAGGAGGAGAGGCCGAAGGGGAGGGTTCTGAACTGAAAGTGCTTCACCCCCTTCTCTGTCCTTAAAGCTAGGCGTAGATAGTGTTGTGATGAGGCTCTTATTGGGACATGCAGATATGCATCCCTCAAATCTATTGAGGCCAGAAAGCATCCTGCTGGAAGCAGCTTTCTTACCGAATAGATGGAGTCCATCCGGAATTTTTTGTACCGAATGGACCTGTTTAGAATTTTTAAGTTCAGAATTAATCTGAACCTTCCTGCTGGCTTCCTCACTAAAAACACGTGGGAGTAACACCCTAGACCTTCCTCTTGCTGTGGTACAGGAGTGATCACCTTTTGTTGAAGGAACTCCTCTATCAAAGACATCATCGCCAGAGCTTTTTCCCTGTCTCGGGACAACTCGGTTATGTAGAAACGAGACGGTGGATTCTCCGAAAATTTGCTTCTTTCCACTGAGGAACAAACAACTGAAGACGTCCTCCCACCGCCGGGAGGATGTCATTGGGATTTTGCGGGTTGGCTGGGGGAACGAAATAGTACCCCAGGCTTCCCTCGGCCCCTTTGGGGCTGCCAGGACTTTCCCCCCTCTTTGCGTCTGTTTCGAATTTTGGGGCTGTCCAAACGAAAATTCTTTTTGTTTTGTGGAACCACTTTCTTCACTGGCAAAGCTTTCTTCCTGTCCGCTGTTCTATCTAGAACTGCCTCTAGACCAGAACCAAAAACCAGGTCACCTTCAAAAGGCAGACCACACAGCTTAATCTTTGAAGCTGCATCCCCTGACCAAGTTTTAACCCATAAGGCTCTCCTGGCCGAATTAATTAAGGCCGAGGAACGAGCCGACATCCTTACCGATTCTGCTGATGCATCCGCAATGTAACCCACAGCATTCACCAGAACCGGAAGAGACTCAAGTAGTTCTCTGCGAGAAGTCCCTGCCTCAATATGGGCTTTTAGCTTGTCCAGCCAATACTCCAGGTTCCTGGCTACTACCGTAGATGCCATAGCAGGTTTGAGGTTGGCTAGTGTTGAATCCCAAGCTTTTTTCAAAAGCGTCTTAGCCCTTTTGTCCATGGTATCCTTCAAGGTACCCATGTCCTCAAAGGCCAAGTCCGTGTTCCGTGAGACTTTAGAAAAGGCTGCATCAAGCTTGGGTTTTTTATTCCAGACTTGTGCTTCGTCTTCCTCAAAAGGAAATCTCCTTTTTAAAGATTTAGAGAAGGGGGCCCTCTCAGGGTCCCTCCATTCCCTTTTGATAGCATCAGACAACACTTTGTGTACTGGAAAGGTCCTGTGCTTAATCTCATCTAAGCCCTGGTACATCTTGTCGTGGAACGACAACTGGGTCTTATCCTCTTTAATATTAAGGGTAGCATGTATCTTTTTCAGGAGATCATCTACCTCCTCTAATGACAGTTTGTAGCGAGATGAAGATGCATCTTTCTCCTCATCTTCCTCTGCCTCAGACCCTGAAACCACACTCCTAGGCTCCTCGTCCTCAGACTCACTAACTACCCCCCCCCCCTGGGTACTAGTGGAAGCTCTAGGGGCTGATTGAAAGATCGGACGTTTGTCTAGGTAGGAACGGAAAGATTGAAACGTTTCCTGCAGTTCCTTCCTGAAGGAGGAAAACATCTCCTTGGGCTGCTCAGAGGGTGCACTAGCAGAGGCTTCCTCTGTAATCACCGCAGCAATGCAGGCTTTGCATAAGGGTTTAAACCCATGAACCCCTAAGGGACGTCTTGCAAATAGCACACTTCTTCTTAGGTGGGGGCAATGCAACATTAAGTTTTTCTTTGCACTTCTGAAAAACACAAAAAACAAACAACCCTATGCTTAAATTTTCTGTGTATCAGACAACAACCCGATTGACACCAACAGCAGTGAACAAAACAGACAAAATCCCATCACCGCTGTGTAAAACATAAAAGCATTTCTCCCAAAGACATAACTAGGGAAAAAAATGCTGCAGGCTCCCCTCCCCCTAGAGGGGCAACAGGAGGGACACATACAGATCCCAGGCAACATGGAAACCGCCGTCTCCTACCTGGGCCGGGCTGGTGCTTGTGGCTCCTGCTCCCGCCACCACTGCTGCTTCCTCTTCTGGCTCCATTCTCCCCCAGAGTGCAGCAGCCGTCCGATCCTTTTAAAATTCCCGGCAAACTCGTCGCCACGAGACCCGGAAGTGCACCGCCAAGGCCGCCTCCCCTCCTGCGCTCCAGCAGCTGGAACCGGAAGCTGCCGCGCGCCGCCGAAAGCTCCGCCCCACCCGGAACGGAACCTCGTGAACCCGGAAGAGGCACCTGACCTCTTCCATCAGCCCACGCTGTCCGTCTATGGGAGCAGAAAAAACTTCCAGCGGCCTCTGCCCTCGCCGGACTCGAGGAGGGGAAAGCACCGAAGCACCCCCCACCCGTCAGGGGGGGTGCTGGGTCTGCCTGTGAGTAGAAATAACCGCCGCCGGTATGCCCCAGCCACCTCCACCTGGAGAGAGTACAGCACACCCCTGGTTCCCTGCAGCGCTTCCACCATGGCCGGAGGAAACACAACAACTGAGGTCATGGTGGAAGTGGGCGGAATTTAAAGTGACTGCAGTGTTTCCGGGGAAAGTGGGTGGAGCTGCGCTCTCTCCAAGTGCTGTCCTGAAAGAAGAGGTGAGAAAACACACCCCCTATAAACCTTTCCTCATTGCATACATGCAGACTTCTGTGTCATTGTTTTTTCCCACTCCGTCCTGCCCCTTCCTCCATTCTTGCTAGGCGAGAAAGACTTGGACCATGTCACATATTCCTGGCGTCAGCTTCTAAACAGTGCTGGAGGAGGACTGACTTGAATTGCAACATCTCGGAGCTGGCTGCCTGAGCCAGAGGGAAAGCTAACTCCCGGAAACATCAGTAAGAAAGATGGAACCGCGAGACCCAGCACATGGCAGCAGAGCAGCGAACTACAGCAGGACTCGTTGGGTATTAACTGGATTCGCTGGGTGGGTGGGTATTTATAGTAGGACTCACTGGCAATTCTAGCTAAGCAGGTAAGTAGGTACAGTAGATATAAAGTCTACTCACCCCTGTTAAAATGTCAGGTTTCTGTGCAGTTAGTAGTAAGCCCAGGTAGGTCTAAGGTACCCCCCTAATTAAAGTTTAACAGCTTGATCGCTCCCCCCAGTTAATCCTTTAACCCCATCACCAGTTTCACTAGCAGATCTATTTTCTGATCGCCATATTAGTGTCACCGGAGACCCTAGCTAGCCAGTTAGTTGGTTAGTTTCACCGTCAGGTTTTTATAGCACCAGGGTACCCGCATATATTGCCTAATAAAAGGTTTTAACCCCCCTGATTAACCCTTTCACCCCATCACCAGTGATCACCGTATTAGTGTCACGGGTGACGCTGGTTAGTTTTTTTTATATCAGGGTACCCGCTGTATATTGTCTAATAAGGGTTTACAACCCTGATCACCCGGTGGGTGACATCAGTTAGGTTTTAGTGCCAGCGTCAGTCCCAGGCAACATCAGATTAGTGCCAACACCCACGCAAGCAGCATACACCTTGCTTACTAGTATAGTGTCTGAACGGAGCAATATCTTTGATCTGATCAGATCTATCCTAGTGTCCCCAAAAATGCAGTGTTAGCAGGATCAGCCCATATACCTGCTAGAACCCGTGTGCGCTTAGCCCCTCCTCCCAGATCAGCCCACCCAAGTGCAGTATCAATCGATCATTGTCACTTACAAAAAACACATCACACAACTGTTCGCAGAGCCAGTCCTGATCCCTGCGAACGTCAACAGTTTTTTGGTGGCGATTGTAGTCACCGATAACCAGTTGCTTTTTTTTGCCCGAGAGTGGCACTAGTTGCACCTGTAAATTTAGAGGCCAAAATGTTCAAATAGAGGTACACTAGTGAAGATTTCTACACATTTCTGAGCATGACAGATGAGAGTGAAGAGGAGGTCACCCATGTGTCAGATTCAGGCTCAGAATACGAACCGGTAGAGCTATCTGTCAGGGTGTCGCTGCTGTCTGACGATAGAGTAGTGGTCCCTGCTAAGGTAAGGCTTACCCGACCCGTTCTTTTGTTGAGGTGCAAGAACCGCAGGGCTCTCATACGGAGTAGAGAGACAGTACTAGTGCACCCTGGTCGTACATCCAGCACTGCAGGACTGCTGACGTGGCAAGTCCCTTAAGTGCAGTTCAAGTTGGTGCCTGCAGTAGTGTCCTGCAGCCACCAAGAAGACAAACACAGGCCATTAAGCCCACAGTGCCCTTCCCGCAGAATTTGACAATCCTAATTGGGAACCCACCACTTCTACAGCATCTGTACTTCCCCATTCACTGGCCAACCTGGAATTCAGGTGGAAACAGTTGATTTTACAACACTTGGATTTTATTTGTTGTTTTTCACAGAAGACCTCTATAGATCTATTGTGGACCAAACCATACTCAGAAAGCATGGTGAGTATTTTGCAGCTCTCATTTGTTTTTGAAATGAAAGAAAAATATTTTTTTTCCTCATTTTTTTCTCCAACTTTTAACCACTTGCGGACCGCCGCATGTACATATATGTCGGCAGAATGGCACGTACAGGCACATTGGCGTACCTGTGCGTCCCTGCCTAGACGTGGGTACGATTGGGACCGGTACCTGCGGCGTCCCCGTGGCTTCAGGAGCGATCCGCCCCCTCTGGATCGCTCCCAGCCAATGCGCACGCTCCCCTGCGTGTCAATTCCTCCTCCTGTGTAAACACAGGAAGGGGGAAGTGATGTAATCTCTCAGCGGTATTTTCAACCGCTGCTGAGGAGAGATTACATGGCACAGTAAGTCTGCATAACACTGACACACACTACACATAGGCACTACACATAGGCACATTAACCCCCCCGATCACCCCCCTGTCACAGTGTCAAGGAATGCAGTGATCATATATGTACTGATCACTGCATTTAGTGTCAGTGTGACAGGCAGTTAGTGTTAGGTTCAGGGTAGCCCCCGTACCCCCCCCCAATAACGTTTTAACCCCTTGATCACCGCCCTAGTTAACCCTTTCACTCCCTATTGCCAGTGTCACTAAGCGATCATTTTTCTGATCACTGTATTAGTGTCACTGTTCCCGCCAAGTAGCCAATTTTTTTTTTTTTTATTGCGATTTTTTTTTTTTACTAAAGACATGTGACTGAATACATTTTGGCCTAAATGTTTGACTAAAATTTAGTTTGATTCTTCTTATAACAAAAAGTAAAAAATATAATTTTTTTTTCAAAAATGTCGCAAAAAAATTTAAATTGCAGAGGCGAATACCACCAAAAGAAAGCTCTATTTGTGGGAAGAAAAGGACGCAAATTTTGTTTGGGAGCCACGTCGCACGACCGTGCAATTGTCTGTTAAAGCGACGCAGTGCCGAATTGTAAAAACCCCTTGGGTCATTTAGCAGCATATTGGTCCGGTCCTTAAGTGGTTAAAACTGTGACAAAAAGTGAGATCTGCAAAATACTCAACATGCCTCTCAGCAAATAGATTGGGGTGTTTTCTTTCAAAAATTGGGTCATTTGCTCTTTAGTTCTCCTTACCCATTATTCAACATGCTCGTCAAAGCGATATAATTTTTTTTGGTTTTATGCATGTTTGATTCAAACTTCCCGTCCTTTTCTAATACCTTCAGTTTTGACGTAATTTTGTAACAGCTATTTGTTATTAGTCCCCTTCCTTTGTTTCTTTTCGTTTTTATGCAAGGTAATTGAGCCAGGGTATGCCCAATTGC
This sequence comes from Rana kukunoris, assembly GCA_029574335.1. Lineage (NCBI taxonomy): Eukaryota > Metazoa > Chordata > Amphibia > Anura > Ranidae > Rana > Rana kukunoris. The sequence continues at coordinate 63,700,887 of CM056054.1, forward strand.
CCAAACCTTGCCACTGTCAGTTGAATAATTTCTTCCTCCAAAATGGAAATAGAAACCGCATTGCAGCACTACTTTCTTAACCATTTGCCGACCGCCCACCGCAGTTATACGGCGGGGCGGTGGCACTGCTGGGCGAGAGCACGTAGCTCTACGTCCTACCTTTAGCGGGCGCTAGGGGGCGCGTGCGCGTCCCCCGAGTCCCGCGCGTGTGCCTGGCGGGCGCGATCGCCGCCGGGCACGCGCGCTAGTTCATTACAGAGCGGGGAACGAGAGCTATGTGTGTAAACACATAGCTCTCGTTCCTGTCAGCGGGGGAAACGCTGATCTTCTGTTCATACAATCTATGAACAGAAGATCAGTGATTTCCCCTAGTGAGGCCACCCCCCCCCCCATACAGTTAGAACACACCCAGGAACACGCTTAACCCCTTTCTCTGCCCCCTAGTGTTAACCCCTTCACTGCCAATTGCATTTTTATAGTAATCTATGCATTTTTATAGCGCTGATCGCTATAAAAATGCCAATGGTCCCAAAAATGTGTCAAAAGTGTCCGATGTGTCCACCATAATATCACAGTACCGAAAAAAAACGCTGATCGCCGCCATTATTAGTAAAAAAAAAAAAATTATTAATAAAAATGCCATAAAACTACCCCCTTTTTTGTAAACGCTATAAATTTGGCGCAAACCAATCAATAAACGCTAATTGCGATTTTTTTTAATGAAACATATGTAGAAGAATACGTATCGGCCTAAACCGAGGAAAAAAATGTTTTTTATATCTTTTTTGGGGATATTTATTATAGCAAAATGTAAAAAATATTGCATTTTTTTTCAAAATAGTCACTCTTTTTGTTTATAGCACAAAATTAAAAACCGCAGAGATGATCAAATACCACCAAAAGAAAGCTCTATTTGTGGGAAAAAAAAGGACGCCAATTTTGTTTGGGAGCCACGTCGCACGACCGCGCAATTGTCAGTTAAAGCGATGCAGTGCCGAATCACAAAAAGTGCTCTGGTCTTTGACCAGCAATATGGTCCGGGGGTTAAGTGGTTAAAAATGACACCCCCAATATCTCCCCTTCCACTCTTTGGGAGGCCCACAAGGCGGTTCTCCGGGGGAGCTGTATAGCGATCTTCTCGGCCATTAAAAAGAATGCAAGAGCATCTAACTGTAAGCTGAAAGGGACCTCAGGGCCCTGGAGCTCCGACTACAAACCTCACCATCCCTATCCCTTCTAAAAATAATTGGTTTGTTTGCGAACAACACTTCGAGACCTGGCAATGGGCCAGGTGGAGAAGGCGCTCATTAGGCTGAAACAAGTATATTATGATAAGGGAAATAGAGCCCACTCTCTGTTAGCACGCAAATTGTCAGAACATTCCCACACGACTACCCCTCACCAGATCAAAAATAGGGCGGGCGGTCTTCTCTCTTACCCCCCCCCCCCCCCCCCCAAGACATAGCTCATGCCTTCGAGGAGTTCTATATACGGCCCTATACAGTGATCCTGAAATTCCGCATGACCCCTCTCCCCCGACCTGCCCGACCGCTTGCACCAGTATCTGGAACGCAGTGGAATTCCCAGACTTTAGGCATCTGACCTCCTTTCCCTTAACGCCTCCATCACAGTGGAGGAACTGATGGCCACCATCAAGACCATGACCACACATAAATCCCCTGGCTCAGAGGGTCTCCCCTAAGTATAGTACAAAGCATTCCTCCCCATTCTCCTACCGCATATGTGTAAACTGTTCAATGCCTTCCTTCAGGTGACCCCCATTCCCTCAGATATGCAAAGGTCAATTCTCAGGCTGATTCCCAAACCTGACAAAAATCCTTCCCTGTGTGCTAGCTACAGGCCGATAGCACTCAAACTCATCTGCGAAAAGCGCCAGTTTAAACTCCCTACCCCACACCGGGATCCAGTGGATATCTGGATTTCTACGAATGGATACCGCCAGGGGCTCCACACAGCGCAAACAGTAGTGGTGACAGTGGGCATCCCTGGCAGGTCCCATTGGCTATCGGAAAGGAGGAAGACTGAGCAAAAGGAGTCTTAACCTGGGACGTGGGTTTAGTGTGGCAAACAGGAACGACCAGCTAAGGCGGTCAAAAGCCTTTTCCACGTCCAAACTGAACGCTAGTGATTCTAGGCCATTCACTTTAACCACTTAAGCCCTGGAACATTTGGCAGGCCAAAGACCAGGCCACTTTTTGAGATTCGGCACTACGTCACTTTAACAATTGCCCGGTCATGCGACAAAATTGACGTCCATTTTCCCCACAAAGAGCCTTCTTTTAGTGGCATTTGATCACCTCTGCATTTTTTTTTTTTTTTTTGCGCTATAAAAAAAAAAAAAAAAGGTAAATATCCCCAAAAAATATATATAGGAAAAAATAGAGAGCAGGTTGCCGGTCGTGTGTACAGGGCATCAGTCTCATCCGACAGAAAAAGCCATGGTCCGCAGAGAGCTTCCAAAGCTTCAGAGGGATCTCAATGTTAAAAGGTACAAGTCAGGAGAAGGGTACATAAGAATATCAAAGGCATTAGATATACCATGGAACACAGTGAACACATCAAGTGGAGAAAATATGGCACAACAGTGACATTACCAAGAACTACATTGCGTGCAGCGAATCGGTGGTGTGGTGTGTCAGCCTGACACACGGCATCTCTGATCTAGGTAAAGAGCCTCGGACGGAGGCTCTTTACCACGTGATCAGCTGCGTCCAATCACTGCTGATCACAGTGTAAACAGAAAAAGCCATGTATTGGCTTTTCCTCCACTCGCGCTAACAGACGCGAGTAGAGGAGAGCCGATCGACTGCTCTCCTGACAGGGGGGGGGGGGAGGTCTGCACTGCCTTCCCAGAGATGACCACCAGGGATGCCCACCAGGGATGGCAATCATTGCCCATTAGGGATGGAACTGTCTTGTAATTAGTGCATATTTATAGCACTGATCGCAGTATAAATGTGAATGGCGCCAAAAATGTGTCAAAAGTGTCTGATGTGTCCGCCATAACGTCGCAGTAGCAATAAAAATCGCAAATCGCCGCCATTTCTAGTAAAAAAAATAAAAATAATGAAAAATAATAATTCTCTCCCCTATTTTGTAAGCGCTATAACTTTTGCGCAAACCAGTCGCTTATTGCGATTTTTTTTTTTTTTTTTTACCAGAAATATGTAGAAGAATACGTATCGCCCTAAACTGAGAAAAAAGATAAATGTGTTTTTTTTTTTTTTAATTGGGATATTATAGCAACAAGTAAAAAATATTGTATTTTTCTTCAAAATTGTCGCTCTTTTTTGCTTTTAGCGCAAAAAATAAAAACCGCACAGGCGATCAAATACCACCAAAAGAAAGCTCTACTTGTGGGGAAAAAAAGGACGTCAATTTTGTTTGGGAGCCACGTCGCACGACCGCGCAATTGTCAGTTAAAGCGACGTAGTGCCGGAAGCTGAAATTTCACCTGGGCAGGAGGGGGGTGTATGTGCCCAGTAAGCAAGTGGTTAATCACAGACCGTGTCCTCCCCTGCCACATTGTTTTCTCTTGGCATCATAAAAACTCATCAGAAGTTACTTGTGCTCTGGATTGAGATAAGCACGCACTATAAAAAGAATCATGCCTTGTTCATATTTCAGGTGCATAAGAGCATGGGGGTGAGAAATCTTCAACGACTTCCTGCAGCATCACTTCTGCGGCTCACTACATTGCACAAAGTGCCTAGGAGAGAACCCACATAGAGAACATTTGATTACAGAAATTCCCCATCACTTCGATCATGAAGTGTAGTGTGTGCGAGTGTGTGTGGTTTGGGGTTCCCGAGATTCCGTGTCCTCAAAAGTGTTGCCAATTGCCGATCACCTGAAGCCTCTAGCCTTTCAGTCACTTCCTGTCTACATGCACATGATCCAGCATTGAAGTGGCCTTTGGATGGTGACAACAGTCATCCCTCCACAATGTGTGTGAACATAGCCACTTTATCTTTCGATAGGGATGTATGCGACAGGATGACAACTGATTAAAGTGGATGTAACCCCTTCACTGGGTGTATACCCAGTGAAGTGAACAGTCTCAGATGATACACAGAGATTAACCAAATCTCCATACATAGGTTTTATATGTATATCTGCTGTCTTCACATTTATATACAGTTTAGAAAGTTGAGATTGTGTTGGGAGATTTTCTCTTCCTGGTTAACACGAGGGGTTATTTATGAAAGGCAAATCTACTTTGCACTACAAGTGCACTTGGCTGTGTAGTCGCTGTTGATCCGAGGGCTAGATCTGAAATGAGGGGAAGCTTTGCTGATTTTATTATCCAATCATGTGCAAGCTAAAATGCTGTTTTTTTTTCCTTACATGTCTCCCTCGCATCTATAGCCACTGCACTTCCAAGTGCACTTTCAGTGCAATTTTAAGTGCACTTTGCACTTAGAGTGCAAAGTGGATTTGCCTTTCGTAAAGAACCCCCAGAGTGTGATGTCTGGGCATACAGCCAAGATAGCCAACATTGGTGATTGGAGGAAAGGCACACACCCCCTCTCATCATAGGCAGAGACTCTCAGAGCGGTTTTGTAATAGGAACTGCTCTCTGCTACTCTATTTTAGCAACCTCCTTTGACAAAAGATTCTGGCTGTTTTTGTCTAAAAATATGTCAGGAGTTCTCAGGCTGATAACAGACTTAGCTCATTGAAAATATATAACAAAATACTGCAGATATATGTGCCCAGCTCAAATTTCATGAATCGGGTTTACATCCACTTTAATTGAATTAGGAGACCGTCACCTCAGAAAAGGCAGTGCATGAACAAGCACCTCATAACAGGATTACCAGGTGTTTTTTTTAAAACTATTATACACGATTGATATACCGCCAAAAGTTTTTTTTCTTTTTGTGCATAAAAAAGGAAGTATACAGTACAGTTACAATACCAAAACAATGCAAAACAAGGAGAAATCAAGGGGCTCCTGTTTAGATTGACCTGCTGGATGAGGCTAAAACTGAATTAACCACGCCATATATATATATATATATATATATATATATATATATATATATTTTTTTTTTTTAAGGGGGATGGTGTAACATTTTTAGTACCCATTACTAGGCTTTGAAATTGGGTCAAACTCTATATCCCAAGACATAGCACATTTGTCATCAGCTTAGGTCACTTTACATTCACCTGTCTATAACTCCTAGACAGAAGTTGGGTGGACAATGAAAAGGTTACAATCACTTTGTGGGGAAAAGTGGGTGACATCTGGTAAATAATGCAATCATAGTATAAACTTGAGTCAGGCTGGATTTTTCCTATAAGGGTTAAAAAAAAAAACAATGTGATGCATTGTAACAATGCAATTCACGCCACACATTTTTAGAGTGCCAATTAATGTGAATAAGCCCTTATTTTTCTCCAGTGATCAGACTGAAAACACTAATTTTGTAGCAGGCTGTAAAGTGAGAGGCTATAGCACAGGGCTGGTCCGTGCCATCTAAGAACAGGACCTGCAAAGGCACCAAGCTATACATGATTGTATTATCTCCAACCCAGCATTTCTGTTCATGAAATTGATGTGGATACTAGATAAGGCCTAAATAGTGCCAGCTGGAGGGAAAAAAGCAGGTCAAGGCATTATCTAAAAACATGAATCTTTAAAAAATGTGCAGTCTTTAAAAATATAATAAATATTAAACAAGTTCACAGTTAGCTCTCTTTGGATACAAAAAGTAAATACAGTACATGAATCACATCCGCATTGCAAATCGCAGACAAGGAGAAATAATTTGAAAAGCACAGTACCTCATAGGTAGCTAGGAAATCCCTTAGTCTACCCACAGTAGAAACATACAAAACAGGACTCATCACTCGTCGAACAAACTTCTCAATATATGCTGCCGTCAGTGGTCCTTTATATTCAATTGGTCCAAAACTGCAACAATAAATACATTTCGTATTTTATTGGAGAAAAATGTGTTTGTAGAAACTTAGCCTTATGCAAGTCAAAACCAGAGCTAAGAAGCATAGAGGATATTTTTCACATCTACACACTGCAAAAAAAATTGCCATTAAAATGTTTACATCTCTGTTTTTGGGCGCACTAAAGTCTAAGGAAGAACATGAGTGTACATATTTCATGAGTTTTTACAAGCATTTTCAACTTGTTGTAGGTGGGCACAAGGCAGCTTGTCATCCCTCCGGTGTCACATTTGACACCTTTCAGGGGGAGGGGGGTGCAGGTATTTGCACCCACTTCCGGCCACAGCAGAGCCGGGCAAAAGACGGGTTTTCCTAGCTTCCCGTCACCCCCCCCCCCACCCTGTTGTGTGCTGGGAACTCTCGGCTCCCAACACACAGCGGGAACCAATCGGAGGGCGCAGCACAACTCGCGCATGCGCCGTAGGGAACCGGAGCGCTTTACTTCCTGGTTCCCTCACCGTGGATGGAGGGGGGAGCAGCAGAGAGACGAGCGAACGCTCGTCTCTCTGCTGCAGACACTGCTGGACTCCAGGACAGGTAAGTGTCTATTAAAAGTCAGCAACTGCAGTATTTGTAGCTGCTGGCTTTTAATATTTTGTTTTAATGGGCCGTCCGCTTTAACCACTTCAATACCGGGCTTTTATACACACCTCCATACCGGGCCTATTCTGGCACTTCTCTCCTACATGTGCAAATCATTTTTTTTGCTAGAAAATTACGCAGTACCCCCAAATATTATATATGTTTTTTTAGCAGACACCCTAGGGAATAAAACGACGGTCATTGCAACGTTTTATCTTGCACGGTATTTGCGCAATAATTTTTCAAACGCCTTTTTTGGGGAAAAACATTGTTTCATGAATGAAAAAAATAACATAACAGTAAAGTTAGCCCAATTTTTTTGTAAAATATGAAAGATTAGGTTACACCGAGTAAATAGATACCCAACATGTCATGCTTTAAAATTGCGCACACTCATGGATTGGCGCCAAACTTCGGTACCTAAAAATCTCCACAGGCAAGACTTTTTTTTACAGGTTACCAGTTTCGATTTACAGAGGAGATCTAGTGCTAGAATTGTTGCTGGCACTCTAACGCATGCAGCGTTACCTCACATATGTGGTTTAAACAACGTTTACATATGTCGGCGGGACTTGCGTGTGCGTTCGCTTCTGCGCGCGAGCTACCGGGGACAGGGGCGTTTTAATTTTTTTTATTATTATTTTTACATATTTATTTTTTGACACTTTTTTTATTTTAATTTTTTTCTATTACAAGGGATGTAAACATCCCTTGTAATAGGAAGGTGTGCGACAGGTCCTCTTTATGGAGAGATGCGGGGTCAATAAGACCCCACATCTCTCCTCCAGGCTGGAAACCATGAGATCAGTGAAAAAAAAATTCACCGATTTCATCAATACTGTGGCTTAGTAGCCGCAATCGCAGCTTTGTTTACTTACAGGACCCAGGCGGAACCGCCGCTATAATCATTCTTATGTTGTGCAGAATCGCCGACACAAGAGATGGATATCTGGATGATGCCTCTCGCTGCAGGCATCATTCAGATATTCTCCACCCCCCCCCCCCCCCCCCAAGTCCAGGACGTCATATGACATCCACTCTGGATGGGAGAGCCACTTTGTGGACATCATGATGGTCGCTGGTATTGAAGGGGTTAAAGCGGTATTAAACCCAAAACTGTGGTGGATGCATTGGTTTTCTTTTTTTTTTTAGGCTTCTTTCCTTCTGTATTCACCTGGTGATCCGGCCAGTAAAACACCTCCTGTATTAAAAGGGCCTACACTCTGACAGGATCACCAGGTAAAAATAAAGGAAAGCATAAAAAAAATAAAAAAATAAAAAGAAACACTAATGCAGCTTTTAAGACCCAAGAATTGGTATGCTACAATATAATAAATGTTTGCTTTTTGTTTTAATACCACTATAACTTCAAACACTAAAAACCAGACCATTACCTCATGCTATCACTACAGAAAAAGCACCCTCAATAGCGAACAAGACTATGCCATGCATTAAATCACATGTAAAATGCACATAACAAGCACTTAAAAATGCAAACAAAAATCCACGACAGAAGAAATGGAGATGTGAACAGGGTTTGACAAATTTGCTTGTAATCTAGGAGCCAGCTAAAAAAAAGTTAAGAGCCAGAAACGCGTCCCGCCGAGCTTGCGCGCAGAAGCGAACGCATATGTGAGTAGTGCCCGCATATGAAAGCGGTGTTCAAACCACACATGTGAGGTATTAGCACGATTGGTAGAGCGAGAGCAATAATTCTAGCCCTAGACCTCCTCTGTAACTCAAAACATGCAACCTGTAAACAAATTTAAACGACACCTATGGAGATTTTAAAGGGTAAAAATTTGTCGCCATTCCACGAGTGGTAGCAATTTTGAAGCGTGACAAGTTAGGTATCAATTTACTCGGCGTAACATTATCTTTCACAATATAAACAAAAAAAAAATATTGGGCCAACTTCTACTTTTTTTAATAAAAAAATAAGACAAGTGTCTTTTTCCCCCCCAAAAAATGCACTTGTAAGACCGCTGCGCAAATACGGTGTGACAGAAAGTATTGCAACGACCGCCATTTTATTCTCTAGGGTGTTGGAATAAAAAATATATATAATGTTTGGGGGTTCTAATTAGAGGGAAGGAGATGGCAGTGAAAACACAGAGGAAGCTCTATTAGCATTGCTGGTTGTCTTGTCATGCCAACGGCCACCACAAGATAGCGCCAGATCACAGAAGGAAGTATCCTGTGTCTCCGTGCATCCCCACCTCCCTTGCTGCGCGATAGTGCTGCCCAGTAATTGAGGCCGCGGCTTTGCGGCCTTCTGCAGGCCTATGCTTCCTTCCCCAAGACGCTAAATTCTAGTCACAATTGCAACCTGGCGCACGGATTTCGTCGAACCTTGGCCTAGAAAATATGTATTGAAATAAGTCCTGTGCCTATTATATACTTTGTTTTTGTCTTGACATTGTGACCTGGAAGTAGTAACAAATGTAACAATTTATATTCAGAGACGTCAATCAAAGTTCTAATACAGACAATCTAAACAGCATGAGCTAGTATTTGCAATTACCTCCTTAAAACAGAGCTGGCTGAAACAAAACTATTTAAAGAAGTGAAAAAAAAAATCTGAAACTAAAGGGGGGTGATTTGAAACTGAAAAATGGATTAACCAGGTGTTGAAAGTACTCAGGAACTGGTATTCAGAAATAAAGTATTGTGCAACATCTAGACCAGGGGTGGGCAAACTTTTTGACTTGAGGGCCGCAATGGGTTCATATATTGGACCCGGGGACCGGACCAAGAATAGATGGACGGCGTGTATGTGTGAATTAATATAAATTAAATTAAAATTTGTAACATTAAATGTTTAGATTAATTTAAGGTAGAAAACAGAGTTATTTTACAAAACTACAATTGATGGCACAGTGGCTGTGTTTGATGGCATGGCACAGTGGTGACAATTGATGGCACAGTGATTGCTTTTGATGGCATGGCACAGTGGCTGCATTTGATGGCATGGCACAGTGGCTGCATTTGGCATGGCACAGTGGTGACAATTGATGGCACGGTGATTGCTTTTGATGGCATGGCACAGTGGTGACAATTGATGGCACAGTGGCTGCTTTTGATGGCATGGCACAGTGGCTGCATTTGGCATGTCATAGTGGTGACAATTGATGGCACAGTGATTGCTTTTGATGGCATGTCATAGTGGTGACAATTGATGGCACAGTGATTGCTTTTGATGGCATGGCACAGTGGTGACAATTGATGGCACAGTGGCTGCATTTGATGGGATGGCACAGTGGTGACAATTGATGGCACAGTGATTGCTTTTGATGGCATGGCACAGTGGTGACAATTGATGGCACAGTGGCTGCCTTTGATGGCATGGCACAGTGGTGACAATTGATGGCACAGTGATTGCTTTTGATGGCATGGCACAGTGGTGACAATTGATGGCACAGTGGCTGCATTTGATGGCATGGCACAGTGGCTGCATTTGGCATGGCACAGTGGTGACAATTGATGGCACAGTGATTGCTTTTGATGGCATGGCACAGTGGTGACAATTGATGGCACAGTGGCTGCTTTTGATGGCATGGCACAGTGGCTGCATTTGGCATGTCATAGTGGTGACAATTGATGGCAAAGGGATTGCTTTTGATGGCATGGCACAGTGGTGACAATTGATGGCACAGTGATTGCTTTTGATGGCATGGCACAGTGGTGACAATTGATGGCACAGTGGCTGCCTTTGATGGCATGGCACAGTGGTGACAATTGATGGCACAGTGGCTGCCTTTGATGGCATGGCACAGTGGTGACAATTGATGGCACAGTGGCTGCGTTTGCATGGCACAGTGGTGACAATTGATGGCACAGTGGCTGCATTTGGCATGGCACAGTGGTGACAATTGATGGCACAGTGGCTGCGTTTGCATTGCACAGTGGTGACAATTGATGGCACAGTGGCTGCATTTGGCATGGCACAGTGGTGACAATTGATGGCACAGTGATTGCTTTTGATGGCATGGCACAGTGGTGACAATTGATGGCACAGTGGCTGCGTTTGATGGCATGGCACAGTGGCTGCGTTTGATGGCATGGCACAGTGGTGAAAATTGATGGCACAGTGGTGACAATTGATGGCACAGTGGCTGCGTTTGATGGCATGGCGCAGTGGCTGCGTTTGATGGCATGGCACAGTGGTGACAATTGATGGCACAGTGGTGACAATTGATGGCACAATGGCTGCGTTTGATGGCATGGCCCCACATCTCTGGACCCCCTGCATGTTACAGTTTACACCCCTTTCAGTGCAGACACCCCCCTTAGTGAAACCCCCCTCAGTGCAAACCCCCAGTGCAAACACCCCCCTCCGTGAACCCCCCCCAGGTGCAAACACCCCCTCCCCATTCAGTACCTCAGATCAGCGCAGCGACGATCACGGCACATGGACAGAAGGTCCCCTCCGTACACACAGAGAGGAGGGGGAGGTGGCAGCAGCTTCACTCGGCTGTGCCTGTGTGCCGAGCAGCGCTAACAGGCCATGGCTGTGAGAGGAGGGGATGGATGGTTTCCTGCGGTGTCACCCCCGCAACCCCCCCTCCACTTGTACCGCGGCGCTGGGCAGGCAGGCGCCGTCACTCTGACCCCCCAGTGTGTGGCGTCCCGCCCCCCCCCACTTAGTATGCCTCTGGGTGGCACCGCCCTCTCAGAGGAATTCTCCAATCCCACGGGGTGAGAGGCGGCCGGAGGCGGAGCGCCCACAGTCTATCTGCGCTCGCTTCCTCCAGCCCCCTTTGAAGCATAGGCCGCAAAGCCGCGGCCTCAATTAGCGGTGATCGCGGCAAGAGGAGATCGCCGGTGGGGGCCGGATTAAAAGGTCTGCCGGGCCGTATACGGCCCGCGGGCCGTAGTTTGCCCATCGCTGATCTAGACAGTGATATGTAACCAATACACTCCGCCCTGGTTCACACTGGGCTGCGGTAGTGAAGCCGTGCGAGTTCAACTCTTAACCGCAAATACTGTGCGAGATAGAAAAGTTGCAATGACCGCCATTGTATTCTCTAGGGTCTTTGCTAAAAAAACATATATAATGTTTTGGGGTTCTATGTAATTTTCTAGCAAATAATGATTTTTACATGTAGGAGAGGAATGTCCGAATTGGAGCTCCCTGCATGTTGGGCCTCTGTATGTGGCCACGCTGTGTAAAAGTCTCACACATGTGGTATCGCCATACTCGGGAGGAATAGCAGAATGTGTTTTGGAGTGTAATTTGTGGTATGCTTATACTGTGTGTGAGAAATAACCTGCTAATATGACAATTTTGTGAAAAAGATTTATTTTAAATTTTTTTGCAAAGAATTGTGGGAAGAAATTACAACTTCAAAAAACTCACCATGCCTCTTTCTAAATACATTGGAATGTCTTCTTTCCAAAAATGGGTCATTTGGGGGGGGGGGGGGGGGTAATTTGTATTTTTCTGGCATGTTGGAGTCACAAGAAATGAATGATAGGCCGTCAGTACTTCAGGTGTGATCAATTTTCAGTTATTGGCACCATAGTTTGTGGACTCTATAACTTTCACAAAGACCAAATAATATGCACCAATTTGTACTTATTTTTACCAAAGATATTTAGCAGTATAAATTTTCGCCAAAATTTATGAAGAAAAATTATTAATTTGCTAATTTTTTTTACACAATTTTCAGGTTTTTTTTTTCCTTCTTTCCTTTTTTATAGCGCAAAAAAAAAAAAACGGTGATTAAATGCCACCAAAAGAAAGTTCTATTTGTGTGAAAAAAGGACAACCATTTCATATAGGTACAGTGTTGTATGATGAGTAATTGTCATTCAAAATGTGAGCACTGAAAGCTGAAAATTGGTCTGGTTAGGAAGGGGGTTTAAGTGCCCAGTGGTTAAAGTGATGGTAAAGGCTCCTTCCTTTGTTATTTTTATAGGTAAAAAAAAAAAAAAAAAATGTTGTTATAGTTACCTGTTTTTTTGCAGTAGATTTACACAAAGCCGCCCAGATCCTCTTCTTGTTCAGTTCCCCCACAGCAAGCAGCTTTCTATGGGGGCACCAAAGCAGAGTCCCCCATTCAGACACGCATTGCCAACCCTGCCCCGCCACCTCTCCCCTAATTGGCTAGCTGAGTTTAATTGACAGCAGCGGCAGCCAATGGCACTACACCTGCCATTTTAGTTTTACATTATTTTTTTTTAGCTTTATAAGGGAAATTTGAATGTGTGCTGTGTGCTGATTTACTAATTTGTTTTTACAGCTGCTTTTGTTGGAGCCCAGGTTCACACTGGGTACGATTTAGTTCGACTTGAGATGCGATTTCACATGTGAAATGGCATCTCAAATCGGCGGCATTTGCCGGCAATGACACCATCCAAATCGGTGCGACGCCGCACCTGCGGCGCTGCTCCAATTTCAAAAAGTAGTTCTTGTACTACTTTTTGCGATTTCAGGACGCGATTTACATTGACATCTGTGCAGAAACCCGCACAGATGTCTCATAAATCGTGGCTGAAATTGTGACTGCCAGCGGGAGTGAAATCATGTTCAACTGCTCCTAATCTCAGCTCCTTATCTATATAGAAGAAGACACCTGGGAGGCAGAAATACATATTTCACTCGTTAAAATGCAAAATCAATTTATAACTCTTTTGAAATGCGTTTTTCTGGATATATTTCTCTTGTTATTCTGTCTCTTGTTAAAATGATAGACTGATGATTTATTTGTCAGTGGGCAAACATACAAAATCAGCAGGAGATCAAATAATTTATTCCCCTCACTGTCAAAAACATGCATTATGTTGGAATGCCACTAATCCTAAAGTAAAATTATACGGAAAACGTTTTATTTTAAGTTTTGGATAGAACGAGAGGGATTAGAACACCTGTCAGTCTTTATTGCCATCTGTGCCCCCGTTAGGGAGATTCACCCTCTCGATTGGTCACCTTTACCATTATCACTGAGTAAAAGAAAAAATAAATAAAAATATCACAAATTTTTGGTTGTCCCCAGAAAAGTAATAGAGGGGAAATCTTCCAATAGGGACACTAGTTCTGCTCACTTGAGGGTCCCCAAGGGATTCCCTAATTTGCAGGCATTTTGTCTCATTTCCTGTTTTGGCTATGGAATAGGAAGTAAAGGGAACTCTCCCCAATAGGCACAGATGGCAAAAATAAACCCTACAGGAGTTATAACTAGGGATGCACCGATATATTGGTGGCCGATACATAATCGGGCGAAAATATCTATTTTGGATACATGCCGAAACACCTTTAAAATTGCCGATAATGACCGTTCTGATACACAGGCAGCCACGGAGGCCAGACCAGTACAGGACATACCTGTCCTGTGAGACACACTGCTCTACACACTATCACACTTCCCTCCATAGAGAGGTCAGAGCGGAGAGCGAGCTTGCGATTGGTGGAGAGCGAGCTTGCGATTGGTGGAGAGCGAGCTTGCGATTGGTGGAGAGCGAGCTTGCGATTGGTGGAGAGCATGTGCCGGGGCGGGGCTAGTGCGGGTCACTAGCTACACACATGCCGCTTCCTGCCTGTCCATCCTTCATGTGTTCCCAATGACCTGGTGCTTGTCTCCTCTACTGACTTCTCATACGGCGAGGCTGTGACACTACACAGGGGGAGACATGGCTTGTCTGTTCAGGAGAGCAATAGCAGAGCAGGTAAGAGCTGTGTCCTATCTATACTGTATAACCTCACACTCCTTGTCAGGCCCGCCGGAACACGACAGGCAAAGCAAGCAACTGCTTGGGGCCCCGAGCTGGCCAGGGGCACCAGCAGGAAGGGCCCTTACCTTGCCGCTGTGCAGCCGCTTAGGGTGCCTATGTATGTCCCTGGTCCTGGACAGTTTCAATGGAAGACACAGCCTTTTAGCCAGCGCAGCCACTGCATTTCCTGGACTGGTTGCTAGGGCCGCCCCGCTTGGCGTCTAGTAACCAGTGATGTCATACACTATCAGACAGGCCAGGAGCGAAGCCCGCGCTTAGTGCTGCACAACCGGTGCCCAGTGGCATTTAGCAGGGACTGGTCTTTACTCTCCATGTGATCTGACGTTTTCCCAGGCAGCTGCACACTGGCTGCTAACTTCTCTCTCCCTCCCGCACTCCTTTGGCAAGTAGAAGAACCGTGCTGGCAGTGGTGAGAACACTTGATATCACAGGGATCCAGCCTGTCCCTGACAGATGCCTCTGATCCTTCCTTCCCACGTGTTCCCCCTTCCTCTCCCTGTGCTTGATAATGGAGGTGAAGTCCGCTCCAGCCAGCTACTGTCTCTGTCTGATGTTTTTTAAATCACTGAACGGTGCCTCTCCGATACTCCTCCGTGCTCTCCCCCCTCCTCTACTTGGGCTTGATAACAGAGGTCACTGCAATGGCTCGTTTTTAGCCTCACAGACTGCACACCTCCTGTCCCTGTTTTCTCTGCATGCCTGGTTGCTGTGAATCTCCCTTAAACACCACAGTAGAAGAGGGGGCACATTTAGGTCTGATTCACACTGCTGCAATGTCAAACATCATATTTTGATTCGCACCTCACTGCTGTGCAAATCTCATGTGATGTCTGTGAGTGTTACCCTAAGGGGCTCTCTACCACTGGAGTTGACTGTAGTTGTCTGATTTTAGTGCTGGAGCTATAGAATACTCGAAACTGGCTGTGTTGGAAAGGTTCTGGCTACAAACAGAGCACACAAGTACCGTATATAAGCTGACATGTTGTAACCCATAATTAAAATTTTTTTTTAATGTAGTGGGCGGGGAGGGGGCCCCCAGGGGGTGGGGCATAAAAAGAACATAGGGAGGGAGGAGGGGGCCGGGGGATGTAAAAAGAACATGGGGGGGGGGGATTTGCGTGCGTGCGGGGGGCCTCCATGTCCATTTTGCTTGGGGCCCCCAAATTCCTTCAAACGGCCCTGCTCCTTGTGTCTATACACGACAGGATAATCAGGGGCACAATACAACAGTAAAGGAAACTGTTAATAATGCAGCGAGACTGTCAGCTGCATGTCCTTATTTGTTGCTATTAGTGTAGCACCATCATCAGCAGTGCTGTACAAGCTCACAGATACATATGGGGGAAAGCAAAACTGCTAATCATGTAAAATGCACATTGAGGTTAGAGTCACACCTATTTGCTTACCAGAGCATTTTTTTCCCCCCACTTCATAAAAAAAGAAAAAAATGTTTGCAAAGATGCATATTTTCAACATCCTTTATATTGAATGTTATCACCCATCATAACACCTTTATGACACCCATCTTAACAGCCAAGTTCACATTTTCACAAAAAATTTAAAAGATGAACTAACTCTAAATATCCTCACTACCCCTCTGATCTATACACAAACACTTGGAGCACTGCTTAAAGAAATGCAAAACTTCCCCCTGCAGTGCAAAGCACGGATCGGGTGCTGACATTTATTCAAACAAGCTCATCCAGGCTAGATCAGATTTGAAACGGGTCAGAAGGTAGCATCCAGGCTGAAACGGATCAGAAGGTAGGGTTGCTACCACATCCCTTTAAACCCTAACAAATGTGAATGAGAAGATAATATCCGGGCTGAAACTGACTGAGGTGACCAGCACTTTCTTAATGAAAACTCCCCCCAAAACAGGAGTTTCTAAACGGAGGAACCCCAACCTTAAACTGCCGCCTGCAACACCTTGTGGCCGAAGGAGGCATCCGAAGATGCACTCACATCCATCTTGTAACATTTTGAGGTGGTGTGGATTGACGACCAGGTCGCTGCCTTACACACCTGTAACACAGACGCTTGATGACAGAAAGCCCAAGAGGCACAGATCGCCCTGGTCGAATGCGCCGTAACCGGAAAGGAAGGCCTGAAGTACAACCTGTCTGATCTACCTAGAAATGGTGGCCGACGACACCGCCAGGCCTTTTTTAGGACCAGTCACCGACACGAACAGTGAGTCCGACTTCCGGAACGGAGCCGTAGCAGATAAATATACCCGTAGGGCCCGAACCACATCCAAGGAATGCAAAGCGGCCTCCTTCAGGTTTTTCGGCCGAGGACATAAGGATGGTAACACAATGTCCTCAATGTGAAAAGCCGAAACGACCTTTGGGAGAAAAGATGGCTTTTCTCCCACCTTATCCTTGTGGATGACCAAGTAGGGAGCCTTGCAGGACAAGGCGGCCAGTTCAGACTAAGGTAATTGCTACCAGAAAAACCACCTTCTGTGACAGAAGGTACTTTTTTTTTAAATGTGTCCCCAAATGCAGCCATGTCTCCCCATAGATGCAGGCAGCCATGTCTCCCCATACCGCAACGCCGCTGCCGCATAGTTAATACGCACGGGGAACATTACAGCTTTCATTTGAATAGAATAGATCACCCGTCCAATCCCGAGCAAGGGGGAGTGTCTATACGCGGTGCGGTGGGGAACACTACAGCTATTCAAATGAGAGCTGTAATGTTCCCCGCGCGTATTAACTATGCGGCAGCGTTGCCTTATGCGGCGGGGGGACTGAGTATCGGATCAGGCATCGGGGGCATTTGCGGGAGTACTAGTACTCCCGCAAATGCTCAGTATCGGTCCCGATACTGGTATCGGGACAACCCTAGTCGTGACCACTGTCCAATGGCACGGCAGAAACGACTTCCCGGTCCAAAGCACCGGAGACTTCAGCCACCACACCAGGGAGGACTTGACCAGTCGACTCATCCGACTCTGGTAATCCAGAGACGAAGGGAGCTTGTCCCATCGTGACAGAATTTCCTTCTGTAGTACCCGGGTGTGGAATTGGGCATACAGGACTGCCTCGAAAGAGGCCACCATCAGACCCAGAACCCTCATGCAGAATCGAAGAGATGACCACTTCTGGGTCGCCAACCGCTGCACCGCAGATTGTAGAATCTGAAGTTTCTCCGCTATGAGAAAAACTCTTTCCTCCAAGGAATCCAGGACTAGCCCCAGGTATTCCAGCCACTGAGACGGTACCAACACTGACTTCTGGATATTCAGAAGCCAGCCGACACGTGATGGACACATGCTCTTCTAACTCTGAGCTTGAAGAAGCTCTCAGGAGAAGGTCATCCAGGTGTCCTACGAGAGCGATCCCGCGCTGCCTCAGCAGGGCTAAAATTGGAGCGAGCTCCTTGGTGAAGACCAGTGGTGCCGAGGACAGGCCGAATGGGAGGGCCACAAATTGAAAGTAGTCCTCTCCGATCGCAAAGCGCAGAAATCTTTGGTGCTTTCTGCATATGGGAACATGTAGGCACGCGTCCATGATGTCCAAGGACGCCATAAAGTCCCCTGATGGAGCGCTGCCACTATCGAGCGAATCGACTCCATCCTGAATTTTTGCACTTTTACAAAACAATTGAGGGCCTTGAGGTCCAGGATTGGACGGACCCCTTCTTTCTTGGGGACTACAATCAGATTGAAGTAAAACCCCTGAAACCGTTCCATTGAGGGAACCGGCACAATCACTCCCCTGACCAGTAGATCCTGGACAGCCCCTGACAAATCCTTCCAGCGATCCGGAGGAAGCTGGAGGTTGGAAGGAAAAAATCTGTTTGGTGGACAAGAGAGAAACGCTATCTTGTATCCCGGGGAAACTACCTCGCAAACCCAACGGTCGAAAAGAAGAGACCTCCATCAAGCTGCGAATTCGGGAAAACCGCCCCCCCACTCGAGACACGGGCGGGGGCAGACTTTCATGCGGAAGCAGGTTTGTCCGCAGGCTTGTTGTACCAGGTGCGTTTCTGTCCTGCAGCGGGATTCTTAGCACCTTGAAAATGTTTTCCTGCCACACAGGGGGTAGTAAAGGAGGGACCTTGCTTACGGCGAGGCTCCTTACCCTTCTCAGACTGTGGGAGCAGTGTGCTCTTACCACCTGTGGCATCCTTTATGATGTTATCCATCCAAAAAGCTGTTCACCCTTAAAGGGTAAATCCACCAAGGCCTTCTTTGAGGACTGGTTCGCAGACCAACACTTCAGCCACACAAGGAGACGGAGTACCACCGCGTAGGCGGAGGCCCCGGAGAGCAAGGGGAGCGTATTCAGGGCCGACTCACAGACAAACTTTAAGCCCTGAACCAACTGGTCAGCCAGGTCCACACAGGTCTCAGAAGCATTCTGCGCCTCCAGCTCCTGTAACAAGACCTTTGCCCGTTCGGTAAGTGTCTGACACCAGAGCCCCAGCTAAAACCGGTCTCACTGCCGAACCCACTACTGTGAAAATAAAGCGGGCCACAGCCTCAGCTCTCCTATCTGCTGGGTCGTTAAAGGCGGGAGCCCCTTCCACAGGCAACGTGATGGCTTTGCTCAGTCTGGACACAGGGGGGTCCACTGACGGAGGAGAGACCCACTTTTTTTTAAAGTCCTCAAAAGGATAACGGACCGCAAAATATTTTGGACCAGCAAAAACTTTCTGCGGCTTATTCCATTCCTTGTACAACAATTTGTCCAGATATGGAACACAAGGAAACACTTTTGCGGTGTGGGGCGGCTTGCGGACCCGAAAGGGACCGGCACATCCGATGCCTCCGCCAAATCCTCAAGTTTTTGAGTATCCCGCACCGCAGTGATAAGAGCTCCAACAAACGCCTTATCATGCGCTGACCCTATAGCAGAGTCATCCTCGCTGTCCGTGTGAGCTAAGCCTGCATCATCTGAGATGACAAAACCAGAGCCAGATGCAATAGCAGGGTCTGGCTCTGTGTCAGAGCCATTCCCTAGAAGCCAGCGCCCCTTCTGGCCACTTGTCACTTTTAATCCTGGCGAGAAACGCCTCAAGGACTGCCGTCATAGCCTCTACAGAGGCGGCAGGGGCACTAAGGGCTAACTCAGACATGGTTGGGGTAGAAGCCTCTGGTTCAGACTCCATGTTGACCCACCGCTTATGCCTCCTTAGTACTGCAAGGCAGACACCCACCGGTCACCCTCCCGGCTGCAAAACAGAGCAGGGGACCCCCAGGGAACTCACCACCCAAACGCTGTCCCTCAGGAAGTGATTCGCAGGCTTTTGCTGCGCTATTTCAGGCACTAGAGGCCAAGACTTTTCCAAGATGGTCGTCGTATGCCGGAAAAAACAGCATGCAGGCCACAAGAAAATGGCCGCCGACCTATGCAAACCACGTCCGCGGCAAAACGGCGGCCATATACGTGTGTTTAAAATACAGTGACACAGCAGAAAGACATAGCCCAGCACATACAGCAATTCCCCCCCCCCCCCCCAAAAAACCAGCACCTCACAGTACACGGTCCCCGGTAGTGACAGAAACCCCAGGAGGGGCCCCCCCCTTACAGCCGCCACCCAGCATGGGGAAGGAGGGAGAGAGGAAAGCAGGGCAGACCCTCATTCGACCTCCCCAGGGAAGCACCAGCCATACCACCTTTCCAGGGCAAGGGGCCACTACGTACCCGTCCTGCGACACCGGCTGGAGGCATTCCGGACAGAACCAACGTCCGCTAAACGGCATGGCTGTCGGCCAGACATACAGACCGGTCATATGTGTGCCCTGGAACATGTAGTTCCCCGGCCACCCCTGGAGCAACGGGGCATGTCAAGATCCAGCCTGTCACCCAGTCGGCAGTTGATAGTAGATCTCAGTATCAAAAATGCAGGTACAAAATAAAGGCGGAAAAAAAAAAACAATCCAGAGTACATGGACTCCAGAAGAGCATGTCTACTCCTGACGCTAGGCAGAAAAAAACTGAGCTGCCGAGTCAGAGAGTGGGTTAAACCCGGGGGACCACGCCCCCTGGGAGGAGCTGTACTGAGGAAAATGTTTTTAACACTTAAAGTGCTGTTTTCTGCCTAGTCTTTCCTGGAAGGAAGGATATAATACCCTAAGGTCAATGCTGCTGTGTCCGTCCATGAACGGAAGAGAAATATACGTTATTAATGAGAAGCCAACATGTCTATGCTAATGTCAAAAAGGTTGACGTGTTTCACATAGTCGCAGGGGTCACAGGGGCATAGCGCAAGGATAGTGGACCATATAGTGCAGACATGATAAGTAGCGTGGGGCATAACATATACAAATTTAGCCATGTCTACAGATGAAGAAAAGGGCACATTATGGAAAAGACAGCAAAGGTAGGGTCGTACCCCAGATGTAAAGGGTTATTGTCTAGATATCTGCAAATAGTGTTCAAGACTATATGCCTTCTTAGTATCATTTAGCACTTCCCAAGATGGATGAGAAGGGGAGAAACGAGAAAGGCCCCAGAATGGAAAGGCCCACCAGACTTTGTATTCAGTCCTATAAAAAGGAGGATATTACTTTCAGAAACCCAAACCAGATAGCGAAAACCCCTCACATTCTGCATACAACAATGTGTCCATCAGCAGTATGCAGACTGTGGGGTAGTCTTATGTCTCCCATGCACTTCACTGCAGCTAATCAAACATATTTAATGCTCGAGTACCTGCTACCCTGGTTACAGTAATAGGAGAATAAGATTTGTGGGCTCTCTGGAAGAGCAGGACACCAAGGAACCACCACAGCCTGAATCACATTTACCTGAAAGCCAATCACCGGCTAAAAAATGTCATACCATGTTTAACGGATTAAAGCAAGCTTTACATGCGAATACCAGGAATTTGGTAGCCAAGGGGTCAGAATAAGTTAGAACATGGCTTGATAAATTTGCTTGGAATCTAGGAGCCAGCTTAAAAAGTTAGGAGCCAGGAATGCCCCCCGTCCCGCCGAGCTAGCGCGCAGAAGCGAACGCATAATTGAATAGCGCCCGCATATGAAAGCGGTGTTCAAACTACACATGTGAGGCGTCGCCGCGATTGGTAGAGTGAGAGCAATAATTCTAGCCCAAGACCTCCTCTAACTCAAAACATGCAACCTGTAGAATTTTTTTAAACATCGCCTATGGAGATTTTAAAGGGTAAAAGTTTGTCGCCATTTCACGAGCGGACCCATTTTGAAGCGTGACATGTTGGGTATCAATTTACTCTGCGTATCATCTTTAAAATGAAATACATTGGGCTAACTTTACTGATGTCTTATTTCTTTATAAAAAAAAAAAAAGTGTATTCTTCCCCAAAAAAGTGCGCTTGTAAGACCGCTGCACAAATACGCTGTGACAGAAAGTATTGCAACGACCGCCATTTTATTCTCTAGGGTGTTAGAATAAAAAATATATATAATGTTTGGGGGTTCTAATTAGAGGGAAGGAGATGGCAGTGAAAATAGACAGGGGAAGCGCCATTAGCATTGCTGGTTGTCTTGTCATTTCAAATGGCCACCACAAGATGGCGCCAGATCACAGAAGGAAGCATAAGCCTGCAGAAGGCCACAATGCTGCGGCCTCAATTACTGGCCAGGCGATCGTGCGGGGGGGCCACAGAGACACAGGATACCCCAGCTGTGCCGCGCCAGGTCGCTAATTATAGTCGCAATTGCGACCCGGCGCCCGGGGTTTGTCGAACCCTGCGTTAGAAAGCTCTTAACATTATCAAAACTTCAGTATTATAAATGCAAAGTAGCAGAAGATGATCGAAAAAAGGGATTTTTAAATACAGCTTACCTGTAAAATCCTTTTCTTGGAGTACATCACGGGACACAGAGCGGCATATTCATTACTATGTGGGTTATATGGAGTACCTTCAGGTGTGGACACTGGCAATCTCAAACAGGAAGTCCCCTCCCTATATAACCCCCTCCCCTAGAGGGAGTCCCTCAGTTTTGTAGCAAGCAGTATGCCTCCCAAAATGGTCACCCAAAAGAGGGGTGGGAGCTCTGTGTCCCGTGATGTACTCCAAGAAAAGGATTTTACAGGTAAGCTGTATTTAAAAATCCCTTTTTCTTTCTCGTACATCACGGGACACAGAGCGGCATATTCATTACTATGTGGGATGTCCGAAAGCAATGCTTTAATGAGGGGAGGGAGACATCTTCCAAAGAAGGATTCAATTTAGAGGTAAACTCAAACAATAATAATAAATCCAACTTAGTCAAGAAAAAAACTTTTTTTTTTTTTTTAACCCAGGGTGCTTCTGATCCCGAGGATTTCAAACTGCAGCCTGTAGTACTGCCTGTCCAAAGGCAGAATCCGCATTCCTTCTCACGTCTAGTTGATAAAACCTTGTAAACGTGTGGACTGATGACCACGTTGCCGCCTTGCATATCTGAGCCATAGAGATCTGATGGTGTGCTGCCCAAGAGGCGCCCATGGCCCTGGTAGAATGGGCCTTTACCGACAACGGAGGAGGTAACCTCTTCAAACCGTAGGCTTGAATGATTAATTGTCTAATCCATCTCGAGATGGTGGATTTTGCTGCTGCCTGCCCCTTCTTGGGGCCATCTGGTAGAACGAATAACACATCTGTTTTCCGGATCTTTTCTGTAGCTTTAAGATAGGCCTTCATGGCCCGGACAATATCCAAGGTATGCAGCAACCCCTCCTTTCTAGATGTAGGTTTTGGAAAGAAGGATGGAAGTACCAAATCCTGGTTTAAGTGAAATTTGGATATAACCTTTGGTAGAAAGGAAGGATGGGGCCGGAGAACTGCCCTGTCCTTATGCAGAACGAGATATGGTTCCTTACACGATAAGGTTGCTAATTCTGACACTCTCCTGGCCGAAACTATGGCGACCAAGAAAACCAACTTTCTTGTCAGTAAGACTAAAGGAATCTCAGCCAACGGCTCAAAGGGTTGTTTCTGTAAAGTGGACAGGACAAGATTTAAGTCCCATGGACAAAGACCAAGACCCCCTGTAAGAAGGTCTTCACCAGCGAGTGGGTGGCCAGCGGCCTCTGAAACCATACTGACAGAGCTGAGATCTGTCCCTTGATTGTGCTTAGTGCCAGGCCTTTATCCACTCCTAGCTGGAGAAAACTTAACACCCTATCAATAGTATATTTGCGGGAATTCCATCTTTTGGATTCACACCAGCCTACGTAGTTCCTCCACACCCTGTAATAAATCACCCTGGAGACCGGCTTTCTAGCCCTAATCAGGGTAGGGATTACCTGCCTAGACAGACCTCTACCCCTGAGAATCAGGGATTCAGCCTCCAGGCCGTCAAATTTAGACGCTGTAATGTAGGGTGGAGGATCGGGCCTTGTGAGAGTAGGTCTGGTTGTAGAGGAAGAGTCCAAGGGTCTCCCACTGCCATCTTCAGGACTAGTGAGTACCAAGTCCTCCGGGGCCAAGCCGGAGCTACTAGAATGACTGGCTTGTGCTCCACTCTGATCTTGCGCAACAGGCGAGGGAGTAACTGTAGTGGAGGGAATGCATATAGAAGTTTGAATTGATGCCAAGGGCAAACCAACGCATCGGTTCCGCAGGCCATCGGATCCCTCGCTCGAGACACGAACCTGTCTAGTTTCTTGTTGAACCTGGATGCCATTATATCTACGTCCGGCATTCCCCACCTCTGGCAGATTGTCTGAAAGACCTGGGGATGCAGAGACCACTCCCCTGGCAACAGACTCTGGCGACTTAACCACTTCAGCCCCGGACCATATTGCTGTCCAAAGACCAGAGCACTTTTTGAGATTCGGCGCTGCGTCGCTTTAACTGACAATTGCGCGGTCGTGCGACGTGGCTCCCAAACAAAATTGGCGTCCTTTTTTTCCCACAAATAGAGCTTTCTTTTGGTGGTATTTGATCATCTCTGCGGTTTTTATTTTTTGCGCTATAAACAAAAACAGAGCGACTATTTTGAAAAAAATGCAATATTTTTTACTTTTTTCTATAATAAATATCCCCAAAAATATATAAAAAATAATATTTTTTCCTCAGTTTAGGCCGATACGTATTCTTCTACATATTTTTCGTAAAAAAAATCGCAATTAGCGTTTATTGATTGGTTTGCGCAAAAGTTATAGCGTTTACAAAATAGGGGGTAGTTTTATGGCATTTTTATTATTTTTTTTTTTTTTACTAGTAATGGCGGCGATCAGCGTTTTTTTTGGTACTGCGATATTATGGCGGACACTTCGGACACTTGACACATTTTTGGGACCATTGGCATTTTTTTAGCGATCAATGCTATAAAAATGCATTGGATTACTATAAAAATGCCATTGGCAGTGAAGGGGTTAACACTAGGGGGCGGGGAAGGGGTTAAGTGTGTTCCTAGTGTGTTCTAACTGTATGGGGGGGGTGGACTTACTAGGGGGAATCACTGATTTTCTGTTCATACATTGTATGAACAGAAAATCAGCGTTTCCCCCGCTGACAGGAACGAGCGCTGTGTGTTTTCACACACAGCTCCCGTTCCCCGCTCTGTAACGAGCGATCGCGTGTGCCCGGCGGCGATCGCGCCCGCCGGGCACACGCACGGGACTCGGGGGCGAGCGGGGGGGCGCGCGCGCGGGCCGCCGGCGGCGCGCACGCGCCCCCTAGTGGCCGCGAAAAGCGCGACGTAGAGCTACGGGCTCTCGCGCACCCGTGCCGACCTGCCGCCGTATAACTGCGGCGGCTGGTCGGCAAGTGGTTAAGAAGTCCGCCTGCAGGTTGTCCACTCCGGGAATGAATATCGCCGAAATGCAGGGTACATGAACCTCTGCCCACTGAAAAATCAAGCTCACCTCCCTCTGAGCGGCCTGACTCCTGGTTCCCCCTTGGTGGTTTATGTATGCCACCGCCGTGGCATTGTCTGACTGGATTCTCACCGGGAACCCCTTTAATCTGGAGGTCCATGCCAGAAGGGCTAGGCGAGCAGCTCTGATCTCCAAGATATTGATGGGGAGCTGCCTCTCCGCTTTCACCCAAGTTCCCTGGCGAGAGAACCCCTCGAAGACCGCCCCCCAGCCTGCCAGGCTGGCGTCTGTGGTAACTACCTTCCAGACAATAGGGCTGAAGGATCTTCCCTTTAGAAGGTTCTGAGGGTTCAACCACCAGGCCAGGCTTTGTCGGACCCCTGAAGATAGCGTCAAAGGGGACTCTAAGGCATGTGCCCTCTTGCCCCAGGCTGCTAGAATGGCTGCCTGTAGGACGCGAGTGTGGATCTGAGCGTATGGTACTGCCTCGAACGTGGCTACTAGCTTGCCTAGTACTCGCATACACAGGCGAATAGTTGGTTTTTTCTTGTTTAGAACCAACTGAACCAACCCCTTGATAGCTTCGATCTTTACCAGGGGCAGGAACACCTTTTGCTGTTCTGTGTCTAACCTCATGCCGAGGTATTCCAACTGCTTTGTAGGCTGGAACGCTGACTTTCCCCGGTTTAGGACCCAGCCGAATTCTTCGAGGTACCGAACCGTGAGGTTTACTGCCTTTTGCAGACCCGGTCGTGAGTGATCTATGATTAAAAGGTCGTCCAAGTATGCTAGGACTGTGACCCCCTGGATCCTTAAATTGGCCAGAACTGGGGCTAGGATCTTCGTGAATACCCGGGGGGCCGTGGCCAGCCCGAAGGGAAGCGCCCTGAATTGGAAGTGTCGATGCCCCACCGCGAAGCGTAAAAATCTTTGATGCAACTGAAAGATTGGTACATGAAGGTAAGCATCCTTTATGTCTATGGAGGCCAGAAAATCGTCCTTCTGAAGCGCGGCGGCTGCTGACCGGATGGATTCCATCCGGAAGGAACGAACCCTTAGGTAACCGTTTAACCTCTTTAGGTCCAAGATTGGCCTGACATCGCCGTTGGGCTTTGGTATGACAAAGAGATTGGAATAGAAACCTAGCCCTTGCTCTTGGGCTGGCACTTCTATAATTACGTCCTGGCAAAGCAGGTGATCCAAAGCTGCCAGCATTGAGGCCTTCCTTGCTGGATCCGTTGGTAGCCTTGATTCTTGAAAATGAGGCGGAGGATACTTTAGAAACTCCAGTCTGTAACCTGTGGTTACCGATGCCCGGACCCATTTGTCGGGGATCTTGGCTTCCCAAACTTCTGAGAAGAAACGAAGCCTTCCCCCCACTCGCGAGAGTGGGGGCGCCCCTTCATAAGGCAGACTTAGGGGCTGTCTTTGACGGCTTGCGATACCACGGCCTCTTACCCCCAGGGGCCTGTCCCTGCGATCTACTGTTAACGTTGGATCGTGCAGGCGGCCGTCGATACTGCCTGGAATTTGGGGGCCCCGAGACTGGAAAGAGCTGCCTTTTAAATGTAGGAGCCCGGAATGTCTTTTTGACCGGTAAAAGGGTACTCTTGCCATTTGAAATAGTCTGAATATATTTATCCAGATCCTCTCCGAAGAGTCGTCCTCCATGGAAGGGAAACCCTGCCAGAAGCTTTTTGCATGGGGGCTCCGCCGCCCAGTTCTTCAACCATAAGAGCCTTCTCATGTGCACCAAAAACAGTGATAAACGAGAGGCCTGCTGGATGGAATCTTTTATAGCATCTACAGCAAAACACAGAGCTCTGGGAATGTCAGAAAACTCTTCTGCTTGATGGGTAGGCATGTCCTTTAACATTTCCTTTGTCTGGTCTTTTAACGCCTGACAAACACCAATCGCAGCCACCGCTGGCTGCACCACTGCTCCTGCCGTAGCAAAGGATGCTTTTAAAAGTGTCTCTAATCTTTTATCAACCGGATCTTTAAACATATGTATGTTTTCCACCGGGCAAGTTAGTGATTTATTCACACATGAGATGGCTGCATCCACTACTGGGAGCCTCCACCTCTTGGAGAATTTTTCCTCCATGGGGTAAATGACCGCAAATCTTTTCGGTGGCAGAAAAATCCTGTCCGGCCGTACCCAATCCCGAAAGATCAATTCCTCTAAAAGAGGATGGACCGGAAAAACTGCGTTGCTTAACGGAGCTTTCAAAGAGCCCAGAGAGGATACCGGAGGAACCTGAGGCTCTGGCAATGGTAAACTAAATGCCGAGCGGACCATGTCCGTCAAAGACTGTACCCACAGTCTTTCTGTCTGGGAGTCTGAAAATGGTTCCTCCGAGGCAGACCCCTCAATCCCTGAACCCTCTTGGTTCAGGTCTAGTTGATCCTCCTGTGATTCCAATTCCTCCGGCGAGAGAATCTCAGCATCTGAGGATACACCTCTTGGTGATGGGGATCTACCCCGTTTCTTACCAGGAATAGCTCTAGCGATCAATGCTGCTATTCTCTCTTCTAGCCCCCCTAGGGATACAGCTAGCATCTCCTCTGTGATAAACACAGGGCTGGGCTGATCTGGGCCAGCCTCCGCACCAGATCCCCCTAATGGCTCATCCAAGGCGCCTTTTATGTTAATAAGTTGCGGGGAAAGTATCGGCATATCATCAGAATCAGAAAGGGAACCCTTTTGTTTTTTGGTCTTTTTTGTACCCTTTGACCCCGAACCTTTGGAAGCCATAATACAAAATCGAGGGACTCCGCCCACACAACAGACTGTAGTGGCCAGGAGTACAAAACCAGAGTTTAGGGGACAATAGATCACTAATGCCCAAAAACTGATGGGATCCCGTATGTTTTTTTTTTTTTTTTAATATATATTATATATTTCCTTTTTACAACATACAGTGACCCCAAACTTAGTTTGCCAGCCTCCAACCTGCTGCGAAAAGGGGAATTTTTTGGCTTAACAAAAAAGGCATTGGAACAAAGTCCAGCATGTACTACCCCTCTTCCGCCACCGGGAGTCACTGTTCTGCCGCTCTGCGTCCTCTCCTTCTGAAAATCAGCCTCAGACTGAGCACTGACAATGCCTGCTGTCTATAACAGCACAAAGGCGCGCCTCCTGTATGACGCCGCAGGCACGCCCCCCCCCCCCCCGCCCTCCTGTCTGAACGGCGCGAAAAAAAGTCTATAAGACGTGCGCTCGCACGCGCGCGCGTACGCCGGAAACAGGAGGAACATGGAGGAGCCGCGCTGCTGGAGATCCAGGAACGCAGAAACAGGCGGCAGATTCAAACCCCCGGCCAGGTAGGACTCTCCAAAGGCCCCTAGGGATCCTTACTAGCCCTAGGAAGAAACAGCAGGTTTAGCTAGCAACACATTTTTTAGACAGGGGAACCTAGTGATGGGGGAGAAAGGGTGTCATCCTGTCTCTCTCAGACATAGTGAACAAGGTTGCCCATGCAGAGCATACTTAGGCTATCCCCCCTTTAGGTTACCCCGGAGAGCCTGCTGTCGAACCAAGTCCCGCAGGCTCCCCCTTACCTGCTCCATGCAGCAGGATGTTTGTCCAGCAAACTGATCCAATCTTCTCCCATCTCCGTGGGTAGCGTAGTAGACCTTCAGGCCCTGGGGTCCTATGAAGGTACCCACTGTCCTGGAGCTATATAGCACCCTGGCAAGCAGGACTTATGGTTTTTTACAAACTCCAAGTCCTGGGCCCAGGGTCCAGCCCTCCAAAGAGGAGCATTATAGGCAAAACCCCACGGCTTGGGGCCCGGGTACTGTCCACTTTGGCACTGAGGCTCCTTGGACAGATCCGGTTAGCCCGCCCTTAATCCCAAGGATGTGGAGCAAAGCTATTCCGTGACCAACACCTAAGACACTGGCGAAAAAACTGAGGGACTCCCTCTAGGGGAGGGGGTTATATAGGGAGGGGACTTCCTGTTTGAGATTGCCAGTGTCCACACCTGAAGGTACTCCATATAACCCACATAGTAATGAATATGCCGCTCTGTGTCCCGTGATGTACGAGAAAGAAAACTGAACAGCTCAACCCATGATTAAAACCATTTTACAGTTCCAGATAAAAAAAAAATCCTGGAGTTGTGTACTTACCTCTTATGGAACAGGTGAATTACAGGGTAATAGAATAAGCTCTTTTGTTTCCTGCACTTTCCCTGGTGCCACCAGCAGTTGACAGCCACAAACAGTACCTGAGGGAACCAAAAAAATTTTTTTTAAACAGTCTGTTTAAACACTGTTTAGGCT
Source organism: Rana kukunoris (assembly GCA_029574335.1). Classification (NCBI taxonomy): domain Eukaryota; kingdom Metazoa; phylum Chordata; class Amphibia; order Anura; family Ranidae; genus Rana; species Rana kukunoris. Next base: position 63,730,226 of record CM056054.1, read on the forward strand.
AATAAAACAATGTTAATCTTCCATGTCTTGTTAACCACTTGCCTACTGTGCACCTACACGCCCTTCCTGCCCAGACAAAATTTTAGCTTCTGGCACTGCGTCGCTTTAACTGACAATTGCGCGATGTGGTTCCCAAACAAAATTGACGTGCTTTTTTTCCCCCACAAATAGAGCTTTCTTTTGGTGGTATTTGATCGCCCCTGCGGTTCTTATTTTTTGCGCTATAAACAAAAAAAAAAAGAGCGACAATTTTGAAAAAAGGACACAATATTTTTTGCTTTTTGCTATAATAAATATCCCATTTGGGACCATTCACATTTATACAGTGAACAATGCTATAATTATGCATTGATAACTGTATAAATGTAACTGGCAGGCAAGGGGTTAACCACTAGGAAGCAAGGAAGGGGTTAAATGTGTAGCCTAGTTTGTGTTATAACTGTAGGGGGAGGGGGTGGTGACTGGGGGAGGTGACCGATTGTGTCCCTATGTACAAGAGACACAGATCGGTTTCCTCTCTCCCTGACAGGGACGTGGAGCTCTGTGTTTACACACAGAGCTCCACGTCCCAGCTCAGATACTCGGCAATCGCGGGTGCCCGGCGGTCATCGCGGTCGCCGGGCACGCGCACAGTGTGCTCAGTGGCGCGACGGGTGTGCGCGCGCCGCCGTGCGTGCCCCTAGCAGCTTTAAATGACAGGACGTCATATGACAGCCTGTCAGAACAATAGAGTATCCCGCCGCCGTCATTTGACGGCAGACGGGTATTAAGTGGTTAAACACACAATTTAACCATTCATGGTCTAAGCTGGAAAAAAACATCTGAAACTTCTTTTGTATTTAGCAACATCTCTGTCTACCTCTATCCTTAGCAGCAATCACCTCCACCAAGCATTTTCAAAAGCTGCTGGATTGGCACCTGGAAACATCGAGGTAATGTCTAAACTATTTCTCTTACAAATGTCTTAAAAGAGAAAACATACTCACCTAGGGGGGTTAGAAACAAACACCACTGAGCACTTAGTTCTCCCCACTAGACTGTGGAGGGGGCAGGAAAGGCTTTCAGCTGATCACTGGTAGGCCAGGTGTCGATACATGCATCTTTAACCCACTGTCCGCTGAAAATGGGTCACAAGAGTGCAGAACAAAACTGCACCCATGTAACCTACAGGAGAACTATAGCCAAAAAAGCTTTGGCTATACTTGCCCTTTAGTCTATATTTCTTGGATTCCTTGTTTATGGCGCATAATTGGGATGGGTTGACATCTGGACTATACCTTGGCCCTTCCACAAAAATTATACTTGTTTATTGGGTAATCCCATGTTTCAGGTCATGTGCTTTTTGCATCACCTAAGTTCTATTTTGTGAAATGTACAATTGTGAATGTATTTTTATCTTATGATAAAATTCTGCATAACAAAGCAGCCCCAAACCCATTATTCTAGCATCATACTCTTCAGTTGGCATGAGTATTGGTATGTAGAGCTTTTTGTGTTGTCAGCTGAGCACATCAAAAGAATAGGCAAGAGCCCCAACACATATAAAATGTACTCATTCCACAATAGATCAGGCAGTATCAGACACATGTATAATGCCTGTACTACTCAAATTGAATTACTTGACATCCCTAAAAACTATTTATACATGACACACCCAATTTACTGGTGATATTACCTGGTCCGCAAGCCTACTAGCCACTTGCTCAATTTCTGCCCTTGCAGTAATGGACTGTGCGCACCATGGAGCATACAGGAAATACAAGGTTATCTCAGATTCCCGGCGAAGGTACTCGGCATAGTCAAGCTGACCAAGGAAGAGATCCACCACTGATGTCTGAGTGGAGAAAAAGTGCACAGGTGGTCTTGCTGGCATAATGACATCCTTAGCTCGACTGGAAAGAGAAAGAGGGATCGGAAGAAAAAATAAAGTAAAAAAAAAAAAAAATCAGACCTAAAGTAAAACTTAAAGTGATCGTAAAGATACAACCTTTGATAGTAAACATGTTATACTTACCTGCTCTATGCAATGGTTTTGCACAGAGCAGCCCCGATCCTACTCTTCTGGGGTCGTCTGCTGGTGCTCCTGGCTCCACCTCCCTTTGAGGTGCTGCCATAGCAAGCTACTTGCTATGGGGGCACTCATGCATGCTTGATCCCAAGCTGGACTGTGTGTGTCTATTGACATACAGTGTGCCTCTGCCCCAGCCCCTGTTCCCTCCTTACTGGACTTGATTGACAGCAGCATGAGCCAATGACTACCACAGCTGGCTCCATGCCAAGCAAGGAGAGAGAGAGAGAGAGAGAAGCGCTTATGCTCTCAGGCACATCGCTGGATCGGGACTGGGCTCAAGTATTTAAATCAAGCGAGACAAAAAAATTACACGGATAAGTGATGGATACTGGAGGTTTCAATCACCCAAGTCAATTGCTTGCGACAGAAAATAAATACATCACCCAGAGTTGGCAATTGAGTCCTTTCTTCATGGTCTTGTGAATCAATTACGATCAATCTATATGTAAGCAAACATGTTGTGACAGGGTGTGAGAAATCGCCAAACAACCATGTACAAAGGATTTTCTTTTCACCGCAACCAATCAATTTGGGTTGATCAAAAACTGTCACTATCTGTTGCATATTGCTCAGCCATGCCACGTTTATTTTGCTTGATAAATGGCTAAGTCAACCGTTTTGGACACCAATCGTTCACTTTCAGTGCACAGTGTATGGCCACTATTAACCACTTAAGGACCCCCGCACGCACATATACGGCCACAGAATGGCTCGTACAGGCACAAGGGCGTAAATTTACGTCCCCGCCTTCGTGCGGTTTGGGGGTCCCATCGGGACCCCCTCCGCGGCGTGCGGGGGTCCCCCTGCCTCTGGGAGCGATCGTCGACGAGCGGGCGGATGTCCGTGATTTCCGCCCCCCCCCCGCGATCGCTCCCAGCCAATGGGAGCGCGCTCCCATTGTGTCAGTTCCTCCTCCTGTGTTTACACAGGAAGGAGGAAATAAAGTCACCTCTCATCGCAGTGCTGTTTCCCAGCGCTGCTGATGAGAGAAGACATCACAAGTAAGTGTGCACCAACACAACACTGACACACACTCACATAGGCACATTAACCCCTTGTGATCGCCCCCCTGTCACTGAATGCAGTGATCTAATCACTGCATTTAGTGTCAGTGTGACAGGCAGTGTAAAAAACAGTTCGTGTTGGGTTCAGGATAGAACCCCCACCCCCCCTAATAAAGTTTTAACCCCCTGATCACCGCCCTAGTTAACCCTTTCACTCCCTATTGCCAGCGTCACTAAGCGATCATTTTTCTGATCGCTGTATTAAGTGTCGCTGTTCCCGCTAGGTAGCTATTTTTTTTTATTGCGATTTTTTTTTTACTAAAGACATGTGGCTGAATTAATTTTGGCCTAAATGTTTTACTAAAATTTAGTTTATTTGATTTTTTTTATAACAAAAAGTAAAAAAATTGTGTTTTTTTTCAAAATTGTGGCTCTATTTTAGTTTATAGCGCAAAAAATAAAAATCGCAGAGGCGATCAAATACCACCGAAAGAAAGCTCTATTTTTGGGAAAAAAAGGACGCAAATTTTGTTTGGGAGCCACGTCGCATGACCGCGCAATTGTCTGTTAAAGCGACGCAGCGCCGAATTGTAAAAACACCTTGGGTCATTTAGCAGCGTATGTGTCCAGGTCTTAAGTGGTTAAACATACAACTCCTCAACACTGTATCCAAAAATAAAAACAAATAAATAGAAACATAAGTGATGTTGAACTGTGTAAATTATTGCAATCATTTTTGTTAAACCCCCCTTTCACATGTTACTGAAAGATTGGTAATATAAAATGAATTCATAATGTTTTGAGGCAATTTAACTGATCTTTGCAAAAAATACATAAATCTAAAGCAGTTTTGTTCATATTAGCAACATATTGCACAGTCATGAAAAATTTGTTAAATTTAACTACAGGGAGGGAGAAACAAAGAAAACACGTCATTCTTCTAGTGTCAATATCACATTTTCCACGCGTCTAATCAACCGTTGCACTTCTTGCCAAGTTCTACGTGGTGTTGCACCAGCCACATCACTCTACAAGTGAAATGCGACAACTGTGAAAGAAAGAAAAAAGGAATACGTGACCCCTCCTAATTTTGTCTGAGTCTGTGCGCCAAAGTAATCCAGCACTTGCGTCAACATTCAAGTGTCCCCAAACTTTTCAGTACAAGGGTATATTTTAGAAATATTCATGGACCGAAAACAAAATTTGCTTTTGTATATGAATGAATCAGATATAAATGAATTAATTCAATTTTACTTAGGCCCTTTCACGCTGCCGCGACTTGAAAGTCATTCGATTTCAGGGAATGCCATTGTAACCTTGAGGTCTATGGACTCGTTTTTTTAGTGTTAATGAGCTTTGGAGTTTATTGGCTTTTTTCTGAACACCCGAAATTTACGTTCAAAGTGCCGTTTTTCGGCGGCAAAGAACACCGGTGCCAGCGTTTTTTTATCCATTGAAAAAAAAAAAAAAAGCTACACTGAAAAACGCAGATTAAAGCTATTGCAAAAACGCTAAAAAATCCCTCTGGTTAAAACTTATTAATGACGCTATCCCACTGTATAAACATACTTTTGAACTCCGGAAATGGAACAAAACCTTCCACAAAATTTGGGGTAGAGGGTTGGCTGGTCCGCTAACCCTCTCCCAGCACTGATTGTACTACTCTTGCTTGACCATTGATGGGCCATGCCTCACGGATCTCTAATGTCTGGACCTCCGCTTTTGCTATATCCTGGTATTATACCTGAGCCTTTTACCACTTTGCCTACTTTATATTTTGCACTGATGTCAGTTGATTTTTCTGTTTGTTGGTTTGTCTTAAACCTAATAAAAATATCTTTAAAAAAAAAAAAAAGGGAAAGCCTCCCTGCAAAGCTACTGGCGTTTTTTTTATAGCTTTTTTTAGCTTCAGTGTGCATGGAGCCTAATACTGGAGGAACATTTGCATTCATCAGCCAGGAAGCTGTGCATGGGACGTACTTGGACATTCCAACATGACAATAATTTAAAACACAAGGCCAAGGTAAAGTAAAGGTTCTGGAGTGGCCATCTCACTCTTCTGACCTCAATATCATTCAGCCACTCTGGGGAGATCTCAAACATGCAGTTCATGCAAGACAGCCCAAGAATTTCCAGGAACTGGAGGCTTTTTGTTAGGAGGAATGGGAAGCTCTACCATCTGAGAAGATAAAGAGCCTCATCCACAAATACCATACAAGACTTCAAGCTGTCATTGATGCAATACACAGTATTAAGAAGTGGGGTATGTAAACTTTTGATCAGGGTCATTTGGGTAGTTTCTGTTGTGATTAGGATTCAAAGTTGATTGATAATAAATGGCTTCAGCAAAACACTACGAGTGAAAGAAATGTTTTTGTGTTATTCATATTCTCTGAAAAATGGCCAAGAAATCATAAATTCTGCCAAGGTATGTAAACTTATGAGCACAACTGTGTGACAGAGGAGATGTATAGAGAAATTAATCGTAGCATCGATGCATCGAGATTCGACTACCCACGATAAGGTTTCGATGCTACAACTTGCAATAAACGATTTTATGACGTCACCTGCGTGCCGCTATATGCACTTTTCTGAAAGCCGAAAGAAGCCGTGGGCGTTAGCTGCGGGCATTAGCCGCGCCCCTTTTCCCGCCCCGCTAATGCAGCTGAAGGAGCTGTGGGCTTTAGCGCGCCTCTTTTCCCGCCCCCCTGCTGATGCAGCTGAAGACGCCGCGCCTCCTTTCCCGCCCCCCGCTGACGGCATTCTCAACCGCCCGTCGCCATGTGGAAGAAACATGGAGCAAGTGTCCTCGGTCCCGGTCCCGACTCCCCAGAGCCTTCCTCCTCACCTCACCTCACGCTGTGCACACTGCACAGGCTGCTGTGGGAGACCCGAGACGGCCGAGTACTGCAGGCAGCAGAGATTCGATCGACATCATCGGGCACTTGGGGGATGCACAGTAGCAGCAACTGGCGGCAATTTTGGTGGCACACTGGCGGCAATTTTGGTGGCACACTGGTTTATGCATGTCTTATTGTCTTAGTGATTAACATCATTGATTTGAAACCTTTTTTTTTTGTATGATTTTTGCTTTTGCTCATCACTGCCACACACATGCAGCCATGCATTACACATGTGTGGCAGTAATGAGCAAAACTAAAAATCATACAAAAAAAAAAAGGTTTCAAATCAATGATGTTAATCAATCACTAAGACAATAAGACATGCATAAACCAGTGTGCCATCAATTGCCGCCAGTGTGCCAAAATTATTGCCCATCAGTGTGGCAATAACTGGCTACATCATTTACACTACAGGTTTTCGTTCAAAACATGCCTTGCCATGGTCGACCGAATAAGTTATGCGCATGTGCTCAGCGTCAAATTCAGAAGTTCTTTTAGACCCCTAATCCCTCCATAAGGAGTACCTGTCACCACCTATTACTGTCACAAGGGATGTTTACATTCCTTGTGACAGCAATAAAAGTAATCATAAAAAACAAAACAAACACAATTTAATATTATAAAAATAAATAAAATAAATAAGAAAAAAAAAAAATGTAAGCGCTCCCCTCCCCGCGAGCTTGCGCAACAAAGAAAACGCATACGGAAGTCGTGCCCGCATATGAAAATGGTGTTCAAATCACACATGTGAAGTATCGCCGCGATCGTGAGAGCGAGAGCAATAATTCTAGCACTAGACCTCCTCTGTACCGCTAACTGTAAAAAAAGTTTAAAGCGTCGCCTATGGAGGTTTTTAGGTACCGTAGTTTGACGCCATTCCACGAGCGTGTGCAATTATAAAGTGTGACATGCTTGGTATCTATTTACTCGGCGCAACTTCATCTTTCACATTATGAAAAAAATTGGGCTAACTTTACTTTTTCATTTTTTTTTTTATTCATGGAAGTAATTTTTTTCCAAAAAGTTGCGTTTAAAACACCGAAGCACAAATACCGTGTGACATAAAATATTGCAACAATCACCATTTTATTCTCTAGATTCTCTGCTAAAATATATATATATATATATATATATATATATATATATATATATATAATGTTTGGGGGTTCTAGGTAATTTATTTTCTAGCAAAAAATACGGATTTTAACTTGTAAACACCAAATGCCATAAATAGGCATAGGCATGAAAGGGTTAAAGGGATGAGGTAGCAACCCTAACACACACATATAGATATAGGAGGTGGCTGGTGTTACCTCAGGTATGGGCCCCCAACCTAGCACAGTGTATATAGAAGAGGCAAGATATATAGATATTTATATATATAGGAGGTGGCCGGTGTTACCTTGGGTAGAGTCCCCCCAGCACAGTGTATATAGAAGAAATGGCATGTATATATAGGAGTTGGCCAGTGTTACCTCAGGTAGAGTCCCCAGTGTATATAGAAGTGGTGGGTTGTATATATAACTATATAGGAGGTGGCCGGTGTTACCTCAGGTAGAGTCCCCCCCTGCTAGCACAGTGTATATAGAACAGGTGGAATGTATATATTGGAGGTGGCCGGTGTTACCTCAGGTAGTGTCCCCCCCAGCACAGTGTATATATAGGGGGTGACCGGTGTTACCTCAGGTAGAGTCCCCCCTGCTAGCACAGGGTATATGGAAGAGGTGGGATGTATTATAGGAGGTGGCCGGTGTTACCTGCAGGTGAACCTGAGCGCCACGATGAAAGCGCAGCTCAGCGCTATGGCCCCGCACAGCAGCTCAGGCCTCCGGCCCATCAGGTTCAGCAGCCGCTTAACGTGCAGCCACCCCGGCCTCTGCATTCCGCTTATAGAGCCGAGGGGCGGCCCGAGCCTGCGGGAGGCAGGACACAGCGTCTCCTCCTCACACCCCGGGCCCGCCACCAGCACAAACCGCGCGCCGCCACGTCTGCCACCACACTTCCGCGGCCGGGCTCAGGGAGAGGCGGGGAACGTGGAGAAAGAACGTGCCGGGGACACGAGCGCAGCCAGGCACTGTATTCAACTAGAATCCCTGGATGGAAACGTACACTCACAGCTGGCCTTTGGACACGCCATGCTGATTATATGTGTGTGTATGAGGACTGTGCACACCTCACATACTGTCCATGATCCTCCATACAGACACTGTATTGATATCTACCCATGTAGGCCTAGTGACTGGCTATATCTAGGCCCATTAATATCATTGTGGTAAGGGATCATCTGCACACAGACAGTTTGAGGCTTCAAATAAGATACAGCAATTTTCCTGCATCGGCAACTGTAACCATTCACACTTGGCGTCTCCGGAAAAAAAACTACGAAGCACACAGGAAACGCGCTGCAAATGTACTGAAAACGCGCATTGTGCTTGTGTTGCCTGCATTTATTAGGCTGCATTCACACCTTAGCGTAGGCGATTTGCGGCGACAAATTGCAGTGTTTTTGTACCGCGATTTGTGGTGACAAAACGCGTTGTTTAAAAACCGTTGTTTTAAAACTGCAAAACCGCCCAAGCCACCCGATACGCGCGTCGAAAAAGGGTCCGGAACTTGTTTGAAATTCCGCGTTCGGCGTTCTTTCTACGTACGCCGTTTTGCGTTAGGAGATGTGAACCATCTCCATAGCGAATAATGTTATTTTTCCCCTCTAGCGTCTTTGAGCGTCGCGCTTTAGGCGACAAATTACCTAGGTGTGAATGCAGCCTTATTGGCAACCCTGGCATGCTGTGGAACAAATGCCACACCACTCAAAAAAAAAGGTTTTGGAGCTTCTTGGGGGAATTTGTTGCGGGTAAAGCAGCCCATTTAAAGGGGTTGTAAAGGTTTGTTTTTTATTTTCTAAATAGGTTCCTTTAAAGTGGTTGTAAACCCTCGGGGAGAAGTTACACCTACAGGTAAGCCTAGATCAAGGTCTCGGAGATATTTGCTATTTCCCCATGCGATACCTCCTTCTGCGCATGCTCCGTCTTGAGAGAGAGCACACTGTGCCGTTTCAATCTGGGGTCATGCCGTTAAAGCGTCTCCCGTGCATGCATGGGAGTGACGTCACGCAAGCCCGGAGTTCGAGGCCCCCGGAAGAATAAGGATGAAGATGGACGCTCGCTGTCATGGAGCAAGATGATGACATTGCGGTCTTCTACTGAAGGGAAGTGTCACATAATGGGCTACTATGCAATGCATTGTAGCCCATTATGCTTTAGCTTTGCAGGGAGACATAGAGGAAGTAAACCCCATCAGGGTTTACTTCCTCTTTAAGCTAGTGAATTGTTGGTTCACTGTGGATAGAAAAATGTGTAGCGCTAAGTGAATAAAATATAAATGAATATATCTAAGTGCTGAAAATATATGTGATTGGAAGGTATGATCATAGAACAAATATTTTGTAAAAAATATCCAACTATACACAATAAAAAATAAATAAATGTCAATAACCAGTGAACGAAATTAAGTAATCACAAATGTGAGAAATAAAATGTCCTGAACAGAAAAAATTTTTGCAATCAGTGTCCAAATCCAAAGGCTAAAAGTTGGTTCACTAACCCTTTCCTTCAATTTTCCTTCTAAAAAAAATTTCTTTGTCTGAATTTCTCACTTCCTGTTCCACCTCAGTAGGCTGTTCTGACTGACTAACCCCCAGCCAGAATGGCTCAGATGATGGGGGCAAGCTTACTGAGGAGAAACAGAAAGTGAGAAATTCAGACAAAGGAAAAAATTTTTTTTTCGAAGGGGAGTCAAAGGAAAAGGTAAGTGAACCAACAATGCACTAGCTTAAAGGAACCTATTTAGAAAATAAAAAACAAACCTTTACAACATCCCCTTTAAGTGAACACCAATTTCTACTATGCTCCAGGTATACATACACATATATACATGCTAATGCCTTCTTAACCCCTTAAGGACTGCCGCATGTACATTTAAGTCTGCAGAATGGCACGGACATGCACATCAACGCACCTGTACGTGGCTGCCTTGACGTGGGTCGGGGGTCCGATCGGGATCCCCCCCGGTACATGCGACGGTCCCGGTGGCTTTGCGAGCGATCTGTGCTGAGGGGGTGGCGGTTCGTTTTTGTCCGCCCCCTCCGGATCGCTCCCAGCCAATCCGCGCGCATCCCTGCAGTGTCATTTCCTCCTCCTGTGTAAACACAGGAGGAGGAAGTGATGTGATCTTTGCTCTCGGCGTTTTTTTCAACCGCTGCTGAGGAGTAATCACATCACATAGTAAGTCTGCACAACACTACACTGACACCAGGACACACAGGCACACTTAACCCCATGCGATAACCCCTCCCCCTGTCACAGTGTCACTGAATGCAGTAATCATATATGTATGATTACTGTATTTAGTGTCAGTGTGACAGTCAGTTAGTATTAGGTTCAGGGTAGCCCCCGTAACCCACCCTAATAAAGTTTTTAACCCCTTGATCACAGCCCTAGTTAACCCTTTCACTCCCTATTGCCAGCGTCACTAAGCAATCATTTTTCTGATCGCTGTATTAGTGTCGCTGTTCCCGCTAGGTAGCTATTTTTTTATTTTTTTTTACTAAAGAAATGTGGCTAAATACATTTTGGCCTAAATGTTTGACTAAAATTTTGTTTATTTGATTTTTCTTATAATAAAAAGTAAAATATTGATTTTTTTTTCAAAGATGTAGCTCTATTTTTGTATATAGCACAAAAAAAATAAAAATCGCAGAGGCGATCAAATACCACCAAAAGAAAGCTCTATTTGTGGGAAGAAAAGGACGCAAATTTTGTTTGGGAGCCACGTCTCACGACCGCGCAATTGTCAGTTAAAACGACGCAGTGCCGAATCGCAAAAAGGGGCCTGGTCCTTTACCTGCATTTTGGTCCGGGTCTTAAGTGGTTAAAGGATAAGTTCAACCTTTGGAACATTACATGTTTCACCCTTACTTAGGGTGGAACGTGTAAGATGCTCCAGCTCCTGGAAAATACTGCCCTGCCCCTTCTCGGTTTGACAGCAGATGAAGAAGCCCACATGATTGTATCATTCATTTACAATTTCTTGGGAATGAATGAACTACAAGTATCGTCATTCACCGTGACTACAGTTGTGAGTGAGGAGTGCTCTTGTGGTTCATTCACAAGCTCTGCAGCTTTCTATCAGACAGCCCTTGTGAAGGTACGAGCAGAAAGGTGCTGGGCTTGTCTGCAGAAGTCTGACTACTGTGCCCCTGATCACAGGTGCAATTCCTAAAGAAGAGTTCCAGCCTGAGTGAAAAAAAATAAGTTAACAGCTACAAACACTGTAGCTGCTGACTTTTAATATTAGGGCATGTACCTGTCCAGGGAGATGTTGGCACCCCAGCCGAGCTTCGGATCGACTCCCGGGTGCTGCCACCACCATGCCTGGTAGGGGAACCTGGCAGTGAAGTGCTTTCTAATAGGCTCATGGGGAGGGAAGGAGGAGGGGGCCCCGGCCCTGTCTCCAGAAGTGGGGAAGGGGACCTGTCAAAAACAGGTTCCCGTGTGACGAACCCTCGTCCTTAACAGCACTATGTCCACCGTAAATGCTTCCTTTTTCTGAACCAGCAGTATCCAAGACCCCTTAGCTGACCCAGTCGCCAGCCATAACACAGTGTAGGGTGAAAAACAACATCAAACTGCTTTATTATCACACGTGTACACAGATATCCAACTCTGAGACACACACACACACCCCCACCCTTGGATTCAGGGCAGGTTAAACTGTTCAATGACAATAGACACACAGGTCAGGTGTATTCAACCTTTTCATCAGTAAACAGTCTTATCAGCAGGGGGCTGCTGGAGGACTCCCCCTCCCTCTTTCCTTACAGCAAACACATCCCATAATATGCAGGTCTTGTTTTTAGTGGGAACGTAGAAGAACACACACAGTTTCGGCACCTCCAGCACTGAATGTATTCTATGGCAAGGAGTGCTGGAGGGTCTATTGATGCTGGTTGCTGGAGAATCTATTTTCGCTGGTGGGGTTCTATTTTTGTGTGGGGGTCAATTGTTGCTGGGTAGGTCTATTTTTCTTGGCAGGGGGGTCTTATGTTGCTAGGAAGGATCTACTTTTGAGGGAGAGGTCTATTGTTGCTGGCTGCTATGAGATCTGTTGTTGCTGGGGGAGGTCTATTGTTGCTGGGGTGGTATTTTGTTGCTGGGGGGCAGGTCTGTTGCTTTGTGGGGGGATCTATTGTTTGTGTACTTACCTTGAAAGGAGCCGGAGTTACACCTTGATCCTTTACAACATTGCTGAGAAACTTTTACAAAAACATCCAGACCTACATTTCCCCAAGCAGTTCTATTGCAAGGCAAGTTCAGTGCGCATCGCTTAGAAATGGAGCGGCATTTTTGGTCTGTCCAAAAAAAATTATTAATGAAAGGCAAATATAAAATGACCCCAAATTATTGGGATTGCAATGCCCAGATTAAAGCGGTTGTAAACCGCAAAAAACATTATTTTTTTCTTTTAGACAAGGCAAAAGTCATAATGAGCTAGTATGCACCGCATATTAGCTCATTATGAAATACTTACCTCGGAACGAGGTGTAGGGAACTTACCTGTCCACGCCGAGCGAGATCTCATCTTGACTTGGCGTGTCTTCCGGGTATCGCCGCTCCAGCGCTGTGATTGGCTGGAGCGGCGATGACATCACTCCCGCGCGTGCGCGCTGGAGATTTAAATCCGGCCAGGTCCGGCAGATGTCGGTCCTTTCGCCGTGGATTCCCCCCTGCGCATGCGCCGCTGCAATCAGCGGCGCATTGTGAGGGGAATATCTCCTAAACCGTACAGGTTTGGGAGATATTCTTTATACCTACAGGTAAGCCTTATTATAGGCTTACCTGTAGGTAAAAGTAAAAAAAGTGGGTTTACAACCACTTTAACAATCTTTATTTATTACTGTATATCAGGGGTCTCCAAACTTTCTAAACAAAGGGCCAGTTTACTGTCCTTCCGACTTTACGGGGGCCGGGCTGTGGCCAGTGGGAGTAAAGAATCCCCTGGGAATAAAGAATGTCCCATAATTGGTAATAGTGGAAGAAATATCGCTTAATAGGTGTGCGCAGCCTATTGCATTATTAGGGTGTGCACCCCAAAGATCAAACACACATGCTTGTGTGTGCATGTGTGTGTGTGTGTGTGTGTGTGTATATATATGGCATCCAGTGATTTGACTAAATTGGGACTCTGTTTCAGCTGGTCTGTGCTGTGGGCTCGTCCTGTTGTATCTGGTGTGTTGTTACGCCCCGGGCGATAGGTGGCAGCAGTGGAGTCCAGGCTGGGGTGTCTCTTGCCAGCAGCCAATCAGGAGGGGTTTTCCCTCGCGGGGCATGCTGGGGCAGAGTACTACTGGAGCAGACGCCATTTTCAAGGGTCTTCTGGTTCCTGGTGTGGCACCACCTTTAGGGTGACCGTACATCACCACGCCCCAAGCGTTATGGCCTATCTGGCCGGGGCGTGGGTGCTACGCGGAGTTCCTGGTTCCGGGTCCATATCGGCCCAGAGCAATTGAAGTTATGGCGGGACTCCAGTGATCGACTGGGGTCCAAACTTTGAAGATCCCAAGCGAGTTTATGCTGTTCGGTGTGGAGTCCAGTTGAGGAGCACCAATGAGAGGCTAGTGATCCGACAGCACTGGATCGAACCATCGGGGATCGAGGTGACCGTACACTGGGAGGTTGGATGTCAGCAACCTGTCAGTCGGTGACCAACTAAAAAATACCTAAGTTCAGATTCAGGCACTAAATTGACTAAGGAAGATATATCTCATGATCTACGTTCTAGGGAAGGGTCTGTGGCAGAGGCCTGTTCTCCCACAAGGTTCCGAGTGATACCCTGGCTGCCAGGTCGGTGTGAGAGGCCTGTCCAGGTACACTACACCCACTCCGGCAGGACTGCTTCTGTTACTCTTATGCCTGAATCTGCTACTCTTCTCCTCATCCATCTTCTTCTATTCATCTTAAAGTGGATGTAAACTCCAATTTTTTTTTTTATGTCACAATGTAGAGAATAAGATTTCCTATCATCTGTGCCCAGTCTTGCCACACAGTTAATCCAGATCTCAGAAATCCTCTTTTAATGTTCAGTGAAAATTAACAGAATTCCAGATAAAAACCTGTCTAAATAAAAAGTCTGTTTCTCTCTTCTTGCTTTGAGTGACAGGTTATTTACATATCTAGCTTGGACATGTTTATCATATGTTATGTTTATCATAACACGAGGTGATCCAAAGTATAAAAAGTGAGAAAACCACCCCTCCCCCACATAACACATCCTGGTAGGGGTGCAACGGATCAAAAAACTCACGGATCGGATCGATCCTTGGATCAGGAGTCACGGATCGGATCATTTTCGGATCAGCAAAAAAGAAAAAAATACTAATCTTGTTACACCCACCGGAGATTTTACAGTTATTTTCAACACAAAACGGAGCTTATTTGCTTAAATACAGAATATGTAAATCTGACGGACTGTTTACATGTTAAATTTTAAAAGCCGCAGCAAACCTTACATGCTTGCTAATGTGACAGAACATCTGATTTTCACATTAAGTTAAATATTATTAGAGGTGTTCCGTCACATTAGCAAGCATGTAAGGTTTGCTGCGGCTTTTAAAATTTAACATGTAAACAGTCCGTCAGATTTACATATTCTGGGCCAGATTCAGGAACACTTGCGCTGGAGTATTTCGATATGCGCCGCGTAACTGTGATGATGCGCCGTCGTTTCTATGTGCCCGTACCCACCAAACTAGATGCGCCCAGTAATGGGTCATTTGCGACCGGCGGAACGTTCCGACGCCAGAGTATCGTCAGCGCTTAATTTCGCTGGGCGCATCAGTCGCGCCTATTGATTTCCCCTGCAAATATGCAAATGAGGGATTTGTCCCAATTCACGAACGGATTAGCACCATACGCTGGCTACATGCGCCGCGCGTATCTGATCCGTCCGGCGCAAAGTTATTTCTACAAAAGGCTGCTTTATCTTTACTCCAGACGGTCACAGGTCAGCAGGAGAGCAGCTACAGCAGCGTTACCGACGATAGGAGCTAGCTGAGCACCCCCACTTGCAAGGACAACACCTCTGTGTGCCAACATGCCAGGGGCACTCGTGGTCCTAGAACTACTGATGGGTCCCCTGGAACCAAGAAGGCGGCCACGTGAGAGGATATACCGCACACGTATGAACCTCTTTGGCATGGGGGATGAGGAGGTGTATCGCCTCTTCAGATTCAGCCCTGTTGCAATACTTGAACTAACCACAACCCTGCAGGATGACATCACCAGCCCAACACACCGATCACAAGCAGTGCAGCCACTGGTGAAGGTCCTGGCAACACTCCATTTCCTTGCAAGTGGATCATTCCAGCGTACAAGTGGAGTGGTGGCTGGGATGTCACAATCCTCCATAAGCAGATGTGTGCACCAGGTTGTCCCTGCAATCCTCAGACGCATGTCCAACCAGTTCATCAGACCCACCACTGAGGAGCTGCGGCAGAAGGCAATGACAGATTTCTACAACATTGCCAGATTCCCACGCACTGTGGGGGCCATTGATTGCACACATGTGGCCCTACAGCCCCCCAGTGCCACAGAGCACATATACCGCAATCGGAAGCATTGGCATTCCATCAACGTACAGGTGATAGCCGATGCCCAACGCCTCATATGGCACGTCCGTGCCAAACACCCCGGGTCCAGCCATGACAGTTTCATATACCGTCAGAGTCCCATCCCAGCAGAATTTAACCAGAACATGTATGGGGACAGCTGGCTGGTTGGTGAGTGACATGGGAGTCAGGCATGACTATCCCCTCCCGTCATGCACAACAGAAATCGCACATGCATGACTAACATTCTCCTGTCTTTTCCCTTACAGGTGACTCTGCATATGCATTGGGACCCCATCTAATGACTCCTTTCCGGAACCCCCAAACCAGAGGAGAGAGAAAATACAATGAAGCACACATCAAAACCCGTGCAGTGGTGGAGCAAACATTTGGGCTCCTGAAGTCCCGTTTCCGATGCCTGGATAAGTCTGGGGGGGCCCTATTGTATTCCCCTACCTTTGTGTGTCAGATCATCGGTGCATGTTGCATACTACATAACTTTGCTATGAAAAAAGGCCTGCATATTGACATACGTGATGACCTGACCCCCGACCCACACAGTCCCCCCCTGCCAGAGGACACCCAGTCTGCTGATGGAAGAGCAGTCAGGAGGGTCCTCGCCGTAGGCATCTTTGGACACTAAACCAAAACATTAATCACACAGACAATGCACGCGTGTACACCACTGATGTCCCTAGATCACACACACCACATCCACATCGCATTGGATTAGCCCAAGTCCAGCATGTAGGAGTTGGGAGCAGTAACGCCAGCGTCAAGGCCCCAATGATGTCACTGTCCATTCACACACCTTTCACACATCATTCATTCAGCCGTGGGGTTAACTTCACCACCACGGCCGAGGGTGACACCCCTTACTGTCAGGAGTGCCACCCCCTCACATTCACACACCATTCACACTGTCCCCTGCACTCCTGACCGTGTGCAGTACAAAAATAAATTAGAAAGATCATATCCTGATCAATAAAAGAAAAATAATCTCATAACCTGAGAAAAATAAAAAATAAACTCATGACCTGAGTATGTGAAAAATAATAATATAAAACCAGCCACAAAAAAAAGGCCTCATCGGGGATGCCGGGGGCTTCTTCTGGGGGCCCCTCTCTGGCTCCGCAGCTGCCTGGATGGAGTGGGTGGGGGTGGGGGGGCATCTGGAGGTGGCTGATCCCCAGGTGGGCCACTCCTGGCAGGTGTGGCCTGCGTGCCCTCCAAGGCCCTGGCTATCCGTCCAAGATAACTGTTGGTCTGGGCCTGCATCCGGAGCTGACGGGTCATCTGGTAATGCTGGGCCCGCCGACTCAGCCTCCCCTGCTCCCGGATGGCAGCACTGTTCCCATGGATGGCAGCAGTGTTGGCCTGGACGGCTGCAGTAAGGTGCTGGATATCCCCCTGCACCTCCCCCAAAGTGGTGACCACTGCAGCGCAGTTAGAGCTGACATCCTGCACTGCGTTGCTGAGGTTGGCAACGGAGCCCAGGCTGTCCGACACTTTCTGCAAGTGGTCCGCTATGGCCCCCATTTGTTCTGTCTGTCTGGCGTGATCCCTTGCCAACTGGTCCTGGACACCATCAGACACCCCCCTGGTCTTCTGGGTCGCCTTCCTGGGGCCAGAAGATGTATGTCCTCGGGTGGAAGGAGTCGCCCTTGAGGGGCTTCCAAGGATGGGGGAGGGGACGACAGACGGCCCAGGAGAAGGGGAGGAGACAGACAACACTAATGAAAAGTCCTGCTCTGCCACAGCAGGATCTTCCACAACCACCTCGGCAGGTGTGGTGTGGCCACTCTCCTCCTCCACAACCTCTTCACCACCCAGTGGCTCGGGCACATGATGGCGTGTTGGGGATGGGGTGGAATGCACGCTGACAGATGATGGCCCAGCTCCGTCATCTGTGGATGACACAAAGCAGACACATGTTGGTGGTCCCACACACTTGGCACATGTCCCCCCCCCCCCACCCCCCCCCCGCCAAATGCAAAACAACAAATAGGGGATTATAAAACACTTACCTGTCCTTGTGCCTTCCTCCACGAGTCATAGCCTGCGACCCCCTCCACCTGCTCCCTCTCCAGGCACCGAGCGACCACCTCCTCCTCTGCGGTCAGGGTGACAGGACATGGGGACCACCACCTGTGCCCCTCTCATACCTCCTGATGGAGGCCACCTTGTCCTCACCTTGCGCCGCAGGTCATTGATTTTCTTTTGTATGTCCCCAGCAGTCCGGGTGGAGTAGCCCAGGACATTGACCCTGGCAGCAATCGACTCCAGGATGCCCTGCTTCCTCTCCCTGCTGGTCTTCCGGCTTTTTTTGCCATGGAGAAATTCATTCTCCGTCTCCATAGCCGAGATAATGACAGAGACCTCCTGGGTATTAAAGTTGAGGTTCCTCCTCTCTCTGGGTAGCGGAGCAGCCATCACAGAGCAAAAGTATCTTCCCTGGGGTGGGGGGAAACGGAACTACTTTTGCGCCGGAATGGCGTTTCCGCCAGCGCTTTTAAGCGCCCAGCGGAACGCATTGCGCTGACGTTTCCCAGGAAGTGGTGCCGACGGAAGTTGTGAGCATGCGCACAAGGGGGCGAGTGGAGCCGCACTCACTGCGCATGCTCCGTGGATGATGCGCTGAACGTAAGCCTCTGCGCCGGGCTCCGCCCATCATTTACATATGATCACACCCACTTCCACTTGCGTCGGGTTACGCCAGCGCATTATCGTTACTCTGGCGCAAGTTTACGCGCAACTGCTATGTGAATTACAGGACTTGCGCTGAAAGGGTCTTCAGAGTAACGTAAATGAGAAGCGTTACTCCAGAGGAAAGATACTCTCATCTACCTGAATCTGGCCCTCTGTATTTAAGCAAATAAGCTCCGTTTTGTGTTGAAAATAACTGTGAAATCTAAATCTCCATTGGGTGTAACAAGATGTCCGCTTGCCCCCTAATCACCATCATTACTCTAGTATCACCGGTATCCCCCTCCTCTCCTCTCTGGTGTTACTGGTTTTCCCCTCACGCCGCCTCCACTCTGGTGTCACCGGGGTCCTCCACTCCACTCTGGTGTCACATGTGTCGTCCCCCTTCCTCTGGTGGTGTCACAGGTGTCGTCCCCCTCCTCTGGTGGTGTCACAGGTGCTTTCCCCCTTCCTCTGGTGGTCCACAGTGTCGTCCCCCCTTCTCTCTGGTGGGTGTCACAGGTGTCGTCCCCCTTCCTCTGGTGGTGTCACAGGTGTCCGTCCCCCTTCCTCTGGTGTGTCACAGGTGTCGTCCCCCTTCTCCACCGTTCCCTGGTGGTGTCAGGTGTCGTGGTGGTGTCACAGGTGTCACGTCGTCCCCTCCTCTGGTGGTGTCACAGGTGTCGTCCCCCTCCTCTGGTGGTGTCACAGGTGTCGTCCCCCTTCCTCTGGTGGTGTCACAGGTGTCGTCCCCTTCCTCTGGTGGTGTCACAGGTGTCGTCCCCCTTCCTCTGGTGGTGTCACAGGTGTCGTCCCCCTTCGTCTGGTGGTGTCACAGGTGTCGCCCCCCCTTCCTCTGGTGGTGTCACAGGTGTCGTCCCCCTCCTCTGGTGGTGTCACAGGTGTCGTCCCCCTCCTCTGGTGGTGTCACTGCCGTCCTCACTGCTGGTGTCACAGGTGTCGTCCCCCTTCCTCTGTCGGTGTGTCACAGGTGTCGTCCCCCTCCTCTGGTGGTGTCGTCCCCCCTCCTCTGGTGGTGTCACAGGTGTCGTCCCCCTCCTCTGTGGTGTCACAGGTGTCCCCGTCCTCTGGTGTGTCTGTGGTGGTGTCACAGGTGTCCGTCCCCCTTCCTGTGGTGGTGTCACAGGTGTCACACACCCCCCTCCTCTGGTGGTGTCACAGTGTCACACCCCCCTCTCTCTGGTGGTGTCACAGGTGTCGTCCCCCTCCTCTGGTGGTGTCACAGGTGTCGTCCCCCTCCTCTGGTGGTGTCACAGGTGTCGTCCCCCTCCTCTGGTGGTGTCACAGTGTCCTCTGGTGTCACCCCCCCTGTCCTCTGGTGGTGTCACACAGGTGGTCGTCCCCCTCCTCTGGTGGTGTCACAGGTGTCACCCCCCCTCCTCTGGTGGTGTCACAGGTGCCGTCCCCCTTCCTCTGCTGTGGTGTCACAGGTGTCGTCCCCCTTCTCCACCGTTCCTCTGGTGGTGTCACAGGTGTCGTCTCCTCTGTGGTGGTGTCACAGGTGTCCTGTCCCCCTTCCTCTGGTGTGTGTGGCCACTTGTGTCCAGGTCCCCCTTCCCCCTCTGGTGGTGTCACAGGTTCGTCCCCCTCCCTGTCGGTGTCACCCTGTCGGTGTCACTCAGGTGTCGTCCCCTTTCTCTCTGGGTGTGTCACAGGTGTCAGGTCCACCCAAATCTCCTTCTGGTGCCACGTGTCACAGTCGGTCGTCCCCCTTCTCTCTGGTGTCGTGGGTGTCCCACCAGTGTCGTGCCCCCCTTCCTCTGGTGTGTCCACAGGTGTGTGTGCCCCTTCCTCTGGTGGGTCACAGGTGTCGTCCCCCTTCCTCTGGTGGTCGGTGTCACAGGTGTCGTTCCCCCTTCCTCTGGTGGTGTCACAGGTGTCGTGCCCCTCCCTGGTTGTCCAGGTGTTGTGCCCCTCCTCTGGTGTGTCACAGGTGTTCACAGCCCCTCCCTGGTCGTGTCGTCCCCCCCTTCCTCCTGGTGGGGGTGTCACAGGGTTGTCCCCCCCCCCTCTGTGTGGTGTCACAGGTGTCGCCCCCCTTCCTCTGGTGGTGTCACAGTGTCCCCCTTCCTCTGGGTGGTGGTCACAGGTGTCGTCCCCCTTCCCTTGGTGTCATGTCGTGGGGGTGTCACAGGTGTCGTCCCCCTCCTCTGGGTGGTGTCACAGGTGTCGTCCCCCTTCCTCTGGTGGTGTCACAGGTGTCGTCCCCCTTCCTCTGGTGGTGTCACAGGTGTCGTGCCCCTCCTCTGGTGGTGTCACAGGTGTTGTCCCCCTCCTCTGGTGGTGTCACAGGTGTCGTCCCCCTCCTCTGGTGGGTCACAGGTCGTCCCCCTTCCTCTGGTGGTGTCACAGGTGTCGTCCCCCATTCCTCTGGTGGTGTCACAGGTGTCGTCCCCCTTCTCCACCGTCCCCCTCCTCTGGTGGTGTCACAGGTGTCGTCCCCCTTCCTCTGGTGGTGTCACAGGTGTCGTCCCCCTCCTCTGGTGGTGTCACGTCGTCCCCTTCCTCCTGTGGTGTCACAGGTGTCGTCCCCCCTTCCTCTGGTGGTGTCACAGGTGTCGTCCCCCTTCCTCTGGTGGTGTTCAGGTGTCCCCCTTCCTCTGGTGGTGTCACAGGTGTCGTCCCCCTTCCTCTGGTGGTGTCACAGGTGTCATCCCCCTTCCTCTGGTGGTGTCACAGGTGTCGTCCCCCTCCTCTGGTGGTGTCACGTCCCCCTTCCTCTGGTGGTGTCACAGGTGTCGTCCCCCTTCCTCTGGTGGTGTCACAGGTGTCGCCCCCCTTCCTCTGGTGGTGTCACAGGTGTCGTCCCCCTTCCTCTGGTGGTGTCACGTCGTCCCCTCCCTGGTGGTGTCAGGTGTGTCCCCCCTTCCTCTGTGGTGTCACAGGGTCGTCGTCAGGTGTCCCCTTCCTCTGGTGGTGTCACAGGGTCGTCGTCATGTGTGTCCAGGTGTCCTCCCTCCTCTGGTGGTGTCACAGGTGTCGTCCCCCTCCTCTGGTGGTGTCACAGGTGTCATCCCCCTTCCTCTGGTGGTGTCACAGGTGTCGTCCCCCTTCCTCTGGTGGTGTCACAGGTGTCGTCCCCCTTCCTCTGGTGGTGTCACAGGTGTCGTCCCCCTTCCTCTGGTGGTGTCACAGGTGTCGTCCCCTTCCTCTCCTCTGGTGGTGTGTGTGGGTGTCACAGGTCGCCCCCTTCTCTGTGGTGTCTGTGCTGGTGTCACAGGTGTCGTCCCCCTTCCTCTGGTGGTGTCACGCCCGTCCCCCTTCTCTCACTGTCGTGTGTGTCACAGGTGTCGTCCCCCTTCTCTCACTGTCCGTGGGTGTCACAGGGTGTCGTCCCCCTCCTCTGGTGGTGTGGTGGTCCCCCTTCCTCTGTGGTGTCACAGGTGTCGTCCCCCTCCCTGGTGGTGTCAGGTGTGGTCCCCCTTCCTCTGGTGGTGGTCACAGGTGTCGGTCCCTGGTGGTGTCCAGGTGTCTCCTCTGGTGGTGTCACAGGTGTCAGTCCCCCTTCCTCTCCTCATGGTGTGTCACAGGTGTCACCCCCCCTCCTCTGGTGGTGTCCGTCCCCCCTCCTCTGGTGGGTGTCACAGGTGTCGTCCCCCTTCCTCTGGTGGTGGTCACGTCCCCCTCCTCTGGTGGTGTCACAGGTGTCGTCCCCCCTTCTCTCACTCGGTGGTGTCACAGTGTGCCGTCCCCCTTTCTGCTCACTCGCTGGTGGTGTCACAGGTGTCATCCCCTTCCTCTGGTGGTGTCACGTCATCCCCCTTCTCCACCGTTCCTCTGGTGGTGTCACAAGGTGTCACAGGTGTCATCTTCCTGGTGTCCAGGTGTTCCTCTGGTGGTGTCACAGGTGTCGTCCCCCTTCCTCTGGTGGTGTCACAGGTGTCGTCCCTCCTTCTCTCACTGCGGCTGGTGTCACAGGTGTCGTCCCCCTTCCTCTGGTGGTGGTGTCACGTCATCCCCCTCCTCTGCTCCACTCGGTGGTGTCACAGGTCGGTGGTCACATGTCGTCCCCCTTCCTCTTGGTGTGTTGTGTGGTTGTCACAGGTGTTGTGCCCCTCCTCTGGTGGTGTCACAGGTGTTGTGCCCCTCCTCCACCCCCTCCTCTGGTGGTGTCACAGGGTGTCGTCCCCCCTTCCTCTGGTGGTGTCACAGGTGTCGTCCCCCTTCCTCTGGTGGTGTCCACAGGTGTTGTGCCCCTCCTCTGGTGGTGTCACAGGTTTTGCCCCTCCTCCACCCCCTCCTCTGGTGTCAACTGTGTCGTCCCCCTTCCTCTGGTGGTGTCACAGGTGTCGTCCCCTTCCTCTGGTGGTGTCACAGGTGTCGCCCCCCTTCCTCTGGCTTGTCACAGGTGTCGTCCCCCTTCCTCTGGTGGTGTTCACAGGCATCCCCCTTCCTCTGGTGGTGTCACAGGTGTCCCCCCTCCTCTGGTAGTGTCACAGTGTCGTCCCCTTCCTCTGGTGGTGTCACAGGTGTTGTCCATCCCCCTTCCTCTGGTGTGTCACAGTGTCCCCCCCTTCCTCTGGTGGTGTCACAGGTGTCGTCCCCCTTCCTCTGGTGGTGTCACAGGTGTCGTCCCCCTTCCTCTGGTGGTGTCACAGGTGTCGTCCCCCTCCCTCTGGTGGTGTCACAGGTGTCGTCCCCCTCCTCTGGTGGTGTCACAGGTGTCGTCAAGGTTTGTGCCCCTCCTCTGTGGTGTCACAGGTGTTGTGCCCCTCCGCTGGTGGTGTCGTCGTCCCCCCTCCTCTGGTGGTGTCACAGGTGTCGTCCCCTCCTCTGGTGTTGTCACATCCCTGGTGGTGTCCAGTCCCCCTTCCTCTGGTGGTGGTCACAGTGTCGTCCCCCTTCCACTTCTCTGTGTGTCACAGGTGTTCCCCCTCCCTGGTGGTCACAGGTGTCGTCCCCCTTCCTCTGTGGTGTCACAGGTGTCGTCCCCCTTCCTCTGGGGTGTCACAGTGTCGTCCTCTGGTGTGTCACAGGTGTCGTTCCTCTGGTGGTGTCACAGGTCTTCCTCTGGTGGTGTCACAGGTGTCGTCCCCCTCCTCTGTGTGGTGTCACAGGTGTCTCCCCCCTCTGGTGGTGTCACAGGTGTCGTCCCCCTTCCTCTGGTGGTGTCACAATCCCCCTTCCTCTGTGTGTCAGGGTGTTCCCCCCTCCCCCCCTCTTCCTCTGGTGGTGTCACAGGTGTCTTCTCCCCCTCCTCTGGTGGTGTCACAGGTGTCTTCTCCCCCTCCTCTGGTGGTGTCACAGGTGTCTTCTCCCCCTCCTCTGGTGGTGTCACAGGTGTCGTCCCCCTCCTCTGGTGGTGTCACAGGTGTCGTCCCCCTTCCTCTGGTGGTGTCACAGGTGTCGTCCCCCTTCCTCTGGTGGTGTCACAGGTGTCGTCCCCCTTCCTCTTGTGGTTTCCCAGGTGTCTTCTCCCCCTTCCTCTTGTGGTGTCCCAGGTGTCTTCTCCCCCTCCTCTGGTGGTGTCCCAGGTGTCTTCTTCCCCTCCTCTGGTGGTGTCACAGGTGTCTTCTCCCCCTCCTCTGGTGGTGTCACAGGTGTCTGTCCCCCCCTCCTCTGGTGGTGTCACAGGTGTCTGTCCCCCCCTCCTCTGGTGGTGTCACAGGTGTCTGTCCCCCCCTCCTCTGGTGGTGTCACAGGTGTCTGTCCCCCCTCCTCTGGTGGTGTCACAGGTGTCTGTCCCCCCCCCTCCTCTGGTGGTGTCACAGGTGTCTGCCCCCCCTCCCTCTGGTGGTGTCACAGGTGTCTGTCCCCCCCCCCTCCTCTGGTGGTGTCACAGGTGTCTGTCCCACCCCTCCTCTGGTGGTGTCACAGGTGTCTGTCCCCCCCCCCTCCTCTGGTGGTGTCACAGGTGTCTGTCCCCCCCGCTTCCTCTGGTGGTGTCACAGGTTGTCTGTCCCCCCCTCCTCTGGTGGTGTCACAGTGGTCTGTCCCCCCCCCCTCCTCTGGTGGTGTCACAGGTGTCCTGTCCCCCCTCCTCTGGTGTGTCACAGGTGGCTGTCCCCCCCTCCTCTGGTGGTGTCACAGGTGTCTGCCCCCCCTCCTCTGGTGGTGTCACAGGTGTTTGCCCCCCCCCATCTCTGGTGGTGTCACAGGTGTCTGTCCCCCCCCCCTCCCTCTGGTGGTGTCACAGGTGTCTGTCCCCCCCTCCTCTGGTGGTGTCACAGGTGTCTGCCCCCCCCCCCCCTCCTCTGGTGGTGTCACAGGTGTCTGCCCCCCCCCTCCTCTGGTGGTGTCACAGGTGTCCTGTCCCCCCCTCCCTCTGGGTGGTGTCACAGGTGTCTGTCCCCCCCCTCCTCTGGTGGTGTCACAGGTGTCTGTCCCCCCCTCCTCTGGTGGTGTCACAGGTGTCTGTCCCCCCCTCCTCTGGTGGTGTCACATTTTTTTTAGGAGCACCACTAGGGGGCATTGGTGAATTATTAGGGGTCTAAATAGCGGGATTATGCCCCACAAGGGGTGATAAGGGTGTGCCCAAACACACCTGGCACACTCTGCGCGCACGCCTATGAATATTGCTCCATTGTTAGAATTAGGGGAAGAAATAGTGCCCCATCATTGGTGTCAGTGGGAGGAATAGTGCCTCATCATTGGTGTCAGTGGGAGGAATGGTGCCCCATCATTGGTGTCAGTGGGAGGAATGGTGCCTCATCATTGGTGTCAGTTGGAGGAATAGTGCCCCATTGTTGGTATGAGAAGGAATAGTGCCTCATCATTGGTGTCAGTGGGAGGAATAGTGCCCCATTGTTGGTATCAGTGACAGGACTCATTCCCCGGGGGATGGGGTAGAAGGCAGAGTGCCTTGTATCAGTGGGAGGAGTAATATCCCAAGGGCCTGATAAAGGCAAGCAAAGGGCCACATCTGACCCCCCCCCCCTCGGGCCACAGTTTGGAGACCCCTGCTGTATACAGTCGGGGTGCATTAATACATGTGTTCTTACTTTTATATATACAGGTCATTCTCAAAAAATTAGCATATTGTGATAAAGTTCATTATTTTCTGTAATGTACTGATAAACATTAGCCTTTCATATATTTTAGATTCTTTACACACAACTGAAGTAGTTCAAGCCTTTTTTTGTTTTAATATTGATGATTTTGGCATACAGCTCATGAAAACCCCAAATTCCTATCTCAAAAAATTAGCATATTTCATCCGACCAATAAAAGAAAAGTGTTTTTTATTAAAAAAAAGTCAACCTTCAAATAATTCTGTTGAGTTATGCACTCAATACTTGGTCGGGAATCCTTTTGCAGAAATGACTGCTTCAATGCGGCGTGGCATGGAGGCAATCAGCCTGTGCCAATGCTGAGGTGTTATGGAGGCCCAGGATGCTTCGGTAGCGGCCTTAAGCTCATCCAGAGTGTTGGGTCTTGCGTCTCTCAACTTTCTCTTCCCAATATCCCACAGATTCTCTATGGGGTTCAGGTCAGGAGAGTTGGCAGGCCAATTGAGCACAGTAATACCATGGTCAGTAAACCATTTACCAGTGGTTTTGGCACTGTGAGCAGGTGCCAGGTCGTTCTGAACAATGAAATCTTCATCTCCATAAAGCTTTTCAGCAGATGGAAGCATGACGTGCTCCAAAATCTCCTGATAGCTAGCTGCATTTACCCTGCCCTTGATAAAACACAGTGGACCAACACCAGCAGCTAACATGGCACCCCAGACCATCACTGACTGTGGGTACTTGACACTGGTCTTCATAGGCATTTTAGCATTTCCCTCTCCCCAGTCTTTCCTCCAGACTCTGGCACCTTGATTACCGAATGACATGCAAAATTTGCTTTCATCCGAAAAAATGTACTTTGGACCACTGAGCAACAGTCCAGTGTTGCTTCTCTGTAGCCCAGGTTCAGGCACTCTCAACCTCTAGCTCGCTGTTTCTTGGTTCAAAAGTGGCTTGAACCTGGGGAATGCGGCACCTGTAGCCCATTTCCTGCACACGCCTGTACACGGTGGCTCTGGATGTTTACTACTCCAGACTCAGTCCACTGCTTCCGCAGGTCCCCCCAAGGTCTGGAATCGGTCCTTCTCCCACAATCTTCCTCAGGTCCGGTCACCTCTTCTCGTTGTGCAGCGTTTTTCTGCCACACTTTTTCCTTCCCACAGACTTCCCACTGAGGTGCCTTGATACAGCACTCTGGGAACAGCCTATTCGTTCACAAATTTCTTTCTATGTCTTACCCTCTTGCTTGAGGGTGTCAATGATGGCCTTCTGGACAGCAGTCAGGTCGGCAGTCTTACCCATGATTGCGGTTTGGAGTAATGAACCAGGCTGGGAGTTTTTAAAAGTCTCAGGAATCTTTTGCAGGTGTTTAGAGTTAATTAGTTGATTCAGATGATTAGGTTAAGAGCTTGTTTAGAGAACCTTTTCATGGAATGCTAATTTTTTGAGATAGGAATTTTGGGTTGTGAAGGACTTTTATGCAATTGCCTATATACTTCAGTGTAATTCTCTCCCTGCTATTCTTAATGTCTGTGTGTTATGGGGTCTGCCTCTAGCCCTGGATAATTGGATTACTTTCCCCTTTGTAGAGGCATCTGTAAAATCTGTTTTAACCAGATTGCCATGCTGCCAGTAAGGGACAATGACCTTTCAATGCTAAGTGGCTTGTGAAATACCTTTCCATTGTGTGATAACCCTATTAAAAGCCTTTCTATTATCAGTGTAAATGACTTCTGCCTGTCTCTGGTCTCCAGACAGTTCCATTGTTCTGTGGCTGGCTATTGTGTACATTGATTGACCCCCTGGCTTTTTGTCTGAATACACATCACAGCTATTCAAGCTTTGGGACCAATCTCTCTGAGACATTTCAAGTCCTCATTTGCATGGTTTTAAGAGGACCTGAGTGAAGACTGCATACTTTACAATGGACCAAAGGAAAGCGTTGTTGGCATGTTCCAAATCCTGTATAAAGTGTGCTGTGTACTTTCAATAAAGTGTGTCCTGTTTACATTCAGCATTAAGCCATGGCTCATGTGTGGATTATTCGACGATTCCAGGGATATTCCTAGTCGTGGAATATTGGGTGATTTCTTTTATGGGAGAAGAAGGGAATGCTTATGTTCTACTACCGTCACATGGGTTTTCATGAGCTGTATGCCAAAATCATCAATATTAAAACAAAAAAAAAGCTTGGACTACTTCAGTTGTGTGTAATGAATCTAAAATCTATGAAAAGTCTAATGTTTATCAGTACATTACAGAAAATAATGAACTTTATCACAATATGCTAATTTTTGAGAATGACCTGTATATATATATATATATATATATATATATATATATAAATGCTGCAGTGAGGGTTACAGTGGAGTTGATTTACTAAAACTAAAGAGTGCAACATGTTTTTTTTTTCTGGTTTAGAACTGAGCAGCCCAGATCCTCCTCTTCTTGGGTCCCTGGCTGGAGCTCCTGGCCCCTCCCTCCTGTTGAGCGCCCCCCACAGCAAGCAGGTTGCTATGCTAATTTTTTTGACTAAAACAGACTAATACATTTTAGTTGAATAAACAATGTTTTTTTCACTACAACAGTATATAATGAGTTTGGAAACTGTAGAGAAATGCTTAAATAATGCATTACAATTTAACTACACCCAATAAATTTTAGATGACTTTAGTCCAGTAAAATGTCCTGGAGATTTAGTCGAGTCAGTCGACTAAATACGACTAAAACAATTCCAGAAGACTAAAATGGGACTAAAGCTAAAATGCCATTTTAGTCCTAAGACTAATGCCGCGTACACACAACCGTTTTTCATGTCATGGACAAAAACAAAGTTTTTCTCAAAGTGATTCTTGTCAAGTCTGCCTGGCATACACACGATCGTGATAAAAAATGCTCAGCAAAGCCTGGTGACGTACAACACGTACAGCGGCACTATAAAGGGGAAGTTCCATTGGAATGGCGCCACCCTTTGGGCTGATTATGCTAATTTCCCGTCTCATAACTTGCTTCTGAGCATGCACGTTTTTTTCCCGTCATTAAAGCCCAAACACGACTGTTTTACACGACCAATTAAAAAAAAAAAATTCTCGTCATGAATAACGGTTGTGTACACGGCATAAGATTAAAACAAAATTGAAATTTGCTGCCAAAATTAACACTGGTTGCTTTGGTGGCAACCGAGTCGAGTTGCAGCTCCGTGTGTCCTTTCAGACATGGAGCTTCGGTTCACCCACGCTCCTTCTCTCTCCTGATTGGCTAACTGAGTTTGATTGACCAAATGCTCAAATAATACTTTAGCTCTGCCATCTGTACAGTACACCTCCTATGGACAAGTAAACATTTTTTATTTTTGCTATAGAGCTATTGATTTGGCAAAAATGTTATCAATACTTCAGATAACAAAGTCATATATCATTATGTTCCAACAAACAAGGATTTTTTTCTGTGACATAATCTTGCCCAAATTATTTTATATCCTTATGCTGTCCATCAAATAAAAATGTAGCAAAACTTAAAAAAATAAATCCTTTTTCTTGTTTGATTAATGTTAATTTAGATACAAAGGGCCAGATTCAGAGAGCCATTACGCCTGTCTAACTGGTGTTAGACAGGAGTACTTTCAAATTACGCGCGCCGTATCACTAGTTTGAATCCTCAAACCATGATACGGCGGCGTTGGGCTTCGATCTGACAGGCTTACGTCTTCGTACGCCTTCGGATCTACGCTGCAATCTTTTTGCGGCCGCTGGGTGGAGTTCGCATCGTTTTCAGCGTCGGGGTATGCAAATGAGCTTTTTCCAGCGATCCACGAAGTTACGAGCGTCGTTTATTTTTTGCGTAAGTCGTCCGGGAATAGGAATGTCCCTAAATGATGCTACTCAAAAAAAAATGACGTAACGACGTGATTTCGCGCAATGCACGGCGGGAAATTTCTGAACGGAGCATGCGCCGTGGGGACGCGCTTAATTTAAATGCCTCACGCCCCGTAATCGCGTAGTTTGATTCCGCCGGGAGAAATACACTACGCCGCCGTACCTTACGGGCCAAAATCTCTCTGAATTCCTCCTAGAGCCAGGTAAAGTACGGCGGCGTAGAGTATCTCTGATACTCTGCGGGAATCTAATTCTTTCTGAATCTGGCCCAAAGTATATATTTATTTTCTAATATTGGTCCCAATTAAAATGACACGAAAATCATTGCAAAAATATTCAGAAAATTATTAAACTTATTGTTTTTTCAATTCTCTCCTTTTTATTTATTTTGTTCATAAAAAAAAAAAAAACAAAGATTAAAAAATTGCAAAAAATAATAGGTACAAAAGAAGAAATAATAACAAGAAGGAGCATAATCATTAAGGGGTAAAGAGGAAGGCGTTGTTAGGGCTGATTAGGATAAACAAATGGTTAATAAGGGGTTAATTAGGAGCACATTTTATTTAACCGCTTGCTGACCGTATAGTGTCTCTCTCTCTCTCTTTCTCTCTCTCCTATTTATAATATATATACTATTTATATATAAATATATACTATATATATATACTATATATATATATATATATACTATGGCCCGGATTCACGTAGATCGTCTTTACGCTACGCCGGCACAACGTTGAGAGGCAAGAATGCTATTAACAAAGAATATGCTCTCAACGTTGCGTCGGCGTAGCGTATAGTTGTCGGCGTATGCCGACGTAAGTCAAAGTGGGCTCGAAGTGGGCGCGCTATATTAAAATGAAGTGTGACCCCATGCAAATGATGGGCTTAGCTTCAAAAAACGAACTGCGCATACGTCGTCTCTTGGACGCATTCCCAGTGCGCATGCTCACAGTCACGTCGAAATAGCTGCCTAAGATACGTCAATACACTGCCTACGACGTGAAAGTAACCTACGCACAGCCTTATTCACGTAGTACTATGTAAACGACGTAACATACGACGGCTGTTCCCTGGTCCATACCTTTTAAATGAGTTGCGCCACCTATATGGTGGAATAACTTTACGCTGGGCGTAACCCTTACGGGCGCAAGTATGTTTGTGAATCGGCGTATCTTATGCGTTTGCATATTTAAAATGGGAACGCCAGATGCGCCCAGCGTAACTATGCGCCCACAATACGCCAGCGTAGGCAAGTTACGTCGGGCAGCTGTAGCCTATTTTTCGACATATCTAGCTTTGGGAATCGGCGCATAGATAAGACGGCGCACATTTGTACTTACGACGGCGTATCTCGAGATACGTCGGCGTAAGGCTTTGTGAATCCGGGCCTATATATATTGGTGGAGACTGCATACAAGAGGTGGTTCCTCGGAAGAGCATGTGATGATCATACCTGTCGTTATCCTGCACTTCCGGGTCGGGGAAGGGGCAATGGGGAAAATATATAGATTATTTTTAGTAGTTTTCTAGCAAAAAAATATGTTTTATTCTGGAAAAATTAAGTCTGAAAAACATGGCAAGGTCCTCTTAAGGTGGTAACTGACAATTGCAGAACGAACGTCTGATGCTGTACACAAATACAATTTATGTCCTTCCCCCCCCCCACAAATAGAGCTTTCTATTGGTGGTATTTGATCACCTATGCGGTTTGAATTTTGTGCGCTATAAACAACAAAAGGGCTGACAATTTAAAAAAATATATACATTCTTTACTTTATGATCTAAAACAAATCCAATAAAAAAAAAATGTAAAAAACAAAATGTTTTCATCAATTTAGGTATCCTGCTATAAAATCCCAATAAGCGTATATATATTGATGTGTGGTTTGAACACTGTTTTCATATACGGGTGCTACTCACATGTGCGTTCGCTTTTTTTTTTTTTATTATTATTGTTTTTTTTTTTTTTATTATTATTAATTTTTACACACAAAAAAAAGGATCACTTTTATTCCTATTACAAGGAATGTAAACACATCCATTGTAATAGAAAACAGGTCCTCTTAAATATGAGATCTGGGGTCAAAAACACCTCAGATCTCATATTTAGACTAGAAAAAAATAATAATCCACTGTAGTAGAGCCTTTATCTGTTGGCGGTTTGATTGAGGAGTGTAGGCCCAGCTCCCTTGTGGGATTGTATCCTCCACCAGGGCTGGACTGGGACAAAAATGTGTTCCTGGACTTCATACAGACTGCCCCACTTTAAATGTATACATTTCTGCCCCCCCCCCCAAAAAAAAATCACACCCACCAAAAGGCCCCCACATCCAGGGGCGGACTGACCATTGAGTCACTCGGGCACTGCTCAAGGGCCCCATGCCACTAGGGGGCCCCATCGGGATTGCCAGGCTCAGTAAAACCAGGGACAGTATGTAAATATCTGTGTTTTTTTTACATCTGTCCCTCATATGTCCGAAACTGCTTTTGATGTGAAAATCCAGAGATTTTAGCTGCCCCGACTCTGCACTTCCTCCTTGCGTGGTGACCATCTGTAAGCCCGGGGACCCCATAATCTTCTATTGCCCGGGGGCCCCATGAGTTGTCAGTCCGCCCCTGCCCACATCCATTATTGTATATCATGAGAGGGTGAGAGAGAGAGGGGTGGAAGTGAGAGAGAGGGGGTTTGAGGGAAAGAGGGTAAGAGGGGGTGGGTGAGAGAGAAGGGGTGAGTGTAAGAGAATGGGAGAGACAAGGGAGCTGAGAGACAGAGGGGCCTGAGAGACATCATAGGGGGGCTGAGAAACAGAGGCGGGGGCAGACAAAGCCAAGTAACTGTACGTTGCTTTGAATCTGTTCGCTGAACATCTGAATATCTGTTCGCTGGCAGCCCATGAATGCCTTGTGGAGAAGCAGAACGGGGAGATGACTATGTAAACAAGGCATTTCCAAGTTCTGCCTTGTGACAGGACAGTGATCTACTGCTCCCTGTCATCGGGAGCAGTGATCACTGTCGTGTCACTTGTAGCCCAGTCCCGTCCCCCCCACACTTAGAATCACTTTCTAGGACACACCTAACCCCTTAGAAACATGTCCGCTGGAAATCTGTCCGTCGGACATGTTCGATGGTTAGTACACGAAATCATGGGACCAAAATCCCGCGCATGCTCAGAATCAAGGCGACGCATGCTTGGAAGCATTGAACTTCATTTTTTCATCACATCGTTGTGTTCTACGTCACCGCGTTCTGGTCTGAGGGGATTTTGGTCCGATGGTGTGTACGCACATCAGACCAACAGACCACTTCAGCGTGGTCCGATGAAAACGGTCCGTCGGACATGTTTCCCCGGACATGTCTGATCATTTGTACGCGGCCTAGGAGTTCCATGAAAACTAATTTATTCAGGGAAGCCTATCCCACACCCACCTAACCACTGTCCCTGAGCCACCCCCATCAAATCATTCTCTGCAGCTATTACCTTTTGTATCACCACCCCCTCCCTTTAGAATGTAAGCTCTAGGAACCGGGCCCTCCTGTACTGGGCAGAAACAAATGTACTTTAGACTATTTTCTCTTGTGAACAATTGTTAATTGGTTGTATTCAGTGGCAATGGTTGGTATTGGTATTGGTTGGTATTTTTGGAGCAATGGTTGGTCCGTCTCTCAGTGTCAAACACCCCACTCAATCCCCCCCCCCCCCTAGTTCGGTCGGACGATAAGCAAACACTGCACTTATGCAATTTAGATTGCGGGCCTGCGTCTCCTCCTCGATGTCAGTGTCTCCTGCTCAGTGTCTACTCCTCGGCGGCTACCCCTGCGTCTCCTCCTCCTCCTCGGCAGCCAATGCGATCACTTCTCCTCACGGCCAAACTGTATTGGACCACCCAATCCCCCCCCAACAAACAGTGCACTTACCCCATCTAGATCGCGGGCCTGCGTCTCCTCCTTGGTGTCTCCTGCTCGGCGTCTTCTCCTCGACTTCTACCTCTGCGTCTCCTCCTCCTCGGCAGCCAATACGATCACTTCTCCTCACGGCCAAATTGTATAAATGGGCCATCCAATCCCCCCCAGTTTGGTTGGATGATCAGCAAACAATGCACTTACCCCACTCAACCCCCCCCCCCACCCCCGTTCGGTCAGACGATCAGCAAACACTGCACTTATGCCATTTAGATCGCAAGCCTGCGTCTCCTCCTCTGTGTCGGTGTCTCCTGCTCAGCGTCTCCTCCTCAGCAGCTACCCCTGCGTCTCCTCCTCGTCGGCAGCCAATACGATCACTTCTCCTCATGGCCAAACCGTATAAATGGACCACCCAATCCCCCCCCCCCTCCAACAAACAGTGCACTTACTCCATCTAGATCGCGGGCCTGCGTCTCCTCCTCGGTGTCTCCTGCTCAACGTCTCCTCCTTGGCGGCTAACCCTGCGTCTCCTCCTCCTCGCCAGCCAAACTGTATAAATGGGCCACCCAATCCCCCCCAGTTCGGTTGGACGATCAGCAAACCGTGCACTTACCCCATCTAGATCGCGGGCCTGCTTCTCCTCCTCGGTGTCTCCTGCTCGGCGCCTACTCCTGCATCTCCTCCTCCTCGGCGGCAAATACGATTGCTTCTCCTCACGGCCAATTGGGTCTCAGGACTCGATTCCTGATTGACTGGGAGGAGAATTGGGAAGACAATAGCTCATATTAATTTGCTAATTTGACACAACTGGGTGGGCTCAGGGCGCAGTCCTCTGTGCCTCGAGCCCACCCCTTTTTTAAATCCAATTTGAGCTTCAGGCTGTAATCATGTACTTAAAAAAACAAACAAAAAAACATTAAAAACCATGCGTCCGGCACCCTGCATGTTGATTAGGGGCCGGCGCATGGTGTAGGGGGGCGGAGCCACTGCGCCCTGTATAGATGGGCCGCCACTGGTCGTATTTATCATTGGTTACATTAATTTGCAAATTTCCTAGAATTCTTGCAATGTAAAACCTAAGCTCACCAGCTCTATTTAGTGGGCAATATGCTGTATTTCACTACTGCCCCATAATAAAAACAACATTTGTTCACAAGAGAAAATAGTCTAAAGAACATTTGTTTTTTTCTTTGTTTTTTATAAATAGACCCCTTTGGGTAACCGATTGATTTGACTTTTTTTTTTACTTGTTTTTAGCATTGATAGTCAATTCTGTAAAACGTACTGTAAAGCATTGAGCTTTCGGCCCTAAAAAAGGAATGATAGGTTTTATTTTTTAAGCCTTTTGAATGAGGGGGTTTGTTTTTGGATTGTACTGTTCTTTTTATCCTTTTATACACTGCCTGTCTAGTAAAATATCGCAGTGGCCCTGAATATTTGGACTTTTTTCTTTTCACAGATGGGGTTTCGGTAAACATCTCAGTACAAGGATGCAGTAGTGCAAATGCTTGCAAAAATGACTTTAGTGAATCTGCCGCTACAAGAATGGTTGATGTAGTAGAGAACGAATGCTATATCCCTACAGACACTCTGCCTGAGAAAAAAAAGCCAGAACAATGATCTGTCATTGGTCAGAAAATCAAATCCAGCCCACATTGAAATTAGCAATGTGAAAGTTTGATGATTTGTATTGATTACTGAAGTTATTGTCATTTGTTGAAATTAAATAATCTTAAAAAATGTATCTTTAATTGATCATTGGATGTCAATTTCAATGTGATTCAAAGGGAGTTCCGATGTTTGCCATGCAGTACTGGAGCGCTGGGTTCATTTATTCCTCTGGATTAAAGTGTATCTGGTGCAATCCTGCACTTCTGCCTGCAGGTGGCGCACGCATGTGATAATTCACAGCAGAAGCCTATCTGCGGGTGCCAGGCACTTGATGTCCTCCGGCACCTGCCGATCGCCAGTAAAACACAGAGAACTGAGATATGTAAACATGGCATATCTCAGTTCTGACAGGGGGTAAGGGATCGGTTATGTGCCTCTGCAAAGCAATACTAGTATCGATCTCTTCCCCTAGTGAAAGCAGCACACAGTGTACACAAAAACAATGGCTAGGCACACAGTTAACCCTTTGATTACCCTAGATTTTTAACCCCTTCCCAGCCAGTGTCATTAGTACAGTGACAGTGCATATTTTTTAGCACTGAATTAGGCTGCTTTCACATTGGCAGCAGAGCCACGGTGGTGGTATAGCAGCGAGATTTTTAGCGCTGCTATACCGTCATATTTACTGCGGTATTCGGCTGCTAGCGGTGCGGTTTAAACCCCTGCTAGCGGCCGAAAAAGGGTTATTACCGCCCGCA
The DNA here is from genome assembly GCA_029574335.1 of Rana kukunoris. Classification (NCBI taxonomy): domain Eukaryota; kingdom Metazoa; phylum Chordata; class Amphibia; order Anura; family Ranidae; genus Rana; species Rana kukunoris. Next base: position 63,765,672 of record CM056054.1, read on the forward strand.
ATGCGCCTTTGTAGAGGCGCATTGCGGGCGGTATTACCGCGGTTTCCCATTGATTTCAAAAGATGCGGCTAGCAGGACTTTTGGAGCGGTCCTGCTAGCGCACTGATTTAGTGTTAAGCCTTCGGGCTTTCACATTGAACACTACAGGGCAGTTTTTTTTTCATGCGGTATAGCAGCGCTATTTTTAGCGCTGTACCGCATGAAAAACGCCTCAATGTGAAAGGGGCCTTAGCGTCACTGGTTCCCACAAAGTATCAAAAGTGTCAGTTAAGCCTCGTACACACGATCAGTCCACCCGATGAGAACAGTCCGGACCATTCTCATCGGTTAACCGATGAAGCTGACTGATGGTCTGATGTGCCTACACACCATCGGTTAAAAAAACAATTGTAAAACACAACGACGTGCTAAAAAAAATGAATTTCAATGCTTCCCAGCATGCGTCAACTTGATTCTGAGCATGCGTGGATTTTTAACCGATGGTCGTGCCTACTAACGATCGGTTAGGTCGGTCGATCGGTAAGGCGTCCATCGGTTGAATTTTAAAGCAAGTTGGCTTTTTTTTAACCGAAGGTTTATTAACCGATGGGGCCTACACATGATCGGTTTTGACCAGTGAAAACGATCCATCAGACCGGTGTCCTCTGGTTAACCGATCGTGTGTAAGCGGCCTTAGTGTCTGATTGTCCACCACAATATCGTAGTCCAGAGATAAGTCACTGATGGCTGATATTACTACTATAAAAAATAAATAAAAATATAGCCCAGAGTTTCTAAACGCTATAACGTTTTAATCGATATACGCTTATTGGATTTTTATTTTACCAAAAAGATGTAGCAGAATACATATTTGTCTAAATTGATAAAGACATTGGGCCAGATTCACATACAATTAGATCAGCATAGAGTATCAGAGATACACTAAGCCGCCGGATTTTACCTGGCTCTAAGTCGAATACAGGAATATTTCGGCCCATAAGATACGTCGGCGTAGTGTATTTCTCATGGCGGAATCGAAATATGCGATTAGGGGGCGTGAAGCATTTAAATTAGGCGCGTTCCCGTGGCGATCGAACTGCGCATGCTCCGTTCTGAAATTTCCCGCCGTGCATTGCGCGAAATTAAGTCGAAACGTCATTTTTTTTTTTGGTAGCGTAATTTACGTACATTCCTATTCACGGACGACTTGCGCAAAAAAAAAAAAAATTGAAAATTCGACGCGGGAACAACGGCCATACTTAACATGGGCAGTCTATAGACTGAATAATAGCAGCTTTAATTTTACGCCGGAAAAAGCTGACTAGCGACGACGTTAGAGAATGCGACGGCCGATCGTAACTTTGTGGATCGCCGTAAAATGCTATTTTGCATACCCGACGCGGAAAACGACGCAAACTCCACCCAGTGGGCAGAAAAAGATTGCAGCGTAGATCCTACGGCGTACGAAGACGTAAGCCTGTTGGATCGAAGCCCGAAGCTGTCATATCAGAGTTTGAGGATTCAAACTAATGGTACGATGCGGGAAATTTGAAAGTATGCCAGCGTTTTAGGAGATACACTGGCGTACTCGTTCTGTGAATCTGGCGATCGAACTGCGCATGCTCCGTTCAGAAATTTCCCGCCGTGCATTGCGCAAAATCACGTCGTTACGTAATTTTTTTTTGAATAGCGTCGTTTACGGACATTCCTATTCCCGGACGACTTACGCAAAAAAAAAAAAAAAATTTGAAAGTCGACGCGGTACGACGGCCATACTTAACATGGGCTGCATAACGTTAGACCAGCTAATAGCTGGTTTAACTTTACGTAGCGAAAAATGACGTACGCGATTGCGAACGACGCTCGAAACTTCGTGGATCGCCGGAAAAAGCTAATTTGCATACCCCGACGCTGAAAACGACGCAAACTCCACCCAGCGGCCGCAAAAAGATTGCAGCGTAGATCTGAAGGCGTACGAAGACGTAAGCCTGTCAGATCGAAGCCCAACGCCGCCGTATCATGGTTTGAGGATTCAAACTAGTGATACGGCGCGCGTAATTTGAAAGTACTCCTGTCTAATAGTGATGAGCGGAATACGCCATATTCGATTTTGCGATATTTGGCGAATATTTCGAAGAATATTCGCGAATATTCGTTAATATCGAATATTCGTGATATTTTATAAGAAAAAAAAAATTGTGAAATTTCGCATTAGCATTTTTTTTATAAAATATCACAAATATTTGATATTTACGAATATTCGCTATATTTTATAAAAAAAATAAAAATTGCGAAATTTCGCTAATGCGAAATTTCGCTAGTGCGAATGCGAAATTGATTGCGAAATTGATTGCGAAATTTGAAAAAATACGAATATTCGAAATATCGAATATTCGCCGCGATATTCGAGTTATTCGCGAATACTCGAATATGCAATATTCGTTGCGAATATTCGCAATGCGAATATTCGTGAGCAACACTACTGTCTAACACCAGTTAGACAGGCGTAATCGCTCTGTGAATCTGGCCCATAGTATTTACAAACTATGTGATAGATTTAGGGACTTTTTATTTTTTAAAACCATAGGATATTTTTATGGCATTTTTATTTATTTATTTTACTAGTAATGTCAGCGATCAGCAATTTTTTGGCGGTACTGCGACATTGTGCCGGACAAATCTGACACTAAGCGACACTTTTTGGGGACCAGTGACACCAATACAATGCTAAAAAATAAAAATGTACTCATCTCTGTACAATGACACTGGCAGGGAAGGGGTTAACATCAGGGGCGATCAAAGGGTTAAATGTGTTCCCTATGAGTGCTTTCTAACTGTAGGGGGAATGCTTTGACTAAAGGAAAACAGAGATCCGTGTTTCTGGCAAGCAGAAACATGAGATCTCTCTTTTCTTTCCCAGCAGAACGGCGGTATGCCTTGTTTACATAGGCAGACCACCGTTCTGTCTCTCTGCAAACGATCGCCTGGTTTATGGAAGACATTGTGCCTGCCGAGGCCCACTGATTGTCTCCCACTGTGTCCAATCACAGCGGGAGTGGGGCTACGCAAGTGCCCCTGAGCCAAAAGAAGAAGATTACATACAGGTACGTGGGGCGGTTTTTAAAAAGTTAAATCACCAACTATATATAAAAAAAAAAAAAAGACAAAACTTTTATTAACCACTTAAGGACCGGACCAATATATGCTGCTAAATGACCAAAGGTGTTTTTACAATTCGACACTTTAACAGACAGTCGCGCGACGTTGCTCCTTTTTTTCCCACAGATAGAGCTTTCTTTTGATGGTATTTGATCACCTCTGCGATTTTTATTTTTTGAGCTATAAACAGGAATAGAGCGACATTTTTGAAAAAAAAAATCAATATTTTTTACTTTTTGTCATAAGAAAAATCGAATAAACTAAATTTTAGTCAAACATTTAGGCCAAAATGTATTCAGCCACATGTCTTTAGTAAAAAAAATGCAATAAAAAAGAATTAGCTACCTAGCGGCAAAAGTGACACTAATACAGCGATCAGAAAAATGATCGCTTAGTGACACTGGCAATAGGGGGTTAAAGGGTTAACTAGGGCGGTGATCAAGGGGTTAAAACTTTATTAGGGGGGAGTACGGGCTACCCTGAACCTAACACTAACTGCCTGTCACACTAACTGTCACACTGACACTAAATGCAGTGATCAGTAAATATATGATCACTGCAATCTGTGACAGTGTGACAGGGGGGGTGATCGGAAGGGGTTAAATGTGCCTATGTGTGTGGTGTCAGTGTAGTGTTGTGCAGACTTACTGTGACTCTTCTCTCCTCTCGGCGGATTGAAAATACCACCGAGAGGAGAGCTCACATCACTTCCTCTGCCTATATTTACATTACATAGGAAGAGGAAGTGACACGGCGGGGAGGACGCGGATTGGCTGGGAGCGATCCGGAGGGGACGGACAAAAACGAACAGCTGCCCCCTCAGCACGGATCGCTCCGGGAGGTAAGACGACCGCCGCACGCAGCGGAGGGGGTCCCGATCGCCCCCCCGACCCGCAACAAGGCAGGGACGTACATGTACGCCCATGTGCCTGTACGTGCCATTCTGTGGACGTACATAGTCGTGCGGCGGTCGTTAAGTGATTAACATCATGATACTAAAAAAATCACCCTATGGGCTACATACACACAGACAGTATATGTGTACATGTGTAAAATCAATTGATAAACCACCACTAGTACTCCAAAGGGAGTGCCAAATGTACACATAAATCCCAACTCTGTTGGTCAATACCCATAGTGAGTATACAATACAAATTACGCACAAAAAACAGTTGCATACCTCCCAACATTTTGAGATGGGGAATGAGGGACACCTACTTGCAAATGTATGTATATGACATGCCCCCTGCCACACCCCCTTAAAGGACACTTAACCCCAAAAAAGGTTAATTAAATCCACAAGGGCCTTTTTTTTTACCACTACTATTTCTTTATATTGGATTCTAAAATATCCAAATTGAGCCATTTATAATTTGGATGAAAAGTTTATCACTGGAAAACACTTTTTGAAAGATAAAAAGTGCATTTTATATACAACTATATAGATCAGACCAAAATGAGGGACAAATGAGAAGGAATCAGGGACAGAGGGACATTGCTCCAAATCAGGGACAGCCCCGCGAATTCAAGGACAGTTAGGAGCTATGCAGTTGTACAACAAAAACATGATAGGATGAGTGCCTTCAAGTCAGATGACCTGCAAAGATGGGCCCAGGAATGCACAAGGGATAAAGGTAGGCTGTCCCAAAGAGTCAAACTGTCAAAATTATTAAATATTTTTTTTTCAATCAGATGTACAAGTGTGCTAATTACCGTAGTGATCAGCCAATTAAGAAAATTATATTATGATGTTTAAAGCGGAGTTCCACCCAGGAAAACATTTGGCCATATATCCTAAAAAAATAAAATCTATATATTTTTTTTTTAATACTCACCAGAATTACCTGTTGCTATGCGGAAGTCCGTAATCTGCCTCTTCCCCACTGCGGTGTGTTTTCTTCTGCTTCTTCTCCTTGTGAATGGGGCGCGCTGCTTTCTGGGAACTGTGTGTGTTCTCAGAGAGCAGCCGCCCATTCACAAGCCAGCGTGAGACTCACGCAGGCGCAGTAGGAAATGGGCAGTGAAGCCGTACGTGAATGGCGGCGCAGGACCCGGAGCGATTGTGGAACCAGCATCGGGGGGGGGCCATCAGCGCGGGCAAGTAGGACTAGGTAAGTGTCCTTATTAAAAGTCAGCAGCTACACTGTTAGTAGCGAGTGGAATTCCGTTTAAGCGGCGTTCCACCGAAAAAAAGTCAGCAGCTACAAATACTGCAGCTGCTGACTTTTAATATTAGGACACTTACCTGTCCTGGGCGCCCGCGATGTCAAGTTCAAGTTCACCAAGGAGGGTCTGTGGCACAGACTTTTCCTCAAGTTCACCAAGGAGGGTCTGTGGCAGAGACTTTTCCTCAAGTTCAAGTTCACCAAGAAGGGTCTGTGGCAGAGACTTTATCCTACAAAGGTTCGAATGATACTCCGGCTGCCAGGTCAGCGAGAGAGGCCTGTCCGGGTACACTAAACCCACTCACATAGGAGTGCTACAGAAAGTGTTACATATGGGAACAGGACTGTTTTAAATACTACGCCTGAATCTGCTGTTCTCCTTCTTCCTACAAACTCTATCCCTTTCATCACCAGTTTATTGTTTTTACCCGGCTGGGTAATAAAGAGCACAGCAAAGACACTTGTTGCGGACATTCTTTTAATATTGCTATACGCACCATTCACCCCTAGGAATTCGGAGAGCCACGAGGTAAATGTGCCACCCAAAACAACCAGCAGCTCCTCCGGGGGTAATGCTACACTACTAAAGTGATCTTTTCCCTCCAGGAGTCCAAAGGAGTTTTTATAAAGCTCCACCCCCTTGGTTTGGCTCCAGTGAGGCAAGGGGAAACAAGGAGAACGCTGCAGATGTAGACATCTCCGACTTAGGATCTCCAAACTACTCAGCCCGAGCAGATTATTACTGTCTGGTGACGGAACCTGATGTTTAGAGGAATGAGGGAAGAGACTGTATAACATGTACAAATAAAAACAGCAAGTCTAAAGACCTTGGTGTGGACATGGCAAGAAATGGAAGGATCAGAGTATTTTTTGAAACAAGCAGAGACATTGGTAACCAATGGTGGCCAATGTTGGTTAGGTTTCTCTTAATGCAATCAAGGAACAGTAACTGTATGACACGGGGTAGAATTCACAATACCAATGCTTACTGTACAATACTTTATATCATTTTATGTCTGTCTGACTGTTCTGCGGTGTAACAGCAATAATAGGATTCTGCCGCATCAATCAGGGATATGAACGGGGCTGTCTTAATTGCACCATGGGCCCCTGGGCAAAATAATGCAGTGGGCCCCTACTAGCCTGCCCCAATTTACGCACTTACTCTGAAGAATTAAAGTATAAATAGTTGATAGGATTAAATATATATTTATTAGTGAGAAGTGACCTCAAAGCAAGCGTGAAAGAGGACCTGGTTGATGGAGAGTGTGATGAAGTTGAAGCATTATGGGTGGAACTGCATACAGATGTGCGTAGTTCAAAGCTAATCATTGGAGTTTGTTATAGACCACCCAATGTTAATGAGGAGGTGGAGACTCGGCTCCTTGCACAGATGGAAAGGGCTGCAAGGGCAGGGACGGTGATAATAATGGGGGATTTTAACTACCCAGAAATTGACTGGAATAATGGAATTTCTGGGACAGTTAAAGGACAAAAATTTAAAAACCTATTGCAGGACAATTTTATGGTCCAGTTTATTGAGGCCCCAACTAGGAATGATGCTCTGTTGGACCTGGTAATCTCAAACCATGCAGAGCTCATTACTAATGTTCAGATAAAGGAACACCTGGGTAGCAGTGATCATAACATGATTTCGTTTAATGTAAACTATAAGCAAGAAATACATACAGGAAAGATAAAAACACTTAATTTCAAGAGAGCAAATTTTAAAAGCATGAGGACTGCTCTCCAGGGCTTGGACTGGGAGGGAATATTGGCACCGATGAACACAGAACAGAAATGGGAATTCTTCAAAAAGACTCTTTGGAACCTCACTGCAAAGTATATTCCCATGGGCAATAAGTTTAAAAGGCTAAAGATAAAACCTATGTGGCTCACGGTCAAAGTTAAAAAAGCTATAAACAATAAGAAAATAGCTTTTAAAAAATATAAAAATGAAGGAACACTAGTGTCGTTTAAATGTTACAAAGAATATAATAGAATATGTAAAAAGGAAATCAAGGATGCAAAAATTCCTTTTTCTGTTAAAAAAAAAGGATGCAAAAATTCAAAATGAACGACAGATTGCAAAAGATAGTAGGACAAACCCCAAAAAATTATTTAAATATATTAATAGTAAAAAGGTCAAGTCTGAGCATGTAGGCCCTTTACAAAATAATCTAGAGTGGGTGACTGAGGACATAGAGAAGGCAAATTTATTAAATGCTTTCTTCAGCTCTGTGTATACAATGGAGAATGGGGGAGCTCATGTCGATATAGGGGGTGGGAGTGACACAGCCCCAAATCCACAATGGCTCAAAAGTGATATGGTCCAGAAATATTTAGACAGAATAAAGGTGGATAAAGCACCTGGACCAGATGGCATCCACCCACGGATCCTAAAAGAATTGAGCTCTGAAATTTCAAAGCCACTGTATCTAATATTTAGGGACTCATTAATGACAGGAATAGTACCACTGGATTGGCATAAAGCCAATGTGGTGCCCATATTTAAAAAAGGAACAAAGTCTTTACCTAGTAACTATAGACCTGTTAGTTTAACTTCTATAGTTGGGAAGATACTGGAACGTTTAATAAAAGACCACGTGGATGAGTTCTTGCTGGAAACAAACTATTTAAGCAGCAGACAGCATGGATTCATGAAAGACAGAAGTTGTCAGACAAACCTGATTTCCTTTTATGAAGAGGTAAGTAAAATCCTGGACAGAGGCGTAGCAGTGGATGTGGTATACTTGGATTTTGCAAAAGCGTTCGATACAGTTCCCCACACACGGCTCATGTGTAAGGTAAGGTCTACAGGATTAGATATATCAGTTTGTAAATGGATAGAAAACTGGCTGAAAGACAGAATTCAGAGAGTTGTGGTTAATGATTCTTACTCTGAATGGTCCAAGGTTATCAGCGGTGTACCCCAAGGTTCAGTGTTGGGTCCCTTACTTTTCAATATATTTATAAATGATATTGGGTCTGAGATCAAAAGTAACATTTCTGTTTTTGCAGATGACACCAAGCTATGCAGTGGAATAATGTCCTTGCAGGATGTCTCCAATTTACAAGCCGACCTCAATGCTCTGTCTAATTGGGCGACTAAGTGGCAGATGAGGTTTAATGTTGATAAATGTAAAGTTATGCACTTGGGGGCTAAGAATATTCATGCATCATACATGCTAGGGGAGTACAACTGGGGGATCTGTAGTGGAGAAGGATCTGGGTGTTTTAGTTGATCATAAGCTCAATAATGGCATGCAATGCCAAGCTGCGGTTTCCAAAGCGAGCAAAGTCCTTTCTTGTATTAAGAGAGGTATGGACTCCAGAGATAGAGATATCATTTTGCCCCTGTACAAATCATTAGTAAGACCTCATCTGGAATATGCAGTCCAGTTTTGGGTACCAGTTCTCAAAAAGGATATCGGAGAACTGGAGAAAGTGCAGAGAAGGGCAACCAAACTGATAAGAGGCATGGAGGAGCTCAGCTATGAGGAAAGATTAGAGAACTGAATTTATTCACTCTTGAGAAGAGGAGAATAAGGGGGGATATGATCAACATGTACAAATACATAAGAGGTCCATATAGTGAACTTGGTGTTGAGTTATTCACTTTAAGGTCAACACTGAGGACAAGGGGCACACTTTACGTCTGGAGGAAAAGAGATTTCACCTCCAAATACGGAAAGGTTTCTTCACAGTAAGAGCTGTGAAAATGTGGAACAGACTCCCTCCAGAGGTGGTTCTGGCCAGCTCAGTAGATTGCTTTAAGAGAGGCCTGGATCCTTTCCTAAATGCACATAATATAACTGAGTACTAAATTTTGTAGGTAAAGTTGATCCGGGGTAAATCCGATTGCCTTTCGGGGGATCAGGAAGGAATTTTTTCCCCTCCGGTAGCAAATTGGATCATCGCTCTGCTGGGGTTTTTTGCCTTCCTCTGGATCAACTGTGGGTATGGAGTTGGGTGTATGGGAGGATGTACTGTGTTTTACTTTGTTTTATTTTTTATTTTTTTATGGTTAAACTGGATGGACTTGTGTCTTTTTTCAACCTGACTAACTATGTAACTATGTAACTATGTAATTAGTACTTTCAATAAAATATATATTTTTATTTAAATTTTTATTGAATGGTATACAGCAGATACAATAAAAGGGTAACTTTGCCAAAACATATAGGGCCAGATCCAGGTAGAGTTAGGCTGGAGTATCAGTGATACGCCAGCCTAACTGTCACTTTGAGCTGGCGTTTCTGTTTTCTGTAAGCAGAAAACAAGAAACGCAGTTTTTGAGTTCCTATACGAGCGGCGTAATTGTATTTCGCCGTCGTATCGGAACTGCAATTTTAAAAATGGCGCTCGGGGCGTTCCCGCTGATTAACGCCGAAAATATGTTAATCAGCGAGAATCGGCAATTCACGATCGTACTCGGGCCCGACGCAGTGACTTTCCGACGTTTCCGTAAGTGATACGCGGCGTAAAGAAGAACATGCCCCCTAGGTGGAGTATCCTATGTTAAGTATGGCCGTCGTCATCGCGTCAAATTTAAAAAGTTTAGCGTAGTTTGCGTAAAACGTCCATGAATGGGGATTGACGTCATTGACGTTCACTGACAGAATTTGGAGCATGCGCACTGACAGTCAACGCATGCGCAGTACGTTCGCCGTGGGATCGCGCCTAGTTTAAATATTACACGCCCCCTACCCGCCCAATTTGAATTCCGCCGGCTCATTTTCGCTATGCCGCCGCAACTTTAGGAGCAAGTGCTATGTGAATAACAGTACTTGCTCCTAAAGTTTCGGCGGAGTAACGTAAATGAGAAACGTTACTCCGAAATAAAGATTCGCTCTCCTACCTGAATCTGGCCCATAATCAGTAGATAACATCATTAGCATTACTAATACACCAGGGTATACTGTGTAAGGGTAGAGCACATACATGCGGTAACAACAAAAAAAAAGAAAAAAATTATGCTAATAAAAGAGTGCCCTGACCCTTCCAACCAGTCTATGTTAAAGGCAGTCTCTCTATTCAATAAAATACATTTTAAACAATATAAAAAGCATTCCATACATAAAAGACTAATCAACACAAAGGGGTGGCGGCAGAAGGGCACAGTACAGGAAGGCACAATACTGGGATCAGGAGGACAGAGTATAGGTTCCAGGACATTTAGAACACGGCTTGTCTGGGACAGCTTAGTAAAAAAAGTGTGACTGGCCCGGCAAATCCTGGACAGTTGGCAAGTATGATGTAATGCAAGACAATCATGGGGCCTCCTTGCACCTGGGGCCCCTGGGCAGTGCCCATGCATTAAGACAGCCCTAAATACAAATATGTCAAATAGAAGTAAAACTACATAGGCAAAAACTAAAGTCAAAGGGCCAGATCCACAAAGCCTGTCCTATCTTTCTGCCAGCGTAGCATATAGTCTTTACGCTACGCCGCCGTACGTTAGGAAGGCAAGTTCCGTATCCACAAAGAACTTGCGTCCTAAGTTACGACGGCGTAGCGTAAATGGAGATACGCCGTCGTAATGCTTCAAGGATCTGGCCCAAAATATCTATATTTAGGAGTTCCTACCAACCAATTTTTCCAATATCTCCTTAGTTTGCCCCTTACTACTCTCTTTAGAATTCAATAATGAAAAAAACCCTGTTCTAAAATACACTACAGAACCTTCATATGTGATGAAAATAGATCAATGTGCCAGGTATGGATTTGTTTTTGATAGAAGCACCAAGAGTAGTGTAGGTCCACGGAGGATTAAGCTGTGAAAAATATGAGGGTGCTGCAATAGCTGATATGGCAAGTGGAGGACAAAGTCAGTTTGGGGCCTCATTGTACAGAAGTCTCTAGCCTCCCATGTCTCAGGTTCAGTATTGATATTCATTACATGGTCATGCCTTGTTGGGATATTCCTTTCCTTTATAAGCCATTAGATATTAGCTGGCTCCTTCTGGCCACCTGATGTTGTAGTACTCGTAGTTAGACCACCCATAGCTAAGGCTGGTAACAGCCCTGCTCCTATTATTATAAGTTAAGCCTCGTACACACGATCAGATTTTCTGACAATTGTGCGATGGTAGGGTTTTGTCAGATAATCCAACCATTTGTACGCTCCATCGGACAATTGTTGTCGGAATTTCCGACAACAAATGTTTTATAGCATGCTCTCAAATTTTCCGACAACAAATGTGTGCTGTCTAATTATCCGATCATCTGTTTCTACTGTTAAAAAAAAATTATCCGATCATCTGTACACAAATCCGTCGGAATAAAATCAAAAGTACAAACACGCATTCCCCGAACCAATGCTAACCCTCAGACAATAGCAGAAGTTGCCCAAAGGGTGGCGCTAAAGAGCTGAAAAACAACGTAGTTTTGTGTATGTTGGCTGAAAAAGTTCTGCCGTCTGTATGCATACAAGTTCAAGGCCAACGCCCTTCGCACAAAATTATACGGATTTGTCAGTTGGAAATCCGATTGTGTGTATGAGGCTTTCCATGTTTGCTAACTGTACACCAACAATTTAGCACTATTTTAAACCAGGTTTTAATTCACACACCTAGGATACACATTTAACCCCTTCCTCACCCCCTAGGGTTAACCCCTTCAATGCCAGTCACATTTATAAAGTAATTATTGCATATTTATAGCACTGATTGCAGTATAAATGTGAATGGCGCCAAAAATGTGTCAAAAGTGTCCGATGTGTCCGCCATAATGTCGCAGTCCTAATAAAAATCACAGATCGCCGCCATTACTAGTAAAAGAAAAAATAATTATGTCCCCTATTTTGTAAGCCCTATAACTTTTGCGCAAACCAGGCGCTTATTGCGATTTTTTATTTTTTACCAAAAATATGGAGAAGAATACGTATCTGCCTAGACTGAGAAAAAAAATGTTTTTTTTTTTTAAATTGGGATATTTATTATAGCAACAAGTAAAAAATATTGTATTTTTTTTCAAAGTTACGCCCTTTTTGTTTATAGGGCAAAAAATAAAAAACGCAGAGGTGATCAAATACCACCAAAAGAAAGCTCTATTTGTGGGGAAAAAAAGGACGCCAATTTTGTTTGGGAGCCACATTGCACTACCGCGCAATTGTCAGTTAAAGCGACGCAGTGTGGAATCGCAAAAACTGGCCAGGTCTTTTAGCTGCCTAAAGGTCCGGGTCTTAAGTGGTTAAAAATGTATATAAAATTCCCTGAGAACTTGATATCTTTTCCTAGTTAAGGGGAATGTTTTATTACAGGATTTAATTGTATATCCTATTCTTGGCGTGAAGCTAGAAGACCACTGATGTCTCCATAGAGAGGACCTTGTTGTCACTACTGTCACATAAGGGACTTGTCAGTACATATACACATGGTTAGGACACATGTTAATACATAAACACCTATTACACATCCCTACACACACCAGAAGAGGAAGAAGTAGCCATAGAGCCCCTTCCAGCCTTACAAATGTGGCCTGGGCATCCAAGTGGTCAGGAAAGGATTAAATAAAAGAGGAAGCAATTCAAATGTAAATATACCAATTTTTTATTGTGTGTTTTATGAAAGTATAATTATAGATCTATACACATTTTTTCCATTTCCAACTATAAATACTCTGAATAAACCAAGAGTCCTTTGGTAAAATCAATTGGCCAGAAGTGAAGATCTAGTGATCGTCTCGCCCATTCGCTGACACACTTTTGACCAAGAGATTTTTAAGCCTGCCCACCATGTCAAGGTAGACTCTTCTAGGGCAGGACCTACACTAACTACACTAAGCTACCCTTCTGGATGCTAGTCATCCTTTTTCTAATGTTGGGTGTATGTTTGTAGTACGGCCTCACCCTATAAGCTGTAGCTGTACATCGGCTCCTTTAAATGGGATAGCAGGCGCGTGCCCGGGGGTAACGATGATCGTGGCCAGCGGTCGCGATGACCGTGGACCACGTGCGATCATGGGCACGAGAGGCAGAACAGGGGTGTGTGTGCTTTTTATCTATTACAAGGGATTTTTACATTCCCTGTAATAAGAATAAAAGTGATCATTTGTTTTTTTAAAGGGACAGTGTAAAAATAAAAATAAAAAAGTAAAATAAATAAGAAAAAATGTAATAAAATTGTAAAGTGCCCCATCCCTCCGTGCTCGAAAGCGAACGCATATATAAGTTGCGCCCCCACATAGGTAAACAGTGTTCATGTGAGGTATCGTTGTGATCGTTTTAGCGAGAGCAATTACTTAAAACTGGTAACCTGCAGACATTTTTAAACGTTGCTTATGGAGATTTTTAAGTGTTAAATTTTGTCGCATCAATTTACTCGGTGTAACATTATCCTTCACAATATAGAAAAAAATTGGGCTATCTGAAAAAAATTAAATATTGGGCCAGATTCAGAGAGATCTGCGTAACTTTTGGCGGGCGTAGCGTATCTCATTTACACTATGCCGCTGTAACTTACAGAGGCAGGTACCCTATTCAGAAAGAATTTGCGCCGTAAGTTACGTGTAAATGGGCCGGCATAAGCCCGCGTAATTCAAAGTAGGTGGAAGGATGGCGTGATCCATGTAAATGAATCGTGACCCCACGTAATTGTGCACTGCAATTTCAGCCATACAGTTTGTATGGCTTAACTCACATTGGATTTGCACAGAAAAGGTGCAGGGACTTTTTTCCCGCACTGGAATTGGATCACAATTGGTGTTCATACCCATGCTATCCAATTCCTGTCCGAATCCACATTTCGCACTGCGATCTGTGAACCGATCTGGGGCTGTCATACATTTTTTTTTTTTTAATTCAGTGTTATGAAAAAAAATCCAGCTTCCACCATCCCCATAGCCGGCCAGTCACACACCTTTTTTGTTAGATGGTCTGAGAGCCAGAGGCTGCATCATGGTGAAGGGACTCCCCTTCGGCAGTATTGGTCTTTGAGCCTTTACCCGAGCACCAGAGGCTGCATCAGGGTGAAGGGACTCCCCTGGTGGTAATTGTCTGGAGCAGGGCTCAAGTCCTGCAGGAACACATGGGAACGGCATTCCTGTACGTTTCCCACAGCAGGAACGTCGTTCCCTTTTGCATCCCTCCCTCCTACATGATGTGCCAACGTACCAACAGGGGTTGGTTGCGGGGGTTGTCAGGCAGGTGCCGCAGCATGGCATTCCTCCATGTGGGGAAAGTAACCGGGCAGCTCCTTCAGCCCGTGCGGCTGACCCGGCCGCCTATTAGGTTCAGCAGGGGCGGGAACTACCCAGCTGCCCGTGAGTGACACACTGCATCTGATCAAAGCCTGAGCGGGGAGGAGAGACGATCAGTGCAGAGAGACATTCTATCACTGCTTAGAGCAGAGCTGTGTTGTCGGCCGTTGTCAATCAAAGTTCCGCCTCCAATTAACCAGCATTGGACCAGTATGTCCATCATAGGAGCTGATCCGGGAGGCGGGACTTTAAATGACAGCGGCCGACAACACAGCTCTGCTCTAAGCAGTGATAGAACCTCTTTCTGTCTGCACTGATTGTCTCTCCTCCCGGTTCAGGCTTTGATCAAATGCAGTTCAACTTCTCAAGAGTTACAAGAAGTCAGCAGGTGCCTCACCAACATCTGGAATGCAACTTGTGAGTGGACTATCCTATTTCTACAGGTTTAGAGCCATGTACATATCTATCCCCAGCCTACTGTCAGGAAGCATGAATCAGACGTACACAGATATAAATGAAAGAAGAAGGTCTTTATTAAAAACCAAACAGCAAGGTTAAAGTCCAAACAGATGATCTATAGCCAGAAGGGTCCTCTGCCGGAGCCAGTGTCGATAGCCAGGGATGGAAGTCAGCCAAGCCGGAGTCAGTAGCCAAAGGGTGGTGAGACAAAGCCGGGGATCAGGAACCAGAAGGAACGTCCGTAGGAGCCAGGTCAGTAACCAGAACAGCAACACGATCACAGGAGGGTACAAGACAAGGACAAAGCAAGGGAATGCTGCAGCAGCCATGGTATATATGTGCTGAGCATTCAGCTCCTCCCAGAGGGAAGGAGGAGCCGCAGCATGTGGGAAGTTACAAGAAGCCCAGGAAGCAATATGGCCGCCAGCACATGTCAGTGATAAGAAGACTGCAAGGAGGTAAGACAATGACAGTACCTCCCCTTCAAGGGCCCCTCCTCCGCGGCGCAAAAAACGGCTTCTGGGGGAAGTGTGCGCGGAAGGCTCGGAGCAGAGCCGGAGCATGAACATCTGTGGAGGGGACCCAGGAACGCTCCTCTGGACCATAGCCGCGCCAGTGGACCAAGAACTGCAACCGACCGCGGACCAAGCGTGAGTCCAGGATATCGCTCACCTCATATTCTTCATGATCGCCCACATGGACAGGACGAGGCAGAGGTACCGAGGAGGTGAAGCGATTGCATATTAGTGGTTTCAACAGGGAGACGTGAAACACATTGGAAATTTGCATACCAGGTGGGAGCGCAAGGGCATAGGCAACGGGGTTCACCCTGTGGAGTACACGGAAGGGACCAACAAAGCGAGGAGCCAGCTTGGGAGTGGGCACACGGAGGTTGAGGTTGCGAGTGGACAACCATACACGGTCTCCGACCTGATAGGAAGGAGCAGGCAACCATCTGCGATCATCCTGGAGCTTCTGGCGCTGCGGAGACCTCGAGGGACCTCTGGATCTGTACCCATGAAGCACGTAGAGCCGAAAGGTGGTCCTCTACAGCCGGAATATCTTGGGGAGAGAATGACTCCGGTAACACGGCAGGTTGCAACCCATAATTGGCCATGAAGGGAGACGTCTCAGAGGAAGAGTTAACCGCCGTGTTCCTGGCAAACTCAGCCCATGGCAGAAGGTCAACCCAATTGTCCTGGTGATCGGAGACATAGCAACGAAGGAATTGCTCCAGAGCCTGATTGGATCGCTCTGCGGCCCCATTAGACTGAGGGTGGTAAGCTGAAGAGAAGGAGGGTCGAATCCCCAACTGGGAGCAAAAAGCGCGCCAGAACCTGGACACAAACTGACTCCCCCGATCCGAAACGATCTCCTTGGGCTAACCGTGCAACCCGGAAGACCTCCCTGGCAAATACTGTAGCCAACTCCTGCGCAGTGGGTAATTTCTTAAGTGGAACACAGTGGCACATTTTGGAGAACTGATCCACAATCATGAGAATGACCTATGGCCTCGGGACGCAGGAAGGTCCACAATGAAGTCCAACCCCAGGCGTGACCATGGGCGTTCCCCAGTGGTAATGGGTTGTAGGATGTGTCCCACCGGAAGGTGCCGAGGGGACTTGTTCTGGGCACAAACAGAACATGCCGCTACATATGCGGCAATGTCGGAGCAGAGAGAAGGCCACCAGAACAAACGTGAGACAGCCCAGGACAGCTGATTCTTTCCAGGATGCCCAGCGGTCTTGGAGTTATGGTAGGTTCGCAACAGCCGGGTACGCAACTCCTCAGGCACGAAGCACTTGCCGTTGGGTCTCCCAGCGGGAGCACCAGGTTGAGCCGCCAGAATTTGCTCCCCAAGGGGAGAGGTCAATTTGGTGCGGATGGCAGCCAAAATCAGATTTGGAGGTATGACCGGAGTCGGTATCGGTTCCTCCCTGGACAGCTCGGAGTACTGTGATAAGGCATCCGCCCTGACGTTCTTGGAACCGGGTAAATAGGAGACTACATAATTAAAACGTGACAGGAACAGAGCCCATCTGGCCTGACGGGGTGTCAATCTCTTGGCCTCCGAAAAATAAGTCAGATTCTTGTGGTCCGTCAGGATGAGAACCGGAACCACCAAACCCTCGAGCAAGTGCCTCCACTCCTTGAGAGCCTGCACAATGGCTAACAACTCTCTGGAGTAAAACCCACAGGGAAGCAGGGGACCCTCTGGTGTCCGACGCTGAGACAGAAGGGCGCCTACTCCCGTCTCAGACGCGTCCACCTCAAGGACAAAAGGCAACCCAGGATTGGGATGAGACAGTATAGGAGCCGACACAAAGGCAGATTTCAGAGCCTCAAAGGCCCGGATGGCCTCGACCGGCCAGACCTGGGAACTACAGCCCTTCCTAGTCAGATCCGTTAGAGGCTTGGCCATTGAGGAGAAGTCCCTGATGAACTTCCGATAGTAAAAAGCGCTGCAGGGAATGAAAACCACTGGGCTAGGGCCACTGTAGGACTGCCGAGACCTTCTCAGGGTCCATGGAGAACCCCTCCGCGGAGATGATGTAACCTAAGAAGGTTACCTGGGATCGGTGAAATTTGCATTTCCCAAGCTTACCGAAAAGGTTGTAGATCTATGGCACAATCGTAAGGGCGGTGCGGAGGCAAGGCAACAGCGCAAACCTTATCGAATACATCCAGGTACTCCTCGTATTCAGGAGGCAACCCAGAGTGCGAGGAGGCACACAACAACTTGACAGGCCCATGGATTCAACTAGCCCCACACTCTGGGGACCACGAGAGGATCTCGGCCGATCTCCAATTGAAAATCGGATTATGCTTTTGGAGCTAGGGGTTCCCCAAGACCACCGAATAGTGTGGAGACGAAATGACCTGAAAACAGGCCGACTCCTTGTGAAAGACCCCAATGGCTATCTCCACAGGAAGGGTCTTATGTGTGACCTGCGACGGCTGGAGGGGTCTGCCGTCTATTGCCTCAAGGACCAGTGGGGAAACTCGAGCCTGCAGAGGAATGGAGTTTGTGGCAGCAAATTCACTGTCAATGAAAAACCCACCGGCACCAGAGTCCACCAACGTCTGGGTCGTCACTGAGCCCCCGACCCAGAAGAGGACAAAGGTGATCAGAGGTTTATCAGCACGGGAAACTGGGGACGAAGAGACTCCACCCAAGATCTGCCCCCGACAAGGATCTTAGGTGCGAGCGTTTCCCGAACGGTTCGGACATGCCAACCGAAAATGCCCACCGAGACCACAGTACATGCATCGACCTTCGTGTCTCCGAGATACCCTCTCCCCCTCAGACAGACGAGCAACCCCCAGATGCATGGGCTCACCCTCAGACCGATCAGCCTCAGGAGGCGTGGGAGGAGAGGGAGGCATGGGTTGGACAGCAAACGTAGGCGCCAAACTGTTAGGAGACCTCCGCAGGCACTCCTTAAATTAAGGTCTCTCCCTGAGTCTGGTGTCAATCAATATCAGGAAGGAAATGAGAGCCTTGAGCTCCACAGGTAGGTCTTTAGCCGCAATCTCATCCTTTAAGGCATCCGAGAGACCATGTGAGAAAGCAGCGACCAGAGCCTCATTATTCCAGCCCACCTCTGCTGCCAGGGTACGAAACTCAATGGTGTATTTGGCTACCGATCGTGAACCCTGTTTGATGGACATGAGGAGCTTCGCAGTAGAGGCAGAGCGAGCCGGCACATCGAAAACCTTCCGAAGAGAAGCAACAAAACCGGAAAACTTGGCAACCACCGGATTGTTGTTCTCCCATAAGGGGGTTGCCCGGGCCAAGGCCTTGTCCGAGAGTAGCGAGATCAGGAAGCCCACCTTCGATCTCTCAGTGGGAAAGGCATGTGGCAGCAACTCGAAATAAATGCCCACTTGATTAAGGAAACCTCTGCACTGAGTTGGCTCTCCCCCGAAGCGCTGCAGGAGGGGGGCAGAGCCGATCATACCCCAAGACACCATAGGCGCAACAACATGTGTCAGGGTAGACTCTGGCGCATCAACCGGAGCAGCAGTAGGAGCGGGCCCAGGAGCGACAACCGACCTATCGGCAACAGGAGCGAGATGAGCCGTGCGTGCAAGCAGGGTTTGCAACGCCTGAGCGAACTGACCCAGCAGGTGATCCTGCTGATCAAGTCTGGCAACCAGCATGAGTAGCGGAGGCGGCTGTCAGAAAGTTCACTTACCGAGGCCGAGATGCTGAGGGTGGCTCATCTTTGCGACCTGATGCGATCTGCCCCCTGGGATGGGAACAGAGGGACAGATGCACCGGGAGGCACCGGTACCAGCGGGAAGATGAAAGTCAGGTGCGTGGAGCAGGCACAGGCAGGTCACCAGCTGGAAGGCTGCAGCAGATGAAGCAGAAGATAGTCCGTGCACAAAGGTATATCACAGGAATCAGGTACTTCGTAGGTCAGGGTAGGGCTGGAAACAGGTCCGGAAAACAAGCCGTGGACAGGGGTTATAGAGACAGCGATAGTCCAAGTTCAGGCTGGAGGTCAAGGGCAGGAGAAGATCGGGTATCCAAAGTCCAAGCCGGGGTCAAGTGTTCAAGAAAGCAGCAGTCCGAAGCCAAGGGTCAAGTATCACAGGAATCCAAACAGGTAGTTTTCGCAGACAACACGGAAGCTGTTTACAAACCAGCAACCAGAGAGGAGGAAGGGGCTGGTTCAAATAGGGCGCTCAGGCCACTGATTGGCCAAGAGCGGGACGAGCCTGTGCGTGCACGCGTGCGCGCCCGAGAACGGGCGCGCACTCGTGCACGCGCACGCGGCGTGCAGACGCACCACGCGCGGAATCAGAAGGTGAGCCGAGTTGATACCCTGACAGCGGCCCTGTACCGTCAGGATTCATGGCTTGGTCCTAATGTCAGGAAGCATGAATCAGACGTACACAGATATAAATGAAAGAAGAAAGTCTTTATTAAAAACCAAACAGCAAGGTTAAAGTCCAAACAGATGATCTACAGCCAGAAGGGTCCTCCGCCGGAGCCAGGGTCCATAGACAGGGATGGAAGTCAGCCAAGCCGGAGTCAGTAGCCAAAGGGTGGTAAGACGAAGCCGGGGATCAGGAACCAGAAGGAACGTCCGTAGGAGCCGGGTCAGTAACCAGAACAGCAGCACGATCACAGGAGGGTACAAGACAAGGACCAAGCAAGGGAATGCTGCAGCAGACGTGGTATATATGCGCTGAGCATCCAGCTCCTCCCAGAGGGAAGGAGGAGCCGCAGCATGTGGGAAGTTACAAGAAGCCCAGGAAGCAAGATGGCCGCCAGCACATGTCAGTGATAAGAAGACTGCAAGGAGGTAAGACCATAACACCTACCCCCCCATTCTACAACTCCTGATAATTCACCTGAAATCTGATGCAAAACCCAGCATGCTGACTACCCTCTTATGGGCTTAATTTTCTCACACGGATGTATTTTGCATCTATGTGATATGAATATGGGGTTAGTAATTAAAAAGAAAACTTACAGGCAAATGCTAGTTGCTAGATCCATCCCAAGTATCTGCTTGGGATGGATCTGCAACCCCAGTATCTGCTTTATGCAGACAGAGAACACGTGTGAACTAGCTGCAGCAAAATACATTACATATCAGAGCAACAAGTAAGAAACCCTTTCATATCAGAGTTTTCCTGCCATCTTCCCCACAGTTTTGTGTAATGAATGATCGCTTCTGCTTTTGTGAGTGCCTTAGGCTCCTTTCACATGATCGCACCGTTCAGGTCCACCTGTCAGTTTTGATGGTGGACCTAAATGGCTGATCCATGCAGTCCTATGGAGCGTCGGATGTCAGCGGAGACATGTCCACTGACATCCAACTCGTCCATGGCGGATCAGATGAGATCTGATGAAAATGGACACGCTGTCCGTTTTCATCAGATCTCCCCATAGGAGACAGTGGCGCTGCACAAGCCCCTCCCTTCTTACTGAGTAGGGAGGGACTTGTCATCCACCGTCTCAGCGGAGATCAGCAGAGAGACCTCTTTTTTTTTTTTTTTGCAAAGCATTAAACCATTATCATTACAAGCATGCTATATACAAAGAAATTATCTGATATATTTATACCTATAAACTAATAAAAAAAAAAATGTTATGGAGTATTTTTTATTTATTTTTCTATACAATTTTTTTTAAATTGTTAACTTAGGCCGCGTACACACGATCAAATTTGTACGCTGAAACTGGTCCGACGGACCGTTTCAGCAGACAAATCCGATCGTGTGTATGGGCTAGTGGACATGTTTGTCCAGCGGACAAATTTTAAAGCAAGCTTTAAAATTTGTCCGCCGGAGACATGTCCGTCGGATATGTCCGCTGCCATATCTGCATGCATGGAAGTTTTTCACTTCCTGGTTCGGTGACGTGGCGGTGTCAATGTCACCCCCACGTCACAGCGCTGTCTGCCGACTGGGATTTTGATCCGATGGTGTGTACACACCGCCGGACGAAAATCCCGAGGAGACATGTCCGATAAAAACGGTCCGCGGACCGTTTCCATCGGACATGTCCCTCCGTGTGTACGCGGCCTAATACAAAAACCTCTATATATAAAGAAAAAAGATGTTACGCTATAGTGATCATTACCACATATTTATTACCATCTTCATTACCCTGAAAGTTATAACAACTCTTCAAGGTTAATGAATGGAAAAATATCATTCCTGTCTCTCCTATTCTTGCTTTCCACCAGCATCTGAGCTGTTTTGCATGGTGGAAAGCAGAATGTGCTCACCCCCTCTCTATGACTACAGCCGTGCGTGAAGATGCTCTCTTATCCCTCATAGGCATAGAGGCTAAGCCTGACGCCAGTATGCTGGATGTAATGAAAAAAGTGTTTTTAAGGGTGGAACTCCGCTTTAAGAGGAAAATATTTTTGTCTTTACAACCCCTTTAACAGAGGATGGGACAAGGAAATTATTTAATTAAAAATAAATCACAGATACATAGAGTAGTAGATCTGTATGGATTATGTAAAATATTATATATTTAGTGTCATGAAAAATAAATAAAAAATCCGGCCTCCAACCTGTTCCCCCATATAGCCGGCCAGCTCCACCTTTTTTGTTAGATGGTGTGAGAGCCTCCACCCGAGCACCAGAGGCTGCATCAGGGTGAAGGGACTCCACCTTTGATGGTAATTGTCTGGAGTATGTGTATATATACACAGATCAGGATCTAGCGATCCCTTTTTTTGTAAGAATGGTTTGGGCACTCTCACCCGAGAGCAAAAAGCATCATCAGGATCAAGCAACCCCTTTCAGTGAGAATCATCTGGGTCACTCTCACCCAAAAGCAAAAAGCATCATCGGGATCAAGCAACCCCTTTCAGTGAGAATCGTCTGGGTCACTCTCACCCGAGAGCAAAAAGCATCATCAGGATCAAGCAACCCCTTTCAGTGAGAATCGTCTGGGTCACTCTCACCCGAGAGCAAAAAGCATCATCAGGATCAAGCAACCCCTTTCAGTGAGAATCGTCTGGGTCACTCTCACCCGAGAGCTAAAGGCATCTTCAGGATCAAGCAACCCCTTTCAGTGAGAATCGTCTGGGTCACTCTCACCCGAGAGCTAAAGGCATCTTCAGGATCAAGCAATCCCTTTCAGTGAGAATCGTCTGGGTCACTCTCACCCAAGAGCAAAAAGCATCATCAGGATCAAGCGACCCCTTTTCGGTAGAAAGTGCAGGATCTGTAGGAAGACACTGTCCTCCTAAGATTTATATCTTTTACTTTTATTTTAATGAATAAATGTTTTTTGTTTTTTTTGAAAAGTATAAACAATTATCATTACAAGTATGCTATATAAAAATAACATCTCATATTTATAACTATAAACGTATACATTTTTTTTCATGGGGGATTTTTTATTTATTTTTGTAATTATTTTTTTTTTAACTAATACAAAAACCTCTATATATAATGAAGAAAGATGTTACGCTATAGGATATTTATTACCATGGTCATTACCCTGAAAGTTATAACAACTCTTCAAGGGTAATGAACCGAAAAATACCATTTTCATCTTCTTCAACATCAAACGTGTACCTTCTCCCCTCTGCGATGTTACTGATCCACAGAGGACCATTTCCAACACGCTGAATGGCAGACCTGTGCATTACCATCTCTATAGGGTTAATGGACCACATATAACCATGTCCATCACCCTGAAGTTCAAACCTGTACAGCATCAAGTCTCTGTACATGTACCACACATTACCATCTTGGTCAACCTGAGATGCCAACCTGTGGTCGGTCAAGGCGTCCATGTTGAACTGGATTCTCTGGTACGGTTGGGGGATGGGAGCTTGGCACAGAGGACAGGTTGGCCGTTCCCCCATCCACCGCTTAATGCAGCCCGTATGAAATGTGTGGGTGCAGGTAAGAATGGTCGTTTCTCCAAACTCCATCTCTCCAAAACATATAGTACAGCTCACCTGCTCCTCGCCACGCGGCTCCATGGCCAGCGGCGGTGCTGGGAGTTGTTCAGCGGGCCTGACGCATTGTCTTGGCGAACGGCTCCTGTCCTCTTGTCTCTGCCGACGTAGGGCCCGGGATCTCGTCCGGTGGGCGATTGGTTCGTCGTCGCCGTCCTGACGTGAGCGTCGTCGGCGGGGTGTCGGACGAGGCATCCTGTTGTTGTTGGAAGTCTGAAAAAGGTAAACAAACTATAATTTTAATAAGAGAGTTAGTAATAGTGATAAATATCAATAAAAATGATACAAATTGCGGTTATTCACCGTAAGTCGCTGAAAATCGCAGTGAAATACAGGAGATATCTCTCTGAATGTCACTCCGGCAACTTACTAAGGAGAAGTGAGCCAAGAGGTCCTCAGACTGAAGTGATCAACAACCTGTGACCAATCACAGCGCCTCACACTGAAGTAAACAACCTGATACCCCCCCACACCAACAGTCATATAACACAAACCCTTATGAATTTTATATCATTTTATTGATTTTACTTATAATTAAACAGTATTGGGTGATTTTAATGGTTATTATTGAAATTGGCCACAAGATGGCAATCTCTGTTATCACCCCATTTCACTCATCTGCCCCCCATTCACTTATCTTCTCCCCCATTCACTTATCTGCCCCCATCATTCCCCCGTGCACTCATCTGCCCCCCCATCATCCCCCATTCACTTATGTGCCCCCCCATTCACTTATCTGCCCCCCATCACCCCCCATTCACTTATGTGCCCCCCATCACCCCCCATTCACTTATCTGCCCCCCCATCATTCCCCCATGCACTCATCTGCCCTCCATTCACCCCCCCCCCATCCATTACCCCCTGAATCAGATCGGCACCAATTCCCAATAAGTATTTTCTGTATTACTTTTAGTGACATTTGAATTGTCAGTGTGAAGTTTTGTGGGTTCAGCTGACATTTCTATCCCCTCCATGTGATCCTCCTGGGAGGAGTCTGTTTTTTTTTTCACTTCAGACTCCACCATATAGAGTTTTCGTAAGTTTTTACGTAGGACGCTCTTATTATCCCTTTATGTCCGTCCACAGGCATCTCTCTTTAAGGTTTCGCATCATCAGTGAAGAAAATAAAGATATGCTTTCTTTTTTTTTTTTTTGTGTTCAAAAATGTATATCTGGACAGTCAATACAAAACTCCATCTCTATTATATCGACTACACCCCGTTTACTCCCCTATTTTTACCTCCCCCCTTCTCCCCCCCCCCCCCCCCCCAAGTCTTCCCTTTTTTTTTTTTTCTCGCCTAGAATTTGCCAAATATGCTTATTGCTCTATCTAACCTTTTTTTTTTAGGTTTCCTCTCTAAGATTTTCAGCGTAGCTCCAGGTCTTCTTAAATCTCCTCCATTTCTCCCATTTCTGATTTTGATTATTTTTATTATCCTCGATACTACTTTTTAGATCTTCCATGGTGTATGTCCTCTCTACCATATCAATCCATTCCCATACCTCGGGGCTTTCGACCTCTTGCCATTTACGCGGGATAAGCCTCTTAGCCGCATTAAGCAAGTGCGGAACTAAGGAGTTTTTATATCTTTTAATGCTTTCTTCTCCTCCATGGAACAAGATTATCCATGGATCCATCTTAATTTTTTTTTCTGTGATTTCCTCTATGAATCCTATAATGGTCTCCCAGTATTTTTTAATTTTGGGGCATCCCCACCACAGATGAGCCATCGTGCCTGTTGATCCACACTCCCTCCAACATTCAGCTGATTGCCCTTTTTTATATTTACTTAATTTATCTGGTGTTATATACCATCCGGTCAGGCATTTAAAACTCATTTCCGCCGTCCGAATGTCAGTCGCTGAGGTGTGTGTCAGTTTCAATATTTTCTTTATGGTGCCCCTGTCCCTTTGTGTCCCTAGTTCCCTCTCCCATTTTTTAATAAATGGAGGTACCTACTGCTCTTCCGCCTTCAGTAAGATTTTGTATAACTTTGAAATCGTACCTTTGGAGTTTGCTGTTGAACATAATTTTTCCAATTCTGTTAGCTGATCTCCCGTCCTCAAAGGATGTGGTAATTTCCGAATAAAGTTTCTGAGCTGTTGGTATCTCCAGTTATTTATTTTCATGAAGTTTTCTTTTTTTTCTATTTCTTGCAGTGAAATTAAGTGCCCATCTTTTATTACTTCTCTTAGTTGTGCTGTGTCTTTTTTTATCCAATTTCCTCCCACCCCAACCTTACCTGGTTCAAAAAAATCATTATTCTTTAATGCTAAAAAAGGTGAGTTATATTCTTTATCTATTCTTTTGTGAATAATGTCCCACATTTTTAGTGCGTTCCTAGAAATATCATGTGTATTTATTCCCACTCCCCTATGTTGGGGGGGATTCCATATTATTTTTTCTAAATTCACCTCTGATAGTGCATTTTCTATACTGGCCCACCGTTTTTCTTCATTTCCTCTTGCCCATTCGACTACTCTTGATAGTATCACAGCCTCATAATATTTTTTAATGTCGGGGACTGCCAACCCTCCCTTCTCTTTTGGTTGTTTTAATACCTGCAGTGAGATTCTATGCTTCTTATTCCTCCAGATGAATTTCATAATCAAATTTTTGAGGGTCTGGAGCATTACTTTTGGAAGACTAATGGGGAGCATTTGAAATTTGTATAATATTTTTGGTACGAGTACCATTTTACAGAAATTAATTCTGCCTATCCATGAGATTGGTCTACTCTTTACCCTTGTTATTTCATCTTTAATTTCATTTAGGAGTGGGATATAATTTGACTCGTAGATTTTTTTAAATGATTTTGTTAAGTTGACACCTAGGTACTTAAGTTTTTCCACCCACGGGTATTTGTACCTGTCTCTGAGTTCTTGTGCTTCTGCCCGTGATGTACTCACATTTAAGACCTCTGTTTTAGTAATGTTTAATTTAAAATTAGAGATTTCTCCATATTGGGAACATATTTCAAGTAATTTTGGTATTGATGTCTTAGGGTTTACTATGTAGAACAGAACATCGTCTGCAAAGGCAGAAAGCTTATGTTCTTCTTCTTTTATTTTGACTCCTTCAATATTTGGGCACCCGCGTATCTTAACCAGCAGGGGTTCTAATGATAGTACAAATAACAATGGGGACAGAGGACACCCCTGTCTCGTTCCGTTCTTCATGCCGAACACTTGGGAGAGACTTCCATTTATTTTTATCCTAGCTGTCGGGGCTTGGTATAATGCTCTTATCCATCTCATTATCGTCTGCCCAAAGCCCATTTCTTCCAACGTGCTTAGCATGAATCCCCAGTCTACCCTGTCGAAGGCTTTTTCTGCATCTATCGACAGGAGTAGACTGGGGGATCCACCATCCTTCATTTTTTGAAGGACAAGGAGGGCCCTAACCCCATTGTCTCTTCCCTCTCTCCCCTGAATGAATCCCGTCTGGTCAGGATGGACTAGTTTTGTCATCTCCTGTTTCACTCTTTCGGCCAGTATCTTTGCGAATAATTTAGTATCTATATTCAGCAGAGATATCGGCCTATATCCTGCACAGTTTTTGCCATCGTTTCCTTTTTTTGGTATAACTGTGATGGTCGCCTCTGCTGCTTCTCTACTTAGCGGGTAGTCTTTCCCCAACCCATTAAAGTATTGTCAGAGTCTAGGGATGAGTATCTCCTTACATTTTTTGTAGTATAGGACGGTAAAGCCGTCTGGTCCTGGGCTTTTACCTTGTGCTGATTCGTTAATAGCTCTCTTTATTTCGTTTTCTGTGATAGGCCTGTCCATCAAATCTACATCTTTTTGGTAACATTTTGGTACTCCCGTTCCTTTTAAAAATTATTTTATTTTATTCTCCTTCTCACCCTGTTTCCACTTCCTTTGTTCTACTGCGTACAGCTTCTCATAATAGGTTCTGAAGGATTCTGCTATCTCTTTTGTGGTATGTACTGTCTCTCCTTTCTCATTTTTTATTTTTTCAATATAGTTTCTTGTTTTTTTTTTCTGTACCATCCTGGCTAGATGTTTATTTGTTTTATTTCCCCACATATACCTTTCTTTTGCTACTAAATTGAATTCCCTTTTTGTTTCCTGGTTTACTAGCTCTTTTAGTTTGTTTCGTTTGTTAACTAGGGCCTGATAAATCTCCTGTTGCTTTACTGATATTTTATGTTTTTGCTCTAGCTTTACTATCTCTGTTATTATTTTATCTCTCTTGTAACTTCTTTCGTTTTTTTTCTCGCCCCTTCTGATATCAGAATCCCTCTTATCACTGTTTTGTGTGCGTCCCAAAGAGTAGCTCCCGATATTTCGTTTGTTTCATTGGTCCTGAAGTAGTCTTCCAGCTCCTTTTTTTTTTTTTTGAAAATTATTTTTATTGAGATTTTTCAACAAGACATACAGATACAAACCAAAGAGAGTGCCATGGCACAACACCATGCCCCTCGCGACCAACATGGTCATAACATTGACTTCTTACCTAACATAGGTAACTGTCTAACAAAACACGCCCCCCCAACCTCTCCCACCC
Source organism: Rana kukunoris (assembly GCA_029574335.1). Taxonomy (NCBI): domain Eukaryota; kingdom Metazoa; phylum Chordata; class Amphibia; order Anura; family Ranidae; genus Rana; species Rana kukunoris. The sequence continues at coordinate 63,793,616 of CM056054.1, forward strand.
CCCCTCCCTCCCGTAACCCTATAACTCAGTCCACCACCATATCTTGTGTTTGCACAAACAAAAGGAGAGTCCTGTACTTGGGATCAGTACCATAGACAGTTATTAGCATAAACATGGTATACAGTTCAGTAAATAGGACACACTCCCCATCCATATCTCACCCCACCCTGTGACCGGTCTCAACAGGAGTCAGCATGGCTCCCCCTCCACTGCCACAGCAGAGGCACACCCATCGGTGTCACGTGCAAGGTAACTATTTCAGGAATGAAACCCCCTATTCAGCCTTACAATCTATCCTGCAGTGATGTCCGCGTCAAACCAAGCCCGCCAGACCTTATTAAACTTTTTCTCGCACCCTCTGGATATATAAGTTGCTTTGTACAGGGGCATCATTGAGTTCACCAGGCCCTTCCAGAACGCTAGCCCCGGCGGGGCAGGTGATTTCCACTTAAGTAGGATGGCCTTCCTCCCATAAAACAATAAAATGTTCAGTAGTGTTCTAAGGGCCCTGGAGGGGACCACTTCATCCACTAAGCCCAAAAGACAGACCTGCACCGATAACGGAACAGGCACATGTAGGATATCCGTTAGGCAAGAAACCACCCCTTCCCAGAACACTTTTATTTGCGGGCATTCCCAGAAAATATGTTTAGCATCAGCCGGCGAGAAGGAGCACCTCCAGCATTCCGAGGAGACTGAGGGGAACAAAACAGAGAGTCTCGCCGGGGTGAAATAGATTTTGTGCAGAAATTTGAAATGTATCAATCTATCTCTCGCCGACACCAAGTGCCGAAAGGGACAGTCCCACATGTCGTCCCAATCTTCACTATCTATATCAGGGACCTCTCTCTCCCACCTCTCCCTGCATTTAATTAGGGCCGCCGGTCTCTTTTTAAACATCTCTTTGTATGTAACCGATAAGGTCTTAGGAAGATCTTCCTCCATTAGCATGTCCTCGAGAGACGATCTGATAGATGCAACCGCCCTCTCCCGGAACTGAGCCTGGAAGGCATGACGAAGCTGAATGTACCTGAAAAAATAGGAGTTCGGGAGATCAAATCTAGCCTTAAGCTGGTCAAAAGTGAGCAACTCCCCATAGCTAGTTATGTCCTTGAGAAGCTTTATATCTCTAATTGCCCACACCACTGGATCCGAGTAAGAATAAAAGTGAGGCAGTTTGGGATTCCCCCACAGTGGAGTCTGCGGCGAGAATCCCAAATAGTTGGGGCATGCCAGGGCCACCGCCTCGTCCCACGCTCTGACAGTCGCCCGCATGGCCGACGTCAGCGGTAGGTCAGACCCCCCACCCCTATGAATAGCCAGTCTCAGAGTCTCGTAAGACCCCAAGTGGGCTGCTTCCAGTACCGTGGCAGAGTCCCCTTCATCAGTGGATAGCCACCTGTGAACAAAAACCATTTGGCCCGCGAGATAGTACTTTCTCCAATCCGGCAGAGCTAGCCCCCCCCTGACCCCAGGGTTCCTGAAGCACCTTGAGCCCTATACGCGGCATTTTGGGGGCCCATAAAAAGGAACTAGTAATGCCGTCCAATTGTTTAAAAAAGGACTTAGGGATTCGCACTGGAGCGTGCCGTAAAAAATACAAAATCACCGGGAGAATTTTCATTTTAAGCAGGCTTATTCTTCCAATCAGTGAGAGCGGTAGTTTCTGCCACGCCTGGGCTTTTTGCCTAATTTCAGCTCCTTTTTTACCCTGATTAAGCTACTCTCTTCCATCAGTAGTTCCTCGTTCAACCTCCAATTCTGAAATGTTTTATGGCTTCCTAGTATGTTTAAAGTTACGCTTATTTGTGAGTGGTCTGAGAGTGTCATGGCCCCTATCTCCGCCCCTGCCACCATCTCCAAGCTGCTATGATCCAAGAAAATGTGGTCAATGCGGGAATAGCTGCCATGCACTGAGGAGAAGAACGTATAATCCCGCTGTCCAGGGTTCAGAACTCTCCAAACGTCTATCAGTTGGCTGCAGTATAGTCTATTTTTTATCTTTTTTAGAAGCATTTTATTGTTCTCTTTCGACTGGGGGGTCTTATCTACCTCCGGGTCGAAGCAGAAATTTAAGTCTCCTCCCATAATAACCTTCCCTTGCTTGAAATCCTTCAGTTTTTCTAACAGTTCCATGAGATATTTTATAGGATGAACATTGGGTGCATAGATATTTACCAGTGTGCATTCTAACCCTTCCAACTCTCCCTTTAGAAAGAGGAACCTCCCTTCAGGGTCCACCAACCGGTCTGTGAGTGTAAACCGTACACCTTTGGCCAGGTCAATAGCTACTCCCCTAGCTCTTTTGGAGATGGTATCTCCGTAGTACCAGACTGGGAAGTCAGATGAATAAAGCTTGATATTGGCTTCTATAGAAAGGTGTGTTTCCTGCAGGAATACCACGTTTGCCCTGTAGCTTTTTAATTCTTTTAAGATCTTGTGTCTCTTTGTTGGATTATTCAGGCCCTTCACATTATACGACAGAAATTTAATGATCGTCATCTTTTCCTTGTTGTTGTTTTCTTATTTTTTCTCTTTTCTAAGAGGGCGATCCTGACCTTTCTTAAGCTAATCTTTCTTCTTGGTTCTTTTGGCTCCCTTGGCGAGATATAAGCTTCTGCTAGCTCCTCCCCCTTCCCTCCTCCCCCCCATTCCCTCCCTCCTCCGCCTCCCTCCCCCTTCCCCCCCCCCCTTCCCCTGTTGGCCGACTTTCGGCCTCTGAGCCAACATCCAAATTGGTTTTGGCTCAGGACTGTCTAGGTGGGCCTGGGAGTGTACCCCCCCCCTCTGACTGATGTGGGGGGAGAGGCGCCGGTCGTCACCTCTTCTGGTGTTTACATCTCCCTTCCAAGCCTCCTCCCTCCCCTCCCTCCTCCCCCCCGCCCCCCCCTACTCCCACCCCGGCAGGTCTGGGATTTGAATGTCCAGTCTGCTGCAGAATGGTTTAAGATCCTCCGGGAATCTTAGAGTAGCAGACTTTCCTTCTTTATTTCCTATTAGGCACGCTGGGAATCCCCAATTATATTTGATTTTTTGAGTTGTTAGCTGACTCAGTAGGGGTTTTAGTAAACGTTGTCTTGTCAGTGTTTCTGTCGCCAGGTCTGGGTAGATCTGAAGTTCTGCCCCTTTGTACATCAATGGTGGTTTTCCTCTTAGGCTTTTCCATATCCTCTCCTTTTCTTCAAACCCTCTAAATCTAACTATAACATCTCTGATCCTCTCGGTGTCTTTTCTTCTGGGGTTCCCAACACGATGCACTCGATCAATCCCAATTGGATCCTCTAGGGTTCTACCCAGTGAGGGAGTGAATATTTCCTGCATCATCTTTCTCAGCTCTTCTCCTTGTTCCTCCGGCAATGATTTAATTCTTACATTTTTTCTCCGGTTTCTATTTTCCTGGTCTTCCAATTTGTATAAGATCTGCCTCTGCTGTAGTTTTATCTGATCTATTTGGTCTTTTAAGTACGAAGATTCTTGTTCTTGCTTTTCTGACTTCTCTTCCACTGCCTCTATTCTGGACAGAAGATGTCCTAGGTCAGTTCGCAATGTTTGTATTTCTCCCTTAATGGCGTTCTCCAGACACTGCAACATCTCTGCCATTTTGCTTTTTGATGGACCTAGTTCATCTGATCTTTGTTCGTCTGCCCCGCTGAGCTCTAGCTCTTTGTCCAATGTCTCTTCTTCCCTTGGTTCCATCAATTTTTCCTTCCCGATCTTATTTTGGGGGTTCTTATTTTCCATCTTTTTGTCTTTATTTATTTGTTTTTTTTTTTTATATCTTGGGTTTGTGGGCTGTCCTCTTTTGTCATATACTGCCTTATAGAGCTTGTTGCTGTTTGGTTACTTGAGGGATTTGGAGGTGTTTTCGGGGGGCCTCCCTTTGTGGATCTGCTCGTCATTCTTTGCATGGTATATACTCGTCTTCTGATTCTCTTCCCCAGTTTGGAATCTTAACTCTTCCCCCTCCTTCTCCTCCTCCTCGATCCTAGAGGCTTATAGATCTCTGTTTCACCCCCTTTTCGTAGGATAATCACAGTGGGCCCGCGAGTGTCAGACCCCTAGGGTCTTCCTGGAGTGTCGCGATCTCTGGGGGGGGGGGAATCGAGGGTGTCTCCAGTGTATTCGTTATCTCTTTTTTTTTTCCCCTTTAACTCTCCCCCTATCCCCAGTAATCTCTGCTTTTCCCTACTTCCTGTCACCCCCGGGCCGGGTCACGGATGGTCTTTCTTCCGACTGGGGTTCTCCTACAGTGGGATTTTCTTAAAAAGCCCCCTCCTTTAAACGTAACCTTTTACAAGAAAAAAAAAAATGTCCAGTTTGGATATGTGTTGTATATACGATATGTGCTCTATATTGTATGACAAAGATCAGTCAGGTATCATACAGCAGCAGCTATAAAATTAGTTGTTTCTTTCAACCCCTTTGAAAAAACATTTTTAGCAAGAAAAGTTTGTGTTTCAACTTAAAGTCCCAAATATTGTTGGTCTAGTTTTTTCTCTCGTTCAGATCTATCAGATCCCTCTTCATTTGTCGGTTTGCAGTTTTCATAGACCTCTCTTTATTACATTATATAGAATGTTAAAATATAACATACCTTCATTGCTGATCTTCTCTTAGGCAGAATCAGTCCAAGAGGCTTACCTTTTCAATTTCCCTCCGGACCTTTAATCATTACCTTAGATGGGGTGGATGCAGTGAGGAGGAGGGGGTTATGTGGACATCTTGGCTCTGATCGCCACGAAGCTTGCTGCTGACTTTTTGCAGGGAGAGCTTCTCTGCAGATCTAGGCTGAGAAATCGGGGCTGATCTTGTCATCTGGGGTGTCCAATTGGCGTTCCTCCAGGGGTGCTCGAGAGGGTGGCGAAAGGGTGGTAGAAGGGAGGAGGGCGGGGAGGTGAATCGCTGCGTCGGCGTTCAGCTCTGTAAGCCGTAAGCTGCTAGGGGATGTCAGACGTGCAGCTGCTCCACACGAAAGCTGTGTGTGCGACGGTTACCTCCGCCTCGTGTCGTCCGTGTCCCCCGCATCTCCTCCAGCCCTCATCAGCTCCACAGCCCGCTCCGTCCTCCGCTCCTCTGAGAGGCTTCCGACCCGGCGTTCCCCCGGCTCCTCCCACCTACCGATGCGTCACGTCCCTACGTGCACGCCATCCGCTCCCCGAGTCTGTTTTTTTTTTTTTATCAGCAGAACAAGCTGTCATGCAGATGTAGCAGTTAGAGGGTTGAGACAAACCATTTTTTGCCACTGGTAGGTGATTGCAATGATCTGCTCTTTTAGTTATTCATTCATGTAAAACCTTTATCCCAAAATATCTTTCTCTAACTGCTTGTGAGTCTAAAGTGTGACCTGGAGATTGGCTTCAATTAGGTAGTGTATCTAAATCTGCTAGTACATCTAATACGGGGGGTCCCAACAATGCTCCTGTCCTAAGGTGTGCCCCCTGTGCTCCTTCATCCAGAGTGTGGGCACTCTAGTACAGGATGTGTGTCCAGGGGAAAAGCCTTACAAAAGAAAAGGAATACAGCCACCACATCTAATGATTACAATAGATGACATCCAATCAGACGGCGTTTAATGCGTTTTTGGCACATTCCGGTGTGTGTTTCATGTGTTTTTTCAGTTTTTCACTGTATTGGGGTCCGGTGCATTGTTGGTGCATTCCAGTGCGCTTTTTTTATGCGTTTTATTGCCTTCCAGTGCAGCAAAAATGCAGCATTTGTTTTTTCTGGAACTGGAAAGCCCCGGTGCCTGCTGTGACTGATGTCATTGGACACCATATAATCTACTTTCCAATGCGACTGGGGAAAAAACGCACTGGACTGTATGTGGTGTAAATCACTCCCCCCCCCCCCGGACATTAACCACTTCAGCTCCAGAAGATTTACCCCCCCTTCATGACCAGGCCATTTTTTTTACGATAGGGCACTGCGTTATTTTAACTAACAATTGCGCAGTCGTGCGACTCTGTACCCAAAGAAAACGTATGACCCTTCCCCCCACAAATAGAGCTTTCTTTTGGTGGTATTTGATCACCTCTGCGTTTTTTTGTTTGTTTTTTGTGCTAGAAACAAAAAAAGACAACTTTGGAAAAATATTTTTTACTTTGTGCTATAAGGGCCGGTTCACACTGGTGCGCTGTGCGTGATCGCACGTGATTCGCACCGCACTGCAAATCACATGCGATGTCCATGCGATTTCAGACGTACAGATAGTATGGCTGAAATCACATCACATTCGGACTAAACTCGCACAGGACCCTTTTCTTTGGTCCGCACCAGAAATCCGATTGCAGGGATGTTCACACCTATGTGATCCGATTCATGTCCGAACTGACAGGTCACAGTGCAATAAGCGAGCTGAAATAGGGGTTTCATTGCAATGTATTGACCCTCCCAGCAGTTTGCATATGGCGGTGTGAGCTGCCGTGCGAGTCGGGTGCGATGCGGGAACCCACAGTGGATTCGCAGGGTGTGAACCCGGCCTTACACACATCCAATAAAAATGTAAAAAATCCCATTTCATTATCAGTTTAGGCCAATTTGTTTTCTGCTACACATTTTTACTACAAAATCCCAAGAAGGAAATATTGATTGGTGTGCAGAAAAGTTATTGTGTTTATAGACTATGGCAGGGTTCGACAAAATCCGGGCGCCAGGCAAGTGCGTCTAGAATTAGCGACCTGGCACCTGGGGCAGCACATCGGTATTGGCGAGTATTTGATAAAAAAAATGATCAGTACTTGTACTCCGCCTTAAAGTGGTATTGGCGCAACCCTCTTTAAAGATGGAAGTAGAGGGAAAACGTTTTATTTTTAGAGCTGGAGAGGGTTATAACCCCTGTCAGGTTTTCTTTGTTCACCATTTTGGAGATTTTCTCTCACTTCCTGTCCCATAGCCAAACAGGATGTGAGAGGAAGCATACAGTTCCAGACCTTCAGAGCTCATGCTGTAAATGGCGGCTCCTACGCGCATTGCGCGGGAGTGACATCATAGCGCCCCTGGCCACTCATGTATCCGAAGACCACGAACCCGGAAGAAAGACCGGGTGAAGATGGAAGTCCTGTCAGCAGTGAAAGCGCGACACTGGAGGGCTTCATTTTAAGGTTAGTCTCTATTAATGTGCTAGTATGTGATACATACTAGCACATTATGACATTGCCTAACAGGAGAAGTTTTTTACATTTTTTTTTTTTACTGCAGTTTATTACCCCAGAACAGGTTTCCCCATTGGAAGATTTCTTCCCGATTACTTTTCTGTGGACCACCCAAAATGTGGGATTTTCTTTACTTTCAATGACGATGGTAAACAGGACTAATTGAGAGGAGGAGTCCCCTTAAAGAGGAGCTCCATCCGCAATTCTCATTCAAAGTGCATCAGCGCTGAAAGCTGAACATTGGTCTGGGCAGGAGGGGGGTTTAAGTGCCCGGTAAGCAAGTGGTTAAAGGTTCGGATGACTTTGAAGCCGCGCTAGTGTGAACCGAGACAAAGGCAACAATACATAATCTGACATTAAATGGGAGAACCTTTAACTGAAAGCAATAATACATACACCACATGAAGGGGGGGGGGGGGGGGGCAGAATTTAACCCTTAAATCTTGGACTCACCTTACTTTTTGTAACTTGGACTCACTTACTATTGTATAAATCACAACATTGGCTGGACAGAATTTTAGATGATTTATAATTGTCCTCTGTTTAGCTGTTTGTGTGGAGTTCAGTCTTTGAGTGTTTTGTTCCTTTTATGCAATAAGTTAACCTAATGCCGTTGTATTGTACCTGTAGGAGATCTTCTCATTCTTATGCCGCGTACACACGGTCGTTTTTTGTGATGAAATAAAACGACGTTTTAAAAAACGTCATTTAAATTAATCGTGTGTGGGCAAAACGTCGTTTTATGTCTTCAAAAAAACGACCAAAAAAAAATTCCAACATGCTTGAATTTTTTGTGTCGTTTTTCAAAAGGTCGTTTTTTGTTTCACAAAAAGTCACCGTGTGTAGCAAAAACGTCGTTTAAAACGACGTTTTTCAACCCGCGCATGCCCAGAAGCTAGTTATGAAGCGAGCTTTAATGGAAAAGAGTGGTGAACGTAACCTCGCTTTTTGTGAAAAAAACGATGGTGTGTATGCAACATCGTCTTTGAAAAGTGACGTTTCAAAAACGTCGTTTTTTACTTCACAGAAAACGTCGTTTTTTTTCATCACAAAAAATGATCGTGTGTACGCGGCATTAGATCAGGCCAGACATACAAGTACACAAGCGCTACATCAGGGGTGCCCAACCTTTTCAGGAGCGAGGGCCACGTTATCGACACAATGCGGTGGAGGCGGGACTCCAGACTGGCCGCGATCACTGATGGGCACTAATGCTTTAATGCTTGGAGATGGCGGAACCCGCGATCTGGGCTTGCCGACCTGCCATCTCAGAGCAAGACATGGCGGGCCACATCGGAGGGCAGTGGCCCGTGGGCCAGAGGTTGGGCACCCCTGCTCTACCTTATTCCCGACAACTTCCTGCTGAATGGAGGGCTATTATTACACATTCCACCAGCTGGACAAGAAGAGAAAGGTCTTCAGTGTAACCATTCAGTGTTTCCATATGAAATTCCTTCCGTTCTCAAGTGTCCAACCTCACCAAGTAAGTATCTTCAACACCCCAAGTCTTTGATTTTATTGGAATGTGAATAAAAGATAATTGAAAATGTTCATCTGCATTTATTTGATTTATGTTGAAAACATTTGAAAGCCTTTTAACACTGATGCCGCGTACACACGATCACTTTTTGTGATGAAAAAAAATGAAATTTGTCATCATTAAAAAAAACTAAATTTTTCAAACTTCATTTTCAAAAATGACGTTGCGTACACACCATCATTTTTGGAAAATGATGAACAAAATGACGGCACTCTAAAGGGGAAGTTCTATTTGCCTTGAGGCTGCTTTTAGCTGGTTACTTGTTAGTAAAAGACGATTCCTGCTTTTTTGTCTGTAATGCCGCGTACACACGGTCGTTTTTTGCGATGAAAAAAAACGACGTTTTTGTGAAGTAAAAAACGACGTTTTTGAAACGTCACTTTCAAAGACAATTTTGCATACACACCATCGTTTTTTTCACAAAAAACGAGGTTACGTTCACCACACTTTTCCATTGAAGCTCGCTTCATAACTAGCTTCTGGGCATGCGCGGGTTGAAAAACGTCGTTTTGAAAGACGTTTTTGCTACACACGGTGACTTTTTGTGAAACAAAAAACGACGTTTTGAAAAACGACACAAAAAATTCAAGCATGTTGGAATTTTTTTTTGGTCGTTTTTTTGAAGACAAAAAACGACGTTTTGCCCACACACAATCAATTTAAATGACGTTTTAAAAAACGTCGTTTTATTTCATCGCAAAAAACGACCGTGTGTACGCGGCATTACAGCGTGATGAATGTGCTTACTCCATTATGAATGGTAGTTTTACCTCCCGTCTCCTAACTTGCTTCTGGGCATGTGCGGGTTTAAAACGTCATTTTTCACGTAGTTTTGCCCACACACGATCATTTTTTATGACACAAAAAATGACATTTTGAAAAATGACATAAAAAATTCGAGCATGTTCGAATTTTTTTTTGGTCGTTTTTCAGAAGACATAAAATGACGTTTTGCCCACACACGATCATTTTAAATGACATTTTTAAAAATTTCATTTTTTTTCATCACAAAAAGTGATCGTGTGTACGCGGCATTAGAGTCGGTTCACACTGGGACGACTTGGGATCCGACTTGAAGTCGTCTCAAGTCGTCCCAAGTCGCGCTGTCCAGAAAAGCAATGTAAGTGAATGGGAGCGGTGTTAATACACACTACTCATGTCGCTCCGACTTCAGAAGAGGTTCCTGTACTACTTCAATCAGACTTCTAGGCGATTTGTACCCATTGATTTCAATGGAAGTCGCCTCCAAGTCTGATCACTGTTTTAATTGAAGCTACTTTCCAGGAAGATAACATACATTTCTCAGGCAAACCCCTCACTCCCCCTCTCTCCCAGAGCTGATTGTTGTTTTATTGGAATGTCTCCTGACCTGAAAAGGACTTCAAGTCGTGTTGTAAATCTCCCCAGATCGTCCTGTGGTTCATGCTCAAGTCGTGTTGAAGTTGCTTCTGAAAGTCGTGCTGGAAGTTGTGTCGCCCCAGTGTGAACCGACTCTTAGAGAATTGCATATCTTTTAGTGTCAGGAAGCTATCGCATGAATGATAACCACACGGGGGAAGTGGCCCCCAACTGTAGGGGTAAAGCTGGCTCCTTTTTTGCTGTAATCAATAATTTAAAGTGGATCTCCGCCAAATTTTTTTTTTAAAAGCCAGCAGCTACAAATACTGCAGCTGCTGACTTTTAGTATTAGGACACTTACCTGTCCTGGAGTCCAGTGATGTCGGCAGCTGAGAATGAGCGATCGCTTGTCACTCTGCTGCCCCTACAGCCATCTTCAGTGAGGGAACCAGGAAGTGAAGCATTGCAACTTCACTGCCCCGTTCCCTATGGCGCACGCGCGAGTCATGTGAGCAGTTCTCACTGGTTCCCGCTGTGTTCTGGGAGCCGTGTGTTTCCCAGAACACCACGGGGGGGGGGTCTCTGATGTCCTGCCCGCAGACTGTGTGGCCGGAAGTGGGTGCAAATACCTGTCTTTAGACAGGTATTTGTACCCCCCTCCCCCTGAAATGTGACACCGGAGGGGGGGTTCCGATGAGCGGAAGTTCCACTTTAGGTTCATTGAAGCAGCGGTCGCTGGTAATGCTGGCCCCCGTGCGGTAGCGGTCGCTGGTAACTGCTTGCTGACCAGCCGCCATCATTATTCTGCAGCAGAACTGCCTATGTAAACAAGGTGATTTCCTGTTCTGCCAGATGACATGTCAGAACTTCGTCTGTTCCCAGTGATCAGGAACAGCAATCTCTGTCATGTCCCTGGTACCCCATCCCTCCTACAGTTAGAACACACCCACTCTTAACCCCTTGATTGCTGCCTAGTGTTAACCTCTTCCCTGCCAGTGTCATTTTTACATTGAGAAGTGTGTTTTTATAGCACAACTTGGTCTCCTAACGTCTTGATAACTTCCTATTGTACAATCTACCCTCCAGGGGGTTTCTAGAGACAAAATTGTACAAATTGTAGTTCTTAATTTCAACGCCCCCTGCTGTAATTGATTGAGTATATTGACTGATTCTTAAAGTGGTTGTAAACCCATTACAACCACTTTAACCTACAGGTGAGCCTAGATTAAGGCTTACCTGTAGGTGCAACAAATGAGATACCCGGAAGTCACTCCGGGTATCATGGCGGCAACGGAGGAGGTGACCGAGGACCACTGCAGGGGCTTCGATCTCAGGTAAGTAATTCATAATGAGCTAGTATATTTTTTCTAGATTTTGTGTATTCTTTATTACAACAGGAGACACATTTTTGATTGTTTTCAATGAAAACAAATGGAGGTCCCAGGCGTATTCCCCATCCCCCTCCCCCCGTAGCTTTTTTTAAAATGTTTTTTAAAGGACGTTTATAGTGCAACTCTTGGTTACCCCAGCAGTATTTTCAATTCTTATTAATTTTTTTACTCGCTTTCTTAATTTGTTTTGCTTGTGTGTAAAAAAATAAAAATAAATTCTCCATTTATTTACAGTATTTATCGCAATTTGCTGATATTGAATACATTATAATATGTTTGTTTAAAATAAAATAAAACATTTAAACACAATTATGGCTTTGTTAATGTGTCTTTTTTTTTATTCAGTCCAGCAGACATTGTGTGTGGTATTTGCAAGGTTTAAATGGGCTTTTGCATGCATCCTCTGCAGCATTAAAAGGGTATACTCTACTGCAGGGCACATATTAAGGAGGTGCATTGGCTCAATCAGATTCAGGGTGAAAGTGTGTTCTGCCAACTCCAAGCCAGGATGTGGTATGAGCAGGGAAAAGTATACCAGAGGTATGTGGCCTGAGCAGGCTAAGGTGTGTGTGAAGAGATCCAGTCAGAGTATGGGGTAAGGTCAGGCCCGTCTTTAAGGAGGGGCAAAAGGGGAAGCTGCCCTGGACCCAGTTATTTTGGTGGGGTCCAAAGCAGCTGCCCCTTGAGCCCAAGGGTTGCTCATGGCTACAGGGGCCCCTGCTGCCTCCCTATCATATCAGTGTAGCTGAGCGCTCTCCCCTCACACCACTGCACAGGCCACTACAGGTCTTGGTTTACTGTGCTATCACAGGGAAAAGGCGCAACCTGTGTGCTTGCAACATGTTGCCCCCCCTACTGTCAGCAGCCAGCTCTGTCTAATCGCTGCTCGCTCTTCCCCCTCGCTCCAGCTAAGCAGAATGAGCTGCCAATGAGAAGAGACTTGAGGGGCATGAATGGGACATGTAGCCTCAAGGAATGGCCATGGGGCCTGAACTCGACCCTGCTTTTTCAGGAGGGAGCAAGATTTGCCCAGGCAAAAATTCACCAGGGTGGCGCAGTGTTATGGGAAGCGTTGGTGAGTGGTACAGTTACAGCCCCGTCCCCCCTCCCCCCATGAGAGAATGAGCTGCTGGATAAGCCACCAAGCGAGTACTATGTGGGGGAGACTGGAAGAGTGGGAGGACGTGTTGCTGAGCCACTGCCAGGATATAGACCTTGCTGCAGTGCCTACTGGAGATGTCACAGGCAACCAAGCAGTGAGCTGTAATGATGTGCTGTTATCTCTAGCAACCATTAAGTGGTAATGATGCACCGTAACCTATAGCAACCAATAATTGACCGGTAATGTGCAGTAACCTTTAGCAACTAAGCAGCCGTAATGTGCGCTGTTACATCTAGCAACCAGTTATTGAGTGGTAATGATGTGCTGTATCCTCTGGCAACCAATCTCAATTGCTGCCTGATCTGTTGTAGTAAACCGATTTTGAGTCTAGCTGCTCTCCTAGCAGGTGGGGAGCGAAATTGCATGGCGCGTGGCCCAAGAAAATGTATGCCCGAGGTCCAATCAATATTAAAGACAGCCCTGGGTGAGGTGCAGGATAGTTGTGTGGATCAAGTGTTAGCTTGACTGGTGTACTACTAGTGTCCTTGCTGCATAAAACCTCTACAAACCCATCAATAAACTTACCACTAATATAACCACATGACACCTTCTGGATTAATGGCCAACAAAGGCCCCTTTATTAATTCCAAAAGATAACATATAAAAATAACTTTAGAAAAATAACCATTTTAATAAATACATATATCTTTAAATGAATAATAAATTAATAATAAAAAAATGATAAAAATAAATATATATATTTAACCATAACAAATAATTTAACTCAAACAATTATTCTCAACTGCCGCGCTCCCACCAGCTCCGAGACAATGACTTCCTCCTTCATTTCACTCTTCAGCCCGAATGACCAATAGCCCGCTTACCCGGATAGGGAAGGTGCCCATCCCATGACAAGCCCAACTCCTACCAACCATCTCTGATATATACATATAATATATATTCCAATCACCAACCAACCCTCAGGAACCCCAGACCCATGCCAACGCCACCTGAAACAAAAAAGACACATGAAAAAACAAATACCCATACCAGACACTTCCAACAGGGAGGGAAAATCAGTCTGTGTGTTACCTCTTCCTTGGATGGCACCAGAATGACCCGACCCCGCCTCCCCCTTGCTAATTAACACTGCCTTGTGCTGCCTAACTCCGCCCCCAGGCCAATACTGCACCTGCCCCCTCCTCCCACTTCCTGTGAGCAACCTCCACAGTGTTCCCCCAGTCATGGGGCCCCTGCGCCTAGGTTCCCTTTACTACGGGGCTTTCTTTGCAGGGGGACCACCATACCCAGGAACCCCCCCTTGTGCTGCCACTGACTGACTGTGCCAGTGCTTGTACTCAGCCGCTGCATCACCAGTCTTCCCGGTATCCCTAACTTTGCAGCTCTGTAATCAATACATCATTAATGTGTATGTATAGCCAAATCTTTACTAAAAGCCCTTCTTCCGTTTGGAGATTTATTCTCTGTATTTGTCCTGTTGGCTAATGATACCGAAACTGATGTGAAAAAGACAATTTTACAGTCTCTTTAAGGGCCGGTTCACACCAGACGCAGTTCCGTTCAGTTTCGTGTGCTAAAAAAGCATGCACAGCGTTTTCCATGTATTCCAATGGCTCTTGTTGGCTCTAGTTCACACCATGCAGTCGGTTTCCGGTCAGTTTCTGCACTGGAAACTGACTGCATGGTGTGAACTAGAGCCAACAAGAGCCATTGGAATCCATGGAAAACGCTGTGCATGCATTTTTAGTGCAGAAAAATACACACAAAACTGTACAGAACTGCGTCTGGTGTGACCTGGTCCTAGGAGAGTGCTCCTAATCTCAGCTTGTTAACTGTATAGAAAATATCTGGGAGACAGAAATATTGCTTATTTGAGAGGGGATCAAATACTTATTTCACTCATTAAAATGTGAATCAATATATATATATATATATTTTTTTTTTAAATGTACTTTATGGAAATTGTTGTTATTCTTTCTCTCACTGTTAAAATAAACCTACCATAAAAATCATAGACTGATCATTTCTTTGCCAGTGGGCAAACATACAAAATCAGCAGGGGATCGAATACTCTTTTCTTTCGCTGTAGCTGCAACGTGTGTGCCAACTCAACATTGAATGTTACGGACTAAGCTCAGTGCGCCTGCGCCGTAGACAGCGGTGCCGTTTCTGTGAAACTATCTCCTTAACCCTGTAGGTTAGGGAGATATTTCTGGCATCTAAAGGTGAGCCTTGATCTAGACTTACCTGTAGGTGGAAATTGCAAGAGTGGGTTTACAAGCACTTTAAAGTGCATGTAAAGGCAGGTGTCCCAATACTTTTGGTAATATAGTGTATGTTAATTGTTGTTTGCACCCGTAGTACAACCCAGAAACAATAGTGCACATTTTGCCCTTTTTTTGTCCTGCCTAAATCACACCTGACCTAATTTAAAAATAAATAAATAAAAAATCCTTCCCAAAATATACTGACCCTGACTTTGACTTTTGCCCCTTGAGCCAAACCCTGGCACTGACCTAGCTCAAACCTTGATCTAGGTATTATTATTATTTTTTTCTTTACGCACACTTTTTCTCTCTGCAAAGGGAAAGAAACACAGGGGCTTGCTTCACAGTAATTGATTACTATGGTAGCCAATTAGAGGCTACCACAGGGATCATGTGACCCGAGTCGGAAGGGTTGGGTGGGACTCGGGGGCTCCCAATGAAAGCTTGGTCTCTGTGCTGGCGGCATGCTGTGTGGCATGCTCTGAGCACAAAGGGAGATACACATATATGCGGCCCCACAGGAAAAATATGTGGGACTCCTATGTGCTACTTTGACGTTAAGGGGTGGACATTTTTTTTTATCAAGAAAAAAGTTTATTGAGGTAAAGTAAACAGACACACATTACAATGACAACAGTGCGTATCAATAAAACAAGAATACAATATGTAAAATGCGTACATCATAAAGATCTTTAAGCAACGAGATAGAGGAAATTCCCTCCCTGTATTCCAGGTAGTTCAAATGCCCTAGGATTCTTGTTGAATATTTATTATTTATTTACTCCCCGGACATATGGTCCAGTCAGACTCAACATCTGTCTCCCACTATACTACTTAAACCATTACGTGTCTATATGGAACATAGTTAGCTTATCATACCACTGCACCATGGTCCTGAGCCCACAACCATATCACATTGTATTATATAGTACTCTGCCGATGTTTCTGGCCTGTCTCCCCGATCCCCTTCAACCATTATCACTGTAGTAGCCTATCCATAATCAGCTCCGCCGGTCCCAGCCCTGGAACATCCAGCCAAGGTTGCCACATAGAGTACAATTTTTTGGGTACATTCCTGTGTTGATAAGTAATTTTTTCGCGTATCAACATGGTGTTCACTAGCTTTATCCACAGTTTCTCTGTTGGCACCCTGGGAGTGATCCAGAATCTAGCAATGGCTCTCCAGGCTGCGTAGAGCAGTCGGATCACAGCTGTGTGGCCTTGCGGGGAGAGTGAAGGCACCTCGAGAGCCCCAAGGAGGCAAACTATTGGGTCATGTGGTACCGGAAAGCCATATGCCTGTGATATGGTGTCGGTGACATAGTGCCAGTAACGGAAGAGCTTTGGGCACTTCCACATCATGTGCAACAGGTCTCCCTCCTGGGTTTTACATTTTGGGCATAGCGGAGAATCCCTCAGACCCCACTTGAATAGGCGAGACGGTGTCCTATAGGCTCTATGAAATAGATATAAGTGTGACAGTCTATGTTGCGTTGATACTGATACTAAGGGGGTAGTGGATAAGCATTCCCACGTATCACCGTCGATGGGACCCAGGTCTTTTTCCCAGCCCTTTCTGCAAGGTAGTGTCGATGCATCATGCGTGATACTAATCAGTTTGGAGTAGGCCTGTGAAATCATTCCCTTCTTGTCACTGTTCATTAAGGCTATACTGTGTAGCGGGTGTTTTACAGCCGTGACAGGGGACAGCCTACTCTCACTCTGTATTGCGTGGCGCAACTGCAGATACTTGTAGAATTGTGTTCTTTCGAGTGGGAACTTACTTTCTAGATCTGTGAAGGATTTTAGGACAGAGCCCTCAAACAGTTGAGCAATGTACTGGATTCCTATATCGGACCACTGTCTAAAGCCCTCCAATTTAAAAAGTTCCTTGTAATTGGAATTATTCCATATGGGAGTAAAGTGGCATATCCCCTTAATATTGAAAATGGACCTAATGTATTTCCATAGGGTATTCAGTAAGATGACGGTGGGAAGTGATTGTTCTAGGTGCGGGAGTCCTGCCTCCAGATATGATATAGCCGGGAGAGTAGATACCGGTGGTATCAGTGGTGATCGGACCGGGTCTCCTCTATCTATCTCACCCCAGTTCCCCAGGTGTTGTATCTGCGATGCTACGTAATAGTACCGTGCGTGTGGAACCGCCATACCCCCTTGCTCTTTAGCTAATTGCAAAGTTTTGAGACTAATCCTAGCTGTCTTCCCGCCCCATATCAGATCCCTGAACTGAGCATCAATCTGGGCGAACCATTTATGCGGTATCCAGATTGGGGAGTTGTGAAAGACGTATAACAGTTGGGGGGCCCACACCATTTTTATGAGATTCGCTCTACCCGTGACCGATAGGGGGAGTTTATTCCAGATCGCGCACTTCTGCCTAAGTTTGAGTAGCAACGGGGTCAGATTCAGTGTGAGATACTGGGTGGGGTCTGGTGTCACCTGGATACCTAAATACTTAAATTCTTTCACTATTAATATGTCTTTGGCACATTCAGGGAGTGGTTTTGGCAACGGGTCTAAGGGCATGATAACTGATTTATGCCAATTAATGCTGAAACCCGACAGGTCCCCGAAGTCTGCAATTAAGGACATCGCATTCCTCAGGGACTCGTCCGTATCTCCCAAGTATATGAGCGTGTCATCTGCGAATAATGAAACTACATCCTGCCCGGCATTCCTGGAGAAACCAGTTATGCCGGGCAAAGCTCGCATATGAATAGCCAAGGGTTCCAGCGCCAGGGCGAACAGCAGGGGAGACAATGGACACCCCTGTCGTGTCCCCCTATATAGCTGGAAGGGGTCTGAGACTTCACCATTGATTCTCATTCGGGCCTTTGGAGCACTATATAGCAGTTGAACCCACTTCAGGAAGGAAGAGCCGACTCCAAATCTATTCAGCACTTCCCATAAATATGGCCACTCCACGCTGTCAAATGCCTTGGCCGCGTCCAAGGAGAAGATGGCCCTATTACCCGGATTATCCACTGGTATTTGTAAATGAAGAAATAATCTACGTAGGTTCTGGGCAGTCGACCTAGTAGGGATAAATCCCGACTGGTCTCTATGTACTACATGATGAATACACTTAGAAAGCCTAGTAGCCAGGACCCTGGCCAATAGTTTTACATCGAATGTTAACAGAGATATAGGCCTATAAGAGTCCGGGGACAATGGATCTTTCCCCGGTTTCAGCAGAACCACAATGAGGGCTTCATCCATGGAGGGGGGGAGCCTGCCAGTCTCAAAGGCTGTATTGTAAACTTTCAATAGAACGGGGATGAGTTGTTCAGAGTATTTACTATAGACCTCGGATGGAAGACCATCCGCCCCTGGTGCCTTCCCATTATGTGACAGTTTCAAAGCCTCGAGGAGCTCCTCCCTAGTAAGAGGGGCATTAAGTAGGGTCGTCTCTGAAGCAGGAAGGCACGGCATTTGGTATTTATCCAGAAATGTATGTAATTGTTCGGTAGTGGGGTTAACCTTCGATGTATAGACATCCTGAAAGAAGCTTTTAAAGCAGTGAATAATGGATTGTGTGGAGTTGCACGTCTTCCCCCTGGTGTCTGTAATCGCATTGATATGTGAGGGTGGTTGTTGGGACTTTGCCAGGATCGCCAGTAGGTGACCTGTATTTTCCCCCTCTTCAAAATGTCTTTGTTGTAGAAAGAACCGTTTGTTTTCTGCAAGCTGTAGGGAAAGATCCTTAAGCATGGTTTGAGAGGCTAGCCATCTCCTTTTGTTATCATCGGATGGGTCTGTTACAAAATCTATTTCAGACTGGTGGGCGTCTGCTAGGACTTGGGTTTCCCATTCTTTAGTGTTAGTTTTAATATCATTAATCACTCTAATAAGTTGGCCACGTATAAATGCCTTTGCAGCATCCCAAACAACCTGTATATCAGTAGACCCTATGTTAACTCTAAAGAAATCGGTAAGGGGGGGGGGGGGTGGACATTTTTGACATGTTTGAGCGGACATGTCTCCTGACACCCTCCACTGCCCTACTGACACCCTCCACTGCCCTACTGACACCCTCCACTGCCCTACTGACACCCTCCTGACACCCTCCACTGCCCTACTGACACCCTCCTGACACCCTCTTGACACCCTCCACTGCCCTACTGACACCCTCCACTGCCCTACTGACACCCTGCATTGCCCTACTGACACCCTCCTGACACCCTCCACTGTCCTACTGACACCCTCCACTGCCCTACTGACACCCTCCTGACACCCTCCACTGCCCTACTGACACCCTCCACTGCCCTACTGACACCCTTCTGACACCCTCCACTGCCCTACTGACACACTCCACTGCTCTACTGACACCCTCCTGACACTCTCCACTGCCCTACCGAGACCGCCCACTGCCCTACCCACACCACCCACTGCCCTACTGACACCCTCCACTGCCCCACTCTGCAGTTTTTTTTTTTTTGTTGCACTATAAACAAGAAATATCCCCCATAAAACTGTCCTCATCAGTTTAGGCCAATACTGTAGAGGAGGAGGAGGGGGGGCCCCTGTCAAGTAGTTTGTTGAGGACCCCTGTCAGGTAAGGTGTTGGGGGGCCTGTCAGTACACTTGTAAGAGGCCTGGGGGTCCCCAAATGGCCACCCCCCTTTTTAAAAAAAAAATAATTGTAGGGGATCCGGAGGTTTCCAGCGGCTCGGAGGTCACCAGGGCCCTGGATGGCAACCCCCCTTTTTTTTTAAATTGTTTTATTTTTTTATTTTGTTTTTATTAAAGGGCCCAGAGATCCCCAGGGGCCTGGAGGTCCACAGGGCCCCAGATGAAAACCCTGCGTTTTTTTTTTCCTTTTATAAAAACATTTTTTTTTATTATTTTTTAATATTGTTTTATTTCTATTTAGTAAAGGACCCGAGGGCCCCGAAGCCCCGGATGGCAACCCCCCCTTTTTTTATAATTTTTTTTAATTGTTTTTATATTTTCCCCAGGGCATGGAGGCCCCTAGGGCCCCAGATGGCAACCTCCCTTTTATTTATTATTATTTTTATTTTTATTTATTTTTTATTTTTATTAAAGGGCCCAGAGGTCCCCAGGGCCCCGGATGGCAAACCCCCTTTTTTTTATTTTTTATTAAAGGGCCAAAAGGTCCCAAGGCCCCGTGAATTGAGAAGTGGGGGTGCAACAAATTTGGGGGTTGCCCTGGGGACCTATGGGCCCCTTACAAATAAAAAAAAACAAAAAAACATATATATATATATATATATATATATATATATATATATATATATATATATAAAAGGGGCCTTTAATAAAAAGATAAATAAAATAAATATATATAAAAAAATGTAAAAAAAAAAATTGCCACCCCTTTTTTTATATACATTTTTTTTTTAAAGGGCCCCCTTTTTTTAATATATATATATATATATATATATATATATATATATATATATTTTTTGTAAGGGGCCCAGAGGTTCTCTCCAGGGGGCCCATGTCTGAAGCTGTGTAAGGGCCCCTGGGATCTCTGCAGACAGCTCTGATCCCGATCCCGATTGTGATTGACAGGTCACATTACACAACATGCCAGTCCCCCCCCACCCCACATACACACGGTGAAAACACGGTGAAATTACTGCTAATGAGACTTACTATCTCTCCGATGGATGGACGATGGAAAATCAGTCGACCTAGTCTCTGATTAGTCCTCTGGGGGGCACTGTGTCGGTCGTGTAGAAAGAGCTTCACAGGATAGGCTTCCGCTCCGCCGGAGGGATCACAACAAAATGGCGCCGCTCCGCCACCGCGTACCAAGTATGACTCATCTGACTCCCCGCCTCCCCCCCGGTTGGCCAATCCGAGGAAGCGCGTGTCTCGCATCGCATCAGCCGCCCTTTCCCGCGCGGCTCTGCACTGGCCGCGAGGAGGGCTGAGCTGACAGACAGCTGGAGAGAGGATTCAGCTTCCTTATCTCTCCAGCCTGAAGGTGGCAATAGAGAGGCGCCGCTATGCAGTGAGGACAGGCTGTCTCCTCCCTCAGTCTCTTTCACCAAATCACATGACTGGAGGAAGAGAAGATGTTCCGCACAGTGTGACTGTAAGTACAAGGGGGGGAGGGGAGGGGAGACAACTTACCACAGAACTTCCCCCTCTACTCCTCACACAACTCCCCTCTTTTCCTCACAACCCCCAGACACCCCCTCTCTTCCTCACCACCCCCCCTAGATACCCCCCCCTAGATACCCCCCTCTAATCCTCACAACCCCCAGACCCCCCTCCCTTCCTCTTTTTTTCCCACAAATAGAGCTTTCTTTTCTTGGTATTCGATCACCTCTGCGGTTTAAATTGTTTGCGCTATAAACAATAATAGAGCGACAATTTTGAAAATTATTTTTTTACTTTTTGCTATAATAAATATCCCCAAAAATGTATATAACATTTTTTTTTCTCAGTTTAGGCCGATACGTATTCTTCTACATATTTTTGGTAAAAAAAAACGCAAAAAACATTTATTGATTGGTTTGCGCAAAAGTTATAGCGTTTTCAAAATAGGGGATAGTTTTATGGCATTTTTTATTAATACATATATTTTTTTACTAGTAATGACAGTGATCAGCGATTATTTTTTTTCCGTGACTGCGACATTATGGCGAACACATCGGACACTTTTGACACATTTTTGGGACCATTGTCATTTTCACAGAGAAACGTGCTATAAAAATGCACTGATTACTGTGAAAATGAAACTGGCAGTGAAGGGGTTAACTAGGAGGGGGCGCTGTAGGGGTTAAGTGTGTTTGTAAGGAAGTGATTGTTACTGTGGGGGGGCGTGGCTGTGCGTGTGACATCACTGACGTCCACAGATGGGCTCTCTTAGGTGGACGTCATATGAGATCCTGGGCTTCCTGGCCATCTAGGGGGTGCGCGCGCCCGCAGCAACGCTCGGGACCCGGTGCACGTGCCCGGCGGCGGCGATGTCTGCCGGGCACCCGCGATTGCCCACAATCATGGCAGGACAATGAAAACACACAGATTCATGTCCTGTCAGAGGTGAGGAGACCGATGTGTGTTCCCAGTACACAGGAACACAGATCAGTCTCCTCCCCTTTTGAGTCCCCTCCCCCTACAGTTAGAATCACTCACTAGGGAACATTTAACCCCTTCAGCGCCCCTTAGCGTTAACCCATTCCATGCCAGTCACATTTACACAGTAATCACTGCAGTTTTATAACACTAATCACTGTAAAATGTGAATGGTCCCAAAAATGTGTCAAAAGTGTCCCATATGTCCGTCGCAATGTCACTGTCAAAATAAAAATCGCAGATCGGCGCCATTACTAGTAAAAAAAAAAAATGCAATAAAACTATCCCCTATTTTGTAGACGCTATAACATTTGCGCAAACCAATCAATATAAGCTTATTGCGATTTATTTTTTCCAACATTTAAAAATATGTAGAATAATACGTATCGCCTAAACGGTGAAAACATTTTTGGGGGATATTTATTACAGCAAAAAGTAAAAAATATTGAATTTTTTTTCAAACTTGTCGCTCTATTTTTGTATGAATCACAAAAAATAAAAACCGCAGAGGTGATCAAATACCACCAAAAAGAAGCTCTAGATGTGGGAAAAAAAAGGATGTCAATTTTGTTTGGAAGCCATGTCGCACGACTGCGCAATTGTCAGTTAACTACTTCAGCCTTGGACCATTTGGCTGGTCAATGACGATGCGATTCGGCACTGCATCGCTTTAACTGACAATTGCGCGGTTGTACGACGTGGCTCCCAAACAAAATTGACGTCCTTTTTTTCCCCACAAATAGAGCTTTCTTTTGGTGGTATTTGATCATCTCTGCGGTTTTTATTTTTTGTACTAAAAACAAAAATAGAGCGACAATTTTGAAAAAAATATATTTTTTTTACTTTTTGCTATAATAAATATCCTCCAAAAATATATATAAAAAAAAAAATTTCCTGACAGACTCCATGGCAGCCTACGTGTGGGTTAATCCCGCCTCTCATACCTCATAGGACCCTTTTGTTTTTTTCCCCAGTCCTGATGATCCTGCACATAGAGCTCACGGTCTGGTGTCCAACAAGTCCCAGCTATTAGCAGGGTAGACATGGGCGTCGGTTGCAATATCAACAGGTGCTTACTAACCAGCCATTGGCAGGCAAGCAGCAACAAGGCCAAACGTCCTAGCTATTAGCTGGAAGCCTCGCTTCATTGAGAATGCCCGGGTCGTGCAGATTGAGACTCTTAGCTCTCGGTTCCAGGACGGGTCAGTACAGATTGGTATTTGTGGTAATGTATAAAGTTTCTTTCTTGTTTACCTATGGCAGCCGTTTTTTTTTTGTGTGTGTTGTCTGTCCCATTGAAGTTTGTGCCTTCCTGGTCATGGCCGCTGGAGCGCATCTGCGTTCCAGTTCGGCGCTGTCCCGGCCTCCTGCGCATGCGCCAACGTCAATCCCAACCTAGGCTTGGGAGTGCATGCGCAGTACGATCGGGTTGCCGCGATCGCGCATGCGCGCGAGGTCTGTTGGGGGAATCATGCCTGTTACGTTGCAATTGCAACGTGGGCGGCGTGCGCGGTGACGTCATCATTGGGGCGGCAGTTTTAAATAGCTGTCAAGAACAGCTGTCTTTGGGACACACGTCTTGCTGCGTTGTAGCTGGTCTCACTGCCCCATTGCTGGAAGCGCTTTCTCTCTCTCTTCCAGGTATGATGTCACATATTCTTACTGCTTTTTTTTCCCAGCCCTATCTTTTTGTTCTTGTGCTGTATCTTCACTATGTGTATTATTTGCAGTACTTCTCTTGTGATCCTTCCCACTATGGATGTCTCACCGCCCCCCAGTGGCCAACCCTTGCGCTGCAGGTAGGATGGACATTTTATTTTTCCCCTGCCTGGCTGTTTGGGTTTTTAGAAGGCTGTTAACTCTTTCCTCCCCTCAGCCCCTCTAGGTCTGAACATCAACCTTCAGCACGTGAAGCTATTGACGAATCCAGGCCACAGCATCGTCATTCTAGATCAAATTCCAGACGCCCCAGGTCATCCTCTAGACACCGTAAAGAGGGCTCCAGATCTTCATCTGGCCGCCATTCCCACCGCCATTCCAGCCACTCCAGTAAAAGAGTCTGCTGGGGATGTAGAGCTCGGGTCTCGGAAGGAAGATCCCTCTGTGAACTATGTTATTCCAAGGCGGTAAGGGAGAGAGGAAATGAAGGTCATCAAGTGGAGGCTCTGGTCAGGAGAGTAGTCCAGGAATCCCTTAACAAATCTGGTTTCAGATGTGATGTTACTGTTCCTGATGACCCAGTTCCAGCGCTTACACAGGATAATCCTGAAACGCCTGGTCCCTCTCAACGTGTACGTAGTCCAAGTGCGTCTTCCGTCAGTGAAGCAGAGAGTGTTGTCAATCCTGCAGGGTTTGATTTTTCCCTAGTACCAAGTCTGGTGAAAGCGGTTAAAATCGCTTTGAAGTCGGAAGATCCGGTGGAATCCCCTTCCAAACAGAGAAAATATTTCAAACAACTCAAAAAGGAGCGCCCTAGTTTTCCCCTCCTAGGTGAACTTGGAGATATCATTACTGACGAATGGGCCAGCATGGACAGAAAGAACTCTTTGCTTTCAAAAGTAGCAAAGATGTACCCGTTCAAAAGTGAAGATGTTAAACACTTAGAATCAGCTCCCTTGGTTGATGCCGCCGTGATGAGGTTAGTGAAACACGTCACACTCCCTTTGGAAGATACCGTCTCCTTTAAGGACGGTCTAGATCAGGGATCCTCAAACTACGGCCCTCCAGCTGTTGCAGAACTACACATCCCATGAGGCATTGTAAAACTCTGACATTCATAGACATGACTAGGCATGATGGGAATTGTAGTTCCTGAACAACTGGAGGGCCATAGTTTGAAGACCCATGGTCTAGATAGAAAGATAGACACAGATCTGAAACAAATATATATTACAGCGGGCATGGCTTGTAAACCGGCTCTAGCCCTAGCTGCCTTGTCTAAGGCAATGGAATCCTGGATGGATGAAGTGGATTCTACCTTAGCGAACGTCTCCGAAGATGTGCTCAGCAGCATACCGATTAGTCTGGGTTCCTTCCTCAGGATCGCCGTCCGTTCGGTCAGAGGAGATCCTTCCCTAGGCAAGATCAAGACCGGTCAAGAGATGCGTGCCGGTACAGACCTGGTCGCGAGTTCCGGAAAAACTGGAGGAGAGTCCAGCTCTCTTGACAGAAGCCCCCTAAGGGACCCTCTTCTGCTGGACGTGATGCCTCTAAGTCCTTTTGATGCGGGGCCAGCCCAGACGGAAAAAGTAGGCGCTCGGTTACTACAGTTCCGACATGCCTGGGCAGCCTCAATAAGAGATTTTTGGACTGTCAAAACAGTGTCTACAGGCCATACCTGGACCTTTATCGGTCCACCCGTTCTCCAGTTTGTACCCACAACATTACCCGGTTCAGAAGAGAAAAGGGAAATTCTTCTGTCATACACAAGCTCCCTCCTAGCTCTGGGCGCCGCTATACATGTTCCATCTTCCGAAAGAGGTCAAGGGATGTACTCGCCCCTGCTTATGGTTCTAAAGAAGACAGGTTCTTGGAGACCGGTAATAGACCTGACACATCTAAACACCTTTATCAAGAAGGAAAAATTCAAGATGGAGTCCTTGCTTACTATTCGCCAGACGGTTCAACCAGGCGATTGGCTGATGTCCATAGACCTAAAAGATGCCTACTTCCATGTCCCAGTTGCTGCGGAGTTCCAAAAGTACCTTCGATTCGCAGTAGACAATGTCCACCTCCAATTTACGTGTCTCCCGTTCGGGCTCACAACATCGCCCTGGGTGTTCTCAAAACTTCTATTGGCTGTCGTCGCCCTGATCAGAACCAAGGGGATTCGACTTCATCACTACCTCGACGACTTACTGTTACTTTCGCAAGACAAGGAACAGCTGTTGACACACCAGATCCAGGTCATTTCCACCCTGACCGAGTTCGGTTGGCTAATAAACAGGGAAAAGAGTCATCTGCAACCCACACAATCTCTGATTTTTCTGGGAGCCCAATTCAACACAGTTCAATGTTCCATCTCCTTACCCCTGACAAAGATCCCGGTAGTCCGGGACAGAATCCGGCTTGCATTGGAATCTCCCTTTCTAAAAGCCTCGCAATGCCTCAAGATAGTGGGCACCATGGTGTCCACAGTCCCCATGGTGAGATGGGCACAATGGAGGATGCGGCCCTTCCAGAAGGGGTTTCTCCAACAGTGGGATCCGAAGTCTCAGGATCAACGCATTTGAATAACTTCGTCCATGCGAGAGAGTCTCCTTTGGTGGCTACTAAGGAAAAATCTCCTCAACTACCATTCGTTAGCCCCAATCTCCTGGATCACAATTACATCAGATGCCAGCAACAGAGGCTGGGGGGCTCTGTGCTTGAAGGAATTTGCTCAAGGGAAGTGGACGTTACCATCTCGGAGTGTGAGTTCCAATGCCCTGAAACTCCGTGCGGCCTACTGTGCCCTTCAATCCTTTCTTCATCTAATAAAAGGATCATCAGTCCTGCTAAGAATAGACAACACGACAGCTGTGTCGTACATAAAGAGACAGGGTGGCACCCGCAGTTTGTCCCTACTGAGGGAAGTGGATCCGATCATGTCATGGGCACAAGTTCATCTCTCAGACTTGACAGCTGTGTATCTCCCCGGATCTCAAAATCTCCAAGCAGACTACCTTTTCGAGGAAGACACTCGACAACAACGAATGGTCTCTCCACAGCGAAGTCTTCAGCTGGGTCCTATCCCTGGGAGTTGTGCCGGAAGTGGACCTATTTGCATCTCCATGCAACTTCAAACTAGAGAAATTCTATACGAGGGGTCGCTGTCCCCAAGCGTTCGGAAGGGGATGCTCTAACCGACCAGTGGAACTTTCACAGAGCCTATGCTTTTCGTCCAGTCCCGGTCATCCTCCGGTTCCTGGCAAGACTCAGGTGGGAAGCGGTCGAGGTGGTGGCGATAGTCCCTTATTGGCCCAACAGACCATGGTTCCCGTTGCTGCTTCTTCTGAGCTTCCGGGCTCCAGTCCCGCTTCCGGACAGGGCAGATCTCACACTGTTACAAGGGGTAACCCCTCATCCATGTCCATTCCGTCTTCATCTGATGGTCTGGTTTTTGAAAGGGAAAGGCTTATTGCACTAGGCTGTCCAAATCAAGCCATCTCCACTCTGTTAAGTGCGAGGAGATCAAGCACCAACAAGGTCTACCAGAGAATATGGTCAAAGTTTACAGATTTCGTCTCCTCCATGGATGGGTCCCCTAGTAATCCTAGGATTCAGGATGTTCTTGGCTTCCTTCAGACAGGTCTGGATCTGTCTTTATCAGTCAGCTCCCTGAGAGTCCAAGTTTCGGCCATTTCGGCCTTCACTGGGTTTTCATGGGCCAAACACACCCTTGTCAAGCAATTTTTCAAAGGCGCCATGAGGCTTAGGCCACAGACGAAACCAAGGTTTTCAAAATGGAACCTTCCCTTGGTTTTGGATTTCCTTTCAGAAATTACGCACTCGGATGACTTATCCATCAAAGATCTGTCCTTAAAAGCTGTCTTCCTTGTGGCCATAACATCGGCCAGAAGGGTCTCAGAAATAGGTTCTCTAGGTTTCAAAGAACCGTTTCTTACTTTTTTCCCTGATCGGGTCGTATTAATTCCCATGTTGGGATCTACGATATAGAAACATTGGGTCTAAGGTCCCCAAACCTAGGACCAAACAAAAAAAGGGGGGGGCACAGTTGGACTATTGCGGTACATGTAGAATTGGATAACAAGATTACTAAATAAGGGTAAAATAATTTTATTAAATACATAGAAGAAAAAACACAATACAGAGCTTAAAATGGTGACGACCATACATAACGCCAGTATAATAATCCCGGTGGGGAACAAAATAATGCGTTGGGGGTCATGACAATCTTGACCGGTTTAGCGGTATTGACCGCTTCATCAGAAGTATGTCTACAATTAAGTTAAAAAACAATTGGTTATACATAAATTAGGAATACAAGATTTAAATGGGGAGAGGGGGCTCAGCTGCTTACCTAGGTGTATCCCGCAGAGGAGAATCACCGAACGAGGTCCCATGTAGAGGCCAGAGGGCAAGAACATGGGGATGGATCTACTAGACAGGTATGTAGAGTGAAATATATTAATAATTAATATAGGGAGGGCCTGGTCATGGGAAAAAAAAAATAAAAAAAAATAAAAAAAATAAAAAAAAAAATATAGAGGGGGGGGAAGGGATTAGTGCAAGACCATGCGTGTTGAATATACGTGATAAAAGGGTAAAAAATAAAGTGGGGATGTGGATGGAGGACAGGGAAGAGGGGGAAAGGGAGAGGGGGGAGAGTAGACGTATATTCAACACGCGTGGTCTTGCACTAATCCCTTCCCCCCCCTCTATATTTTTTTTTTATTTTTTATTTTTTTTTTTTTCCCATGACCAGGCCCTCCCTATATTAATTATTAATATCTTTCACTCTACATACCTGTCTAGTAGATCCATCCCCATGTTCTTGCCCTCTGGCCTCTACATGGGACCTCGTTCGGTGATTCTCCTCTGCGGGATACACCTAGGTAAGCAGCTGAGCCCCCTCTCCCCATTTAAATCTTGTATTCCTAATTTATGTATAACCAATTGTTTTTTAACTTAATTGTAGACATACTTCTGATGAAGCGGTCAATACCGCGAAACCGGTCAAGATTGTCATGACCCCCAACGCATTATTTTGTTCCCCACCGGGATTATTATACTGGCGTTATGTATGGTCGTCACCATTTTAAGCTCTGTATTGTGTTTTTTCTTCTATGTATTTAATAAAATTATTTTACCCTTATTTAGTAATCTTGTTATCCAATTCTACATGTACCGCAATAGTCCAACTGTGCCCCCCCCTTTTTTTGTTTGGTCCTAGGTTTGGGGACCTTAGACCCAATGTTTCTATATCGAATTTCCAGGATGATGGTACTTTTTATTTCTATATCTATCTATAACTATCCTAGAGGCTCTACTTTAAATCATGTTGGGATCTAATCCAAAGGTAACATCGGTCTTTCACGAAAATCTAGAAATTGTTCTCCCCACTTTTTGATCTCCTGAGAGCTCTAATGTTCATCCTCTAGACGTCGGAGATGTATTAAGACAATATCTGGAAGCCACAGCAGCCTTCCGTCAATCTGACCATCTGTTCGTTTCCTTCCATGGAAAAAACAAGGGAATGCGTGCTTCCCCCAGAACCATCGCTGCATGGATAGTTCAAGTAATCCAAGGGGCATACAAAGCAAAAGGGTTGGCTATTCCTGAAGCGGTGACAGCGCATTCGACTCGGAGCATCTCCACATCATGGGCAGCCGCCCGGCATGTTTCCCCAGAAGTTATCTGTAGGGCGGCCTCCTGGTCGTCCTTAAACACATTCATGACGCATTACTGCGTAGAACCGGCCTGTTTGTCGTCGGTTGATTTTGGTTTACATGTTTTATCTGTTGACAATGTCAATTAAACCTTTTTTTTCTTTAATCAGCAATTTCCCACCCGGGTGTGTTGGTTAGTTATTTCCCACACGTAGGCTGCCATGGAGTCTGTCAGGAAAAGGGAAAATTTATATCAAATACTTACCGTAATTTTCCTTTCCTGATGGACTCCATGGCAGCAGGAGTTTCCCTCCCCTTGCTGGAGTAGGCTATATTACGGAACACAGTCTATGGGGAGACGCAAAGCTTTATGGGAGTAGGGTCCTATGAGGTATGAGAGGCGGGATTAACCCACACGTAGGCTGCCATGGAGTCCATCAGGAAAGGAAAATTACAGTAAGTATTTGATATAAATTTTTCCTTATATATATATATATATATATATATAAAATTCCCTCAGTTTAGGCCGATACGTATTCTTCTACATATTTTTCGTAAAAAAAACAAAAACGCAATAAGTGTTTATTGATTGGTTTGCACAAAAGTTATAGCGTCTACAAAATGTGGGATAGTTTTATGGCATTTTTATTAATAATTATTTTTTACTACTAATGGCGGCAATCTGCGATTTTTATCGGTACTGCGACATTATGGCGGACACTTCGGACACTTTTAAAACATTTTTGGGACCATTCGCATTTATGCAGCGATCAGTGCTATAAAAATGCATTGATTACTGTAAAAATGCCTGGCAGGGAAGAGGTTAACACTGGGGGGGGGGGGGGGCGATCAAGTGGTTAATTATGTTCCCTGGGTGTGTTCTAACTGAAGGGGGGTGGGACTGACTGGGGGAAATGACAGATCGCTATTCATACATTGTATAAACATACGATCGGTCATTTTTCCCCCTGACAGGACTGGGAGCTGTGTGGTGTTTACACACACAGCTCCCGGTTCTCGCTCTGTAACGAGCGATTCGCGGGTGCCTGGCGGTGATTGCTCCCGCTGGGCACTCGCATCAGCACCAGGGGCCGTTATATTACGTGATTTTGCGCAGGTGAGCCGACTTGCCGCTGTAAAAGGGCGGTGGGCGGCCGGCAAGAGGTTAAAGTGATCCATTCATCCTGGTGTCCGCCGGTCACCCACACAGGCGGAGATATTTCTGCTCCTCCGACAGTCTGGGTTACATTACCACCTCAGCGTAGGGCCTTCTGATTGTGGTAATCTCCCCCCCCAGTGCGGTGTGCCTTCCCCCCCCAGTGTGGTGTGCCTTCACCCCCCCCCAATGCGGTGTGCCTTCCCCCCCAGTGCAGTGTGCCTTCCCCCCCAGTGCGGTGTACCTTCCCCCCCAGTGCGGTGTGCCTTCCCCCAGTGCGGTGTGCCTTCCCCCCCAGTGCGGTGTGCCTCCCCCTCCGTGCGGTGTGCCTCCCCCCTCTGTGCGGTGTGCCTCCCCCTCCGTGCGGTGTGCCTCCCCCTCCGTGCGGTGTGCCTCCCCCTCCGTGCGGTGTGCCGCCCCCCAGTGCGGTGTGCCTCCCCCCAGTGCGGTGTGCCTCCCCCCCAGTGCGGTGTGCCTCCCCCAGTGCGGTGTGCCTCCCCCCAGTGCGGTGTGCCTCCCCCCAGTGCGGTGTGCCTCCCCCCCAGTACGGTGTGCCTCCCCCCAGTGCGGTGTGCCGCCTCCACACACAGGAGCTCCCCTGTCATCTATGTGGCTTCAGCCTCCATGTCCTCACATCTCATGCTGTGGTTCTCTATGTCCATTGGTTGGCTGTTCCATGACTGCTGTATGCCTCAGTTTTTACCTTCATCCCCCAATGCAGGGATCTCCAAACTACGGCCCTCCAGCTGCTGTGGAACTACACTTCCCATGAGGCATTGTAAAACTCTGACATTCGTAGACATGACTAGGCATGATGGGAATTGTAGTTCCTGAACACCTGGAGGGCCGTAGTTTGGAGACTCCTGCCCCAATGGAATAAATGCTTTTTGTTTCTGCACCCAAGGTTGTGCGTCCCCCAAGGTTGTGCGTCCCCCAAGGTTGTGTGCCCCTCATTTGCCATGGTACAGCTCTATTCCCAATTCTGGTTCCTCG
Organism: Rana kukunoris; assembly: GCA_029574335.1. Taxonomy (NCBI): domain Eukaryota; kingdom Metazoa; phylum Chordata; class Amphibia; order Anura; family Ranidae; genus Rana; species Rana kukunoris. The sequence continues at coordinate 63,824,977 of CM056054.1, forward strand.
TACCCCTCATTGGTCTTTTAGTTTGGGACGGCTGCGGCTCCAGTTTGGCCGCCAATATCCACTTGAGCAGTTGCCTGTGCGCCTGGATCATTGTTTACATCCCTGTAATGACTGATCTAAAATTGTGTTATAAACAGAATGTAATTCTATTGTCTTTCCACAGCTTTATGAAAATGTTATCGGTGATTTTGAGCCCAGGTAAGAGCGCCTCCTTTTACTAGATAATGTCCCACAACTTTGCTGCTTCTTATCTGACCTGCACAGTCTCTCTTGGATGGAAAAGCGATTCGGCACTGCGTCGCTTTAACTGACAATTGCGTGGTCGTGCGACGTGGCTCCCAAACAAAATTAGTGTCCTTTTTTTTCCCACAAATAGAGCTTTCTTTTGGTGGTATTTGATCACCTCTTCGGTTTTATTTTTTTGCGCTATAAACAAAAATAGAGCGACAATTTTGAAAAAAAAAACACTATTTTATACTTTTTCCTATAATAAATATCCCCCAAAAATATATTAAAAAAGCATTTTTTTTCCTCAGTTTAGGCCGATACGTATTCTTCTACCTATTTTTGGTAAAAAAAATCCGCAATAAACGTTTATCAATTGGTTTGCGCAAAATTTATAGCGTTTACAAAATAGGGGATAGTTTTATGGCAATTTTATTAATATTATTTTTTTTACTACCAATGGCAGCAAACATCAATTTTTTTCATGACTGCGACATTATGGCAGACACATCGGACAATTTTGACACATTTTTGGGACTATTGTCATTTTCACAGCAAAAAAGTGCTATAAAAATGCACTAATTACTGTGAAAATGACAATGGCAGTTTAGGAGTTAACCAATAGGGGGCGCTGTAGGGGTTAAGTGTGACCTCATATGTGTTTCTAACTGTAGGGGGGCGAGGCTGGACGTGTGACGTCGGTGATCGTCTCTGACATTGCCACAATGAAGAACGGGGAAGGTGTGTTTACACTCACCTCTCCCCGTTCTTCAGCTCCGGTGACCAATCACGGGACACCGGCGGCAATCGGGTCCCGCGGGCATGGTCACGGAGCTTCGGACAGGGTCGCGAGTGCGCCACCCCACAGCTGGGCACCTAAAGCGGACGTACAGGTACGTGATTGTGCCCAGCCATGCCATTCTGCCGATGTATATCGGCGTGAAGGGGTCCTTAAGTGGTTAAAGCGACGCAGTGCGAAATCGCAAAAAGGGGCATGGTCATTAACCTGCATAATGATACCCCTGATATTGGCTCCCGCTGCTGTCAATCAAATCCAATGATGCGGCCACCACAGGCAGGGCCAAGTCATACATGCGGCGGCTATGGACGCCGAGTGTATAACACAGGAGCGCGCCCTCAAGGTAACCCCCTCAGGAGAGAGCTTCCCAGAAGGGGGTTATCTATTGCGGGGAGGAGACGCGAGAGCCACCGTGGGCCTCGAGAAGAGGAGGATCGGGGCCACTCTGTGCAAAACGAACTGCACAGTGGAGGTAAGTATGACATGTTTGTTATTTAAAAAAAAAAACGTTAACCTTTACCACTTTAACCACTTAAGCCCCGGACCATTTCGCTGGCCAACGACCAGGCCACTTGTTTGCGATTCGGCACTGCGTCGCTTTAACTGACAATTGCGCGGTCGTGCGTCGTGGCTTGCAAACAAAATCGAGGTTCTTTTTTACCCCACAAATAGAGCTTTTTTTTTTTTGCGCTATAAACAAAAATAGAGCGACAATTTTGAAAAAAATTCAATATTTTGTACTTTTTGCTATAATAAATATCCCCCAAAAAAAAATATATATATATATATATACATTTTTTTTACCCCTCAGTTCAGACCGATACGTATTCTTCTACATGTTTTTGGTAAAAAAAATATCACAATAAGCGTTTGATTGGTTTGTGCAAAAGTTCTAGCGTCTACAAAATAGGGGATAGAATTATGTAATTTTTATTATTATTTTTTTACAATTAAGGGCGGCGATCTGTGATTTTTATCGTGACTACTACTTTATGGCCGATACATCGGACACTCTTTTTACACATTTTTGGGACCATTGTCATTTTTATAGCAATCGGTGCCATAAAAATGCACTGATTACTATGAAAATGACACCCGCAGTGAAGGGGTTAACCACTAGGTGGCGTTGAAGGGGTTAAACGTGCCCTAGGAGTGCATCTAACTTTACGGGGGATGGGCTGTGTGTGACACGACAGTGATCACCGCTTCCGATTACAGGAAGCTGTGATCAGTGTCCTGTCACTAGGAAGACTAGAGAAATGCTTGTTTACATTGGCATTTCCCTGTTCTTCCTTACCGTGACACGATCGCGGGTATCGAGTTGGTGGGACCCGTCTTAGGAGTCACGGAGATCGTGGCGGGCGTGCGCTCGCGCATCCACAATGCCGCATCTTAAAGGGGACGTATATCTACGTCCTCTTGCCTATCCGTGCCATGCTGCAGACGTATATCTGCGTGCGGCGGTCAGCAAGCTGTTAAGTTCAGGTGTTTCCAGTGAAGGTGACTGTTAATGATACTGCATGCAAAGACATTTTAGGCAACCTTGGGGAAGATCCTTTTCTGTTCCATTATCACTGTGGCCGTGTACAAAGTCAGCTCAATAAAGATATGGGTTTGATGAGTTTAGTGTGGAGGAACTTGGACTGGCTGTAGAGAGCCCTGACCTCAACCCTACTGAATACCTCTAGGATTAATTGGAGGACTGATTGCAAGCCACGTCTTCTCATCCAACATCAGTACCAGTATTGCTAATGCACTTTTGGCTAAATTGGCGCAAATTCCCCCAGACTCTTCAAAACCTAGCTGACAGCCTTATGAGAAGTGTATAGACTGTTATAACCCAAAAGAGTTATTAAAGGAACACTAAAGAGAATTTTTTTTTTTAAATAACAAACATGTTATACTTACCTCCACCGTGCAGATCATTTTGCACAAAGTGGCCCCGAACCTGGTCTTCTGGGGTCCCTCGCAGTGGTGGCTGGTGCTCCAAATTTTTGGGGGGGCGCAAATGAAAAAAAACAAAACAATTGCAGCCTCACTGTGCCCATCAAATGCAGCCACTGTTCCATGCCATCAAATGCAGCCACTGTGCCATCAAACACAGCCACTGTGCCATCAATTGTCACCACTGTGCTATGCCATCAAACGCAGCCACCGTGCCATCAATTGTCACCACTGTGCCATGCCATCAAACCCAACAACTGTGGCATGCCATCAAACGCAGCCACCGTGCCATCAATTGTCACCACTGTGCCATGCCATCAAACGCAACAACTGTGGCATGCCATCAAACGCAGCCAACGTGCCATAAATTGTCACCACTGTGCCATGCCATCAAACCCAACAACTGTGGCATGCCATCAAACGCAGCCACCGTGCCATCAATTGTCACCACTGTGCCATGCCATCAAACGCAACAACTGTGGCATGCCATCAAACGCAGCCAACGTGCCATAAATTGTCACCACTGTGCCATGCCATCAAACGCAACAACTGTGGCATGCCATCAAACGCAGCCAACGTGCCATAAATTGTCACCACTATGCCATGCCATCAAACACAGCCACTGTGCCATCAATTGATTTCCAATGCATTGAAATGGCCAGGGATGGACTGGCCATCGGGACTATCGGGAGATTCCCGGTGGGCCAATGGCTCAGTGGGCCGGTCGGAGGTCCGCTGCAATCTTCCCATCAATCGCCGACAGCTGGCGCCTGACCGCTAGATTGGGATTTAGCGAGTATGCAGAGCAGTGCAGAAAGTGTGTGTAATATGTTCTCTCTCCTGTCACGGCACTTACTTGGCTCCCCGGTGGCCGCTCCTCTCTTCTCGTCCATCCCCATTTGCTTGTGACATCATCTGGGATGGACGAGAAGAGAGGAGGGGCCACCGGGGAGCCAAGTGAGTGCCGTGACAGGAGAGAGAACATATTACACACGCTTCCTGCACTACTCTGCATGCTGGCTGGTAAACGATGTGCACCATAATGTACCCCGTGCCCTGATGTGCCCCGTGCCCTGATGTGCCCCCGTGCCCTGATGGGCCCTGTACGTGTTGTGCCCTGAACTCTGTACTGTGCCCTGATGTGTTGTGCCGTGGGCCGGTCTGGATGAAGTCCAGGGCCACATTTTTGTCCCAGTCCAGCCCTGAAAATGCCCCAAAAGATGTCACAATGCAACCTACCACAATGCACTAAAACCATAATCATCATATTACTGACTGTTCTGTCTACATACTTACAAAAAGAACAAGACATTTTTGCGATTAACTATATTTATTGCATGTTAGTAATTAAGCTCTTTTCTCAACTATCATCATTGGATGGCAACAAAGCAAGAATATAACACTGTGCAATGTAGTAAAGGTAATTCTATGGAGGATGCGTACATTAGCATGACATCACAATTCTTCTTTTCAGTCGTCTTTTTTCCCCCCAGCGTTGTCTTCTATGCCTTTTTGTAAATATGATTTCTGTATTTGTGCATTTCATATTCTGGCTGAGCTTGTTGTATTGTCATTTTGCTGCGTCTCATTCTTTAGGTGGACAGAGTACTGCCATGGGCCTTCTAGAACATGGAATCTAATATAGTAGTTATGCAGCAAGAATGCCAATTGCATTGCCTGGTGCACAGATATCCACCTCAATCCACATCTATATCAGTCCTTTCTCCAAAGGAGCTTACAATCTAATATTTCCACAACAGTCATCCAGACAAAGTACACATTATGAACACTTCATTAAAATTATAACTGTTGGGGGAGTCCAACGTACCCAAAGGGATCTCACACAGACACAAGTAAAACATAAATTCAATAAAATATATATACGGTAATATGGCAAAGGTTTTGTAAACACTTGATATTGTCTTGTTGGCCATAGTGATGGAGATTGTGAGTTCCTACTAGCTAGGAACCACACTCTGTCCTTTCCTCTAGTCACTCCCATCCCCCCACAGTTAGAACACACACTAGGGAACACATTTAACCCCTTGATCGACCCCCTAGTGTTAACCCCTTCCCTGTCGGTGACATTTATACAGTAAACAGTGCATTTTTATAGCACTGATCGCTGTATAATTGTCACTGGTCCCAAAAATGTATCAAAAGTGTCCGATCCGTCCACCATGATGTTGCAGTTTCGATAAAAATCGCAGATCACGGCCATTACTAGTAAAAAAAAAAAAATGCCTTAAATCTTTCCGATATTTTGTAGACGCTAGAACTTTTGCGCAAACTAATAAATATACTCTTATTACGATTTTTATTACCAAAAATATGTAGAAGAATACGTATCGTCCTAAACTTAGAAAAAAATATGCTTTATTTAAAAATAAAATGGGGATATTTATTATAGCAAAATATTGTGTTTTTTTTCAAAATTGTTGCTCTTTTTTTTTGTGTTTATAGCGCAAAAATTTAAAACCGCAGTGGTGATCAAATACCAGCAAAATAAAGCTCTATTTGTGGAAGAAAAGGACATCAATTTTGTTCGCACAACCGCGCAGTTGTCAGTTAAAGCGGCGCAGTGCAAAAAATGACCCGGTCATTAAGCAGCCAAATCTTCCCGGAGCTGAAGTGGTTAAACATTTTGGTAGCAAATTTGATGGAACGTTTTTGCATCACCCCAATGCTACGTAACCAATATGTGATCGATTTCAGAAGCACATTTATTTTTTATGCTTATTAATCAGCTAAGCTCGCAATTTCAGGATTATTCAAGCAAAGCTTTATCTTCATTACTCATAACTAATGCACTGTCATACTACTTTGTATGCAAATTTGATTTGGATTTCTTGATCCGTGACAATTCAGTATTTTGGAAGTTTTATAGGTGGAGGAGAAGCTTCAGGTACATAGCACTTGCTTTCATATTTTTGAGTTATTTGCAGACCAATCAGCTCACTGTAGCCATATTCGCAAAAATTCTTAGAACTGCAACCTTGTGCCGAGAAGTCAACTTCGCCCCCGCCTGTGAAAAGAAAATCGTCCACATATACAGGATTAAAAACAAATAGAAAAACTCTAAGTGCACTCTACTGCTTCAGGGATCACTCTGTTGTTGGACCTCACTTCATTATGGTAAGCATCAGGGCTTTTTTTCAGCGGGAATGTGGGGGAACGCAGTTCCCCCACCTCTAGCACTGAATGTATGTAATGGCGATGGGTACTGGGGTATGCTGGCAGAAATCTATTTTCGTGTGGGGGTCTATTATTTCTGGGGGAGGGTAATTGTTAAAGGAGAGGTCTATGGTTGCTGGCTGCTGGGAAACTTGCTGGGTCTATTGTTGCAGTGGTGGATCTATGGTTGCTGGGCCGACTCTATTGTTGTTGTGGGGTGGTATTTTGTAACGGGTGGTCTGTTACAAAGGCGGTCTGTTACAAAGAATTGTTGCTGGGGCAGAGAGGTATAATGTGTGGGAGGTCTATTGTTGCTGGGGTGCGTCTAGTGTTGCTGGAGGTATTTATTATTGCTGGGGGATTAATTGTTTCTGTGGTGAGGTCTATCGTTGCTAGGGGATCTATTGTTGCTGGGATGGGTCTAGTGTTGTTGGGGTGGGTCTAGTGTTGTTGGGGTTGGTATAGTGTTTCTGGGGTGTCTATTATTGCTGGGGTGTGTCTAGTGTTGCTGGGATGTCTATTATTGCTAGGGGATCTATTGTTTCTGGGGTGTGTCTAGTGTTGCTGGGATGTCTATTATTGCTAGGGGATCTATTGTTTCTGGGGTGGGTCTAGTGTTGCTGGGATGTCTATTATTGCTAGGGGATCTATTGTTTCTGGGGTGGGTCTAGTGTTGCTGGGATGTCTATTATTGCTAGGGGATCTATTGTTTCTGGGGTGGGTCTAGTGTTGCTGGGATGTCTATTATTGCTAGGGGATCTATTGTTTCTGGGGTGTGTCTAGTGTTGCTGGGATGTCTATTATTGCTAGGGGATCTATTGTTTCTGGGGTGGGTCTAGTGTTGCTAGGATGTCTATTAGTGCTAGGGGATCTATTGTTTCTGGGGTGGGTCTAGTGTTGCTGGGATGTCTATTATTGCTAGGGGATCTATTGTTTCTGGGGTGGGTCTAGTGTTGCTGTGATGTCTATTATTGCTAGCGGATATATTGTTGTTGTGGGGGGTCTAGTGTTGCTGGGGTGTATATTATTGCCGGTGGGTCTAGTGTTGCTGGGGCTGGTCTAGTGTTGCTGGGGCTGGTCTAGTGTTGCTGGGGCTGGTCTAGTGTTGCTGGGGCTGGTCTAGTGTTGCTGGGGCTGGTCTAGTTGCTGGGGCTGTTGCTGGGGCTGGTCTAGTGTTGCTGGGGCTGGTCTAGTGTTGCTGGGGCTGGTCTAGTGTTGCTGGGGCTGGTCTAGTGTTGCTGGGGCTGGTCTAGTGTTGCTGGGGCTGGTCTAGTGTTGCTGGGGCTGGTCTAGTGTTGCTGGGGCTGGTCTAGTTTTGCTGGGGCTGGTCTAGTGTTGCTGGGGCTGGTCTAGTGTTGCTGGGGCTGGTCTAGTGTTGCTGGGGCTGGTCTAGTGTTGCTGGGGCTGGTCTAGTGTTGCTGGGGCTGGTCTAGTGTTGCTGGGGCTGGTCTAGTGTTGCTGGGGCTGGTCTAGTGTTGCTGGGGCTGGTCTAGTGTTGCTGGGGCTAGTGTTGCTGGGGCTGGTCTAGTGTTGCTGGGGCTGGTCTAGTGTTGCTGGGGCTGGTCTAGTGTTGCTGGGGCTGGTCTAGTGTTGCTGGGGCTGGTCTAGTGTTGCTGGGGCTGGTCTAGTGTTGCTGGGGCTGGTCTAGTGTTGCTGGGGCTGGTCTAGTGTTGCTGGGGCTGGTCTAGTGTTGCTGGGGCTGGTCTAGTGTTGCTGGGGCTGGTCTAGTGTTGCTGGGGCGGGTCTAGTGTTGCTGGGGCGGGTCTAGTGTTGCTGGGGTGGGTCTAGTGTTGCTGGGGAGGGTCTAGTAATGCTGGGGCGGGTCTATTGTCGCTGAGATGGGTCTAGTGACGCTGGGGTGGGTCTAGTGTAGCTGGCTGCAGGGGATCTAGTTTACTCCTTTTCTTGCTTTATTAACAAACATACAAATTACTTAGCACCACAAAATAATACTTGGTTCTGTATTCTCCAAAAGGGCCGGTACTGGGAGGTGGGTAGGGGTGAAACCAAGGGACAGTGCTCAGGGGTGGGTAAGAGGGCAGGATCAAGGAATGACTCAGAAAGGGGGAGTTCCTGCACCTAATCTCTGAGGAATAAAAAGCCCTGGTAACCATTAATCTCATATATACAGGGTAATCGCTGTTATATAGTTGTGCTATTGTAGGAGATATCACATATGTAAAACCGCTATATAGACATGCAGAGAACAAAGGACATGCAGAGAAAAGCAAGAGTCTGGTACTAAAAAAGAGGAATAAAATGTCTTTATAAACAGATATGATGAACAAGGTGTCAAAAAATAATGAATGAAGTAATAGAACCTTCTACGTGGATTTGCAGGTTATGACAATAAAGTAATCTGATCTGATTACAGCAGAATTATCTATTTATTTATTTAGCTGTTTGCTGTCAGTAATTGCATTTTATCTTTAGAGTAGGGTGACCAGACATCCTCGGCTTTTTGGGACAGTCCCCGGACTGAGGACACTGTCCCCGGACTGAGGACACTGTCCCCGGACTGAGGACACTGTCCCCGGAGCATGTCTGTCCCCGGATTGTGGGGCGGACTTAGGGTTGCCACCTGTCCACCCCCTGCAATCTGGGGACAGTGTACACCCATCTCTAAAGTGGTTGTAAATGTTGAAGTTTTTTTACCTTAACGTCACCCGTGTCCTTTCCATTGCTGTTTGCAGCTGTACACAACGGCTATATGCCATTCTTTTTTATGGTTTTAATTACATTCGCTATATCAGACGATAGTCCTCCAGTGGATTTCCCTGTGCAGATTGTCTAGTCCAGGATTTTTGCTGTATAGTGAACTTTTTTACCCTTGGAATAAAATACAAACAGTCTACACTGAGATAGTGTATTCTGTGGTTGTTTTTTTATATATCCAATCGTATTACATACCTCTCTGCTGGATCCATCTGCATCCTCTCTCCTATGCAGAGGCCAAGCTGTTTTGACCAGTTGGTAATGCTAATGGCCCATCCCATCTGATCGGATTACTAGCCGCTCTGCTGGATCCATCCATGTCTTCTCTCCTATGGTGAGACCAAGCTGTTTTGACCAGTTGTTAACGCAAATGGTCCATCCCATCTGGTAAGGAAGCATTTCTCTTGTTGGTGGAGGTCACATCACTTTTCGTTTGAAGAGTTTTCGCTATATCACTGGGTGCCATCTCCAGTAACTTTCATATGGACTTTATTGCGCTGCACTTATATATATTTTTTTCATTTCTTAAATAAAGATGGGGCGCTGCAATCGGATAAGGTCACGCTGAGGCCACACCCCTTGTGATGTCACCAACTGGGGCATTATGGATCTGTGACGTCACAATTGGGCGTGGCCTTTGGATGACCAGGATCTGGGGGCCCCCTTGTTAAAGGCCGCTTCCAGATTCCGATAAGACCCCTGCCCACAGACCCTGACAACCACTGGGCAAGGGTTGTCAGGAAGAGGGGTGCAGAACCCCCCAACCCAAAGCACCCATTCCATGTTGAGGGCATGCGGCCTGGTATGGTTCAGGAGGGGGGTGTTTGCTCGCCCCCCCCCTTTCCTGACCTGCTGGGCTGCATGCTCGGATAAGGGTCTGGTATGGATTTCACAAATCCATACTAGACCCATGGGCCTGGTATGGACCTGGTTTGGCGGCACCATGCTGTTTTTTTTCATGATTTTTGTTAGCCGACATTTTTTTTTTTTTTTATACATTCAGCGGGGAACGCTCAAAAGCAACATGCATAGATGTGAATCAAGCCTTACAAGTGTTCAGACACATTTACAGACTTCAAACACTTGGGCATTTAATTCATTTAATTGGGCAGAATAATTTGTTTATTCTGGCCACTGAAATTAATTAACGCTTAAGTGTTAATTACTGTAGTAAATTGACTGTAGGGTGTCTCTAAAAAACTGAAAATGCACTAAAAAATGCAGAGGTGTGAACCAGGCCTTAGGCCTCATGCATACAGGACTTTTTTTTACTCAAAGCATTTTGCAGATTTAGGCTCTATTCACACTGTTTTTTGGTGCATTTTGCAGAAATGCAGGGACATTTTTTAACATGGGTTTCTATGGAACATGTTCACATCAATGCATTTTTGTGCCTCTGCGTTTTTGGAAAGGGTCAGTAGACAGTTTTTGACAAGTCTTTTATTAAAAGTATATTTTTCTTCTTCTCTGCTTCTTCCTCCGGTCTTGACCATCTTCCCCTGCTTCTTCTTCTGCTCTTCTTCTTTGTTCTGTCTTCTTTGTCCGTTGTTCTTCTGCCGCTGCTCCCGCAGAAGACCCTCTTATGCTGCGTCTTGTTGATCTGTCTGCACCGATGTCAAGCATTTCTTAAATAAAGATGGGGCGCGGCAATTGCATTACGTCACGCAAGGCCACACCCCTTGTGATGTCACCACATGGGGCATGATGGATCTGTGACGTCACAATGGGGCGTGGCCTTCGGATGACATAATCCGATTTCTATGCCCCGTCGTTATTTAAGAAATGCTTGGCATTAGCGCGGACAGATCAGCGGGACGCAGCATTGGAGGAGGGTTGTCGCGGCAGAGGAAGAAGAACACCGGACAAAGAAGACAGAAGAAAGAAGAAGAGCGGAAGAAGGAGAAGACCGGAGGATGAAGATGTGAGAGAAGATGGAGGAAGACCAGAGGAAGAAGCGGAGAAGATGATATTTTTAATAAAAGACTTGTCAAAAACTGTCTACTGTATTTTTTAACACTACACTACTTTTTTTTTTTGGTGAAGGGGTAGGGGTACAATGTACCCCATACTCATTCACATAGGGTGGGGGGCCAGGATCTGGGGGCCCCCTTGTTAAAGGCCGCTTCCAGATTCTGATAAGACCCTGACAACCACTGGGCAAGGGTTGTCGGAAAGAGGGGCGCAGAGCCCCCCACCCCAAAGCACACATTCCATGTTGAGGGCATGCGGCCTGGTATGGTTCAGGAGGGGGGCCGTTTGCTTGTCCCCTCCCTTTCCTGACCTGTATGCTCGGATAAGGGTCTGGTATAGATATCACAAATCCATACTAGACCCAAGGGCCTGGTATGGACCTGGGGGGGGGCGGCACCACGCTGTTTTTGTCATGATTTTTGTTAGCCGACAATTTTTTGGGAAACGCTCAAAAGCAACATGCATACATGTGAATCAAGCCTTACAAGTGTCCAGACACATTTACAGACTTCACTTGGGCGTTTAATTCATTTAATTGGGCAGAATAATTTGTTTATTCTAGCCACTGAAATTAATTAACGCTCAAGCGCTAAACGCGCCTAACATTAACACACGTTTAGGTGCATTTAGACACAAGCATCAAGCGTTTTTTTTCCGCGCAAACGCTGCTGCTCCCGGATACCCTTTTTCCTTCCTCTAAACTTATCTGCCCCAAAAAGGTATAGACACCTACAGTGGGGAATTTTTTTTGATCCCCTGCAGATTTTGAAAGTTTGCCCTATTACAAAGAAATGAAAGGTCTATACGTTTTTTTAAATGCTAGAGACAGAATATCAACCAAAAATCCAGACAAAAAACGTAAAACAAATGCTATAAATGAAGTTGCAGTTCAGTGAGTAAAATAAGTATTTGATCCCCAAGAAAAACATGACATAGTACAGGGGGTCCCCGGGTTACGAATCTGTTAGGGACTGTTTGTAAGTCGGCCACGCATGCGCAGACTGGCAATTACAGATATTTCCGATGTTCCGTCGAATGCCGTTCTGCGCATGTGCAGCCAATTACGGACATTTCCCGAGACTCCATCTGGCCGCGCATGCGCAGAAGAGCAGACGGTCCACCCAAAATGGCAGAGGGACCCTGCAGCGCTCGGTTCATAAGTAGAAGTTCGTAACTCAGGCGTTCGTAAGTCGGGGACCCCATGTACTTGGTGACCAGGTTTGCTGCACACATCTCAGAAGGAATTTTGGTCCACACTTCTTTACAGATCTTCTCTAAATGCTTAAGGTTTCTTGGCTGTCTCTTGGCAATTCGAAGTTTCAGCTTCCTCTATATATTCTCTATACCGTGATTCCCCTAAAAAGAAGCCCTGGGTCTTATAATAATTTTGGCAACAAAAGACCCAGTAGGGCTTATTTTCGGGGTAGGGCTCGTCATGTGCCGTATTCTCTCCCCATCCCCCTCCCTGCCTGTCAGGAATCCCCAGTGGCCAGTGGAACTGAGTAAAAGTGCTTGTAAAATCCTAGAATGCACCGTATTACAGTATTTTATAATGTACAGAATTTATGATTTCTTGGCCATATTTCAAAGAATATAAATGATAACACAAACTTTGCTTTCACTTGTGGCTAGTATTTGGCTGAAGCCATTTATTATCAATCAACTGTGTTTACTCTTTTTAAATCATAATGGCAACAGAAACTACCCAAATGACCCTGATTGAAAGTTTACATACCCCAGTTCTTAATACCGTGTATTGCCCCCTTTAACATCAATGACAACGTGAAGTCTTTTGTGGTATTTGTGGATGAGGCTCTTTATCTTCTCAGATGGTAGAGCTGCCCATTAATCTTGGCAAAAAGCCTCCAGTTCCTAGAAATTCTTGAGCTGTCTTGCATGAACTGCATGTTTGAGATCTCCCCTTTGAGTGGCTCAATAATATTGAGGTCAGGATACTGAGATGGTCACTCCAGAACCTTGACAGGTGACAGGTCAAATTGGCCTTGTGTGTTGGAATGTCCAAGTACGTCCCATGCGCAGCTTCCTGGCTGATGAATGCAAATGTTCCTCCAATATTTTTTGATAACGTACTGCATTCATCTTTCCATCAATTTTGACCAAATTTCCTGTGCCTTTGTAGCTCACAAATCGCCATCAGAAATCCATTTCCGTGTTTCACAGTAGGAATGGTGTACCTTTCATCATAGGCCTTGTTGTGGGCAAAAAGCAAAATTTTGGTCTCGTCACTCCAAATGACTTTGTGTCAGAAAGTTTGAGGATTGTCTCTATGCTGTTAGGCATATTGTAAGCGGGATACTTTGTGGCATTTGCGTAGTAATGGCTTTCTTCTGGCGACTCGACCATGCAGCACATCTTTCTTTAAAGCGGAGTTTCACCCTAAATATAAGATCTCCCATGTGATCCAGCATACTGGCGTCAGCGCCAGTATGCTGTTTTTTTTTTTTTTAATCCCACACTTACTGTATTATCCTGGAATTTCATTTTTTTCCCCCGCGGTGGACGGCGCCAGTATAGCGCGTCACATCTTCCGAAAATACCCAATATGGACTCGGGTAATCTCGGCGAAAATGCGGCGCCTGCGCACAGACCTAGGAGCTGACTGCGCAGGCGCCGTATTTCTCCGAGTCCTATTTCGGAGGGCGTGACGCGCCATAGCCGTAGGACTCGGAGAAATACGGCGCCTGCGCAGTCAGCTCCTAGGTCTGTGCGCAGGCGCCGCATTTTCGCCGAGATTACCCGAGTCCATATTGGGTATTTTCGGAAGATGTGACGCGCTATACTGGCGCCGTCCACCGCGGGGGAAAAAAATGAAATTCCAGGATAATACAGTAAGTGTGGGATTAAAAAAAAAAAAAACAGCATACTGGCGCTGACGCCAGTATGCTGGATCACATGGGAGATCTTATATTTAGGGTGAAACTCCGCTTTAAGTGCCTCCTTATTGCGCATCTTGAAACAGCCACACCACATATTTTCAGAGAGACCTGTATTTCACGGGAAGTTATTTGTGGGGTTTTCTTTGCATTCCAAACAATGTTCCTGGCAGTTGTGGCTGAAATGTTAGATGTTCTACCTGACTGTGGTTTGTTTTCAACATAACCCATCATTTTTCACTTCTTGATTAGAGTTTGAACACTGCTGATTGGCATTCTCAAATCCTTGGATATCTTTTTATATCCCTTTCCTGTTTTATACAGTTCAACTACCTTTTCCTGCAGATCTTTTGACAATTCTTTTGCTTTCCCCATGACTCTGAATCCAGAAACTTCAGTGCAGCACTGGATGAAAGATCCAAGGATCTGTCAGGGGTCCAAAAACACATTGACCTTTTATACACACACACTAATTACAAGCAAACAGATCACAGATGAGGATGGTTATCTTTAATAGCCATTCAAACCCCTTTGTGTCAACTTGTGTGCATGTTATTAGGCCAAAATCACCAGGGTATGTAAACTTTTGATCAGGGTCATTTGGGCAGTTTCTCTTGTCATTATGATTTAAAAAGAGTAAACATAGTTAATACAAATTGTGAGAAAAACAATCAGCGCCACAATGCTAATAAATTACTCCTATAATGACGTGAAAAAAAAAGATCGAATCTACCCCTCTGAGTGTCTACATAGCTGCTTAAAGGGGTGTTCCAGCCAAATTTAGTGTTTATTAAAAGTCAGCAGCTACAAAAAGTGTAGCTGCTGGCTTTTAATAAACACACACTCACCGGCTCCACAATCCACTCCTCTCCCCCCCTCCCCGGCCAGCGTCTCCATCCTAAGTGTGGGCACCCGACCGTGACAGCCTTCGGCTTCACGGCCGGGCACCCACTGCGCATGCGCGAGCGGGGCTGCGCTCTCCTATTGGACAGGCGATCGCATGGGACCTGTCATGTGTCTCATGCGATCGCCTACAGGAAGGGGCCGCTGTAGACGATTAAGCTTAATCGCCTAACCAGCCCCTCGGCGGAAGGAGGAAGTGGGACAGGAAGTTCCACACCTCCTGAAGCCCCCACTCCCCCCCCCCCAAAAAAAATGACATGCCAAATGTGGCATGTAAGGGGGTGAGGAGTGGGATTAGCAGAAGTTCCAATTTTGGGTGGAACTCCGCTTTAACACTTATAGTGATACACCACACCTATTGCAATATTAATTTTGTGAAAATAGTGCAGTGCTGCGTATCTATAAATCTTAAACAAATAATTATACATTCCATAAAACAATTTATGAAAAAAATTATAAAAAAAAACAGTTCATAAAGTTCATATGTAGGTTTCCAAAGCGGTTACCGCTGTGTAAAATCCTATTTAAATGGATCCAATATTCAGTGCACCTGCTAAAATGCCTGCTTACCTCAAGGATGAGTATAAAACTCATAGACGGAACACTCCTTGTGTCCACCACGATCAATCCACTTTAGCAATGGTAGTAATTCCTATAGTCCCCAGACTGCACCTCTGTGTGGGTAACCAACATTTGAATTGTTCCTAAACACCACCTTCCTCCATTCGCTTTTTAATAATCAATTCCACTTATATTTCTAGGGGTTAAGGTCATGAGCCTGAGGCTCTGAGGAAAGGGGTGCGCCCCAGAAACGCGTCAGTAATTTCACTGGTCTGGTATTATCCAATCCTCGTTGTCATCAGGTTTTGCTGGTGGTTGCCAAGAGACCAGTCCGATTGCTTGATAAGCGTTATTTCAAGCTCCTTTTGTGAGTAAGACAGTAGTACTGTTTTTATTTTAATTAATGAAATCTTTTTATGGTAATGCACTAGGTCGGTGCGCCCTCCTTTTTTCTTTCTTTTCTTTTTTTAGTTGCATGAATACCCATGCTTCTGAGGAGGGCTGCAAGATTCTAGACTTTGCCTTAGGATTGGACTACTCTGCCCTTTAGCGAAAACATTAGAACGCATAGTACCATAGTGTTCTCTGCTTTTAAATTTATTAAAAAAGCCCTCCCTAAAAAGTTACACTTACAAGAAATAACAATAAAAACAGCATGTATCAAATCACCAGATCATTCACTGCAGATCTAGACTCACAGTGCTTCGTCTGACATCAGATTCGACAGATTTACACCTGCACTGTGAATGTTTACATGTTGTGTTCAATAAAAACATGGTAACATTTAATTCTTTGTGTGTTATAAGTTTAAACAGACCGTGATTATCTATTGTGACTTCGATTTAAATCAGATCACATTTTATGACCAATATGTGCATAAACCTATATCAATCTAAAGGGGTTCACATACTTTTTCTTGCAACTGTATACTGAACTGGGTTGTCACTGGAGAGCCTTCTGCTGGCAGCCACCTGTAAATGCAGCCTGGGACATAAAAGGGGTTGTAAAGTTTTTTTTTTTTTTTTTCTAAATTGGTTCCTTTAAGCTGGTGCATTGTTGGTTCACTTACTTTTCCCTTCAATTTCCCTTCTAAATGTTTTTTTTCTTTGTCTGAATATCTCACTTCCTGTTCCTTTTCATTAAGCTTGCCCCCAACATGCGAGCTGCTCTAGCTGGGGGTTAGTCAGTGTGCTCACCTCCTCCATTGGGACTACATCCCTGCGGGGAGACGATGTGCAGTAGCGGAGCAGGCTGATGCACCTATGCTCATAGTCTCCACCAAGTGTAGAAACCCACAGCAACTAGATACCCTGGGCCAGATTCAGATACACTTAATATTGCGCTGCGTAATCGAAATACTCTACGCTGCCGTATTTCACCAGGCTCTACACCGAATCCTGGTAGACTTTTGCCCGTACGCTACGGCGGCGTAGTCTATTTCTCGCCGCGTAATCGAAATACGCGATTGGGGGGGCGTGAAGCATTTAAATTAAGCGCGTGCCCGCGGCGATCGAACTGCGCATGCTCCGTTCAGAAATTTCCCGCCGTGCATTGCGCGAAATCACGTCGTTACGTCATTCGTTTTTTTGTTTACGAACATTCCTATTCCCGGACGACTTACGTAAAAAATAATAAAAGACGTTGGAAAACGTAGAAATTCGACGTGGGAACGACGGCCATACTTAACATGGGCTGTCTAATATTAGACCAGCAAAAAGCTGGTATAGTGTTACGTAAAAAAAAAGATGACTAAAGGTGCCGTAAGAGATTGCGAATGAAGATTGTAATTTCTGGGATCGCCGGCAAAAGCTCATTAGCATACCCCAACGCGGAAAACTACGGGAAGTCCACCCAGTGGCCGCAATTTTATTGCAGTGTAGATCCGAAGGCGTACGAACACGTAATCCAGTCGAATTGAAGCCCGCAGCCGTCTATTCATGGTTTGAAGTTTTCGACTAGCTAAAAAACGCGCGTAATTTGAAATTACTTCAGTCTAACACCAGTTAGACGGGCGTAATCGCTTTGTGAATCTGGCCCCCTGTTTGCAACTGGACTTACCTTTCTTGCAATCCTGCACATCCCTTCACATAATGATTGCATGCACAGTCACCATGGCAACAGTGCTAGCTACAAATAGTTACAGAGGTGGCACTCTTCTACCTCCGATATCTAGAAGCCTCTTCTGAGCATCAGAGGTACACTGCAGCAACTCTGACAATTAAGCTGTGAGGTGTCCAATAGAATGCCTCATAGCACAGAGCTGCCTGCACTCGCCTCCTTCTGCCAGTGTCTGATTAGATGTTTGAAAAAGGATTCTTTAACCTCTTTCCGACCGCGCTATAGCAAAAATACTGCTACAGCGCGGTGGAGTCATTTTGGGACGACGTCCCTGGGACGTCGTCCTTCACTTCCGTGATTGCGCGTCCCATGGGATGCGCTCGCGGAAGTGTCCGTGCTCGCCGGGTCTAGAAGACCCGGCGCATCACGGTAAATTGCCACTGATAGCGGCCGTTTACCACGTGATTCCGCCGTCAAATAACGGCGCGATCACTTGTAAACAAACCGGCGTCATTTGATGACGCCGGTTCCTCCCTCTCCTGAGTCTCCTCTCTTTACCGTTCGGTACAGTGTGCAAGGAGAGGGGGGGGGGAGCGGGGTGTCAGCAGCTGTGCTGTGGCTGAATCTGTGACAAATGCAGTCACAGATCCAGCTATCCCTCCATCCCTCCCATCTCTGCAATCCCCCAGTACTCTGCAATCCCCCAGTACCCTGCAGTACCCCAGTACTCTGCAATACCCCAGTACTCTGCAATACCCCAGTACTCTGCAATACCCCAGTACTCTGCAATACCCCAGTACCCTGCAATACTCCAGTACTCTGCAATACCCCAGTACAATGCAATACCCCAGTACTCTGCAGTACCCCAATACTGTGCAATACCCTGCGCGATACCCTGCAGTACCCCAATACTCTGCGCGATACTCTGCAATACCCCAATACTCTGCAATACCCTGTGCGATACTCTGCAATACCCCAATACCCTGCACGATATCCCAATACTTTGCAATACCCCAATACTCTGCAATACCCAAATACTCTGCAATACCCAAATACTCTGCAATACCCAAATACTCTGCAATACCCATTTTTTTAAAGCACCCCTGTCCCCGTGTGCTCGCATGCAGAAGCGAACGCATACGTAAGTCCCGCCCACATATGAAAACGGTGTTCAAGCTACACATGTGAGGTGTCTCTGCGAACGTTAGAGCGAGAGCAATCATTTTGGCCCTAGACCTCCTCCGTAACTAAAAACATGTAACCAATAAAAGTAATTAAAGCGTCGCCTATGGGGATTTTTAAGTAGCGAAGTTTGGCGCCATTCCATCATTGTGCGCAATTTTAAAGGTTGACATGTTGGGTATCTATTTACTGGGCGTAACTTCATCTTTCACATTATGAAAACAAATTGGGCTAACTTTACTGCTTTTTTTTAGCACAAAACAGTTTTTTTTAAAAACACGCATTCAACAAATTTCTACGAAAATACCATGCGAGATAAAAAGTTGTAACCGCCGCCATTGTATTCTCTAGGGTCTTTGCTAAAAAAGCATATATAATGTTTTGGGGTTCTATGTAATTTTCTAGCAAATAAATGATGATTTTTACATGTAGGAGAGAAAAGTTCAAAATTGGTCTGGGTGCTCCAGAACGCCTGATGGCGTTCCCTGCATGTTGGGTCTCTGTATGTGGCCACGCTGTGTAAAAGTCTCACACATGTGGTATCGCCATACTCGGGAGGAATAGCAGAATGTGTTTTGGGGTGTAATTTGTGGTATGCATATGCTGTGTGTGAGAAATAACCCGCTAATATGACAGAAACAAGATTTTTTTATTTTATTCTTTACAGAATTTTCAGTCGTTTTTCTTTTATAGCGCAAAAAATAAAAAACCCAGAGGTGATCAAATACCACCAAAAGAAAGCTCTATTTGTGTGAAAAAAGGACAAAACTTTCAAATGGGTACAGTGTTGTATGACTGAGTAATTGTCATTCAAATTGTGAGAGCACCGAAAGCTGAAAATTGGTCTGGTTAGGAAGGGGGTTTAAGTGCTCAGTGGTCAAGTGGTTAAAGCTGATCTCCACCCTAAAGTGAAGATCCGCTGATCGGAACCCTCCCCCCTCCGGTGTCACATTTGACACCTTTCAGGGGGGAGGGGGGTGCAGATACCTGTCTAAAGACAGGTATCTTCACCCACTTCCGGCCCGCAGTCTCGGGCAAAAGTCGGGTTTTTCCCGTTGTGAGCTGGGAACTCTGGGCTCCCAGCACACAGCGGGAGCCAATCGGCGGGCTCAGCACGACTCGCGCATGTGCCATAGGGAACCGGGCAGTGAAGCCGCAGCGCTTCACTTCCTGGTTCCCTCACTGTGGATGGAGGGGGGAGCAGCAGAGAGACAAGCGAACGCTCGTCCTCTGCTGCGGACGCCGCTGGACTCCAGGACAGGTAAGTGTTCTATTATTAAAAGTCAGCAGCTGCAGTATTTGTAGCTGCTGGCTTTTAAAAAAAACATTTAATGGGCCATCCGCTTTAAGTGGCAGATACTGAAACACAAAGCTTTAAAAAGGGACTCTACATTTATTTCTGCAATACCATACAAAACAATATTACAAATAAGGAAAGCTATTATATAGATCTCCAGTGTGTAGCATGAAAGATCAACAGTTCACTGTTATAATTTCTCCTACTGACATTTCTGAAATATATGATCAAAGTTTCCCAAAAACACTAGTGTGGTATTTTAGTTAAAAAAAAAAGCACAAGTGCAGCTTTGAGTTATAACAGATTTATTATCTTTACTTCAGCCAGATCTGGTTAAAACACACATTTCAGAATAGAAAAAAATTAAATAAAAATCAACAGATTTTCAATACTTTGCATATTATAATTACAGTTTGGCAATCACAGAACAAATACCAACGCGTACTGGAATGCACTTTTTTAAAATTATGACTGAGATACTGCACTGGTTAATTAGAAGACAGAAACACACTATATTTGTCCTGGGAATTCGCAGTCCAGTTTCAGATTCTTGTTTCAGAACATTAAAACTAGACAAACAATATTAAACACGTATCAAAAATTCACGCCATACATATTCCTAAAAACTGTGAATGGGCACAACACTGTTAATGTGTTAATGGGAAAACCTAACTGAACATCATAATAAAGCATAGCAAAACCTCATTACTACTTAGGTACTCATGTCCACCAGGTGTAAAGGAATCACAAATGTTCTCAACGTTGAATAACTGACACATCAGTATGGAAGTATAAAAGTGATATTAAAGCTTTAGCGTTTTTTCCTAAATCTTAGGCCCCGTACACACGACCGATCTTCTTGGCAGAATCCAGCAAGAAGCTCGCTGGGAGAGGTATTCTCCCGAGAAGCTCGATCGTGTGTACGTTTTCGCCGAGCAAACTGACGAGCGAGGCGTCGAGCCAAAATAGAGAGCAGGTTCTCTATTTCCTAGACGGGCCATCGGGACTAATGGCTCGACGCCTTTTTCGACAGCCTGGTCGACGAACTCGACGGCCGGCCGAGAACCTCGTCGGGCGGAACGATGGGTTTAGCCTGACGAGGTTCTCGTACGTGTGTACGTGGCCTTACTGTTGGAGTAATGACATACATGCTACACTGCTTCTTTTATTCCTGAAGTGTTTCTATCCACTGGATTCCAATGGGCCACTCAGCACAAGTACAGATCTCCCTATTCAGGGTGTCTCCTTTCCCTTACAGGGACCTAAGGGAGACACCATTGCATGCACTCTCTCCATACAAAGTTGTGTGCATCCATACAAAAACACAGCTATGATGCCTTAGGTTAGAAAGCCACTCCCTTATTCCCGCCTCCTCCCTACTCAAAGCCAACAGATGGACAGCTGCTGTCCATTGTGTCTTGCTACACAAAGTGCGCTCTCCCTATAGAAGTTTAGGGGAGGCCGTGCATACGGATTGGGAGACAGTGGTAATGCTATTAATCTGTGAGTGTTTGAGCACACTTTTCAAATTTGACTTACTGTACAGTGCTTCAATGCATGCATAGAATGCATTATTTAAAAAAAAAAAAAAACACGGAGGGCCAGATTCAGAGAAGGGGGCGTAAATTTCTGCGGGCGTAGCGTATGCTCTTTAGGCTACACCTCCGCAACTGTTATGGGCAAGTGAAACGGGAAAAAATTTGCGCTAACCCAAATAATAACAGTAAAAGTGATAATTAAATCACAGAAGGCAGCAATCACGTGACCTAACACAAGTAAACATAAAAAAAGTTTGCGCCAACTAAAAAAACGTATATAATAACGGTATAGTACTTAATACATTACAATATATAAAAGTCCAATACAATAAAGAAGAAGAAAATCCGTTCATCACAGATAACACCCAAGTGTACTTCAGAAAACGTGAACCGCCACCACATGGACTGGAGCTTACCAGGGCAAGTGCCTTATTCAGAAAGCACTTGCTCCATAAGTGGGGGCGCGATTAATGTAAATGAATCATGACCCCACGTAATTTACGTTTTTTCTGAACGGAGCATGCGCCGTCCGTAGACGTATCCCAGTGCGCATGAGTGAAATTACGTTGCAAGTTGTCAAACGACGTGAACGTAAATTACGTCCAGCCCCATTCCCAAACGATTTACGCAAACGACGTACAATTCCACGCTGTCCCGGCGTCCATACTTAACATTGGCTGCGCCTCATACAGCAGGGGTAACTTTACGCCGAACTAAAGCTTACGCAAACTACGACACCCGGCCGCAAGTACGTTTGTGAATCGGCGTATCTCCCTAATTTACATATTCAACGCGTAAATCAACGGAAGTGCCACCTAGCAGCCAGCGTAAATATGCAACTAAGATACGACGGTGTAACAGACTTACGCCGCTCGTATCTTAGCTGAATTCCGGCGTATCTTGTTTTCTGAATACAGAAAAAAGATACGCCGGCGTAAAGGCTATCTGAATCTGGCCCTGAGTCTTTAACCTTCCTGGCGTTATGATTCTGTCTGGAATTTTGTACCAAAAGCGTTGCAATTGTTTTGCAAGGAAATGTGGTGTTATGTATTATAGGCCTGCAATTCTTAGTAAGTACTTACTTAAATCTATCTAAACAAGAGTCTAATAGGCATCCCGGGTATGATTTTTTTTTTTTTTTTTTTATTAAAAATGATAATATAATAAATAATTATAAAAAATTATAACAAATAATAATATAATTATAGTAAAAATTATTCAATAATGTAATCAAATCAAAATCACTGAAATTTGCTCAGTTGCAGAATTTTTGCTGTCATAATTTTTTTTTTTATGACGAATTTCCCCACAGATCGCTATCGCTAAATTCTGCAAGTGATTATAATTTATTATCGCTGTTTTTTAGCTGATCTAAAACCATTTTTTACATAAAGGGACACTTTTGGTTGCTATGGGCAATCTACAGTTTGCAGGGAGAAAGAAAAGTTTTTATTATATAAAATGACATGCAGGGCACAGGGCAGACCACTAGGGACATGGGGGGTGTGTATTTTTTACATACAGTACTGTAATCTATAAGATTACATTGTACTGTATGCATAGTGTTTGTTTACATTTTTGAATTTGGCGCCGTTCTCCGTCCCCGTGCGTCGTAACGTCGCAGGGAACGGAGCTCGGCGGCACACGGGGACGCTGTGTGAATCGAGCGAGCACCCGCTCGCTCACACAGCGGGGATGCATCGCTGGATCCAGGGAGAAGGTAAGTAAACTGTCTCTGGATTCTGCGAGGCGAGCCCGTGTCTGACACGGGATCAACGATAGTAGCAGCAAATTTTTACCCCGTGTCAGACACGGGAACAACGCCAGGGAGGTTAATACTACTTTAAATCTGTGTAATGTATTTATTGCATGTATTAATGTATGTTTTTGAATAGTGTCTTTTTCTTATTAATCACAAAATTCTCCAAAAGTAGGCACAAAAAAGTAGTGGGTAGAAAGGAAAGGAGTGATCTAATAATGAAATGAGAAGATACAGTAAAGATTTACTTTTTTACTTCATGGACTTAATATTTAATTTCAAATCAGATGTGTTTTCAATTGTCTAAACCTTGGGTTATATTGTTGCCTTCAGGAGGATTTCCCACTGGCAAACAAAAAATTGTAGGCCACCCTGCATAACCACCCCAGCTACCAGCATGCCTGCATTTTGTAGTAAAGCAATACTGAGTGCACAATCATAAACACGGGTAGTCCCTCAATAGACTGCAAGAAAAGATTATAGTGATTACAACAAAAAGAGGCATCTCTTTTGAAATGACTGTACAGGACACAGGCAATGTATTAATATACTTTAAGTTATAAGCTCATACATTCAGGTGATTGGACACTGGCAAGTTTCTGAGGATACACCCCGAAGGCAACTCCCCTATAACCTTACCCTTATTAGCTAGTAATGCAGCATAACAATGAGAGTTTTTGAGCAGAAGACTAGGTGGCAGCCTTACAAAGTTGGGCAACAAAAGCTTAGTGCCTAAAGAGCATCCTTAAACAGATCTGTTGGAGTGTGCACACAACATAGGCTTCTAGAGCATAGGCTGATTGAAACCATATACAGAGCTATCTTAACAGGAAGACAGAGAGGGATAAGTGGCATCTGTGAAAATTTTAGCTTGAACTCTGTAAACATGCTCTTTTTCAATATGGAAGGTATTATTCCCTGTACACACGATCGGTTCATTCGATGAAAACTAACCAATGGATTTTTTCATCAAATATCCGATGAAGCTGACTTCATCAGTCTTGCCTACACACCATTGTTTAAAAATCCGATTGTGTCCAACGCGGTGACGTAAAACACAACGACGTGCAGAGAAAAATGAAGTTCAATGCTTCCGAGCATGCGTCGATTTGATTCTGAGCATGCGTGGATTTTTGACCGATTGATTTCCCCACAGACGATCGTTTTTCTCTATTGGTTTTTAAAACCATATGAGAATTTTAAAACGGGTTCTATTTTTTTTCACCGATGGGAAAAAAACTGATGGGGCCCACACACGATCGGTTCGTCCGATGAAAACGGTCCATTTTCATTAGACGAACCGTTCGTGTGTACAGGGCATTAGACATTTCTGCATGTGAGTTTATAGGTACAGCGACATAAATTATCAACAGTTTGTGTGTAGCGTAGGGAAAACTGATATAACAGAATGAGAGGGAAAAGAGGTTTCCTGTTTTAGCTGACAGCTATCGCAGTAGGATATACCAGCAAAAGGTTTTCTGAGTGTGACCTTGACCACTGAGGACATGAGACCTTACAGTAAACATGTGAGAACTGAAATTTAGCTACTGCCACTGCTGACAGGTCCCTTAGACATACTTCAACTTATAGCCTACCCCCCCCCCCCACCCCTAAATTCTAGCTCCTCTATGTACAAACATAGCATTAATGTACTTATTTTGCAAAAATAAAACAGTTTTCCATCAATTCTACACACACTTACCTCACTCTCTTCATATCGGTTTAAACACACTGCTCGATTACGTCTGACTGACTTCCTGGACAGACTTCAGGTCATGACACAGGAAGGAGTTGACCAGCTGACCTCCTTAGCACACACCCTGAATCATCTATCCTCAGCTGGTCAACTTTTTCCTGTGTGAGTGAGGTAAGCCTGTGTAGAATTAATGGAAAGCTGTTTTATTTTTGCAAAAGAAGTACATTAATGCTATATTGGTACATGGGGAGCTGGAATTAAAAAAACAAAAAAACATATCCTTTAAACCTGGCTCAACCACCTGGTGAATTACTGACCTAGAGCAAGTGTTCAGTTATTACAAATACAGTTTCCACAATGTCACATACCATTTTCATAAAATGTGTTAGGCCCCATGATCACAGGTGCCAAGCCACTTGTAAAGTGTTAAACTCATTGAGTTTGGCAACTGTTGTAACTGGATGGGGTTGGATGGTGCAGCTAGCGGTAAGAATGTTTAGGGTAGTAAATGCCCAGAATGCAGACTGCCTGTGTTTCAGGAATTCATCTCTGGATTCATAATGCTCTAAACGTTAGTACAGCTAGATTTCCCATCCAGCCACAGCAGTCTGTCTCAAAAAGAGCTTGAAAGGCTACTGGCAGTGGGACTGGACAAGTCACCTGTACCTTCCACCCAACACCAGAGTCCCATGTGTCAATGCTAAACACCTAGTGTGCATAGGGCCTTAGACATAGGGCCTTAGCCAGAAAACAGCGCATACATAACTACACCCATATGTAAAAAGCACTATGTTTTGGAACTTCACTAAATATAAAAATAAACTGTATGAACAATTATAAAATGCTATGTGGATCCCAACTAAGAATATTGTTTTTTAAAAGGCAAATAAACCACACTATATGAAGGCATTAGCATACTTGCATGACAACAAGATGGATATTAATAGCAGTCTGAACAAAAGTGGTACAGAGGCTAAAACAAACCTTCAAAGTTATAACATATTTATCGATAATTGCAAGCATACACTATGCCAGTTAATCAGCAACAATGCATTATACTATCCCACGGATATTTATGAAGCTGTATACCAGTGGTTCTCAACTCCATCTCAAATCCTCAAAACTCACTAACAGTCCAGGTTTTAACCACTTAACCCCCGGACCATATTGCTGCCCAATGACTAGAGCACTTTTTGTGATTCGGCACTGCGTCGCTTTAACTGACAATTGCGCAGTCGTGCGACGTGGCTCCCAAACAAAATTGGCGTCCTTTTTTCCCACAAATAGAGCTTTCTTTTGGTGGTATTTGATCATCTCTGTGGTTTTTATTTTTTGCGCTATAAACAAAAATAGAGCGACAATTTTGAAAAAAAAATGCAATATTTTTTACATTTTGCTATAATAAATATCCCCAAAAAATATATATAAAAACATTTTTTTTCCTCAGTTTAGGCCGATACGTATTCTTCTACATATTTTTCGTTAAAAAAAAAATCGCAATTAGCGTTTATTGATTGGTTTGTGCAAAAGTTATAGCGTTTACAAAATAGGGGGGTAGTTTTATGGCATTTTTATTAATATTATTTTTTTTTACTAGTAATGGCGGCGATCAGCGTTTTTTTCAGTACTGCGACATTATGGCGGACACATCAAACACTTTTGACACATTTTTGGGACCATTGGCATTTTTATAGCGATCAGTGCTATAAAAATGCATTGGACTACTATAAAAATGCCATTGGCAGTGAAGGGGTTAACACTAGGGGGCGGGGAAGGGGTTAAGTATGTTGCTGGGTGTGTTCTAACTGTATGGGGGGCTGGACTCACTAGGGGAAATCACTGATCTTCCGTTCATACATTGTATGAACAGAAGATCAGCGTTTCCCCTGCTGACAGGACCGGGAGCTCTGTGTTTACACACATAGCTCCCGTTCCTCGCTCTGTACCGAGCGATCACGTGTGCCCGGCGGCGATCGTGCCCGCCGGACTTGCGCGCGGGACTCGGGGGCGCGCATGCGCCCCCTAGTGGCCGCAAAGTAGCCGACGTAGAGCTACGGGCTCTCGCCTGGGAGAGCCGACATGCCGCCGTAATATGACGGCGGCTGGTCGGCAAATAGTTAAGTATTACCTTGGGGAGATGCAGACTAGAACACTGCAATCACCGAGCAGCAAATGATATCACCTGTGATGTATTTCAGTTGTCTTGCAAACCTGGCCTGTTAGTGGGTACTGAAGACAGGAGTTGAGAACCACTGCTGTATACTGTCAAGATGATAATTAAGGCAAAAATGCACAATTTATGCTCTACAGTATTTGTCATTATGCAACAGAAAGTAGTCATGCCTCTCTGTGCCACCAGCCCCCTATTTAGGTAGAGGCACAAAACTACAGAACAGATAGACATTGTCAAAAAATAACCTCAGCATGTTATGCAAAGCCATCCTTGCATGCAATATATTAAATGGATAACATATCATCTCCTTATATTTTAGGTGACTTGCAGCACTTTATATGCCAAGATTTGGGCAATCATGCCCAAAATGTATGATTTTGCAAAAACGTAAGAAAAATACAAAATAAACAGAATAGGAGTTTCTTCATTCTAAACTAAACATAAAAAAAATAACCAAAAGAATACCTGTCAATTGATGTAAATGTATGATATAACTTTAAAAAGTTTCAGAAGCCATATTTAAAAAACTAAAGAAGGCACCTATTCACATAAAAAAAAGGAAAGCAATGTGCATATGACTTGTATTAGGATCATATTATGTCAGCCTTTATATTATATCCCGCATAAAAAAAACTTGAAATCACACTTGTTGCTAAAGGATACACTGATTATTTCCTTCCCACCAGGTATGTATAACAATAATAAAATGTTAACTGCATTTTAAAGCCCAACTCTGGGGTGGAAAGGAAAAAACCTGACAGTGCCCCTCTCACTGCAAGTGGTTAAATCTAGGAGGAGATGAGAAGGCTGCATTACTTACCTTACCCCCACTTTGGGCAGCTCTTGACCTGTCGTCTTCTTCCTACAGGAAATCTGCGTTATTTAGAACTATTAACCCTGTACTGTATGTGGAGGAGGCAGGACTGCAAATGCGGGAGCAATTTCAAGAGAAGGCTCTGTGAGACCAGTCAAATTGCTAGAAGGACTCTGCTGGAGCGAGGCATAAGGTAAAGTATTACACCTGATTGGGCAGGCAAAGGGATGAAGCCTGTAGGAGAGATTGTTTCCCAAAATAAACTGCTGACTTTTGACCAACTAAAGATAAATTTGTTCTTCCTAATATGTTTTTTATCATCACCTTTGTCTCCCAGTTCAGTACAGCCGAATTAGTGACTTGGCCCTTCTCTCTTGAACGGTTTGTTACGGCCCGATACACTGTGTAAACTGCTATCTGAAGCATATAAACAACTGTTCCCAACCAGATCCCCCTCAACTGTGAGTTGCAGAGAAAAACGGCAAGAAGATATGTCTCCGATTTACAGGGTGATGATTGAAACATGTGAGACTACCCATTTCAACATTTCGTTTTGGCGGGAGACCATCTAAAACAGTATAAATTCCTTCATTGTATCTGTCATATGCTAGCCAAGCTAGCGAATATTTATGGGTCCCTCATGGCCGAGTGCTGGAATGGCACCTTCATCTGATCAGGTATTATCAGTGTGGATGTGCAGGTAACACAAGTACTGGTGATCACATTTAAATCAACTTGTCTTCGTGAGGGCATTGGGATATAAAAGCAGACACCAGCATTGTTGATACCTATGAAATATTTTAGGTCAGGTTATGTTCACTTTATTCAGTAGGCTTAATTTTAGTGGCAGGAAGTCATTGCTATACTGCTAGAGAGAAAATCAAATTTTATGCTATCTAAAAAAAAAAAAAATAAAAAAAAAAAAGTCAAATTTAAGCATTTTACTACCAATGACAATATTCTGTTCAATTTCACAGTAGGGTTTATTTTACTGAAAGAGTAATTCACTTAGTAATTACCCAATCATGTGTTGGCAGAAATCATGATTTTTTTTTTCATTTTATGTCCAACACTCATTTGGGAATTCAAATTGAACACAGGTTTAAAATATCTGATAGCATTTACTCTTAAAAGAGTGAATATATAAATGTTGGTGGACAGATGTAACAGATATTGTCTGCTGGTAGAGCAAGTATACAATTAGGTGATCAAACACATTTCAGAAAAAAATAAAACTAAAACAAAACCACTCCCCTTAAGTTGCTTATAATATTAAACTTTTTTACTATAACAAGTAATCTTTCTGCAAAAGTTTACTTAAGGCACCTCTCTGTATAATGCTCCTTGGCTCTGCTTTTTCTATCAAATTAAGCGTGATCCTCTCAGTGCAAGATACTGACCCGTTCAATAATGCACAGCTCTACACAACTCAGAGCATAAAATTGCTGTTTTAACAATTTTAGGAGCTTTTTTAACATATTGCATTTGTATCCATGTAGAATTTACTTTGCAGGATAAATGGCTATTTAATTGAAAGCATTAATCAAAAAACTATATTTTCCAAAGTCATTATCATCTGCACTAATGAGCTGATCTTTGCGTGCTTTCAGAAGTTTTTGATTTAGAACTTTACTTCTTTCTTCCCACTCTTGAAGTTCAGCATCTCCATGGGCAAATCGGCATTTTTCTCCATCAGGGCAGGAGCCAGATAAGAACCTAATTAAACAAAACGGTGAAAATAATTAATAGTTCTGCCTGTGACTAGCAGAAATCTGCCCCCACCATGTTATTTCCACCAAATATTAAAGATTTAATTTCAAATATATATTTGCCAATTTAAAACAGTTTATTGATATTAATCATTTTTACTCTGTATTCCAAAGGCTGTTTTTAATTTTTTTAACATGTGACCAGAAGCTCCTCCTGCTTATGTTTCTCTGCAGACAGGCTGGGAAAGAGCTAGGTCATGTGACAGCTGTATATCGATTAGGAAAAAAGGTACTTAGATGTTTGTTTTATTAAAATAATTAAAGTGCCATGCCATCATCCACATACAGAAATTGACAATGTAAATGAAACACTGTGTTTAGTATCACTTTAAGTTAAACTCAGTCATAAGGCAATTTATACATGTGTTTTTCAATACAGTGGTACCTTGGATTACGAGCATAATTTGTTCGAGAAGAATGCTTGTAATCCAAAGCACTCATATATCAAAGCTAGTTTCCTCATAGGAAATAACAGAAACTCAGATAATTTGTTCCAGTGGCACTGCTAGTGTATGCAGTACCGCATGTAATCAGAGGTGGG
Source organism: Rana kukunoris (assembly GCA_029574335.1). Lineage (NCBI taxonomy): Eukaryota > Metazoa > Chordata > Amphibia > Anura > Ranidae > Rana > Rana kukunoris. The sequence continues at coordinate 63,854,990 of CM056054.1, forward strand.
GGGCGACATTCGGAAACACACAGAGAGCACTCAGAGCTGCTTGGATGCACTCAGGAACAGAGTGTTTCCGAGCGGCTCCGAGTGTCACCGGCGCCCCCACACCTCTGGCAAAATGCAGTACTGCACACACCAGAGGCTTGAATCCTGCTCGTTTTGTGAGAAAAACGCTCGCAAACCGGCTCAGAATTTAAAAAGAATAATAGCTTGTATTGCACAATGCTCGTAAACAGAGTTACTCGCAATCCGGAGGTATTACTGTATAATGCAAGTGGCGTTAAAAAAAAAAAAAAAGTAGACCTTGTGAGGGGTCATAAACATGGAATCAGACATTGCATTAGTCATATAGATATCTCTAACCATCTGTCCCAAACCCTGTTATACTTGGATGGACAGCCCCTATGGCACAGGTGTCAAACACAAGGCCCGCGGGCCGAATCCAGCCCTCCTCTGGTCCTCCTCCAGACCCTTAATTTCTGCTTCCAAGCAATGCATCCAGCTTCTTCCCAGCAGCAGCATAAGAAAAGGGGGGTGCACTGTGATGTAAGGGTGAGTGGGGGACTGAACTTCTGATGGTGGGGTGGCTCTTGACATCCAACGTAAGGGGGGGGATGCGCTGGACATTTAATCTTACAGATACAAACGGCCCTTTTTGAGGGCAATAATAATGCTGATGCGGCCCATGATGAAATTGAGTTTGAAACCCCTGCTCAATGGAGATAAACCAATTTCTTGTGTGGCATTTATTTCTGAGATCCAAGACTGGATGACAGAGTGAGCCGCCTGCATCTAGTTACACACCACAAGTTTTCGAGCACTAAACATTTTAATGCAGAAAGGTGGTAAGAAACGTATCTACGTCAAGGTAGACACAGAGCATTAAACAGTGCTGATATTCGTTTTGGGGGGTTCTGAACTGGTGATATCTATCAGAGATAAATGCGCATGGTGGGGATGGTCTACAGAAATTTTGTCTAAAGGGCGCGGCGTAACTGCAGGAATCTTTGGCCAACCAACTCCTTCTTTGAGGATATTCCAATTGGGTACTGTATATGTATTTTTAGTATGGTGGTGTTACATTCCAGTATGGGCACAAGCAATGTGTAATCAACATTTTAACTCAATCATGGCCGGAGATCAAAACACCTACCTTTTACACACACTGAAAGATCCAGTAGGGAAGCGGTGCTGCCAGATATTCTGGTCATCCTCAGAGTGGAATACCTTCTCTTTATGTTTTTCTGATGAGATGTGCATTTTCCACTGACGTTCACTATTGCAGTTCTTTCCACAAAGCCAACAATGGAAATCAACCTGCTTGTAACAATGAATAGCAAAATCATATTATAGTAATACCCACAATTTCAGACTCAATTTTTTTGAAAGCCTAGTCTTAGCTTAAATTAAATGTGTTATATAATTGTTATTTGAATTAAATATATATGCTGACATGTGTGACCAATACTTCTCAAGTAAATAATTGTTAACCATTACTATGTTACTAGAGGTGGGATTACAGTCAGTTATTACTGCACAATCCAGGAGAAAGGGCTGCCTGGAGGGGGAGAGGAAGTAGGACCAGTGACATCACCAGATTTGTCAGAAGACTGAAGGGTGAGGAGTAATGGGATGGGAAAGATAAGCTGGAGTTCTGATTTAACTATATGACCATTATTAATATTATATTCAAAAGATGAACTATATAGCTTCCCAAACTTTTACTATCAAAATCCAAATTACTGGCTTCAAAATATAGGGACATTAGGTATAATAACATGGTTATAATTTTCTGTGTAGATATATATATATATATATATATATATATATATATATATATATATAGTAGTGGGGTGCCTGTAAAACAGGATAAAATGACAGGAAAAGTAATATATGTTCCTCCAGGGATTCTTAGAATTGCAATCTAAGATAATACTAGCAAAGACTTTAGAGTAAAGAGAAGGATAGTTCTTTACACTTGGTAAAGTCCGTTCCGGGGGCTGGTTTTATTGGGAGTCTGATAGAGCTTTGCGTGGGACAGACTCCCAAGTCCATGGACCACAGTTTAATGTTTTCTTTTCAGGTCTTGATTAGTGATGAGCTAGCTCCGGCGTGTTCACACAGTGCACGTGCAGAGCCCGCCAGGAATGTCTCCCTGCGCTGTGCTAATCACAGGCAGGGAGACATATTTCCGATGCTCGGCTGCAGAGATCGGGAAATGTCTCCCTGCCTGTGGTTAGCGGGCTCTGCATGCGCACTGTGTGAAAACCCCATAGCTCATCCCTAGTCTTGATTAGGCAGCTGGTCCTAGCTCTCTCTATTGTTTTTCGCCATGTGAGGAGGCAATGATGAGCATGGCTGCTTATCCCTGACTTTGGATATAAGTATTGCATTTGTAAAAACACTTACTAAAAAACCAAGGACTGGCCAGACTACGAAAACACAGTAAGGCTCGGAAGAGTGAGTCCCTGCATTGAGCATGATCCCCTACAATATACACACACACAGTGGGGATCGGAAGTTTGGGCACCCCAGGTAAAAATTTGTATTAATGTGCATAACAAAGCCAAGGAAAGATGGAAAAATCTCCAAAAGGCATCAAATTACAGATTAGACATTCTTATAATATGTCAAAAAAAGTTATATTTTATTTCCATCATTTACACTTTCAAAATTACGGAAAACAAAAAAAATGGCGTCTGCAAAAGTTTGGGCACCCTGCAGAGTTAATATCTTGTACTGCCTCCTTTAGCAAGTATCACGGCTTGTAAACGCTTTTTGTAGCCAGCCAAGAGTCTTTCAATTCTTGTTTGAGGTATCTTTGCCCATTTTTCCTTACAAAAGTCTTCCAGTTCTTTGAGATTTCTGGGCTGTCTGTCACGCACTGCTCTTTTAAGGTCTATCCATAGATTTTCAATTATGTTCAGGTGAGGAGATTGTGAAGTCCATGGCAAAACCTTCAGTTTACGCCTCTTGATGTAATCCCCCTTGGATTTTGAGGTGTTTAGGATTATCATCCATTTGTAGAAGCCATCCTCTCTTTAACTTCAGATTTTATACAGATGGCATCAAGTTACCATGCACAATTTGCTGAAATTTTATTGAATCCATTTTTCCTTCTACTCGTGAAATGTTCCCTGTGCCACTGGCTGCAATACAACCCCAAAGCATGATTGACCCATGCTTAACAGTTGAACAGAGGTTCTTTTCATTAAATTCTGTGCCCTTTCTTCTCCAAACGTACCTTTGCTCATTCCGGCCAAAAAGTTCTATTGTAACCTCATCGATCATCAGAACTTGTTTCCAAAATGCATCAGGCTTGTCTATATGTTCATTTGCAAAGTTCAAACGCTGATTTTTGTGGTGAGGACGTAGAAGAGCTGGTGACTCTTCCATGAAGACCATATTTGTACAAGTATCTCTTTATAGTGGAATAGTGTACCACAACTCCAGTGTCTGCCAGATCTTTCTGGAGGGATCGTGCAGACAAACGTGGGTTTTGAATTGCTTTTCTCACAATCCTGCGAGCTGTTCTGTCTGATATTTTTCTTGGTCTTCTAGATTTTGCTTTAACTTCCACTGTTCCTGATGACTGCCATTTCTTAATTACATTCCGAACAGAGGATATTGACATCTGAAAACGCTTTACTATAAATTCTGCAGGGTGCCCAAACTTTTGCAGACACTTTTTTTGTTTTCTGTAATTTTAAAAGTGTAAATCATGGAAATAAAATCTAACTTTTTTCGACATATTATAAGAATGTCTAATCTGTAATTTGATGCCTTTTGGAGATTTTTCCATCTTACCTTGGCTTCGTTATGCACATTAATACAAATTTTTACCTGGAGTGCCCAAACTTTCGATCCCCACTGTGTATATATATATATATATATATATATACATACATACACACACACACACACACACACACAGTTGTGCTCATAAGTTTACATACCCTGGCAGAAGTTATGATTTCTTGGCCATTTTTCAGAGAATATGAATAACAACTTTTCTTTCACTCATGGTTAGTGTTTGGCTGAAGCCATTTATTATCAATCAACTGTGTTAACTCTTTTTAAATCATAATCACAATAGAAACTACACAAATGACCCTGATCAAAAGTTTACATACCCTGGTGATTTTGGCCTGATAACTTGCACACAAGTTGACACAAGGGGGTTTAAATGGCTATTAAAAGTGACCATCCTCACCTGTGATCTGTTTGCTTGTAATTAGTGTGTGTATATAAAGGTCAATGAGTTTCTGGGCTCCTGACAGACCCTTGCATCTTTCATCTAGTACTGCACTGATGTTTCTGGATTCTGAGTCATGGGGAAAGCAAAAGAATTGTCAAAGGATCTGTGGAAAAATGTAGTTGAACTGTATAAAAGACGAAAGAGAAATAAAGGGATATAAAAAAAGATATCCAAGGAGTTGAGAATGCCAATCAGCAGCGTTCAAACTCTAATCAAGAAGTGGAAAGTGAGGGGCTCTGTTGAAACCAAATTTACAGTCAGGTAGACCAACTAAAACTGCCAGGAAAATTGTTTGGGATGCAAAGTAAAACCCACAAATATCTTCAGGTAAAATACAGGACTCTCTGAAAACATGTGGTGTGGCTGTTTCAAGATGCACAATAAGGAGGCACTTGAAGAAAGATGGGCTGCATGGTCGAGTTGCCAGAAGAAAGCCAAAGTATCCCTCTTACAATACACCAAACAACAGAGACAAGCCTCAAACCTTCTGACACAAAGTCATTTGGAGTGATGAGACCAAAATGTAGCTTTTTGGCCACAATCATAAACGCTTTAACTTGAGAGGAGTCAACAAGACCTATGATGAAAGGTACACCATTCCTACTGTGAAACATGGAGTTGGATCTCTGATGTTTTGGCACAGGCACAGGAAATTTGGTCAAATTGATGGCAAGATGAATGCAGTATGTTATCAAAAAATACTGGAGGAACATTTGCATATATATTAGCCAGGAAGCTGCGCATGGGACATAATTGGACATTTCAACATGACAATGATCCAAAACACAAGGCCAAGTCGATCTGTCATTGGCTACAGAACTGAAGGTTCTGGAGGGCCATCTCAGTCTCCTGACCTCAATATCATTGAGCCAATCTGCAGTTCATGCAAGACAGCCCAAGAATTTACAGGAACTGGAGGCTTTTTGCCAAGAGGAATGGGCAACTTTACCATCTGAGAAGATAAAGAGCCTCATCCACAAATACCACAAAAGACTTCAAGCTGTCATTCCAGTGTATTGCCCCTAGTTAAAGGGGGCAATATATGGTATTAAGAGCTGGGATATGTAAACTTTTGATTAGGGTCATTTGGGTAGTTTCTGTTGGGATTATGATTTAAAAAGAGTAAACACAGTTGACTGATAATAAATGGCTTCAGCCAAACACTAATCATGAGTGAAAGCAAAGTTTTTGTGTTATCATTCATATTCTCTCAAAAATGGCTAAGAAATCATAAATTCTGCCAGGGTATGTAAACTTATGAGCACAACTGTGTGTGTGTGTGTGTATTATATATATGTACACACACACACACACTCTTTGCCATGAGGTGCCATGTTGAACCTCCGGTGACCAGTAAGTGAGAGTGATAACACCAAATTTAACACATCTGCTCCCCATTCACAGCTGAGACCCTGTAACACTAACGGGTCACATGACACCAAAAAGGGAAAATGGCTAATTGGGCCCAATTTTGACATTTTCACTTAGGGGTGTACTTTTGTTGCCAGCGGTTTAGACATTAATAGCTGTGTGTTGAGTTATTTTCAGGGAACAGAAAATTTACACTGCTGTACACTCACTACTTTACACCATAGCAAGTGTCATCAGTGTTGTCACATGAAAAGATATAATAACATATTAACTGTTAGAGGTGTACTCACGTTTCTGAGATAATATATACACACACACACAAATTATATATATATACATACACACACACACACCTGCAAGTCTTGAGAATATAATTTCAAGTATTTAAATGCTTTGATTTTTGACAGACTGTTTATGTTTTTTCTTACAGATCTGTCCCAATGCCTTTTATGTCCCATCTTCCAACAATACCTACCGTTGTTTCTGCATAGTCAGTGGGCAAGTGAACTTGTTTATTGGCTTGATTGAACATTTCATTTCCTCTCTCAATCTTTTTACTGCTCAATTTCTCATACAGTTGATCCATATCTTGAACTAACCAAAAAAAAAAAAAAAAACATAAATCACATTTACATGTATTGCATTTTTAAGTCAAATAGGACCAGGCAAAAAGTAGGCAGAAGCTTCCTATTATTTTTGTTTTTCAGAACAAGGGTTACATGGGTTACTGCACACTTTCATGCTTAAGGCATGGAAAAAATGCTAGGAAAGGTTTAACAAATCACACAAAAATATTACGGTTCTATTCAGAAGAATGAAGTGTGAATACACTCTTAATGTGGCTTAGCAATTGGACACAACAACTTACTCAGAAACTTGTAACATGAGCGCACAGACAACACTTTGGCTACTTTACCACAACTCTGCAGTACAGTATAAATGAATCTAACTTGTGTTCATAACAGTGTAATAGCAAAATCTGCAACTGCTTTAGGAAAACCACTGCTTATTCTCTGCTGAGATCTGTAGAATTACACAGCGAATGAAAGTCAGAAATACAGGCCCGGATTCACAAAGCACTTACGCCGACGTAAATCACTTCATGCCGACGTAGTACAAATGTGCGCCCGGCGTATGTGTGCGCCAGACCCACAAAACCAACATACGTCTAAAAACAGGCCATCCTACCCCAACGTATCTTGCTTACGCCGGCGTAGCGTGGGCGCAAATATGGTTTGGACGCATGTTGCTTCTCCCATTGATTAGGCATTCAAATGTGCAAATGAGGGAAATACGGTGATTCACGAACGTACGTGCGCCCGAAGCATGCTTTGCGATGTTTGTGTAAGTTGTACGTCCGGCGTAAAGTTATTCCCCATAGATGAGGCGCAACCCAGCAATAGACATGCAAAGGTCTGCCCCAGAGAACACAGGCCGGCGTACGTTACGTTCACGGCGTACATAGTGATCCGGCGTAGCTTAGGCAGTTGTGCCGACGTAGTTGTGAGCACGCGCATAAGGGTGCTGTTTCATGCGTCCACGTCACGGCATGGTTCATGCCCACTTCCACTTACGCTGGCCTGCGCCTTCGAAAATAAGCTACGCTGGCACATCTTGGTGAGCGATGGCTTGCTGAATACAGTGCATGTCTCTCTGCGCTGCGCAGGCGTAGCGTACTGTGTGTGTGCTACGCCAGCGTAAATGTGCGCCCACTCTCTGTGAATCTGGGCCTTTGTCTCTATAATTGTTTCAGGTCACTGACTGTTCAAAGGTTTTACCATGTGGTCGCTGTGACCAATCAGGTCGGGACTATGTGTCTGTATGGACACGGAGCTGTGACTTAGCTCAGGTGCCTGCATTGCAAGTTGCTTGCTGTGGGGGCACTCAACAGGGAGGGGACCAGGAGAGTCAAAGAGGGACCCGAGAAGAGGAGGGTCCGGGCTGCTCTGTGCAAATGCCAAATCCCAATGTGATTGCAAAATTGCATATGGGGCTGTGATTGCAAAACTGCCATCTTCCTTCTAACCCGGGTACACTATATATGTGGCATGTATGAAAATACAGGGGAACGTTTATTTAAGGGTAAATATGCTCTTACATAAAAGTTTAAAACGTGTCTTCATCTGGGGACAGTGTCGTAACGCGTAGGGATTGGCCGTGGGCAGACGTACACCAGGAGTGACGCGAGGAGGCGTTGAGAACACCGTTGTTCATTTTATTTTGCACTCATTTTAAACCTTTATGTAAGAGCATATTTACCCTTAAATACACGTTCCCCTGTACTTATATACTGCATCATTGGAGGCTCTCTCTCTTTTTTTTATAATGCTTTCTTCTTTATTTAGGGGGGGAAGTGGATGGTGTAAGTGTGTTTTTTTATTTTTATTATTTTTTGCAATTCATTTATTTTACATTTATTGCATTTTTATTTAATTTTTTTAGCACTATGGGGGGCTTCGGTGAGATGTTAGGGGTCTTAACAGACCCCTGACATCTCACCTTTGAGACTAAGGACACATATTCCCCAGTCCCTTTCTCTGCAGTCTCATCTAAAATGAATGGACAGGAGACAGAAGCTCCTCTCCATTCATAAACTGAAGCATCGTAATCACAGGTTACAATGTTTCAGTTATGTGAATGGACAGAGTCAGTGATCACTGATTCTGTTCTTTCAGAACAGGTAGGAGCCGGATTTAGTGGCTCCTACCTCCGCTCTCCATCCTGACGAGGACAGAGGGAGTGGAGGAGGACATGGAGGAGAAACATAGTGCAGAGGGGGACAGCAGCAAGAGGGGGGGACAAGGGACACGCAGCATGGAGGGGGACGCAGAGCGCCGACAGCAGTATCACGGAAGGGGACACAGGCATCGGGGAAACGGAGCGGAGGACACAGGCATCGGGGAAACGGAGCGGAGGACACAGGCATCGGGGAAACGGAGCGGAGGACACAGGCATCGGGGAAACGGAGCGGAGGACACAGGCATCGGGGAAACGGAGCGGAGGACACAGGCATCGGGGAAACGGAGCGGAGGACACAGGCATCGGGGAAACGGAGCGGAGGACACAGGCATCGGGGAAACGGAGCGGAGGACACAGGCATCGGGGAAACGGAGCGGAGGACACAGGCATCGGGGAAACGGAGCGGAGGACACAGGCATCGGGGAAACGGAGCGGAGGACACAGGCATCGGGGAAACGGAGCGGAGGACACAGGCATCGGGGAAACGGAGCGGAGGACACAGGCATCGGGGAAACGGAGCGGAGGACACAGGCATCGGGGAAACGGAGCGGAGGACACAGGCATCGGGGAAACGGAGCGGAGGACACAGGCATCGGGGAAACGGAGCGGAGGACACAGGCATCGGGGAAACGGAGCGGAGGACACAGGCATCGGGGAAACGGAGCGGAGGACACAGGCATCGGGAAACAGAGCATGGATGAGGACAGCAGGATCATGGAGGGGGACACTGAGCGTGGACAGCAGCATCACAGAAGGGGACACACACGGAGGGGGACGTGGCATGTGGAGGGGGAGAGCAGCATACACCCGCCCCCTCTCCGCTCGCAAACTCTGCCTGCCCTCTCTGCTCAAAACTTCTGCCCACTGACCAAGTATCGGGTCAGGCATCGGGAGCATTTGCGCGAGTACAAGTGCTCTCGCAAATGCTCTATCGGTCATTCACAATTTTTGTTATTATTGTGACACTGCCAGCGTGTTTATAGATTTTGCGTGAGAATTCATTTTATTTTCTGTTTGTGTATTGTAAACACTACTAGTTTTTGTTGCATTTTCACTATTGTTTGTTTTTTGGAGACATTTAATACTCACAGTAGCGCGAAGGACATTACTCACGATTTTTCTTTTAGATTGTATTTATATTAAATTGTAAAACAGACTGTTCCTGAGGAAGGCATAGGGGGTGTCCGGGCAGGTTTGAGCGGATATGGTCAATGTGGCTGGATACGTCGGGCTTAAGCCCCAGGGAGCTTGTCATGATAAGACTTTTACGATGTCTATGGGAGGAATTGTAATTGGTGCCGTGATAGTACGTGAACTGAGTTGATCTGTATCGTGGGGGGATGGAATAGTATCTGGTGGATTGTGGAGGATGATGGTTGTGGGGGGCATGAAGGGCAAATGTCTATACATGTATGCTGTACATTTAATTGGGTCTATTATTCGCCTGTGCGTTTGAAAGTGTTGCTGTTTTTGTATATGTTCAATAAACACCTTTTTGATTTAAAAAAAAAAAAAAGGGGGTTATAATGTACAGTGAGGGGAAAAAAGTATTTGATCCCCAGCTAATTTTGTACATTTGCCCACTGACAAAAAAATGGTCAGTCTATAATTTTAACGGTAGGCTTATTATATCAGTGAGAGAATAACAAAAATATCCAGAAAAACTAATTTAAAAAAGTTAGAAATTGATTTGCATTTTAATGAGTGAAATAAGTATTAGACCCTTTTGCTAAATATGACTTGGTACTTGGTGGCAAAACCCTTGTTGGCAATCACAGAGATCAGACGTTTCTTGTAGTTGGCCTCTAGGTTTGCACACATCTCAGGAGGGATTTTGTCCCACTCCTCTTTGCAGATCCTCTCCAAGTCATTAAAGTTTCAAAGGCAAAAGTTTGGTAACTCGAACCTTCAGCTCCCTCCACATATTTTTATAAAATTAAGGTCTGGAGGCTAGGCCACTCCAGGACCTAATGTGCTTCTTCTTGAGCCACTCCTTTGTTGCCTTGGCCATGGGTTTTGGGTCATTGTCATGCTGGAATAGCCATCCATGACCCATTTTCAATGCCCTGGCTGAAGAAAGGAGGTTCTTACCCAAGATTTGACGGTACATGGCCCTGTCCATTGTCCCTTTGATACGGTGAAGTTGTCCTGTCCCCTTAGCCAAAAAACACCCCCAAAGCATAATGTTTCCACGTCCATGTTTTACGGTGTTCTTGGGGTCCTCCTCCAAACATGGCAAATTGAGATGATGCCAAAAAGCTTGATTTTGGGCTCATCTGACACTTTCACCCAGTTCTCTTCTGAATCATTCAGATGTTCATTAGAAAACTTCAGAAGGGCCTGTACACGTGCTTACTTGCAAGCGCTCATGGATTTCAGTCCTTCACAGCCCAGTGTGTTACCAATTGTTTTCATGGTGACTATGGTCCCAGCTGCGTTGAGATCATTAACAAGATTCTCCCTTGTAGTTCTGGGCCGATTCATCACCGTCCTCATGGTCATTGAAACTCCATGAGATCTTACATGGAGCCCCAGACTGCAGGAGATTGACAGTTATTTTGTGCTTCTTCAATTTGCGAAAAATCACCCCAACTGTCACCCTCTCACTAAGCTGCTGGGTGATGGTCTCGTAGCCCATTCCAACCTTGTGTAGGTCTACAATGTTGTCCCTGACATCCTTGGATAGCTCTAGCTCTTTGGTCTTGGCCATGGTGGAGAGATTGGAATCTGATGGATTGCTTTTTTGTACATGCGTCTTTTATACAGGTAACAATCCGGGATTAGGAGCACTCCCTTTAGTGCACACAGGGGAGGCTTCAAAGTCACCCAACTCTGAAGCCGCCCCGTACAGCGCAACTTCAGCACGGCTTTCAAAATTACTTCTGTATAGAAGTCAACGCAAGCCACTCTGGAGTCGCTCGCCCCAAAGTAGTACAGGGACTACTGGCGCGCCTTGAGGGGCTCCTATTAGAACAGTTCCATTGTACAGAATGGAGCGTGACTTGTCAGGCGGTTAAGTCGTCTGACAGGTCGCCCCTGTGTGAACCGGGTCTAATGAGAGTGCTTCTAATCTCAGCTCGTTACCTGTATAAAATACACCTGGGAGCCAGAAATCTTGCTTATTGATAGGAGATCAAATACTTATTGTACTCATTACAATGCAAATCAATTTATAACTTTTTAAAAATGCTTTTTCGTGGACATTTTTGCTGTTATTCGGTCTCTCACTGTTAAAATAAACCTACCACTAAAATTATATCCTGATTATTTCTTTGTCTGTGAGCAAACATACAAAATCAACAGGGGATCAAATACTTATTTCTCTCACTGTAAATACATTTAGAAGGACTATACTGTCCCACTACTAGGAGGGAATTACAGGTAGTGTACATTTTATATAGTATTAAGTAGTTGTGCCTCCAGTGCTCAATTGTTTTTAGCACAAGTGCTACCAAATGAAATCCCATCCCCATCACATACATTCATCCTTTCACTTTATCTTGCCCCCAGCCACAAACGCACTTCCCAGTATCTATGCCAAGCAGTGAGTTGGCCCCTCTAGTATACAGAGCTTACCAGACAGTTCTTACACTAACAGAGTATTAATGTTAGCCCCCACTAACCAGACCCCTAGCTTATGAAAATTACAAACTCCCCTATAATCATACGGCTTGTTCAATAAACAATTCAAGGAGTAAAGCGCTAACACATAGCAACTGATTGAAGTTTACAAATGTCAGATCAGTACAAAACTAGTGTCAGTTACATTTTTCTGGGTACTGTATTTGAACATTTTGTATTGCATTTTTCAACAAGCCTGACTTGGCAGTGCAAGGAGAGAACTGTCCCACATTCACTGTTCCACAACTATTACAGTTATGAACAATGCAATCTGGAGTTTTGTAGTTAGATTATACTACAGAAATTAGACAAAATGTGAAAAAAGACATTAACACAAGGTACAAAAAGAAGTAGCAATGTATGTTTTATTTATATTTTACTTACTTCCTAAATCCTTCATATATGTCCATATTTCTTTTTCCTCCTGGCTGTGAGCAAAGGCACAATTTCCTATAAACTGGCATTTTCTGCCATTCGCTATATGATTACACAGCTGCAGAAAATACAACATATTTATTTAATCATTTTTTTAAATAGTATTTATACAATAAACACTACCTTAAATTAAAAATACAAGTTACTTTTACATAAATTATTTACTAATATTCCTAGCATTTATAAGTTCCCATCTTAGTACAAAATGTCAAAGATTTGTTATTGCTTTAACACATACTAGGAAGCCCACTGCACCCTATCTATTTTTCAACTACTTTAAGCTACATAAGTCTTATAAATATTATGCCTTGTATTCCAGTGTCAATACTCAACTATCAGTCAGCAGTGTGAGTGTCAGCAGTCAGCAGTATGGAGGAAAAGGTCTTCCCCCAAACAAAACAAAAAAAAAAAACATTAAGGAATTAATTTATAACAAAGAACAGGTATCTCTGTTTTCTGAAATACTTTGCAGGGTTTCTCTTTATCAATGAAGGCTGCGGTATAAAGAAACAGAAACATCAGTCTCTGCTCTCGCCTTGATTTACACTTACTGCATATACTCGAATATAAGCCGATGCGAATATAAGCTGAGGCACCTAATTTTACCACGAAAAACTGGGAAAACGTATCGACTCGAGTATAAGCCTAGGGTGTCCATCTGCATTGTGCCTCACTTTGCTTCACTGTGTCTACGTGCATGCCTCATTGTGCCTCACTGTGTCCATGACTAGACTTACGTTTAACATGGGAGTATATAGAAGGGGTGCCCGGCTTTGAAAAATCTGTACTCTCCAACAGTAGGTCCCCCAGACAGCAAACTTTGCACACTTGTAGAGGAGAACTGTGGCTACATGTGTGCCAAAGTTACCAGAGAAATTACCATTTAACATGGGAGTCTATGGAAGGAGTTGGGCTATATGTGTGCCAAGTTTGGGATCCAGGGGACCTACGGCCGGCCAGTACCGGGTCCCCAAAGCCCGGGAGATCAGGCGCAAAAAGGTGTATAAGTCAAGGGGGGCATTTTCAGCACCAAAAAATATCCCGAAAAACTTGGCTTATACTCGAGTAAATACGGTACTTGTTTTTATTGCACTCTTCTAGATTTGGGCTGCCAAAGTTAATGGTGCATAATGCACATTTGTAAATTACCACCGTGCTTTATAAATGCAAAGCATTCATTTTTTTTAGTAGCTGTCTCGTCATGGAATGGCTGTTGCTTTATTAATGGACCCCTAAATTATCCTCTATTTACAGGAGATAATAACTTGCTTGATTATGTATACATGTTTTGAATTACTTTCTTACTTAAAGCGGAGTTGCACCCAAAAATTGAACTTACGCTTTTTGGGAACCCTCTCCCCATCGGTGTTACATTTGACACCTTTCAGCGGGAGGTGGGAGCAGATACCTGTGTAATACAGGTATTTTGCTCCCACATCTGAGCATAGACACCCGAGCCACCCGCGGGTATCCACGCCAATTCCTGTCCACCTCCCACTGTCTTCTGGGAGACACATAGGTCCCAGAAGACAGCAGGGGACCAGTGGGAATATGCAGCGCGAGTTGCACATGCGCAGTAGGGAACCAGGGAGTGAAGTCGCAAGGCTTCACTTCCTAATTCCCTTACCAAAGATGGCGGCGGCAGCATCCGAGGAAGAGATTGGATTGGGGTGCCGACATCGTGGGCACCCTAGACAGGTTATTGTTATTGTGTTGTTATTTTAAAAGTCAGCAGCTGCAGTATTTGTAGCTGCTGACTTTAACCACTTAAGACCCGTACCAATATGCAGGTTGCGGACCTTGCCCCTTTTTGCGATTCGGCACTGCTTCGCTTTAACTGACAACGTGGCTCCCAAACAAAATTTGCGTCCTTTTTTTTCCAACAAAAAAAAGCTTTTTTTTTGTGGTATTTGATCGCCTCTGCGGTTTTTAATTTTTTGCACTATAAACAAAAATAGAGAGACAATTTTTAAAAAAAAACAATATTTTTTACTATAATAAATACCCCCAAAAAATATATAAATTATTATTTTTTCCCTCAGTTTAGGCCGATACGTATTCTTCTACCTATTTCTGTTAAAAAAAAAAATCGCAATAAGTGTTTATCGATTGGTTTGCGCAAAATTTAAAGCGTTTTACAAAATAGGGGATAGTTTTATTGCATTTTTATTAATAATTTTTTTTTTACTACTAATGGCGGCGATCAGCGATTTTTTTCGTGACTGCAACATTATGGCGGACACATCGGCTGGGCTCTTAACCACTTGCTTACTGGGCACATAAACCCCCTTCGTGCCCAGGCGAAATTTCAGCTTCCGGCACTGCGTCGCTTTAACTGACAATTGCGCGGTCGTGCGACGTGGCACCCAAACAAAATTGGCGTCCTTTTTTTCCCCACAAATAGAGCTTTCTTTTGGTGGTATTTTGGTGGTATTTGATCGCCCGTGCGGTTTTTATTTTTTGCGTTATAATGAAAAAAAGAGCGACAATTTAAAAATATATATATATGTTTTACTTGTTGCTATAATAAATATCCCATTTTTTTTTTTTTATATTTTTTTTTCTCAGTTAAGGTCGATACGTATTCTTCTACGTATTTTTGTAAAAAAAAAAAATCACAATAAATGACTGCTTTGCGTAAAAGTTATAGCACCTACAAAATAGGGGACATAATTATGATTTTTTTTTTTATATTTTTTTTTTACTAGTAATGGCGGCGATCTGCGATTTTTATTGGGACTGCGATATTGCGACGGACACATCGGACACTTTTGACACATTTTTGGCGCCATTCACATTTATACAGCGACCAGTGCTATAAAAATGCACTAATTACTGTATAAATGTGACTGGCATTGAAGGGGTTAACACTAGGGGGTGAGGAAGGGGTTAAATGTATTGCCTGGGTGTGTTCTAACTGTGTGGGGGGAGGGGGGTGACTGGGGGAGGTGACCGATGCTGTCTCCCTATGTACAAGGGAAACAGCATCTGTCACCTCTCCCTGACAGGACGTGAAGCTCTGTGTTTACACTCAGAGCTCCACGTCCCTGCTCTCTCACCGACGATCGCGTGTACCTGACGGACATCGCAGCCGCCGGGTACACGCATCGGATCCTCGGTGATGCGTCGGGACTGTTTTTCCCCGCCGCGCGCCACCCTGTGGAATTACAAGTAAATCACGTCCAAAGACGTGACCCCGGCGCCTCAGGTCCGCGCTGCTGACGTATTCTGTCAATAGCACGGACCTGAAAAGGTTAAAGGAGACGTATATATACGTCCCTGTGCCCAGCCGTGCAATTCTGCCGAAGTATATCGTCGTCCGGCGGTCCTTAAGTGGTTTGAAAAAAATAGGCGGAGCTCCGCTTTAAAGGAAACTTTCACTGAGTGAAATTCAGAGGCCAACACTGCTGACCTCCTAAAAATCCTGGTTGCCAGCTGTCTCTCTCTTAATACGACTTTCTAATTTGAGGCAATGGCATAGAGCAAGCAATGCAGTTAGAAACTTTTAATCTGCATACTCTTTTGGGCAATATGACAACAAATAATAAAGTCGATAGATCAGCATCACAGCCACGCAACTTACTTTGTTAGATGGAATATTCAGTAATAGAAGTCTACACAATTTTTCCCCTTAGTACGTTTCCTTAAAACCAGGTTGGAATTTAGATTTAGACCTATTTGCCCTCTAGACAAATCCAATTCATTAATTAAATTCCTTACATCAAATAAGGCTCCATTCACACCTAGGCGTTTTAACGCCTGAAGCCCGACGCTCGTGCAGCCCCTAATACGCTGGAGGGGAGAAATAACATTGCCCTCTATGGAGATGGTTCACATCTCCACGCCGAACGCCGAAACGCAGAACGCCTGAAGCTCAAAACAAGTCCCGGACCCTTTTTTTCGGCGCTCGGCATAGGAGATGTGGACCTGGGGGTTAAATGGGGGTTAAAATCTCGGCGTTTTGTCTCCGCAAATCGTGGTACAAAATGCCACAATTTGTCACCGCAATTCGCGGGACAAAACGCTGCGATTAGGTGTGAATGCAGCCTAAGTGTTGGCTGTAAAACTGCTGCAAGATTTTAGAGGGTGCTTGGATAGAAAGACACATTCCAGCTATCCTCAGGGAAAACTGATCAAAAATTTGGTCTGTCAACCATTACAAACTTAAATACATAGGCACCAACTTAAAAATTGATAGGCTATAAGAGTTTGAGGCAACTTAAAGAGGAACTGCAGTCTGCTCACATAATTTGTAATAAAAACATCTTTGCCATTCTGAAGGTTCCCTTCAACCACTTTGCATATTATTTTATATACAAACCGTGATTCTGTACTTGCCAAATATGCTGCAGAAATCTCCCTCCACTTAACTTGGGGCAGCCGAAGCTGCTGCCTGTTTACTTCCTGGATTTACACAGAGGCACTCCTCCAGCTCCGCAGCTCTCATTGGCACCCCTACGACTCATCACCCCCCCCCCACTTCCTGTCAAACTCTCACAAAAGTGAGAAAGACAGCTGTGCATGATGTCATAAGCCTAGGCCAGGGGTGCCCAACCTTTTGAAGAGTGAGGGCCACTTAAGCGACTTGGTAACCAATGGCGGGCCACAATAAGCGGAGCGGGTGGATGGCATCTCCGTGTCTGCTTTGCATATGCAGAGCGGACACGGACATAGCCCACTATACTCCTTTTATTTTTTTAGCGGATCAGATTGGAGGTAGGACACAAGTTGGTTTGTGTCTGCCACTACTTAGAATGGAGGGTCCAAATTGGTCGGACTGACTGTGTGAAAGGGGCCTAAAGCTGCTTTCACACTGATGTGCTGCACTTTACCCACACCACGGGTGCAACGCAAGGTACCTTTTGGCTTTCCTGCACTTTGCAAAAGACTTCTATTATATTCTGCACTTTCAGAAATCTCACCAAACTCGCAGGTAATAACAGAAGTCTATGGCTCAGTGCAAGTAACCCTCAGGTAAACTACTTTGCACCTGTGGATCAGTTTGAAAGCAGCCCAGTAACCACTGCAGAACAGATATGCCCATATATACACTGTGATTTTAGTAATAAACTGATCTTTAATAACAGTATTCTATTCTATTCCATCCCAGAGCAGGAGGTTCGCGGGCCACATCAGATAGCTCAGCGGGCCACATCAGATGGCTCTGTGGGCCACATCAGATGGCTCCGTGGGCCACATGTGGCCCCCGGGCCACTGGTTGGGCACCCATGGCCTAGGCTAATGACCAGACAAGAAAGAGGAAGTGGGCCGTATAAGGTATTTACTGGAAGAAAATAATGGACTGGGCTTTGAAAAAAATGGAGTGCTTTGAAAAAGTATTCATACTCCTTGAAATTTTCCACATGTTGTCATGTTACAACCAAAATTTTAATGTATGTTATTGAGATTTTATGTGATAGACCAACACAAAGTGGAAGGAAAATTATAAAGTTTTCAAAATATTTTACAAATATGTGAAAAGTGTGGCGAGCATTTCTATTGAGCCCCCCTGAGTCAAAACTTTGTAGAACCACCTTTCCCTGCAATTACAGCTGCAAGTCTTTTAGGGTATGTCTCTAACAGCTTTGCACATGTAGAGATTGACATTTGTGGACAAAATGTGGAAAATTTCAAGGTACTGTAAACCACTGAATCTGAATATAACAAAGTTGTGTTCTCTACCTAACAAAACATGCCTTTTCAAATAAAATAAGAATCTCAGGAAATATTCAGAACAATAAGATTTGAATATTACCTCAAACTGAGCTGGCAATGGCTTTCTTAAAGGGCAAGGTCTGATAGATATCCACTTCTTAGCATTTCTTCCACTACTCCTCTCATTGGACATTGCTAACACAACCTGGCGGTCTTTTGTCCATCTTTCAAAACATTTATTAAATATTTAAATATGTATTGAAAAAAGTTAAAGCAAAAAAGCAGTATGCAGCCCAATAATTGCTATTTAGCTAAACAGATTAAATGACTTTATATTGTCTACTTACGTGTGTCTTGCCTTTGCGCTACAATATTTTCTGTTTTTGTCTGCTTCAATTACTTGGCCATTTCTCCAACACTGTCCACACACAAACTTAATGTTCAAATTTGAAAGCTCATGATTCTGCATATTCAAAAGCTTGAAAAAAAATTGACAAAACATTAATTCTTTTTTAACTTTCAAAAGATATTTTATTGAAGAAGACATTGGCATGTATACAGAGGACATTTCGGTAAGCATGGCAAAAAGTGATCAGAAAAATAGTTACAGGAAGAGAAAATAAGAGTAATACAATACATAGCAAGGGTCGGGTTCCACATTACATTCATTCTTACTACCGTACAGTGACAAAACATTAATTCTACATAAGGAATTTGAATACACTAGAGTCATATATAAAATAAGTGAAGTTTGAAAAGCAAGCCTTGTATGTTAACAGATGAATGTTTGAATTTTATCACACCTCACACCTTTATTAGTAACCATTCAAAGTCATAATGCATACGGTATTATCATTACCATACATTATTTATGTTAGCAGTCGCTTTTGTTTTAACTCAGGCTTCATTGAAGTGGTTGTAAACCCTTACATAACACTTTTTGCTGCAGGTAAGTCTATAATAAGGCTTTTCTGTAGCTATCCTGAATATCTCCTAAACCTGCACGGTTTAGGAGATATCCCCCTGTATCTGCATGTGCCGAAGACATCGGTACATGCGCACTGAAGCAATGGTACGTCGTGCTGTTGCTTCAGTTGGACTGTGCCATTTTCGGCGGCTCCTGCGCGCATGCACGGAGTGATGTCACGCCGCTCTGGCGAATCACAGAGCCGGAGTCTACGGCCTCGGAAAGAAGATGGACGCATCCTGCACAGGGGACAGAGCTGGATTCATTTGTAGGTAAGTGTCACATAATGGGCTAGTATGCGATGCATACTAGCCCATTATGCTTTTAATTGGCAGGCGTTGCAAGACCAAAAGAGGAAGTAAAACCCATCAGGGTTTACTTCCTCTTTAAACGAGTCTGCAAAAACCCTGCACGAATCATACATTTAGATTTTTTCTGTATACAACATCAATTCACAAATCAAGGGTATACAGACCATATAGTCCAGGCAGGAACACCTTTTTCCGATTTACAATTACGTCATGCATATGTGTCACAGTTTGGTGAGGTCACCATAGAAACTGAAGCCTCCTGTTTGGAACAATTATTGTGTTCTGAAGCATTAGGTAAAACCTTATCTGAAGTGAATAAGGAATCATTTACTGAAAGGCTGAAGGTTACTGAGAGATGCAAAGAATGGTGGATGTCTGTAATAACCAACTTTTAAGGGGGGGACTGGGATGAAATGTGGGATTACCCCCTTTAAATACCTGGTGTTGGCCAGGGATCAACTCATTCAATTTAAATTATTACACAGAATTTGCTATATCCCCTTCGGGTTGACCAGTATATAGAACTCATGCTCCCCGGAGTGTTGGCGCTGCCATCTTCCCCTGCCGATTATGAACACGCTTTCTGGCACTTATTTTGTCAGGGATGTTATCCAAAATCGTCATGAGATTATGGCCCTTCTGATCCCATTGATTATTTCAGTTTATCCATTGGGTCTTGTGAAGGAGCTGGCACCTCTTAGGGTGCAGAGGACACTCCTTAGTCTTGTGCTCTTTTATGTTCGTAAGGCAATAGTGTTATGCTGAAAAAAAACATAGGCTCCCTCTTTGACTCTTTGGAGGGGGCTGGTTTACAGTGCATTACTGCTGTAGAAAGACACATATTTGAGTAGGGGCTGCCCTGAAAATGTAGCATAGCTGACTTTCCAAATCATCTATATTCACTTAAGGCCTCCCTGCTGACACCAGGATACCAAATCTGTCTTGCATGCATTTAAAAGAGAAGTGTGTTTTTTTTTTCAGAATCATACCTACCTAGGTGGCTGCTGTATCTGTCCCCCGGCGCCTCTGCATTGAGAACCGAGCCATCGAACACTGCTGACGGCTCGGTTCTCTCAGCTTGCCAAGCAGAGAGCTGCTGACCATCAGTCAGCAGCTCTCCGCTCTCCCCCCGCACTCATTGGAAGCTCTCCATTTTGAACCTGCAGTGCAGCTGAAAAAGATTTTTTAGGAGAGGACATACATTGATCAGGGTGTACTGATCCCACAGAGTCACTAGAGCATCTACTGCTTCAACCATTGAATCCTTATACCTAAATAGTCATCTGTTTAGCTTGTTGAACCTTGAGGACACATCTGGGATCCTACACCTGTGACACAAATCCTGGAGCACCTCATAGTACAGGCGCTACCAGATGAAAAAATCTGCATGCCAATTGTCTTAGCCTGGAATGTATTTGGGACTCCAGAGCTGGATTTCTGGGCCCCCAAGTAAGAGATAAGACTACATTTTTAGACAACATAATGTTGTGTTGCAGATGTCTAGGGTAAACTGGGCAAAGGGGACTGTCTTGAAGGAAGATATCATCGACCTGACTTTCATGCAGACGTGGAGAGTTGGATGGCTTCTGGACTGAAGAGTTCAAACCTGACACTGGGAAGTCTGGTGCATCTTCTGGGAAAGGAAGACTCTGGCCTGGGATGTGTCTAGAACCAGACCCTGATCCTTAAAGCACTGAGCCCATTCCGGCAACAATTACTAAAGGGTTCCGGATCCATACGAACCTCTAGCATCTTGAAAGGTATACTTTGTCCAACAGAGACCTCACTGATTGTTCCCTCAACAGGTCATCTAATTATCTGACAATTGTGATGCCTTGGAATTGCAACAGGGCTAACACTGGAGCCAACACTTTATTGAACACCAAAGTGAAGATCGAAAGGCAAGGACACAATCTGGTAGGGTAGGGGCCCCACAGCAATTCGTATAAACTGCTGATGCACTAGAAAGATAGGGACATGCAAGTGAGCATCTTTGATGTTCACTGAAGTCATAAGGTTTCCCTGGAGGAGGGAGGCAATGGCAGATCTGGTGGATTCTATCAGGAATATTAAGACTCAAATGTAAACATTCAAAGCCTTGAAATCCAAGATTGGACAAGTGTCTCCTCTTTGGGAGCAGCGAACATGATGGGATAAAACCTCTGAAACATTTCAGGGACTAGGGCAATCACACCCTTATACAAAAGTTTAGAGAGTGGTCGAACTAGATCTGCTAGTCTGTGCTGACACATGAAGGTGGAAAATAAGGAAACAAAGAGGGGCAGTGGGCACAACTCAAGTATGTATCCCTGGGAGACCATCTCCTGCTCCCAGGCATCCATAACACTAGCTGTCTAAAGTTAAAAGGCATTCCCCACTCCGGAAAGTATTGGAGCACCTTCATGCAAAGGAAGGCTTGTCCAAAGATTTGAAAAAACTTGAAATGGTAGACTTTGTGGGTGGATTGCAAACTAAGCTTAAGGGGTCCCATCGTTGAGGGAGTAGAGCAATGAAAAGAGTCATTTCCTGACTGTAGGAGGGGCAGAGGATTTAGCAAACTATGCCTTAGTGTTCCCTAGCTAAGGAAGATGGATGCTCTTGCCAAGAGTAGCACCCTTCATCCTTGATAATGTTATCAAGTCTGAAGAGATTGTATCCCTCAAGGCCATGTGGATCAAGTGCTTCATGCACAGAGTCTCCACAGTCCAGCACCTTAGCCAAAACACACTAGTACCAAAATGATTCACATGAAAAAGATTAGATGTGAGGCCTCTAGTGAACCATCACAACTAAAATGTAATGCTGTAGCCATCTGCTCCATTGGTTCAAGAGGAAATTGATCAACAGCAGCAGTGGCTCAATCCCTTTCAAGGGATTTATTTCAGTCAGACACAGTTTGACAAAGTATTGTCAAAGTCTGGTGTAGAGAAGAACCCACTATCCAGAATATAGATTTGGAAAGGGCTTCCAAGCACTTATCAGTTGGGTCATTAAAGAAAAGTGTATACTCCACCAGTATAGTAAGGGCCTTGTTAAGGCCAGATCCTCATTAGCAACTAACCATTTCTGAACAAAAGCTGTGCAAAATGGATACAATGCTAACAAGCTCTTGGGTGATGCAATTAGCTTATCAAGGTGCTTCCAAACGCCATAAAGAAAAAGTTGGAAAAGGGGTGCAAAAGTTAAATCTTTGCTCTCTGAAGAGTTCTTGAAACACTACAGGTAAAGGCAACAGGCTGATATTCTATTTTTTTAAGAGACAGATTTTCAGATTGGCTCTCGAATGATGCCACCACCATTCCTTAAAAGGGAATTCCCTACTGCGCATGTGCGTAGAGCGATGTGCATTCTAAAGGGACCAGCAGTGGGAGAGGGGAGGGGGCAAACTTCCAAGGCACAGCGCTGTCTCCGGGAAGGTTACCTGTCAAAAACAGGCACCCTGTTTGCTTTACAAACTAGAATTGCTCTTCCATGTTTCTTCTTTTTTCTTTCTTCTTTCAATTTTTCTTTAATTTACTCTCTTTTTTTTTGTTTTCCAAGGTCACATGGCCAAATGAAGCATCATTTGGTACATTGTGCACCCATTTCAGCACACTGGGGATGTGCTGCGGGAGGAAGATAACGGGGACACTGTTCATCCCCACTGGTTCCCCATACATAGGGCTTGAATAGAAGGGTTGGTCAATGCACCGCAGCATTATCCCCACCTCCTGGGGGGGGTGGGAGTGGGCTTGTGGTCCCAGCAAATGACTGGATAGTTTTGGACAAAGTCTTGCATGACCATATTGAAGACCCTGGACCCAGCCACACCCAATAAAAACAAAGAGGAGTCAGAGAGTGGGAGCGACTAACAGCAGAGGAGAGCTGGACTCCAGACTGCAGGCATTGGCACTATCAGTAGTGTGCTACAAGCAACCAGTAGAAAATGAGCCAAAGGCACCTGGTACAACGAGACTGTCTACCACCCAGTGTCTAGAATCTGAAGTGTTGAATCTGCAATGTGGTACGGCAACATATAGGCTTAGGCCCCAAGTGCTCAAGAAAAACTGGACAGCTCGTAGAAGGTGAGGATCAGATGGCCGGAGGGGACCAAAGTCACAGAAGGCAGGAAGCAAGACACTTTGCTTAGCAGAGGAGTTCAATGCTCAGATGAACATCGATAAAACAAAAGTGTTAGCAAATAGGTTAGTCTTTTTAGCAGCAGAGCTGAAAACAAATGTTCATCCTCCTAGGACACCATCAGAAAAACTGAGACATGCTTGTAGTAGGAGGGGTTATTCTGGGCTGACTTAAAGCTTCTTTTTTTTTGACAGTATCCAGAACTCTTGGCAGCAGTATAACCTAATTGTTAAAGATTTCCTTTGTCCCTCAATGGACAAGAAAATCATATTTACACTGTTACATTTGTTTTCTAAAGACATGTGAAATCAAAAATGAGAAAGTATTCAATTCAGATGCAAAATCTAATTTACAAACACAGACAAATGGAGATAGAAGATCCAGCAGTGTCCTTGTATCTTCAGTTATGCCAATCTTATAATCTGGAACTTTTTCCTGCTCTGAATAATAACCAAATGTCCTGAAACTAAATATAACCCCTATAATGCATGTAACCAGTGCTTCTTTAACCATTTCGCTGCCAGATTAGTTTTTGGAATTTTTTGCACACGTTAAAAAGAACATTTTAGATTTCTTAAAACCAAACCAAAAAAATCTTTTCTAAAACCAGAGATTAAAAAGGTGACAGTTGCAAATGATTTTGCCTATCAAACCCAAATGTTCAGAATTGTTTTTATATATATAATTTTTTAGGGCACAAAAAAAAACGAAAAAACAGATCGAGTACAAATTTTTCATATTACTTCAGTATTAGTAGTTTTCATTTTAATATTTCTCGTTCTTAGTATAATAAAAATTTATAGTATGACAAGCAATTAAATAAATTATATACTCTACAATCTAGAAGAAAAAAAAGAAACATCTAATTTTGGAGATAGCTACTAAGATGTACCTTATCAGCAAATAGCTTTTACTAGGAATTTGAAGATCCAACTACAAAAAACAAACAAAAAAAAAACTGCTACTGGGATAACTGTCCAAAAATAGCATATGTGCACATAAAATGCAAGAATTTGTATGCAAAGAAAAGTGGAAATGGGAAATGTTTGAGTGACTTTGCTCACATTTAGATTTTAATTGTGCCTGTTTGATGACGTGTTGGGTACATATAAAAAGCAGATTCTTACTCATGCTGTCAGTTTTTAGTTTTATAAGTGTTTATTTTGAAATTAAGAATTAGCGTGTATATTATCCATAGACAATGGGGTTGATTTACTAAAAGTGGAGCGTTCAAAATCTGGTGCAGCTCTGCATAGAAACCAATAAGCTTCCAGGTCCAAAGTTTAATTTAAAAAAGCTGAAGTTAGAAGTCGATTGGCCATAATGCACAGCTGCACCAGATTTTGCACTCCCGTTTTAGTAAAACAAGCCTAATGTATACCTGAAGATTAGTAATTGTAACAATAATCAAAAAATTTACCTGGGGCTTATGTGCACTGGACTCATTTACCCAATATTTCTGAGATTCTCGCACAATTTCTTCGAATGTAATTCCTAAATAAACAGAACCACTGTTACAAGAAAGTTAACTAAAGCAAAGCAATATTGACATTTCTTGAAGCAACTTGTCCCACCTGTTTTATTCTGGATGACCCAGACCCTGAGTTCCACCAAGCTATGAGCATAGAAGCATTCATCTTCTCTTAAACAGCCATAGCGAACCTCATGACGACAAAGGTCAAGCACAACCAGATTGTTGAAAGGACGTATCTTGCAGTACTTTACAACTGTGTCTTTGAACATGTGAACCAGGCATCTGCATAATTGAAATAGACATTTATTGTAAAATCTTTTTTTTTTTTTTTTTATTTGAGGTTCAGGCAAATATAAAAAATACCAACTGATGCAGGTGTGTATTCATTTATAAATGTTTACATACAACTAGCCTAAATACTCAAATTGGACTTGAAATTAGCCTTTTATCAAAAACACTCAGACTGATTCTGCCGCCTGGACCTGAACTGATAAGAAACATGACAGGAAGAATGAGCAAAGCCTAAGGTGCCGTACACACGGCAGAGAACCTCGACGGGCAGAACACATCGTTCCGCCCGTCGAGGTTCTCTCCCGGCCGTCGAATTCGGCGACCCGCCCGTCGGGAATGGCAACCAGCCATTCTTCCAGGCGGGCCGTCGAGGAAATAGAGAGCGTGCTCTCTATTTCGGCTCGACGGGCTTCCCGACGGGAAGCTCGCTGAGACCGTACACACGGCCGAGGTCCTCGCTGGAATGTGCATTCCAGCGAGGTTCTCGCTGATTTTCAGCGAGAACCTCGGCCGTGTGTACGGGGCCTCATACCTAATCACGTACTGCTGCCCCTTCTTGTGCAAACAGCAGGCTCCTTGCAGGTAGGCAACACCACTGCAATTTACAACCCACCAGAGAAAAGTGGTGTCACCCTTCCGGCTGTGCTGCCTGGTAGAAGTATTTACAACACATAAATGGCTGGGCAGAAATATCCTTATTGAAATCAGTATTCCAAACAACATGAATACTAGGGCTGCGCATCTTCACCGGTCTCACGATTCGATGCGATTACGATTATCAAGGCCACGATTCGATTCGATTCCGCGATGCATCACGATGCATCACGATTGCAGCGCAAGTGCGCATGGCTTTCATCAAAAAAATATTTAAGTACTCCAAACAAAAAAACAACACACAATAACACTTCCTGCATGTAGCAAAGTCTAAACACAGCAGACATGCTACAGGAGATGGTCAGAGACTGCAGATATGCTACAAGAGATGGTCAGAGACTGCGAACACGCTACAGGAGATGGTCAGAAACTGCGAACACGCTACAGGAGATGGTCAGAGACTTCGGACACGCTACAGGAGATGGTCAGAGACTTCGGACACGCTACAGGAGATGGTCAGAGACTTCGGACACGCTACAGGAGATGGTCAGAGACTTCGGACACGCTACAGGAGATGGTCAGAGACTTCGGACACGCTACAGGAGATGGTCAGAGACTGCGGACACGCTAAAGAGATGGTCAGAGACTGCGGACACGCTACAGGAGATGGTCAGAGACTGCGGACACGCTACAGGAGATGGTCAGAGACTGCGGACATGCTACAGGAGATGGTCAGAGACTGCGGACATGCTACAGGAGATGGTCAGAGACTGCGGACATGCTACAGGAGATGGTCAGAGACTGCGGACATGGTACAGGAGATGGTCAGAGACTGCGGACATGGTACAGGAGATGGTAAGAGACTGCGGACATGCTACAGGAGATGGTCAGAGACTGCGGACATGCTACAGGAGATGGTCAGAGACTGCGGACATGCTACAGGAGATGGTCAGAGACTGCGGACATGCTACAGGAGATGGTTAGAGACTGCGGACATGCTACAGGAGATGGTCAGAGACTGCGGACATGCTACAGGAGATGGTCAGAGACTGCGGACATGCTACAGGAGATGGTCAGAGACTGCGGACATGCTACAGGAGATGGTCTATATTTCTCCTCCATACAGCCCAGTCCCTGCCTGCAGTGACAATGACTTGTCACAGGTGACAGTACATCAGATTCCACTACATGCCCGTACCCTGTGTCCCCGAATCACAGCACCCCCCTCCTCCTCTGTACTTACATGCTGCTCTGCACAGAGGATGATTAGAGGGAACTTGCAGCCTTGTAGTGAGATGGGCGATCTGCCAGCACACCATCCCCCGATCTCCATTCCAGCTCTTCATTGTCAGCCGGGAATTCTCAGCGTTTGTATATATTAGCGCCCGCGCTAATGTGACTGACTGACTGCCTCTCTCCAGTCTCCGTCGGCCCCGCTCACTGACTAGAACTTCAGATTAGTAGAGGATAGTGCTTGTATATGCCGCGCTAACGTGACTGACTGCACGGCTCGCCTATCTCCTATGTCCACTCGGCTCTTACGTCTCTCCTGGCGTCAGCCCCTCCCGCCTTTCTACTGATCCAATCGTTAGGCAGTGGGCGGGGCTGACGCCAGGAGAGACGTAAGAGCCGAGTGGAGATAGGAAAGTCGTGCAGTCAGTCAGCGGCATATACAGACAGTATCCTCTACTAAGCTGAAGTTCTAGTCAGTGGGCGGGGCTGACGCCAGGAGAGAGAGCGGAGTGGACCGTAGGAGAGAGGAGGGCCGGGCAGTCACACGAGCGCTGAAAACAAAAGGTACCATAGAACGGAGCACTCTCCCGGGAGGGGCGGGGACGGGGGCGGGGCTAGGCATCGATTATCACGGTCGCATGCATCGAAATCGCATCGGGTACACCCGAATCGCGATGCACCGATTCAGCGATTATATTTGACACCCCTAATGAATACACAGACACCGGGCAGTCCCTAATAAAAAGTAATGTGGCAACAATAATTGCCTGTAATTGGTATTGGAAGTAAATTGCATCACAAAGGTTTGTGCATTTATATTTAATAAATCACACACAGAGGGGGGAAACTACAATAGGAGGCAGTGCTGATGGTGTATACATGTTAAGGCCCATACACACGGTCTGACTTTTTGCCAACAAACTTCAAAATGAGCAAGTTTTCAAAATAGTCTGACCGTGTGTACGCTCCATTGGACAAACTTTTTCGTGTTTAATCGGACAAAAAGTTCGGCCTGCAAATGGTCAAACTTTACGTCCGATGGTGCCTAGTCCGACCGTGTGTACAGCAAGCAATCAGACTTTTTTACAAAGTACAAACGCGCATGCTCAGAAGCAAAGACCAGCCGGAAGCGTTTTGTCTGGTTAAACTAGCGTTTGTATTTGAAAGAGCACATTCGTGACCCAGCAAGTTCTGAAATCAAGAAAAGCAGCGCACATTATCTTCTTCTTTATAATGTGAGAATACTAAAAGCTGCTTTGCTGGTGATACTGACAGAGTAAAAACAAATGTCTTTACTTTGGATTCGTGTATTTTGGTTATATGAATCAAACAGATTTCTATATTTTTTTGTGGATCAAGTTAGCACAACCGCATTGCGCAACATGTCTGCTTGATGAACGAACGTTCAGAAACGAACAAAATTGCACGAAACTGAAAATCACGAATACACACCGACGAAACCTCTATTAACTCCTGATTACCAGAAGGACCTCAAAAGGTGACGCCGGAGAATTGAACTTCATCTTTTAAACTCTCGCCAGTACGTTGAAACATCACTACGTTTGTGTCTGTTGCCGAAAAAGTCAGAGCGTGTGTATGCTAAGGGTGTGACTGGACAACTCCCTTCGAACAAAAATCCAAGGGAAAGTTTGTTTGATGTCCAAACGTGTGTACGAGGCTATAGAGTGGCTTAACAACCATTTTAAATATTTCCAGTTTGATCATTAAAATCTCACATTAAGCAAAGTAATAAAGCAGTGCTATAAAAGAGCATTACCGCAGGCACATAAAGCAAATAAGCATTCTGGACTATAATTTTTTTTTTTAAGTCCTTTAGAAATGAAAACTACATCATAAAAAAAAAATGAAAACATACTTATTTTCTTCAAAACTGTGCTTAGATACAGAATGTGAGCAGGTGAATGGATTTTCTTTATTCCGTTGGCTAATCATTCTGGGTTTGTGGTCAAAACATTTCTGAAATACAAACAAACGTTTTTTTTTTTTTCATCAAAAAGCTTTTATTGAGCAAAACAAAAGACAAGTAGGATATACTGACAGTATGTGGACGCAGCCAACATCGGGTGGTATCTTACATAGTATTGTACTGTGTAGGTTCTCAACTATGCGAGGAAACAAGGGAAATAAAGAGCAGATATAGCAGTGGTTTTCACAATTAAGTGTCATTGAGCTCTAACATGGCGGATCTGGACAACTTTCCCCATTTTAAGTCCAGGCCCCATCCTTGGTGCCCCCTATCCCCGATGACCATCCAGTAGTCAGCAGGAGAGGCTGCAACCAGACCCCCCCTATGTGCAAGTTGCTGGTGTTTTGAGCCACTTACCCCACACCTTGTCATATTTAGATGGGCACCCTCTGTGCATGTAAACCAGTTTTTTGTATGGCAACACGTTGTTGCAAAAAGAAAAAAGATCGCGCTAAAAATTAAAATGAATAAAGTCCGTGAGACAATATATTCAGATGAATGTTGGTTGGATAGAATCCGTGAGACAGTATATTCAGATAAATGTTAATCACAAAATAAAGGTCCACCAAAAGAAAATTCGTAGATAATCTCCACCAGGTGCAAAACGGTTTCACACTAAAACGGTGCCAGAAAAGTAAGAACCTCCACCACAATGATATATGTACTCTTACCAGATAAAAATGATCCCTGGTTAGAGGAGATCATATAGAGCGTGGTAAGAGACTGGGATCGAGGGTAACCGGGATGATCAGTGTCCTTGTTAGGTGAAAAGTACTCCCAAAACAGCGATCCGAGGGTATGTAAAAAATAAAGGGCTCACATAGTGTAAAATCCTTATTTATTCCATAAAAAGCAAAAAAGAGATGCACTTACAATCTTGTTGATATGTAGAGCGTTTGAAATAGCCGGCCGGCTTGGAACACACAGCCCGTATCCCGGTAGAGAAAAGCGCGGTGACGTCAGAACGCCGCCTCCCTACGTTTCGTCACGACAGGACTTGGTCACGGGATAACAGGCGGCGTCCTGAATCACCGCATAAATACACACAAACAACGGATGCAGCCTCGATGTGGTGAAAACATTCGACCCGATTTTGGACATCTTTGTTACTGGAAAACCCATTGGTTATAATGAATAACCTAGGCCAAGTAAGGGAACCGATGAAACCGGATAAACTGACCATGTACATTAAAAATAAAATTAAAAGAAAAAAAGAAGAAAAAGAAAAAAAGGAGTTAATCCTTTCCATAAACGCTTTCTCTTTTTTTCTCTTGGTAACCTCTAAAGTGTGTTGACTTTTAAATCAACAACACTATGGCACCAATAGCATTAATACCAGTGCGGAAAATGCAAACAGCACTGCAGCAGTAACGCATGTCACATGGCTGTGAATGTGAAATAAAAATTACTAAAATATGTTACAAATACTTGTAACGCAGCCAATCAATTCTGTATGATCTACTTAATCAATAAATAAATAGATATATGTGTAGACCGAAAAAAACGAGTGTCATTTGATATACCCGTATGGACGGCACTATAATATTCGGGCATCACAGGAAAAATAAAAAATATTTTTTTTTTAATAAAAAACATCCTAAATGAATCTGACAATTTAAAAAATTGCTGGCTGGACACCACATCGAGCCTGCATCTTTTCAACAACACGTTGTTGACCTCTGCCAGCCAATGGGAGAGCTCCGGAGGGTCCGGTCTCATCCAAACCCTAGCGATGACTTTTCGAGCTACGAAGAGTGTCTCATATAGGAACGTTTGGAGGGGCTTATTAATTTTGGCGTTCAGAAAAATACCAAGCAGGCATGGTTTCGGCTGAAGGGTTATGGGGGATCCCATCTTATCATGTAGGAACCTCACCACCTGCTCCCAAAAAGCTTGGATCTTAACACATTGCCACAGTAAATGGAAAAAAATGCCCGGAGCCTGGCCACACATCAGGCAGGCAGTGGGGAATCCCCTCTTGTATCTAGATACCCTGAGGGGTGTGAGGTAGGACCTGTTTATAATAAAGGTTTGCGTGAGGCGGCCTGATAGTTTAGGGGATACAAGTTTACATGCATCTAGAGCATCGCTCCACTCATCATCCTCCAGGGGGCCCAACTCTCCCTCCCATCGTGACTTCAGGGCATAGGCCGACGAGGTCGCCCCCGGAAGGGTCAACATAGTGTGGAATTGAGATATCAATTTTTTGGGGTCTTGGTATTTGATTGCCCCCATCTAAGGGGTTATCTGCTAAGGATAAGTCCTCCTGGGGAAACTGAGCATGGAATGCGTGATGTAGCTGAGCATACCGGAAGCGCATGTGTTCAGGTAAAATGAATTCAGTTTGTAGTGCATCAAAGGACTTACATTTTCCACCCCTGGTGACGTGGGACAGGTAGTATATCCCCTTGGAACCCCACGCCTCAGTGTCCAGGAGGAGATTCAGTTTGGGAAGGGCCGCAGTGTGCCACAGGGGGGTATAGCCGTGTGGGGACGCAATGTGGAGCTTGTCTGAGACCACATTCCACACCTTCCTATAGTGATACAGCAACGTGCGACAGTCTCCTGATGGTGTCACTCCCCCCACTATTGATACCAAAGGGTCTTTCTGTGGACTTGGTCCACTTGGGGCAGAGAAGATGGAGGAACCTGTGTTTGTCCACCTTATCCACATGTAATAACTGCGACAGTTGTGCAGCCAAGTAGTATGCGTTAAAGTCAGGGAGTGCCAAACCGGCAAGGTCAGACGGATTCTTAAGTCTATGCCAAGGGAGTTTGTGTCTGGCAGCGCCCCAAACAAACGGTTTGAGGAGAGCCTCTAATAATTTGAAGCATCTGAGCACCAGGTACACCGGAGAATGCCACACCATGTACAAGATTTTAGGTAACAGAACCATTTTGACTAGGAACAGCAAACGGTTTTAAACATATCCTGCAGAGAAAATCACTTCACTTCACTTTCTCAATGAACATTGACTATTTTTATTCCCAATGCTGCTAGCATTAGTAAATACTGCAGATAGGAAAGTGGATCATATTTACATTTTTAAAGTGACTGGGCAACACAGTGGCTAAGTGGTTAACACTTCCACCTGGCAGCACTAGGGTCGTCGGTTCAAATCCCAATCATGGCTTTGCCTGCATGTTCTCCCTGTGCCTGCATGGGTTTCCTCTGGCTACTCCAGCTTCCCCCCACACTCCAAAGACAAGCTGGTAGGTTAATTAGCTACTGTCTAAATTTACTCCAACATGTTCAAGTATGCATGTGAGTTAGGGACCTTAGGTTGTATGCTTCTTGAGAGCAGGGAGTGATGTGAACACAATATATATGTAAAGCACTGCCTAAATTGATGATGCCATACAAGTACCTGTAATAAATAAAGTAAACCTAATTTTTTTTAAGATAACAAACATGTTATATATACTTACCTGCTCTGTGCAATTGTTTTGCACAGAGCAGCCTTGATCCTCCTTTTTTCAGGTCCCCTGCCAGCTAGCTTGGCTCCCTCCTATCCCTTGCAGAATGCCCTCATAGCAAGAGGAGGTATTTGTGCGGGCTGTATTCTGAGCTGCGCTCTGTGTCCATTTACACACACACAGTGTGGCTTGGCCCCCGCCCCCCACTTACTGGCTGTGATTGACAGCAGCAGAGTCCATCAGACCCTGCAAATATGTTTGCCAGAGGAGCAGCTTACCTCACAAAGAAAGTCAAAATTTCCTGAGTGCTCCTGCAGTAGATGAGGGATTGTTAGATTGACTTTTCTGCTGCCTCCAAAGAGTGTATCCCTACAGAATGTTCCCTTTCTCTCTAAAGCCCACACATCAATTTCTTCTTGGCAGTATGCAAATGTACAGTTTCCTGCGTATGTGCACTCCATTCCTTGAGCAACATCTGAAAGTAATAATGTTTGACATACAAAAATTAAAACAGCTAACAAATTGGTGATCATTAGGCAGAGAGCCAGAATGGCAATCTGTCTATGTAAACAAGGCAGATCGCCGTTCTGTCAGTAGGGAAGGCACCGATACTGTGTTCCTGCAAACAGGAACACAGGAACATGGGTCAATGCCTTGCCCTAGTAAAAGCACCTCCCACACAGTGCACAAACACAGGCTAGGCACACAGTTAACCATTTGATCACCCCTGTTCCTTCCCAGCCAGTGTCATTAGTACACAGTACAGTGACAGTGAATATTTTTAGCAATAATCACTATAATCGCAGTGGTGTCACTAGTGTCAAAAAAGTGTCAGTTAGTGTCCCGACTGTGTGCCACAATATCGCAGTCTCGCTATAAATCGCTGGTCGCCGCCATTACTAGTAAAAAAAATAAAATAGATGAAAATATTCCATAGTTTGTAGATGGCTATAAATTTTGCACAAAACCCAAGTATATACCTATGGAGATTTTGTTTACCAAAAATATGAAGCAGAATACATATTGGCCTAAATTGATGAAGAAATTCGATTTTTTATATTTCATTTATTGGATATGTTTCATAGCAGAAAGTAAATGATATTGTTTTTTTATTTTTTATATTACAATATTTTATTGGCTAAACAATTACTGCAATGCAAAGTTATGAAAAGCAGTCTGTTATTCCATGCATTAGTGCAAATCGCTTTATCTTACAAATAAAGGACAAAGCATTAAAGGGGTGTTCCACCCAAATGTAGTGTTTATTAAAAGTCAGCAGCTACAAAAAGTGTAGCTGCTGGCTTTTAATAAACAGACACTTACCTTCTCCACGTTCCAGCGACGCGCCGAGTCCGACCAGGGCTCCGCTCCTTTCCCCCCTTCCCCGGCCGGCATCCTCATTGCGACTGTGGGCACCCAGCCGTGACAGCCTTCGCTGATTTGACGGGCGATCGGCCTAGGACCTGTCAGTGTCCTAGACGATCGCCAAAGGGAGGGGCTGCAGTAAGGCGATTAGGCCTAATCGCCTTACCAGCCCCTCGGCGGAAGCAGGAAGTCCCACGCCTACTGAAGCCCCCACTCCCCCCCCAAAAAAATTACATGCCAAATGTGGCATGTAAGGGGGCGTGGAGTGGAACAAGCAGAAGCTCCATTTTTGGGTGGAACTCCGCTTTAAACATATGTTAGCCTAAGTGCTCTAGTTTCCCCCCTAGTCATGCATGTAGTTTCAATGCCAGCAATACTCAGATCTCAGTCTTGCTAATGACATTAAAGTGAATGCCAGCTTTGTTCAGACGGTCAATAATTGTAATTTTTAATTGTCTGCATTTTTTTGTTTACAGCGCAAAAAATAAAAACCGAATTGATGATCAATTAAGTAACGCAGTGACGTATTGCAAAAATGGCCTGGTAATCAAGGGGCATATATCATTCAGATGGCAAGTGGTTAAATAATATATATATTATATATATTTTTTTGTCACATACTGTCACCAGTGCAGTACAGCGTCATCATATGACCAGTGAGGCAGTGATCAGGGATACTGACTAGTGACAGTATGTTAAAAAAAATAAAAAAATGTATTCAATAAAAAAAAATATATATTTTATAATTTTTATTTTATTTATTACTATTTTATTTATCTATCACATGGGTACAGGGTACCATGGCCCAGGTAGCATGTGATAACTGTGGACAGGTCACAGCATCAATATAGGAATCACAGCTATTATAAATGAAATTCAAACATAACAGCTTTGTGAACATTGTAATCATATATCGATCATCCCCCAGCAGCTCAAGGAGGCCTGGTACAGGGAGCAGCAATCAGCCGTGTTGCAGAAGAGGTGCAAGTGTGCACTTAGGCTGGATAACATACAGTGGAATCTCGGATTGCGAGTAACGTGGTTAACGAGCGTTTCGGAATACAATTATTTAAAAAAAAAAATCCTAACTCGGTTTGTGAGTGTTGTCTCGCAAAACAAGCAGGATTCAGGCCAAAGCGATTTGCAGTACCATGTTTGGCCTGAGGTGGGTGGGTCGTTCGGAAATGCATGGAAAGACCCGAAAACAGCTTGGCTGTCCTCGGCAAACCTCGGGAACGGAGTCTAGTCAAGGTGTCCTCAGGCCTTTCTGGCCGTTTACGAGGCTCTCCGGCGCCCCCCCACCTCTGGCCGCATGCAGTATTGCATGCCATTGAAGTCAATGTAGAACAAATTATTTTCGTCTCCATTGACTTCAATGGGGAAACTCGCTTTGATATGCGAGTACTTTGGATTACGAGCATTCTCCTTGAACGGATTATGCTCGTAATCCAAAGTTCCACTGAACATGTACTTCATCCAGCCTGTCCCTGCCGTAGTAAATGTACTGTGGCTGGGTGGCAGACAGTTAACTACCTGCCAACTGCTCATAATGCATACAAGAAGGTAAAAAACTTGAGTCTTTACAGCCATTTTAAATCTTTTGTTTGTGATTAAACATCTTACAGTTTACAGCTAGTATAATATCAAATGCACCATAAGATTACCGAAAAGAAAAATTTACTGTATATGATGCAGGTTTGAACTGGTTACGAAAAAACAATGCAACATTTCTTAAGCATTCAAAAATTAATTTACCCAAGCTTATTTAAACATAAACATATAATAAAGTATACCTTTACAAATATAGTATTGACCCGCATATTGATTCTTTGTTGGTCTGGGTCTTATTCTTCTCCACAGTTCATCTGTAGAGTTTTTCATTCGCCCAATGAAAATGTCCTTCATGCAATGATGTTCAAGTTTGGCTTGGTAATTGTAGCTTTGAATTTTTGATCCTAAATGGTTGAACAACATAAAATTAGGAAACAGTATACAAAAAAAAACTACATTCATCAAACTTAAATATATTAATAAAGACATTTTAGCAAGATTACTCATATGCATCATTTTTCACATGCAAATAAATCATCAGCAAGATTTAAATACTTGCTAAATAATATTATAATTATATATATTATATAGACGTATGCATATCTGATATCCAGAGGATGACTGGGGATGTTGAAAACCACTGAAGTAAAATGTGCTAGCCAAACCAAGTATTGACTCAGCACATAGGACTTACTTTTTCCAAAGGACTTGTGGTGATCTTGTAACAAAAAAAAAATTGACAGATATTCTACCTGCTTTGGTGAAACACAGCTGACAGGCTTGCCTGAACTCATGTGTATCTTCTAACGGGTTCACCATTTTCAGGAGGCTCGCACTTGACACTGGCCCTCCATTAACAAAGCTTTCCGAAAAAGGAACTTTCTTATGAGGCGCAGAAACATCTGTAGAGCTCTCAGTTTGGAGAAAGTATGCTGAATCATTTACCTGCATAAGGTTAGAAAAGTAAGATATCTATGTATATAGTGCAAGAGTTTGTGCATTTCACTCAATTTTATATACTGGTAATTCCATGTATTGCCTTTAATTTATTTTTGTCTGACTTCTAGCAGAGCTCTTGGGGCCTCTTTCACATTAGTATAGCTGACATTTTTTTCTGTTTTGGAAAGAGTTTATTTTGCTTTGTGTGCACAGTTTATTTTGGTTTGTGTACACATTCTTTCCCATGCTGGACTTGAACACTGACAGGTGGACCTGGAAGCAATGTCAAACACGTCACGTTCCAGGTCAGCAACAAAGAGGGGAGGAGAGCTTGACATGAGCTCACTCAGTTCTATCAGCACCCGCTATGTCAGTCCCGGGCCCGCAGATGGGCAAACAGAGCTCAGGATACATGGTGGGGGGCACACGGGAAAGTGGGTCATGTTATAAGCCCCTGCTTTTGTACAGACTTGGAAGCAAAAGAGTTAAACATTTCCAAAAAGGCACCCTGCATAAGTACTTTCCTTTTGTGTCATGACATTCAGCTACAGTATTTAAATACAGTGGAACCTCGGATTGCAGGTAATGCGGTTAACGAGCATTTCACAATACGCGTGAGGGCCCCGGAGCCGAACGGTGCCAATTGCAGCAGTTCAGATATCTCAGAAAGACACAGAAATACTCAGTTTTTCAGCCTTTCTGAGGTTTCAAGGCTCGCCGGCACCACCTTTGGCCGCATGCGGTATTGCATGTCATTGAAGTCAATGTGGAATGAATTTTGGGGAAACTTGTTTATATATGCAAGTACTTTGGATTACAAGCATTCTCTTGGAATGGATTGTGCTCATAATCCTCGTCTTCTTGCCTATAGTAAAAATGTAAACAAATATAGGAGACACACATAAATATATACTTAAATGAACATTCTTTACTGAGAAGAGTCATAGGACGAACAATATTATTAAAAAAATAAAATAAATGAATTGCCTCCTTAAAACTTTATGCCAATTAAAAAAAAAAAAAAGGAACAGATTCCTCCATCCACACAAATGCAGTATGGATGGATCCCCCCCCCCTCAACCCCGGGCGACATTGTGTCAGAATCCACTGATCAGTGGCTGCAGCCGCTGGTTGAAAAGTTTTCCAGTGTCCCTTAGGCCTCGTTCACACATGGATCCGTTCAGGTCCGTCTGTCAGTTTTTCAGGCGGACCTGAACGGGCGCTCCATGCACCCCTATGGAGCGTCGGATGTCAGCGGAGACATGTCCGCTGACATCCGACCTGATCCGATCCGCTAAAAACAAACGTATGGGGCTCACGTCCCCATCCGTCCATGCGGATCGGATCGGGAAAGATCTGATGAAAACGGACATGCTGTCCGTTTTCATCAGATCGCTCCATAGAGGACAGCGGGACTCGACAAGCTCCTCCCCGCTCAGTGAGCAGAGAGGAGCTTGTCATCCGTCGGCTCAGCGGAGATCTGCGGACTGATCTCCCGCTGAGCTGGCAGACACAGGCGGACTCCGTCGGAACGGACTGCGACGGAGTCGGCTATGTGTGAACGAGGCCTTAATTAAACGACCGCCTTCTGTCGAACAAAGACGGCCACACCCATGAACAAATAAGCGGCATGGCCTTGAAGAACTGGATGAATTTCAACAGTCTATGGCCAGCCTAACACTCACCAAAGAAAAGACAAGACAGAAAATAAAACTCACTTGGAATGGTGTTGCATCTAACATCTTTGCTTTAGGTGTCCCACTCATGTGATCTAATGCAGATACATCTGGAGACAAATTATGGAATAAAACATTAAAAATAAAAAATAGGATTTGTTATACTTTAAATCTCATCCAAATACCCTTAATTTGATTATATGTGGGCAGATCACATCCATTCCTGGGAAACCCTGTTGGGAAGCAGGTTTGTGGACACATTTGTTTCACTTAATCTATGTTTTAGCTAGAAGGTGTGATTAACTTATCTGCCCAGTTTACTAAAGCCCGGTAGACACAGGCCAAATATCAGACGTTATCGGCTGATTCAATAGAAACTGGCCAACATTCGGCCCGTGTGCATGACAGCTTGTTTGGCTTCTGTAGAAGGGGCAGGTCTGCCGATTGGCACCGATCAGCGTTCTCAATCAATGGCTGAGGGCGCTGATCAAAGTGTTCTGGAGGTGATCCATCCCTCTGTCATTTTACACAATAGCACACCGTGCAGATCGCTGTACTAACATTGTTAGTACAGGATCTTCTCCTGAGTTTTCCTTTTTTTTTTTATTCAGCCAGCTGGGTTGAACAAAAAACAAAATGATT
Organism: Rana kukunoris; assembly: GCA_029574335.1. NCBI lineage: Eukaryota > Metazoa > Chordata > Amphibia > Anura > Ranidae > Rana > Rana kukunoris. Next base: position 63,893,629 of record CM056054.1, read on the forward strand.
GTGTGTACCAGGCTTCAGTTTTAGTGCAAACAATCATGATGAAAAACAGTTACCTCTCTGGTGTCCTGATAGGGAGAGGTGAGAAGAAAAACTACCCAAGGCTGGCATCATAAGAGCATATGGATTCTGTATCGCATAACCAGGAAAAGTGGAGAGAGAGTTCATACTAGTAAAAGCATTAATTCGGCTGGGTCCAGGTAAAGCACTGCCAGTCTGAAATGAAAAGGAATGATTAGAACAAAGAAAAAAGCAAGTGCCATTAGTCCATAATCCTAAATGTCACGTGCATCCTGCATCTCAATCCTGAATTTTTAGCAACTGACCCCCAAACTAGCCGTGGGTGCTGCAGAGCTTGGCTGTCATTAGACAGCAGGTCCTGACTCTGCATATCAGGCACATTACAAGCCCTTCCTAAAAGAGACAGCCATTCATCACAGCATATACAGTGAGACTGTCCCTGAATTTATGTTTAAACTTAAAAGGAAACTGCCAGACTAAACTTAAAAATCCAAGCATATTTGCAAATTATGGCAGACTTGCTTCATCTTCTTCCAGATTCAAAGCCTGCAGCCTCTTGATTGGCTAGGCCCAGCTACCTCACGTACTTTGTCCTGGCATGAAATAGTGCCGAGACTGTACAGGGAGCTGCACATGCACGTCACATGCAAGTGCTGACAGGCAGGTATGTAGAAGCATATTCTGTCATCAAAAAAGCCTGCCTGCACCCTTTTTTTTATTATTAACTTTCAAACATTACAAAGGCCTGTGAGTTCCAATCATAGTAGAATATAAAAAAAAGAAAACAAGCTTCTCTAAACTCAAAAACTAATTTCTATACACTGCAGCGTATCAGCTCTTAAATATTTCCCCTTCATTTTTACCTAGTAATCCTGCCAATAATACCATTCCTGTCCTAAAATTATACTATTTACTCACCGCACTGTATCTATGAAGAAGCAGCAATGTCACCCTAGGCTAATCTGATCAGGACTGAAAACATCTCCTACTCTCCTCATGTCCATTACATAGGTTGGAAGGGGAGTTGCAATTCAAAAAAAGCTGGGAAAGCTGATACCATTGCTTGAAATATCAGTTTAGTTCAAGGAAAGTTACACACATTCATAATATTTCTGGCAGGATAAACAGGTATGAAAAAACATAACATGTAAATAGCTGGGGAAAAAGAAATGGATGCAGCCACCTAGGGGTTTGAAAGCTTCAATATTTTAAAATGTTGTTCTTGGATTCAGAACAAAGAGAACTACAGAACCAGATGGACCCTTTAATTCCCCCCATTCCAGCTCTACCACCTTTTATTTGCCCCAATATTACAGCTGGCCGCCAATCAATGTCTTTTACATTAGTGCTCTGCATGCACAGTCATGGTTGGCCCTACCAGTTCAGAAGAGGGCATGGGCCACAGCTACTGAACTAGATAACCCTCTGGTCTGAGGTAAGCAGAAGGGGGTATACAGTAGTTATAGTGTATTAATGATCAATTAAATTGGACTTGTTTATCTGAAACTATGAGGTCTAAACAGCCAATTTAGGGTACCCTGGTCATTTTAAACTGTGTACAGTGCCCACTCTGATTATATTCTGGAAGGGGGAGCAGCTGGGATTGTAAAAATAAAACAAATCCTTTAACCCTAGTAATTTACCCACTTAACGTCTTTCACTCTCATCCATCTAGCCCTATGGAAGTAAGATCAATACATTAACTGCACTGTCATTTTGAGACTGGACTATATTCTACCAAGAGCCAAGATAATTTAGAGCATTTTCCCACGGTGTTGTAGCCACACAAATTGATTACCTCATTATTTTTGATCCCCACCACCCACCCTTGGACTTTTGGAACATGATACTCAGACACCTCCTCCTATTCACTACCAAATACTGCACAATACGTCTAATGACTTCCTTTGAATCCCTATATAGATCAAGAGAATCAACTAGCCATACACTCTTCTCTTCAGTCTTGAGTTGGGGGAAATCTCCTTATTTCCCCAGACACAGAGCTCTCCCCATTGTTTCTCCTAAACTAGGAATGCAAACTTGAGATACAACTTACATCAAAGGGAAAATGAGACTGCATTTAGCACACACATCTTCTATTGCAAAAAGGGATTGAACATTTTGACAAGGTGGTACAAAATTCCTTATATACTCCACAAAAGGAACCAATAAATCTCACACAGAGGCTGGCGTTGCAGCACTGGGATGGGTACGATGTCACACATTTACGGCCATAGCCCAAAAATCCAATCTTTTTGGAGAGATATGACAGATACTAACAAATAAATGATTATGATATACATGTCTGAAAACCTGCCGGCCTGTCTTCTGCACCTGGCGGAGAGGCCTATTTCAAAGTTCAAGGTCTCACTCACTATCCACCAGTTGAATACACCAAAGGCCTGTATACCCTTTCTATGGACACAAACACCACCACCCTTTACAATACAGAAGAGAAATTCAGGTCCACATGGAGGCCTTAGTAAAACTTCACAACTACTGACAAACCTAAGTGAAATGACTCTGGAATGACCTACTTTCTAAATTTTGTTCTGTTCGCTACTGTCCGATTCCATATTATATTTACTAGGAAGTTGGCATTACATAGTTTGGCAGCATCACACAAAAATATTCTAGAAAAACACTTGCTTTGAATTAGATGGGATTTCAGCTTTCATGCTCTCTTGTTAAACAACTACATTTTGAAAACATCTAAATAAAGAAAGGCTTCTTAGCTACCCAATAGGGATATCCACTTGATAAAGTCTAGGATTGCAATCTGTAAATTCACAGTTCTTTGCCGTAAAAGAAACTGGCATTAAGATGTATATAGGTTTTCATTGGTGACCTTGATTTCCAAAAACACTAGCTATCTGCCTGTTGTGCTGAATAACTTTCTGCAACACTTTGTTAACCACTTAAGGACCGGACCAATATGCTGCTAAATGCCCAGAGGCGCTGCGTCGCTTTAACAGACAATTGCACGGTCGTGCGACGTGGCTCCCAAACAAAATTTGTGTCCTTTTCTTCCCACAAATAGAGCTTTCTTTTGATGGTATTTGATCGCATCTGTGATTTTTATTTTTTGCGCTATATACAAAAATAGAGCGACATTTTTGAAAAAAACAAACAATATTTTTTTACTTTTTGTTATAAGAAAAATCGAATAAACTAAATTTTAGTCAAACATTTAGGCCAAAATGTATTCAGCCACATGTCTTTAGTAAAAATAAATAAATCGCAATAATAAAAAAAAACTAGCTACCTAGCGCAAACAGTGACACTAATACAGCCATCAGAAAAATGATCGCTTAGTGACACTGGCAATAGGGGGTGAAAGGGTTAACTAGGGCGGTGATCAAGGGGTTAAAACTTTATTGGGGGGGGGGGTACCCTGAACCTAACACTAACTGCCTGTCACACTGACACTAAATGCAGTGATAAGTAAATATATGATCACTGCATTCAGTGACATTGTGACGGGGGGGGGGGGATTGGTTAATGTGCCTACATGTCCTGGTGTCAGTGTAGCATTGTGCAGACTCACTTGTGATGTCTTCTCTCCTCAGCGGTGGTTAAAAATACCGCCGAGAGGGGAGATTACATCACTTCCCCCTTCCTGTGTTTACACAGGAAGAGGGCGGGGGAGTGCGCGCATTGGCTGGGAGCGACCCGGAGGGGGCGGACAAAAATGAACAGCCCCCCCCTCATCCTGGATCACTCCTGAAGCCACGGGGACTGCCACAAGTACAGCCCACATCTAGGCAGGGACGTCCAGGTACGCCAATGTGCCTGTACGTGCCATTCTGCCGACGTATATGTACATGCAGCGGTCCTTAAGGGGTTAATCTGACCTTCACCAATTTAGCATAGTATTGAAAGACAAGTATCTTTAGAGCTACATTCAATCTCTTTTAGATATATACTGGTGCTCACAAATCATCTCATATCAATGTAGAAGATTCAAAAATGGTAGCTTGTGAGCTCCCATGTCCATTATCTGGGAAAGCTGGGGAGTTGCAGGACATTTGCAAGTGTAAAACAAGAGGTAAACTTTCTCCCAAGAACACGTTTAACACCACTATGCGCCCGTGCAGCAGGGGACTAAAACGACCCACTCCCAACTTTGCCAAATAGCTGCTCCTTCTATGTCAAGTGGCAAGGTCCAAGGCTGCTGGAACACTGGAGCATTGCTTTTAATGGTTGCCAGAGCTTAAGCTGTATATTACTGAAAAGACTGACCAGCTCTGAGCTATGAATTTTGGCACCCTATACAATTTAAATGCTAAAAATTTGATGTTCTGCCAACATGCCTTAAAGTGGTTGTTAACCCACATTTCATAGTTTATACAATCCTCTTGGCCTTCTCAGGATGTTCCCCTGTGTGTGTGTTTTTTTCTTTTTAATAAGCCGTTCTTTACCTTATCTCAGATTGACGCTCGCGTAACCCGCTGGCTCTCTCCTCTCCCCGTCTGACAGCTGCAGAGGGCGTGGCCAAGATTCCCCTGTTGACATCAGTCTGGAGGGGAGGAGTGATCCGGCAGATCACGTGAGCAGAGATCGGCGCTCTGAGCTAAGGTAGAGACTGACTTATTTTAATAAAACACACACACACACACACAGTGATATATCCATAGGAGTCAAGGAGGATTGTATAGACTATGAAATGTTAATTCAGCAGCAAGAGGGCAGGGGGCGGTCCCTGACACAAGAGCCGACAGGCAGGGAGGGAGAAGGGAGAGGAGGACAGAAGAGACAGGAGAACTGCAGATGACAGAGGCACGTTAACTGACCAAGGTGTCAGGGCTCAGCAGCCATGATACACCGTGGTCAGCTTACAGGGGGAGTGTATAGCCAGGCAGGATCAACCAGGTTTTTTAGGTGTTATAGGGGGACAAATTACACAGCACAAGCACTGTGCTGTGTAACAAGCTTTAAAGGGAACAGGATCATTTGTTTTTGTTTTCTTTAGGTTAAAAAAACCCAAACCAGAATTGTACAGTAAGTCCCAGACATACGAACCTTGCAAACTTTCAAAGATGCAAACATGTGTTTGCAAAGTTTTTGTTCATTCAACCCAGCAGGCTGAAAAAAAAAAAGAGATAGATCACCGTACCAACACAAGCAATGCTGGTGCAGCAATCTCCCCAGCTGTGCTATTGTGTTCTGACAGGGGGACTCCCCCCGCCAGAACTCAATGATCAATGCTCGAAGCCTGTGTCTGCAGGCACTGATTTTTGTTGGACTTACAAACGAGCTCCCGCAACGGAACTAAGTAGGGGACTTACTGTATTACAAATCGCAGCATACCAATCATTAGATGTGGTGGCTGCTTTAGTTTTTTCTTTTTAGGCTGGAGAGCAGAAATGGAAAATTCACCTGCCAAACTGGAAGGGAAAAGGGCAAATTACATGAAATTCATTTTTTTTTAAAGTCATAGTACCTACGGTATCTAATCATGCATGCCTGAATGCGTGCATACTTCAAACCAAAGTTCAATGTTCCACATAAAACTTCAGTGAATTAAACAGAAACTGCTCTTTCAGGTTGAAAGAGGGTTACATAATCATCTCAAAACATTGCTGAAAACAAATTATTTGCAAACATTTCTTATGTTTTAAAGGTCTTCATACCTGTATTTAAGAAATGGGTTCATGATCCTATCGGATTGCTTGGAAAACAAGGCATACTGAAGTATAAAGCTGTTCACAACCAATTTTTATGCAAATGTCTATGAAACTGGCTTCACTTCCACACAGTTTTCATCCAGTAACATGAACATGAATATGTAAATCCAATAAAGCATGAATGCATGCCTGGGAGTTTAAATTGAAATCATACCGCAATAGTTATTTTCATAAAAGGGCACATCTATAAATGGTAATTATAAAATATCCTTGTACTTCAAACATTTTATTAACCTCACCAATAGACTGTTAGATGTTGGAACAGAATCAAGGATGAGATCCAGTTCATCTCCAATAATTTCATCACGTAAATTTGACACTGGAAACAGAACAGATGTTTCATTGCTAACAAGGGCTGAAGGGAAAAGCCCTACTTCAGGTACAGCTGCAGGGAGCACATTAGGGGAGACCGATGACACAGGAATGGGAGATTGCTCTCTTAATATTTCAGTTTTAATACTGTGAGAAGAGAAGTCGTCCATTTCGGGCAAATCTAAAATAGAGCAGAGATAAATATCACATAATCATATAAATAATATAATATTCACATAAAACACATAATGCAATAGAGTATAAACTGCTGATGTGATCATTTTGCAACATTTAAAGCTGAATTCCATGGGAGTTAAAAACCCTTTGTTGCAGTAAGACAGCCCCTGCACTGCAAGGGTTAAATTACCAATTAGAGTAGTCACTTGAGGACAGGGTTGAGAACCACTACTCAGTAGTAGTTCTCAACCCTGTCCTCAAGTACCCCCAACAGTCCATGTTTGCAGGTTTTCCTTTCCTAAACTCTGTAACTATGTAACAAGATAAAATAAATGTCCCAGTAAAGCTGGGTTCAGACTGGTACAACACGACAGTCATCTTTAAAGGGAAACAAATTAAAACAAGACAAAAAAAATGGCATAGGGTTTCCCCTCCAAGACCATACCAGACCCTTCAGTCTGGTATGGATTTTTTGGGGAACCCCCTTCACCAAAAAAATGGCATCCCCCCCAAAATCCATACCAGACCCTTATCAGAGCACGCAGCCTGGCAGGTCAGGAAAGGGGGTTGGGGTGAGTGAGTGCCCCCCTTCTCCTGAACCATACCAGGCCACATGCCCTCAACATGGGGGGGTGAGTGATTTGAGGCAGGAGGGGCCCCTGTGTCCCCCACCCGAAAAGCACCTTGTCCCCATGTTGATGGGGACAAGGGCCTCTTCCCGACAACCCTAGCCGGTGGTTGTCGGGGTCTGCGGGCAGAGGCTTATCGAAATCTGGGAGTCCCCTTTGACAAGGGTGCCCCCAGATCCTTGAGCCCCACCCTATGTGAATGGGGCAGTGCTGTTTTAATAAATAACTTTGTCAAAATCCTGTGTGCCATTTTTATTTTTGACATTTAGGTGAAAAGGTAGGGGTACAATGTGCCGGGATCTGGGGGCCCCCTTGTTATCTAGATTCTGATAAACACCCCACCCACAGACCCCGACAACCACAGGCCAGGGTTGTCGAGAAGAGGCCCTTGTCCTCATCGACATGGAGACAAGGTGCTTTAGGGTGGCACCCACACTCCCCATGTTAAGGGCATGTGGCCTGTTATGGTTCAGGAGAGGGTGCTCACTCGTCTCCACCCCCTTTCCTGAAATGGTCTGATATGGTCTTGGAGGGGGAACCCTAAGCATTTTTTATTTGGCGCAGGGTTCTTTTTCAAGATCCTCAGAGCACATGTCACATTAGGGATTGACCAATATTGTTTTTTTTGTGCCGATACAATACCGATATTTCGGGTACCTCTCGGGCCGATAGCCAGTATTTTTGGGCGATATTTAGTACATTTAAAAAAAGAAAAATTCACACTGTCATTTTACATTTTTAATCACCATTATTGCTGTCACAAGAAATGTAAACATCCCTTGTGAAAGTAATAGGCATTGACAGGTACCGTTTATGGAGAGATTGGGGTCTATAAGACCCCAAACCCCTCCTTTGCACTTCAAAGTATTCAAAACATCAAGATGGGTGTATTTGTTAAAACTGGCACCTTTAAGATGCCAGTATTCTGGGAAGTGATGTCATGACATTGCTTCCGGATTACTAGATCAGAACCCGAATGAAGCATCGGCTTTGTTCATGTCTTCGGGCAGACTTCGGCGGACGTGCCAGCTGGTTGCTCTGGCCTCTTGGTGGGACAGGAGAGCCTGGGCGAGTGGCGTAAGTGCCAATCCAGTGCTTGTAATAACAGCCGATCGGCTGCTGAGCTGCATTGGTTGTTATTACAATAAAACCGACCGCCCGCTCTAAACAACGGTCTCCCGGTAAAACCCCTTGAAGCAATATCGGTAATATTGGTCTAGTTTGAGACCGATATCGATTTTTCAGAAAATGCTGATATCGGCCACCGATAATCGGTTGATCACTATGTCGCATGCCAAAGTCAGATCAGTTAAGACGATGATCTAACTTTGATCCGAATTCAATGATATTCAATGGGCTGAAGTAGGATTAAAGTCAGACCAAAGTAGTGCAGGAACCTTTTTCAAAGTTGGACCGACTTGTGTCAGACCAGTTAGGACGGCTCTCATAGGGAAACTTTGATTTATACTTGTCATGTGACAAGTGTTTGTCGTAGTGTGAACCCAGCCCAGTGTAAACCAAGCCTAAAAAATGATAACATTCGGCCAAGTATGCTCCCTGTACAGTTGGAAAAAACAGCTCAAGCTATAATTATCACTGGAAATATAAGCCTGAAAGGAAAAAAAAAGAACATACATACATACCGGGTTCTAGTTCATTTGCGACACAATCTGTCTGCAATACAAAAAAAATTACAATTAAAAGAAATAAAGGTATAAAGCAAACAATTATTAATTTAGGGTTCACAGTGACAGGTAGGTCACTGTGTTCCCATTCCATTCCTTTATTCTAACTGACAGAAATGGTACAAGGAAACAAAGACTTGCAGCATTAAGGGTGAAAAGTCAATGCTGACTAAAATAGATGGCAACACAAAGAAACTAGCCAATGGTATGTGAGCGGCAGTGGAATTCAGGTTTCAACCACATTGTTCTCTTTTTTTCTTCTAGCTCATTCTCCTGCATCCTCCTCATTCTATAGGTAAGCCTTAATATAGGCTTACCTATAGGTAAAAATCATGCAATGGAGTTTACTTAAGGATAATAGTGTTAGTTAAAAGGTATCCAAACTCGAGAATACAAATTTTCTTTATTGCAGCTTACCATTCCTTAAATGTGGCTGCATTACTTTTCTTTTTCAAACAAGATACATTTTTCACAAGTACAAAAAAAATCTCTTAATCTTGCCAGAAATCAAATGTCCTTGTAACTTTCTGTAAACGTAATAAATCTCAAGCAATGTTGTCAGCCTTCCCAGTTATCTTCTTTGGGCTACAGAACACCTCCTACCCCCCACTACATTATAAACATTGAGATTGTAGGAAAAAAGCCTTGGGTGACAAAACTTCTCCATAGAAACGGTATGGTAACCAATCTTTGAAGGGGTTTGGGGAACATAAAGCAGATCTTCCTCTTTTGGGTAAAGTTCTGCTTTAACATTAACTTATAGTAGGCCAGCCTATTTTACCATGTGGCTGAATTCCTGGACTTTAGCGTTACATATAGGGCCGAAACAATCGTTTCGGCCCTATATTCAAGATTCATAATCGATTACTATTTTCATAATCGATTAATCAGCCAGTAACATAATGGGGTTAAAAAAACTAAAATTAGCCCTTTATAGTACAAAAAGAGAAAATAATCACTACTGTTAATATTATATTAATACGAAAAATCTTTGTACATTCGCTGAATGAAAGAATTTTGTTTGAAATGTTTACTTGCTTTTAACATTACATTTTAAAATGAAAGTGATTTCGGAACGAAAACCACATACACCGTCTGAAAATTCCTTTCACCAAGAAGTTTTCCATTTCTAAATTTTCCAGTCACTGTGGTTGAAAAAGAACTTCGATTTGACCCTACTAACAAATAGAAAATCGAACGATCGTTCTTAAAATGTATTTATTTTTGAAGGAAGACATTGATGTATGACCAGTATATAATATATTAAAGTTCTGTTTGAAAATGTGCAAAACAGTCTAAATTTTATTTTCTTTATATAAAAAAAAAATGATCCGAGTCTGATGATATTTACCAGATTCACACTTTAAGGCCGCGTACACACGACTAAATAAATCCGATCAAATCGGCCTGACAGACCGATTTGATCGGATTTGTCTGCTGGGCTATTTTGGTTTGATCGTGTATACACGATCAAACCAAAATCCCCGCCGGCAGACAGCGCGGTGACGTGGCGGCGACGTTGACGCCTCCACATCACCGCACCGGGAAGTAAAAAACTTCCACACATGCGTCGAATCCATTTGACGCATGTGCGGGCAGATATGTCTGCTGGTTAGTGTACTAACCAGCAGACATGTCGGACGGACGGGTTCCCAGCAGACAGATTTTAAAGCATGCTTTAAAATTTGTCTGCTGGAAAAACTTGTCTGTCCGCCCGTACACACGATCAAATTTGTCTGCTGAAACGGTCCGTCGGATGTCTGCTATTGACTGGATTTGAGATTTCGCTGCCTAACCATATAGCTGGTAGTTGGTTATTTATATTTACCACTGCATAGAGATATCTAAGAATAAATTGCCGTTTACTTAAACTTTACATATTAACTAAATTATACACCATACTTTAAGGTTATGAACCGATTAATCGATTATTCGAAACAATAAATCGGCCAACTAATCAATTATGAAAATAATCGTTAGTTGCAGCCCTAGTTACATATAATGAACACAAAGCACTGACAAAAATTACTTACCTGCTCTGTTGCATCCATGTGTGTACCTTGTGAACCAGGCTGAAATACAAAACAATATATTTAGAGAATGATGAACCCCAATGGTCTAAGAATAAAGAAGGGTATAATACTTCTTACCTGAGCCCTGACATACGCTTTTCTAATTTTCAGTCCAAGTTTCATAGCTAGTTCTTGGGTTAACTTTACAACACTTTCATCCTGCATGAAATAGTTTTGATTAAAAGTGTTATTTTGGAGATTGTTTTTATATGCACAAGTACATTTATTTTTAAAGGAAACATGTACTGCGTAAACATTTTTTTATTAAATTTTTTAGCCAGGTAAATACAAAATATTGCTTGTAAATATTTAGTATTTTCATTTTAGGCCAGCGGTTCGAGCTCCAGATGTTCTATGCCATCCCCACTTTATTAAAATAATGTTTTGGTGTGGAGTTTTGCTTTAAAGCTGAACTCTAGAGAAACCGCCAAATACACAGATGAACTAAATGAGAGCTTTTTCTTTTTTTAGATGAAAATTATTTGTATTTCTGATCACCCAGTCCCGATATTTGTACAGCTCTGCCACACAGCAAAGCCCTGTCTTCCCAGTAAAAATGAAGCAGACTTCTGAGCGAACCCCTCTGTCATTGACAGATATCGCAATATAAGTACATTAACAAAGGGGAAGGTTTAACACAGAACTTAAATCTGAGCACCACAAACGGAAAACACAATTTTATTATTTTTTTATATTTAAAACTAACTCACGTATCATTACTTTGAAAAACACCCCCAGCACTTCTGGTCGTGGCTATTTCAAGTAAGGGTAGATGATTCATGTAGCATTTACTTCCTGGAAACCATTTGCCTTTAGCTCAGGCATGCAGGGCAGGAGGGTGTGCTTAGCTAAGAAAGCCCCTCCTCATGAAATAAAAATGCCCATGAAGACTCCTGAGATGTAAGGCCGCGTACACACGTACGAGAACCTCGTCGGGCTAAACTCATCGTTCCGCCCGACGATATTCTCGGCCGGCCGTCGAGTTCGTCGACCAGGCTGTCGAAAAAGGCGTCGAGCCATTAGTCCCGATGGCCCATCGAGGAAATAGAGAACCTGCTCTCTATTTTGGTTCGACAGTTGCTCGACAGTTTTTTTAGGTGAAAACGTACACACGATCGAGCTTCTCGGCAGAATATGGATCCCAGCGAGCTTCTCGCGAGATTCTGCCGAGAAGCTCGTACGTGTGTACGGGGCCTCAGACATTGTTTTAGACTAGGCCAGGGCTGGCTCAGGTCGCAGAGGATGCGCTCTGATCCCACCCAGGTGTGTTACAACAGAAACGCCGATCCTCAATATGGCCAATCAGAAGCGGGTGCGAGACCCCCCCCCGTTTTCCGACTGGCCAAAAAAGAGAAGACTCCCGATTGGCCACCGAGGAGGAGGAGGGAGGAAACGGAAGCCGCCAAACCAAGGGGGGGGGGGGGGGGGTCTGGCATACTGTTTGCCCCCCCCCCCCCCCCCCCAAAACAACTACACTGGCCGCCACTGCTTAAGACCAGTGTAAAAATAAGCTTCAGATGAACGCTGACATTCCCTGAACCCAAAGTGGCACAGTAATTCTGCATCAATAAAAGTGAATGTATTTATCTCCAGTGCCAAAAAACACTGTGACATCAGAGTTAGTAAGAATTCCCATAGCAAAAGCTATTATTTTAGCAATTGCAAAATAAATAAATAAACAACAGACATGCCGTGAGCTTATCTTACCTTTGGAGCAATAAGGGAGCACTTGGCCACAGCCTCATAAGCCTCTTTGTATTTCTCAAGTAAAAAGAGGGCTTTAGACTTGCAGTACAGTGTTTTCAGATTTTTGTCATGTATGTGCAAAGCATCTTCACAATCTCTTAAAGCATCCTCATGTAAACCCTAGAGATAACAGATAATACAATATAATGTTTTAATCTAGAACATCAAAGGGGTTGTGCCAGCAAATACTTCAAAGTCAATCAACTATTAGTGGCCACACTTAAAAAACAAAACAAAAAAACAAACAGTTATGAGTAATTAGTTAACTGCCCAGCTTGGCCACACAGACCAAAAAAACATGCTACTCAGCTCTCACGGCAAGTAAATAATGTAGATGAAGTAGGAAAAGCCTGGTACACAATATGGGCCAGATTCAGGATGGCGAGCTGTTCTTTTGGCTGGCGTAATGTTTCTCATTTACGTTACGCCGCTGTTACTTTACGCGCAAGTGCTGTATTCAAAAAGCACTTGCTCCTAAAGTTGCGGCGGTGTAGCGTAAATGGGCCGGCGTAATTCAAATTCGGCGGGTAGGGGGCGTGTAGTATTTAAAATAGGCGAGATCCCGCCCCGAACGTACTGCGTATGCGCCAGCCGTCAATGTATCCCAGTGCGCAAGCCCCAAATTATGATGGTGTTTTCGACGTGAACTTGACGTCAATCCCCATTCACGGACAAGATGCGCAAACGACGTAAACATTTTCAAATTCGACGCGGTCACGACATCCATACTTAACATAGTATGCGCCTGCTTTTTGGTGCTTTATCTTTACGGGAAACCCCTTACGGAAACGGCGTAAAGTCACTGCGTCAGGCGGGCGTACGTTCAGGAATTGGCATATCTCGCTGATTTACATATTCTTGGCGTAAATCAGTGGGAACACCCCTAGCGGCCATTTTAAAATACAATTACGCCACTTGTACCTTAGCTGAATACAGAAAACAAGATATGCCGGCGCAGATTCTGAGTTATGCCCGGGTATGACTGATAGGCCGGCATAACTGTTACTGAATCTGGCCCTATGAGTTTTGACGAAAGTGGGTTGAATAAAAAAAACTGTTAGCTCCGGTCAAAGATGCTGTATTAACTATGCAAAGTTAGTACAACGATCTCCCACGCTGAGCTGTTGTGTTCTGATCGAGGGTGCCCCACGCCAGAACACTCCGATCAGCTCTCTCCGTCATTGGCTGGGAGCGCTGATTGGGAGTGTGAGGGCTGCTGGTTTTCCAGCAAGCTTGCCAAATGGCTGGATTCTGACGGACATGGGGGGGCATAAACATAGGCCAAATATCTATAAATATAGTTTTTTTTTTAACCGGCCAATGCCTCCCAAAATTTGGCCTGCGTGTACAGGGCTTTAGGATAAAATCCTTTCAGGCTAAAAAAATAAAAAAAACGAAACTAATTTAAATGGTCAATTCACAGGACAAAATGTTCCCAGGCTTAACTTTTATAGGAGGGGTGGGCAACCTTGGAGAGTTGGAGATCTACCCGAAGAATATGGAAGAGAGCAAGAATCACCTGGGTGCAACATTCTTTTTTGCTTTAAGGACATAACTCAAAAAAGCTGTAATTAAAAGTAAAGAAGATTTGAAAAGTACAGGGGCCAGTAGTAATGAGGAGTTCATAAACCAATAATAAGTAATGCAGAGTGCATGGATCAGAAGAAAGTAGTACAACATTTAGAAGCTTGTAGTAACAGTGTACAGGCGTCAGGAGGGAGTAACCCCACAATGCAAGGGTCAGTAATAACACAGAGAGGAGGGGTCAGGAGAAAGTAACAGAGTTCAGGAATAAGTAACACTATACGCAAAGGTGAGCAGTAATGTAGAATACAGGGTCATTAGTAACACAAAGAGAAGGGGTCAGGAAAAGGTAAGGTGGAGAGCAGGGGATAATAATAACACAAAGTTCAGTAGCAAGTAATGCAGTTAGAAGGTCAGTAAAAAGTTACACTGAAAGGAGGGGGAAATAGAGATAAACATTAAAGGAGAGGATGAGAGGCTGGGAGATAGGACACTAGAAATCCAGTCCAATGCCTTAATGAGACTGAACTTGACCTTGATATCAGAGCTCCATGTGGGCCTGTTGCTGTTCAATAATCTTGTGCTAATGCTTCCTTATTTTGCCTCCCCTTCCAGGCACTCAATCCTTCCTTGCACCTCATTCATCTGCCTGGCCACAAACAGGAAAGGGTGGGAATGTTCCCATCTGTACGCATGAACAACAGTTTGGTGAATACACCTGAAAATTGTTGAACTGGAAACTGAAACCCCTTTCTTGGAACTTTCCAGAATGGTAAAAAAAAAAATGATAACAAACAAAAAAGAGCAATCTTCATATCACGTTTAGTAACCAGACAAAAAAATAAAAGGCAAAACAAATGTCTTTATTCAAATGAAACAGACACCTGATTGGAGGTCTTGTTTTCAGTACATCCTGTTCCCTCTGGAGCACTTAAACTTGTTCTTTACAGCAGTGGTTCTCAACCTCAGTCTTCGAGTACCCCCAACCGGCCATGTTTTGAGAATTTCTCTTAGATAAAATAGCTGTCCAAAATACCAAGCCACTCACTCTGATTTAAAGCACCTGTGCAAGAAAAAGGAAAACCTGCAAACATGGTCTGTTGGGGGTACTTGAGGACTGAGGTTAAGAAACACTGCTTTACAGGACACGGCAGACAAATCAGAAACCTTCAAGACAAAGCAATCAACACTAAAGAGACCACCTTGCGCTACAGAGAAGACAGAGATATTTTAGACTCATTTAAAGTAGGTTTCTGGAGGACTGACAAGACCAAAGTTGAGACCCCATGGTTGACGTGACAATCTAATAGTTGGAGCAATACAAGAGACAAAGGTCTGGATCAATGAGTGGGTAGCCAAAGGTCTCTGCAGGAGTATAGCCAAAGCTATACCTGAAGGTAATCCTTAATGCAATGAGTGAACCTCTTAGCCTCATACCAGCTGAAGCAGGCCTTACAGGTGCAATGATACATTTTCTGGGAAGTAGATTTTAATGGTGGAGATCATGGAATCTGAGATACCTCGGTTCCTCATGTGCCATGGAGCCACCAGCAAATCCACTTGGTTATAGGTTTTGCATTCTCCGGCCCTGCATTGTCAGGATGAACAGCACTCCACTCCAACACAGGAGGCTTACGTCTCTTGTGACTATATGCTAATTGAGGGGGAGAAAGTACTGGTACTTGTCATCTGTCAGAGCCAGAGACAATATCCACCACAATAATGATGTTCTGGCATAGTGACCCAACAGGATCTCTCTGTTCAAGGACAGGAGTACTTGTCCCACACAGATAGACTGTTCCTTTGCAAGCACCCTGTATGACACTGAGCAAATGGTATGGCTTAGAAAGTTACCATGAGAACTAAAACTCTCATGCAATTCCACAGTGTAGATCAACAGTGTGACAAGTTTATAAGCCTCAGACTGGAGTCCTTTCAGGCAGGAAGACTGGCTAAAGCGATGTCCAGGGCGAGACCCACATAGGTAATGTAGGTAAATCAGATGGTGTCAGTAACGACATCTGTACATTGAAAATCCAGTAGAGTCTAAAGTTATGTTGACATTGATCTGTAGATCCACCAATGACTGTATCCTTATGAGCAGGTTGTCCAAGTAGCTTTTAACATGTATGTCCTGTACTCGAAAGAAGAGTAAGCTCCAGAGAGAAAATCTTGGTGAACACTTTGGGTGCAGATGACTGGCTGAAAGATGTGCACACACTTATAGAAGTTGTCCGCCACAGTAAAACTGAGAAACCGCTGCCGATATAGAAAGACAGGGTTGTAAAGGCAAGCATCCTGATAAAAAATAAGCCAAGAGTAAATGGACCCCATCTTTCGATTTTTGGGGGTGAATAATGGTGTTAATGGCCTTCAAATCCCAAATATTATGTATGCCAGAAACGAGGGGATAGAATATTACCGCGCTATCAAAGAAATGGACAAGGGCAAAGTGGGAAGAGAAGTGGGAAAAAAGGAATACTGCTGCAGCACTAAAAGGTGTATCAAACCCAGAATAAATGTGAAAAAAGTCGATAGCGCTGCACTGTGTGGATTGGGGAAATTGTGAACATCCAAAGTAAATGTAAAGGTGAAAATACCACTAACATATAAACATCCAAAATGAATACAAACTTGCTGGTGATAGTGATACAACTAACATCAAATCCAAAGTAAAGTGCTAAAATAAAACTGAAATAATCAACGTGCACTGAGAATCTTGGGATTTATTATAGCAGTGCACGTTGATTATTTCAGTTTTATTTTAGCACTTTACTTTGGATTTGATGTTAGTTGTATCACTATCACCAGCAAGTTTGTATTCATTTTGGATGTTTATATGTTAGTGGTATTTTCACCTTTACATTTACTTTGGATGTTCACAATTTCCCCATTCCACACAGTGCAGCGCTATCTACTTTTTTCACATTATCTATGCCAGCCTTCTGAATGAAAACAGTTAATAGGCTGGGAGGAGAATTATTGAGCTTTTTCCTGAGGGAGAACAATGACTTCCTGAGACAGTACTCCCTAAATGGCCTGGTAAAGATCTGACAAAAGTTGCGAGGCCAGTAAACTTGAAGCATAGAATACTGCTGTGCGATGGGGAAAGGTTGGGGGGAAATGCAAAGTTTAGAACCAAAAGGTATCCAATATTTAGCACCCACACATAATATTCAGACCTCTGCAAATGTTAACAAATGATCACCCAATTGTAGACTACTACAGGTTGAAGATGCAGGTCACATTATATTCCACAAATCATGAATATGAGTTCCTCGATAGACGATAAAGCAACCCGACATTTTGAGATGTCATGAGAACAGAAATGGGGGAAATCTTCCAATGGGGACACTTGTTCCAGCGATAACGGTCTAAGAAGGTATTTTTTACACTTTGTATTTCCCCTTACTTCCAGTTGTGTTTGCAGAACGGAAAGTGAAAGCAAATTTTCCCAATAGGACACAGTGACAGAAAGGCCCTGTACACACGATCAGACATGTCTGATGAAACTGGTCTGCAGACCAGTTTCATCAGACCAGTTTGATGGTGTGTACGGCCCATCAGACAGTTGTCCGTCAGACCAAAGTTTTAAAACATGCTTTAAAACCTGTCTGATGGAACCTGTCCGTCGGACAGATTCGATGGTTAGTACACAAAAGCATCGGACCAAAAACCCGCGCATTCTCAAAATCAAGTCGACGCATGCTTGGAAGCTTTGAACTTCGTTTTTTCATCACGTGGTTGTGTTCTACATCACCGCGTTCTGGTCTGATCGGATTTTGGTCCGATGGTGTGTACGCACATCAGATAAGTTCAGAGTTGTCTGATGAAAACGGTCCATCAGACATGTCTGATCGTGTGTACAGGGCCAAAGACTAACAGATTTAAACCATTCCATACTTTATACAAAATGGAAACAAAAACGTTTTGGCTTTAGAAGTACTTCAGGCTTGTTTTAAATGCTTTGTCCAAGTAACAGGTTTACTTAACCACTTAAGGACCACCTCCTGCACATTTACGTTGGCAGAATGGCACAGCTGGGCACATGCACGTACAGGTACATCCTTTGTTAGTGCCAAGCCGTGGGTCAAGCTCTGTGACCGCAGGACCCATGGACCCAAAAGCCGCTGGAGTCCTGCCATCGGTCCCCGAAGCTGAAGAACAGGGAGAGCTGTGTGTAAACACAGCTTCCCCATTCTTCACTGTGGCGCCGTCATCGATCGTGTGATCCCTTTTAAATCGATGACGTCACACCTACAGCCACACCCCCCTAGAGTTAGAAACACAGATGAGGTCATACATAACCCCTTCAGCGCCCCCTTGTGGTTAACTCCCAAACTGCAATTGTCATTTTCACAGTAAACAATGCATTTTTTGCTGTGAAAATGACAATGGTCCCAAAAATGCATCAAAATTGTCTGAAGTGTCCGCCATAATGTCGCAGTCATGAAAAAAAATCGCTGATCGCCGGCATTAGTAGTAAAAAATAAAAATGCAATAAAACTATCCCCTATTTTGTAAACGCTATACATTTTGGGCAAACCAACTGATAAACGCTTATTGCGATTTTTTTTTTACCAAAAATAGGTAGAAGAATACGTATCGGCCTAAACGGAGGGAAAATAATTTTTTTTATATATTTTTGGGGGATATTTATTATAGCAAAAATTAAAAAATATTGCATTTTTTTCAAAATTGTTGCTCTATTTTTGTTTATAGCGCAAACTATAAAAACTGCAGAGGTGATCAAATGCCACCAAAAGAAAGCTCTATTTGTGGGGAAAAAAGGACGCCAATTTTGTTTGGTAACCACTTCGCACGACCGCGCAATTGTCTGGTAAAGCGACGGAGTGCCGAATCGCAAAACCTGACCGGGTCCTTTAGCTGCCTAAAGGTCTGGGTCTTAAGTGGTTAAATCTTTCCCTCGCTGCTTAAACTTGCATTCCCTACATGAGGGGTGCCCAACCAGTGGCCCTCGGAGCCCTCTGATGTAGCCCCCGACCTCCTGCTCTGGGGTGGAATAGAATACTGTTATTAAAGGTCAGTTTATTACTAAAACCACAGTGTATATATGGGCATATTTGTTTTGCAGTGGTTACTGGGCTGCTTTCAAACTGATCCGCAAATGCAGAGCAGTGCACCTACAGGTTACCTGCACTGAGCCATAGACTTCTGTTATTACCTGTGAGTTTGGTGAAAGTGCACCAAGTCTATTGCAAAGTGCAGGAAAGCCAAAGGTACACTGTGTTGCACCCGTGGTGCGAGTAAACTGCAGTGCTTCAGTGTGAAAGCAGCCATGTGCTTCTTTCACACGGTCAGTCCAACCCAATTGGACCCTCCATTCACCTCTAAGAAGTGGCAGATGTAAACCGAATTGTGTCCTACCTCCAATCCAATCCGCCAAAAAAATAAAAAAAGAGAGTATAGTGGGCCGTGTCCGTGTCCGCTCTGCATATAGCAGACACAGACCTGCCATCGGCCCGCTTTGCTCATTGTGGCCCGCGACCGGTTGACAAGTCACTTAAGTGGCCCTCATGCTTCAAAAGGTTGGGCATCCCTGCCCTACACTCACCCCAAAGAAGTGTAGAGGAGAGGTCTTATGAATGCTTGATCTGCTGTGGTCTGGTGATCATTAGCTCAGGTACACAGCACTGCTTTAAGGGTAGAAGAGTAGTCACATATTGAGAAGAAGGCATTTTCTTTACTCCAGGTGACCAGAGAGGCTGGGGAGCTAAGAGAAGATGGGTATATGTGGTAGGTAGGGGCGAGGATATTTCAGTTAAGTGTTGCTTTGAATAGGATTCACAGTAATGATCCTGTACAATTTTATACAGTAACAAAAATCATAAGGAAAAATACCACTGTAATGTGAAGTAGCAGTATATATTGTAAAAGGCATATGACTCACATTATTAAATTATAAAGTTAATGGATATTGTTAGTCAAAAAACATGCAGTTCATCAGATCAAATTATTGTTCAGTTAGCTATATTCAGAATGCGATATAAATATTCAAATTACCATGGCCAGGTAACATGCAGCACGGTTCACATGCAACCTCTCCAGTGCCTCACTAGTGATCACAATCTCCTCAGATGCGGCATAGTTTGCAAGGCTAAGCGCTTCAGAGTATTGGTTGATAGAATCATTCTTGTGTCCTTCTTTGTACAAGTCATTGCCCTCATTGTACAGATTGCTAACCAGCTTTTGCACAAAAATCTGTCAAAAGGCAAAACAAAATACATCATAAACAACACAAGCATAAAAATATTCATGTTGTTTCAAAAGACAATGCTCTATTCACCTCATATTCTTTTTGGGTGCCAAGAAAAGGTAATGAAGACCTGAAACAAAAAATAAAAAAACATAACTCAAAACATTTGTGATTTTTTATTTTTTTTGTACTGTCTATAAACCTTAAAGGGACACTAAACAATATCCTTATTCTCCAAAAATAATCCATACACATCCATTACTTCTTGGTCCCGTAATCTATTTTCATTAAATTGTTTTCCTGCCTCCTTGAGCTCCTAAACCTCTCCCTTTTCCCCCTCACTTCCATGTTAGTTCCAGTCATGCGCACTGCTCCATGCACACTACACAGTCCATAGTCCCTAGTTCATCTCAGGAGCAAGCATGAGAGAGTGGCCGCATTTTGTCTACCAGATTGTACAAATTAGATGCATGTACCAACGGAAATCTCCCGATCGTTACTTGCGATTGGGAGCTTTCCGATCATGTGACCGGTGTGACAGTTAATTGCGGAAGTCACATGACCATAAACCCCACCCCAACCTCCCGCGCAAGAGGGTAAAAGTTGTAATAAATATTTGCATAAGCCCACTGAAATGACAAGCCTCAGGAGACTGAGCAACACTTCTCACATAAGCTGAAACCCTCTCTCCTCCAGAGCCCTCTAAAGTACACAGAACAGACCATATTTTTAAGCTTTCAGGAGACACGGGTGGGGACCTGACTTTACACACTCCACAGCAAAGAGCAAAGAGTTGAGGGCTTCTTCACGCATATTGCAAATATAGGTGGTGGAGCAAACCTCCCCCACCCTGACCAACCCTCTTAAACTTCAAAAGTAGCTGTACAGGGTTGTACACATGCCACAGCAAAAATTATACCCCAAGTCATATTTGTAATGCAGTACTGCCACTAAACATGAGCCTTTCAAGTTAATTCAAGGCTTGCAGTTGTGGTGCAGTATTCGTATTAAAAATCAGTTTGGGTCCTCCACTGGGAACGAGACTTATCCCACATCGACCTAGCGGATTGGAGCAAAGCCTGGTCTAATACTGCTAAATGTTCCTTTAATACGGTTACCCTAGAGGCAGCCTATAAGGTGCTCTTCCGTTGGTTCTTGGTCCTTCTTTTGTCGCCAAAACGAACCCATCCTGCAGCAATTAATGTTTCAGGAGCTGTGGTCAGCGTGTAGATGAACTTCATATTTGGTGGTCCTGCCCCCGCCTGGTGGGATTCTGGTCAAGGGTGTTTGGTCTTCTGTCCACTCTCTTCCATATATCCCCCCACAGGAATGCCAAATGGGCCTTACTTCATTCCCTGATCCCAGGCCTCTTCTCTTATCAACAAAATGTGGCCACTTATTTGTTTATCACTGCGAAGCATGCAATAGCAAGGGCCTGGAAGAAGCCGGCTGTTTCGTTTGCGGAGGTGAAGAGCATCTTAACGACCCTTATGATTAATGAGATGTCCAGTATTCTTTATGACTCCCACGCCAAGTTCCTCAAGGTTTGGGGCCCATGGTGGTCCTACGCTCTTCCCACTCTGCATCCGATCAGTTTGGGCCTCGCCAATTGACCCCCTTTTCCCTCCCAACCTGGGGGTACCCTACCCCTCCCTTGTCTTTTTCCTACCCAACCTTTCTGCTCAATACCCCCTTTTTTTCCCTTCTTCTTCCTTGTGTCCCCCCTTCACTACCTAACCCCCTCCCACCTACAATTTCTTTTTTTCTTTTTCTCTTCTTCCTGTTTTTCCCCTGTGTTTTTTCATTTGTGTGTGTTTTCATTTGTGTTTTCTGTTCGTATGTCCTCGAATTTAGCTTTGGTTTTTAAATTTTTGTGGATTCTTTCACGATTAAATTCAGTTACCCGGTGTTGACCCCCAATCCTTAGCCGGAGGGTCGTTGATGTTCGACAATTCCCACTATCACATTTGCTTCTAATGTGCATTATTAAGCTTTGTTGTATTATGCTTATTTGTTTACATCCTCTGCGTGGGATTATTATAATCGTTTTTCACTTAAAAAAAAAAAAAAAAATCTCAATAAAAAAAAATTGTACCAGAAAAATCAGTTTGGCTTACAAAAAAAAAACAAAAAAAACACAGGCATTCAGGAGATGGCAGCATTGCTTCCCAAATGCCTCTTTTAACAGAGCGACACTGTGGAGTGCATGGTGTCTAAGAAAACTGCAGGAAAGTAACACATATGAGGGGATAGACACACTAGGTGTTATGCTTTGAGATGGGTTCTCATATGAAGAGATGCCTTGTTTTTTTGCATTTCAAAGCTTTACAACCAATTCAACATAATAAATGGGGGTCCATACCTAAAATGTACATGTGTGTGTACCACTACCTATCCAAGGGGGAAAAAATCAATAGCACAATTTATCAAAAAATAACATATTATTTTGCTTGTTAAATGAATGTTTAGATTCGTATTACTAGTTTTAATAAAATTTGCTTTGTTTAAGCTAGAAAAAAATGCTAGCAGAGGTGCCATATGCTGTTTACATATAAATATATTATCTATATTATACACACAACTCAAATTCCCAAAAAGTTGAGACGCTGCCTAAAACCTACATAAAAACCAAAAGCAATGATTTTCAAATCTCTTAAACCCATATTTTAATGACAATAGAAACCATAGCAAATATAAATGTTTAAACTGAGAAAAAGTATCAATTTAAGAAAAAAAATAAGGTAATTATGAAATTGATGGCAGCAACATGTCTCAAAAAAGTTGGGACAGGGCAATAATACCCTGAGATTTACTTAGAATATCACTTGCCAAGTAACCTAATTAGTTGCAAAATGTTCTTTTAGCTCTTCCTCGGTAGTACCACTTTTCAACCCCAAAAACAAACAAACATGACAGCTCAAGTCAGAGCCGCTGTACTAACAATCCACTTTTAATACAGTGATTTTCCCTGCTGCGCTATTGTGCTCTGACAAGGGGATGCCCGTCCCCCCCCCCCCCCTCCCCAACAGAGCCCTTCCGTAGCATTTGGTACTAAGTTTTATGTTGCCTTGTCCCAGCTTTTTTGAGATATCTTCCTGCCGTCAATATCAAAAAGACCCTATTTTTAACATTTGATATCATTTATATTTTCTATTGTGAAATTGACAATCTCTAATCCAGATGCAGTGTGTAAGGAAGTCAACTTATCTGCATAATTTGGTTTGTGAGTTCCTGTGTCCTGTAGGACATGAGGCTGTACTTTGTAGGTAGTGCATAAATTATTGTATACTGTAGCAGGTAGAGCCAGACACCTTGGCTCCACCTGAATTTGAAGTGAGGTCTCTGGCTGAATTCAAAGTACCTAGATAAAGAAGTGCGTCAGCCTGTAAGGCTACTTTCACACTGAGGCGCTTTACAGGCGTTTTAGCTCTAAAAATAGCACATGCAAAATGCCTCTCCTGTCACTCCAGTGTTTTGAAAGCCTGAGTGCTTTCACATTGGGGCGGTGCGCTTGCGGGACGTTAAAAAAAGTCCTGCAAGCAGCATCTTTGGGGAGGTTAAGGAGCGGTGTATACACCGCTCCTAAAACGCCCCTGTTCATGAATGGGCACCGCTGCCGAAGCACCTGCATAGCAGTTCAGCTATCAGGGGTTAAAAGTGCCCCGCTAGCGAAAAAAAATAAAAATGCTATAACGATGAAAAACAACGGTAAAACTAATGCCGCTTTACCGCCCCAGTGTGAAAGTGCCCATAAAGATCTAACTTTGGTGATGAACAGAGGAGCTCATGGCTGCTGGTCTCCTGAGGAGACTAGAAAATACATGGAACTGTAGAGACAGACTTTTCTTTCTGGCATTCCAGACACTGGGATTTTACTCTGTCCTATGCTCTTCCTTCAACTGCTGCCTGGACACACAACTGAGGACCCGTGATGGGTTTGTAAAGGACCTCTGCCCTGTGGACCTACTTTTACCTGCCACTCTGCCTGAGACCTCTTTTGGCTGGTGGTCCCTGAATTGCTGCCCTGTGCCCCTGGACTTTGCTGTACTGGATTGTGGCCTTCTACTCAATGGACTGAGTCGCTGCTGTACTAGATTGTTGCCCTGTGGCTCTGGACTTATCCCTTGATGTACCCTATTGACACTCTGTTATATTTCTGCATGTCTCTTACGGTGTTGTAATTTTTGCCCTATGGCCTTGTTTAAATCCCAAAATAAAAAAAAAACCTTGGCCAGGGGCCCTAAAATCCCTCTTGACCTCCGTGTGTGTTCTATTTTACCCACACCTCCGTCACATGAATAAAATCTGAATTTATGAAATTTGCAAATCCATTGCATTCTGTTTTTCTGTAGATTTTACACAGCAATCTAACTTTTTTTAAATTAAAATTGTATATCTGTCAATGTGTTGTGTAAACAATAGCATGAGCAAAACTTACTGAATAAATTCAAGTCCTTTTTTTATGTCCTCCTGCCTGTTGTGTCGATCAGTCAGCTCGTAGGACATCTTGTCGCCTTCATCAGATTTTCACAGTGGATACAAATCTAGAAAACTAAGAAATACCAAAGTGTTATTACAAAAGCTTATATCACTTAAAAGGGTAGTTTAGTTGTGCAGCATGGTAACAGGTAACAGGCAACAGTCAGCTGATGAAATTCAAATACAGTGTGGAATGTGTGTGTCGCATATGACGTACGTCAGTGGCAGGGGTTAAATTGTCAAGTTATTATTTTTTTTTTTTTTAAACAAACTAACTGTTTATAAGGATGGCTACATTGCTAAAAGGTGGCACCATGTAAATCCAAACATAGAAAAGAGTCAACATTACAACTTAGAATCCACAGCAACAATGTACCCAAGTCCCATATCAGTAGAGAACGCCAATCTTTGAAAGAATGTAGAACCTGTTTATCGAGGTGACAAACAGTGACAAATGAACCACAACCATCCTGGAATACAGGTACATACTGTACATGCACACATACCACAAAAGTCAGGAGAGTAGTCAGAAAAAACACCTCCCTACTAGTTGTCATACCAAAGTTACAAAAGTGTGTGAAAAAGTCAGTTCCTACCTCTGCCTGCCCTGTATTAAGAATGGAGAGTGAAGCCCTGTAACCACTTATGCATGGGGGGGGGGCGCAGTGGCAGCGTGCACTCACTCCATCCAAAAATCAGGCGTATTTGATAGAAAAGGGGGTGGAGCTATCATTCATCAACCTATTCTCTATTCTTAGATCCTGTTTCATCCATAGGAGCTATGGTACGGCTTCTATGAATGGAGCAGCTAGGCACAAAGGATGGGAATAGCCTTGACGAGAGTCTGTGACAGCCCCATAGCTGTATTAACCCCCGCTGCACCAAAAGATTACAGCAGCAGGTGGGGGCGTTCAAGGAGGAAGATTTTATCTAAAAGAGGAAACCCCAACACAAGAGATACATCCTACTGAAGGAACTTAATGTCCCTTGTGCTGATTTTTTGTTTTATCTACATTTAGGCTTTAACCCTTTTACTGCGAGAGCCATTTTTGCATGTTTAAAAAAATCATTTTAGGCCTGAAGATTACAGAAAAACCCAAAATATTATATATTTTTTGAAAGCAGACACTCTAGAGCAGGGATATGGAATGAGCGGACCTCCAGCTGTGGCAGCACAAGTCCCATGAGGCATAGCAAGACTCTGACAGTCACAAGCATGACACCCAGAGGCGGAGGCATAATGGGACTTGTAGTTTTGCAACAGCTGGAGGTCTGCTAATTGCATATCCCTGCTCTAGAGAATAAAAAAATTGTAGTTCTACTAGACCCGATAGTTTTTTTTTCATCACATAGGGGACAAAAAGTCTCCTATGTGATGATTTTTTTGGTGACAGGTAATCTTTAATGAGATATCCAGGGTCTAAAAGACCTTGGATGGCTTCCCTGTGCTCCAATCAATGTACTGCAATGTACATTCTTTCCTAGCCATGCTGGCCGGGGACACTGACAGGTGGACCCGGATGTGACGCCAAACACATTGCTTTCTGGGTCAGCAACAAGGGGAAAAGTCCACTCAGCTCCCTACCCGGCCTCACCCGCTATGCAGGTCCTGGGCCCATAGATGGGCAAGCAGAGCCCAAAATATATGGCAGAGCTGTGTGGGCAGGAGGGGTAGGGCACATTACCGTGGGTGTGTGGTAGCAGCTGGAATGCTTTCCCCTGACAGGCAGGAGTCTGCTTGTCTGATTTACACACAATAAAGGTGACTGCAGTCACCAGGAATGTGCAAAAGGGCTAAAGTAGTATTAAACCCAAAAGCAATCATTATATTGCAGCTTTTTTTCCCACAAGAAATCATTATATTGCAGCTTACTAATTATTAGATTTGTTGGCTGCATAAATGTTATTTTTTAGGCTTTCTTTAGGCCAATAAGTCAGTTGTTTTTCAACCGAAAAGTAGCAGTTAGAGGGTCGAGATAAAACGTTTAACATGGACAGGGGTACTTACAATGATCAAATTGTATTTATTTATGTAAAACCTTTATTCTAAGGCCCCATGCACACGAGACGCAAATGCAAACACATCTAAACACACGTTTTCAAAGGCAAAAACCGGCATTTAAAATGCCAGTTTTGCCGCGAATTTCACTGCGTTTTACCGCGTTTGCGTTCATAAGCGTTTAGTTAACAGACATCATAAGACCCTCCCTAAGCTCAAAAAACAATATTATTTAACCATTTCAGCCATTTTGTGAGACCAAAGTGAGTAGCAGCTGAAAGAGCAGCAGTATACTTGTATTTAACATGTCACTTGCCACATCACCTGCCACAAGCTGTGGATTGTCCACTTGCCATGTCACCTGCCACAAGTTGTGAATTGTCCACTTGCCACGTCATCTGCCATGTCACCTGGCCACTTCACCTGCCACAAGTTGTGGATTGTCCACTTGCCACGTCACCTGACCACGTCACCTGGCCACTTCACCTGCCACAAGTTGTGGATTGTTCACTTGCCACGTCACCAGGCCATGTCACCTGGCCACGTTACCTGGCCACAAGTTGTGGATTGTTCACTTGCCACATCACCTGGCCACGTTACTTGCCACGTCACCTGCCACAAGTTGTGGATTGTCCACTTGCCACGTCACCTGGCCATGTCACCTGCCACAAGTTGTGGATTGTCCACTGGCCACGTCACCTGGCCACAAGTTGTGGATTGTCCACTTGCTACATCACCTGCCACAATTTGTCGATTGTCCACTGGCCACGTCACCTGCCACACGTTGTGGATTGTCCACAATGCAATGCAAGCAATTACAGTTGTTTGTTTTTTTAATGGTTTTTCATCATTTGGCATCATTTTTGAGATTTCTAATGTAAAAAAATAGGTCACCTTTAAAATATATATATATAAACGAAATTGTGGCAAAACGCGGTACCGCGTTTTGCCGCATTTAGCGGCGTTTTTTGTCTGCAACGCGAAAACTTTTGCGTCTGAACCTATTTTTTTGCTTCTGGAAAAACTAGGGTAAACTCAACTGCCTAAAAACGGCAATACACGAGATTGTGTGCATGGACACAAAAGGTAACATTGAATGTGTTCAGGGGCAGTTGAAAAAAATGTCCAAATGCCTCTGAATGAGTTTACCAGCGTCTCGTGTGCATGGGGCCTAAAAGAAAAAAAATGTTTGCTGTAACTGCTTAAAAAGTTTAGGCTGGAGTTTGGCTTCAATTTGTTAGTGTATCTGCTAGTCAACAATTCCTTCCCCCCAGAATGACAATGCTGCTGTCCAATGGTACCCCATGTGCTCCTTCATCCATATTGTGGGGGGATTCTAATACAGGAGGTGTGTTATTGGTCAGATTATCAGGTGAAAACAAAGGAAAAAGCCTAAAAAAAAAAAGAAAAGAATGCAGCCACATCTGATTGGTAACCTGCAATATAATACATTTTTACTGTTGGGTTTAATACAGCTTTAATCTTTCCCTATTCTACCCATCTAATAAAATGTTGGTTTAGATATAAGCTTTTTGAACAGCATACTGAGAACTCTGCTGAAGTGTTTATAATAAGCAGACATAACCCCCTGGGGCGCACATACCACCTATGATTCTGGTAAATGATCACCCCTGAGACTGTATAATTGATATGATTCTGCACAACAGGAAACATTACAGCTAAAAACCAATCTGTTTGCATTTGCATGTGATCTATTCTTGAGTAATGATAAAATAATCCTACAACCTTCACATTTCTACTAGTAAAAGCTCTGTGGCAACTGTCCTGGAAGTTTCTATAAAAGGATCATTTCCTGCATTCCTGGGGGAGACTTCTGATGTCTCCGGGGAAATTACAAGAATATGACACCACAGTGATCAGTAAAGTGTACCAGTTCTCGTCCACCCAGAGTTTGTTTTGTAGCTTTTTGAATCTTGACAAAGTTTCAGTGGAACTCCAGGAAAACTATTTTTGGAACAGCACAAGACAAAACGAGCTGCACAGTGGAGGTAAGTATAACATTTGTTATTTAAAAAACAAAAACAAAAAAAAGCAAAGCTTAAAAGGAGTTGTAAAGGAATTTTTTTTTCACCTTAATGCAATCTATGCATTAAGGTGAAAAAACATCTGATGATGATGCCGCCCCCCCAGCCCCCGTTTTACTTACCTGACCCCTCGAAAGTCCCGCGCTCGTTCCCGAGATCCTCTTCGCCGCTGATTGGCTAAAGTGGATGGATTAAGAGCTGCACAGCCATTGGCTGGCGCTGCTGTCAATCACATCCAGTGACGTGCCGCGCCGAGGGGCGGGGCCGTGTGATACAGTGAGCAGCTATGGCGCAAGGACTAATCACCATGCGAGCTCTCTCACATTGAATGTGGTGAGTTCTTGCGGGGAGGACCAGAGACAGCCGCAGAGGGACCCCAAAAGATGTGGATCGGGGCCACTCTGTGCAAAACAAACAGCACAGTGGAGGTAAGTATAACATGTTTGTTATTTTAAAGATTTTTTTTTTCCTTTATTAACCCAAAACAATCACTTTAAAGTGGATGTAAACCCTTTACAGCCACTTTAACCTACAGGTATGCCTAGATTAAGGCTTACCTGTACGTACAAGAAATATCTCCCAATCCTAAAAGGTTTATGAGATATTTGCAAAAAATAGCAGCACCGACGCACCGTAGACATTGGGCGCATGCGCACTGAGCGTGCCGCTAATAACGGCATCATGCCATCTGATCAACCCCCACAGCTACTACCCTTTGTTCCACTTGAACATCCCTTCTAGACTGTAAGCTCTAACGAGCAGGGCCCTCTGATCCCTCCTGCATTGAGACTGTACTGTCTTCCCCGATGTAAAGCGCTGCGCAAATTGTTGGCGCTATATAAATCCTGTATAATAATAATAGTGGCAGCTCCCGTGCATGCGCGAGAGTGACGTCATCGCTGCTCCGGCCAGTCACAGCGCCGGAGCAACGATACCCGAAAGTCACTCCGGGTTTCCTGTCGGCATCGGACGAGGCCCGCTGCGGGGGCTTCGATCTCAGGTAAGTAATTCATAATGAGCTAGTATGCTATGCATACTAGCTCATTATGCCTTTTTCTTGCAGGATGTCTTTTTTATTTATTTTTTGACAAGGCGGTTTCCTTCCTCTTTAAAGCGGAGTTCCACCCAAAATTGGAACTTCCGCTAATCCCACTCCTCAGCCCCTTACACGCCACATTTGCATGTCATTTTTTTGGGGGCTTTGGGAGGAGTGGGACTTCCTGTCCCACTTCCTCCGAGGGGCTAGTTAGGCGATTAAACTTAATCGCCTAACCAGCCCCTCCCTGTAGGCGATCGCATGGGACACATGACAGGTCGCATGCGATCGCCTGTCCAATAGGAGAGCGCTGCGCCGCTCGCGCATGCGCAGTGGGTGCCCGGCCGTGAAGCCGAAGGCTGTCACGGTCTGGTGCCCACACTTAGGATGAAGACGCCGGCCGGGGAGGGGGGGAGAGGAGCGGAGCCCCGGCCGGCGCGTCGCTGGATCATTGAGCAGGTGAGTGTGTGTTTATTAAAAGCCAGCAGCTACACTTTTTGTAGCTCCTGACTTTTAATAAACACTAAATTTGGCTGGAACACCCATTTAAGCTTTGACAAAAAAAAAAAAACATGAAAGCTGATTGGTATCTATGTAGAGCTGCACCAGATTTTGCACTTTCTAGTTTTAGGAAATCTACCCCACAGTGTTCTTCCTCTGGCGTTGTGACTGAAAATTCAGGATTTTGTTGTACATCCCCCCCTTTGTCCATTCACAAAAAGCCTTGTATTCAGAACACAAGGAGTATAGTGACCGCACAAGAGGATAAATAAGAGGATTTCTTCACTGCATGAAAGCTGAAACTCTCAGTAGCAGCACCAGAAGTAGAGCCCGGCATCAACAAGGTGCCACTTAGGCATAGGACACCAGGCGTATCCTGGGTGGGTCAAGTATTAGAACTCATGCACATTGACACATTCAGGCTTACACCACAAGAATTCAACGTATTTTCCAGTCATAGGTGTTGGCATACAGCCAGGGCCAGCAGTCTGTACAAATCAGTGATAAGCTCACACAAGGTGTCTTCATTGTTCACGCTCATCTGAGAGGTTACACATGTACAGGAATGGATGAGCACCCCTCACCTCATGTGAACATTTAGGGATTCCTCTTTCCCTGTGGGGGCTCCTTCACACTAGTGGTTGTTGGTAAATCGTGGTGGGTGAGCCAAGCTTTTAACACCCTCCAACGGCTCCAGAGGCAGCAGCCAAGGGTGTACAACGTGACACAGCAGGTATTATACCCCTTTTAGCAGGCTTAGTGCCCACTGAATAAGACCTTTCAAACAAATAAGACTGCTCTGCCAGCACCCCACATGTGCATGTGGTTGCAGTGTGCTAGTGTGGGGTTCAAGCAAATGGTTAGGAGGCAATACAACGCCCCTCACTGCCTGGCAAATGCTCTCTAAAGAACAAGCCAAATGCAGATTGTTTTTCAGAGGGACTGATGTGAACAAGCCCTTAGGCCAGAGATCTTCAAGCTATGACCCACCAGCTGTTGCAGAACTACTGTAGCCCATGAGGCATTGGAAAACTCTAACATTCAGAGACATGATGGGGATTGTAGTTCCTGAACAACTGGAGGGCCATAGTTTGGAGTCCCGTGCCTTAGGCCATGGGTGCTCAACCTGTGGCCTTCCAGCTGTTGCAGAACTAAAAGACCTACCATGCTTCAGCCTTTGAGAGTCATGCTTGTAACTGTCAGCCTTGCAATGCCTCATGGGACTTGTAGTTTCGCAACATCTTGGAGGTCCACTGGTTGAGCTGCCATGCTTAGGTCTTGGTCACAGCTGGCGATTCCACGAGTGTTAGTAGACCAGTGTTTCTCAACTCCAGTCCTCAAGGCCCCCCAACAGGTCATGTTTTCAGACTTTCCATTATATTGCACAGGTGATTTAATCAGTTTCACTGCCTTAGTAATTCCCACAGCCTTTTCATCTGAGGGAAATCCTGAAAACATGACCTGTTGGGGGGGTTGAAGACTGGAGTTGAGAAACACTGTAGTAGACCAAAATACTGCGCCCAAAGTTCTCAAACTCCCAAAATGGAATACTGAGAGAGCCTCACACTCACTAGTATTAGGAAACAATTATAATAAAGAGAATTAACGGGACAGAGGGCCGCCCTGCACACCCCAACCTTTCTGAGTGTTGTGCGTTTGCTGCGTGCCTCCTAACTACGCCTGCCCTGGGGTGCCACTAGCAGATATTGGCAGTGCCAGCGTGACGCCCAGTTCTGTAGTGTGAATGGAGCCTTAGTGTAATTACAGAATGTCTGTCATTGATATGTACAGAATGTCAGCCCCCGACATACAATGAATTCTTGTGGTGTACCCCAATGTGTTCTGTACATGAACCCCAACACTGGGCCTCATAGTACTGGGAAGGGGGGTCAGACCATTGAGGGGAGAGGGGAAGTCCTGTGGCCCCCAATTATCAGGGCACATGGTTCCCTCCTCCTTCTCCTATCACAGAGGAGGGTAGAAGTCTCCTCCATACCCCGAGCCCGGGCCGGATATCATATCTCCTCCCACCATGAGGAAGTTTACACCGGACCTAGTCCGTACATTCCCAGGAAACCCCTCCATATGTGAGAGGACACCGGGCCAATACACACCGCCCGGCACCCCCTCCCCCCATAACACATTGTATTGTGACAAAGGGACCCGGTAGCCACACTGAGAGGACACTACACAGCCGTCACCCCCTCCCCTCATGTCCGCACACAGACCGAGCACTCCTCACCTGCCGCTAAGGCGCCCCTTCTGTCTTCCTTCTGGATGTCGGGACTGCCGGCAATCACAGCGCCACCTAGTGCTAGAAGGACCGAAGAGAAGTCTGGCACAGCGCTACTGCCAGCCTGGCATGAGAGAGGAGCCAGGATCGTGTGTGATCACCGAGGGAGGGACACGTGGGGGGCGCTACTTATCTTCACCAATCACCACATCCCCGGCCGGCCGGGTAGATATTCTTCCCCATAATATCAACTATTCTCTCTCCAACACCAACCATGGGGCACTACTCCTCCCACCGACACCAACCATGGGGCACAACTCCTCCCACCGACACCAACCATGGGGCACAACTCCTCCCACCGACACCAACCATGGGGCACAACTCCTCCCACCGACACCAACCATGGGGCACTACTCCTCCCACCGACACCAACCATGGGGCACTACTCCTCCCACCGACACCAACCATGGGGCACAACTCCTCCCACCGACACCAACCACAGGGCACAACTCCTCCCACCGACACCAACCATGGGGCACTACTCCTCCCACCGACACCAACCATGGGGCACTACTCCTCCCACCGACACCAACCATGGGGCACTACTCCTCCCACTGACACCAACCATAGAGCACTACTCCTCCCACCGACACCAACCATGGGGCATTACTCCTCCCACCGACACCAACCATGGGGCACTACTCCTCCCACCGACACCAACCATGGGGCACAACTCCTCCCACCGACACCAACCATGGGGCACAACTCCTCCCACCGACACCAACCATGGGGCACAACTCCTCCCACCGACACCAACCATGGGGCACTACTCCTCCCACCGACACCAACCATGGGGCACTACTCCTCCCACCGACACCAACCATGGGGCACAACTCCTCCCACCGACACCAACCACAGGGCACAACTCCTCCCACCGACACCAACCATGGGGCACTACTCCTCCCACCGACACCAACCATGGGGCACTACTCCTCCCACCGACACCAACCATGGGGCACTACTCCTCCCACTGACACCAACCATAGAGCACTACTCCTCCCACCGACACCAACCATGGGGCATTACTCCTCCCACCGACACCAACCATGGGGCACTACTCCTCCCACCGACACCAACCATGGGGTACTACTCCTCCCACCGACACCAACCATGGGGCACTACTCCTCCCACCGACACCAACCATGGGGCACTACTCCTCCCACCGACACCAACCATGGAGCACAACTCCTCCCACCAACACCAACCATGGGGCACAACCATGGGGCACTACTCCTCCCACCGACACCAACCATGGGGCACAACTCCTCCCACCGACACCAACCATGGGGCACTACTCCTCCCACCGACACCAACCATGGGGCACTACTCCTCCCACCGACACCAACCATGGGGCACAACTCCTCCCACCGACACCAACCACGGGGCACAACTCCTCCCACCGACACCAACCATGGGGCACTACTCCTCCCACCGACACCAACCACGGGGCACAACTCCTCCCACCGACACCAACCACGGGGCACAACTCCTCCCACCGACACCAACCACGGGGCACTACTCCTCCCACCGACACCAACCACGGGGCACAACTCCTCCCACCGACACCAACCACGGGGCACAACTCCTCCCACCGACACCAACCACGGGGCACAACTCCTCCCACCGACACCAACCATGGGGCACTACTCCTCCCACCGACACCAACCACGGGGCACAACTCCTCCCACCGACACCAACCACGGGGCACTACTCCTCCCACCGACACCAACCACGGGGCACTACTCCTTCCACCGACACCAACCACGGGGCACTACTCCTTCCACCGACACCAACCACGGGGCACTACTCCTCCCACCGACACCAACCATGGGGCACTACTCCTCCCACCGACACCAACCATGGGGCACTACTCCTCCCACCAACACCAACCATGGGGCACTACTCCTCCCACCGACACCAACCACGGGGCACAACTCCTCCCACCGACACCAACCATGGGGCACTACTCCTCCCACCGACACCAACCATGGGGCACAACTCCTCCCACTGACACCAACCATGGGGCACTACTCCTCCCACTCACACCAACCATGGGGCACTACTCCTTCCACTAACAGCAAACATGGGGTTCTATTCCTTCCCACTGACACCAACCATAGGACACGACTCCTCCCACTTACACCAAACATAGGACACTATTCCTCCCACTGACACCAACCATAGGACACTATTCCTCCCACTGACACCAATCATGGGGCACTATTCCTTTCTTATAACATCAACTACTTCCACTGACACCAACCATATGGCACTATTCCTCCCATTGACACCAACAATGGGGCACTATTCCTTCCCATAACATCAACTACTTCCACTGACACCAACCATGGGGTACTATGGTCCTACTGACACCAACCATGGGGCACTATCCTCCCTAATCAAGCTGAACTTTACTTCCAACTGACACCATTGGTGTACTATTCCCAATGGCACGATTGATGTGGTACTATGCTT
This sequence comes from Rana kukunoris, assembly GCA_029574335.1. Lineage (NCBI taxonomy): Eukaryota > Metazoa > Chordata > Amphibia > Anura > Ranidae > Rana > Rana kukunoris. Next base: position 63,928,524 of record CM056054.1, read on the forward strand.
CCCACTGATACCAACAATGGGGTACTTTTCTTCCCAATTGCACTATTGATGGGGTACTATAATTCCAACTGACATCATTGTTGTGGCACTATTCCTCTTAGTGATTGGTGGGGACAAGGGCCTCGCCCCCACAACCGTGGTGCTTGTGGGGGGCTTATCGAAATCTGGAAGCCTTCTTTAACAAGGGGGCCCTCAGATCCCACCCCCCTCTTCCCATGTGCATGAGTATCGGTACATTGTACCCCTAGCCATAATAAAAACAAGTGACACGTTTTTGACAATTCCTTTATTAATAGATGCCGACCGCCCGCCGTCATATTACTGCGGGACGATGGCACTGCTACGCGGGAGCACGTAGCTCTACGTCCTATCTTTTTTGGCCGCTAGAGGGCGCGTGCCCGGCGGGCGCGATCGCCGCCGGGCACGCGCGCTCGTTCGCTACAGAGCGGGGAACGGGAGGTATGTGTGTAAACACATACCTTTCGTTCCTGTCAGCGGGGGAAACGCTGATCCTCCGTTCATACAATGTATGGACAGAAGATCAGTGATTCCCCCTAGTGAGGCCACCCCCCCCCCCCCCCATACAGTTAGAACACACCCAGGAACACACTTAACCCCTTCACTGCCAATGGCATTTTTATAGTAATCCAATGCATTTTTATAGCATTGATCGCTATAAAAATGCCAATGGTCCCAAAAATGTGTCAAAAGTGTCCGATGTGTCCGCCATAATATCGCAGTACCGAAAAAAAACGCTGATCGCCGCCATTACTAGTAAAAAAAAATATTAATAAAAATGCCATAAAACTACCCCCTTTTTTGTAAACGCTATAAATTTTGCGCAAACCAATCAATAAACGCTAATTGCGTTTTTTTTACGAAAAATATGTAGAAGAATACGTATCGGCCTAAACTGAGGAAAAAAATTTTTTTTTTAGATATTTTTGGGGGAAATTTATTATAGCAAAATGTAAAAAATATTGAATTTTTTTCAAAATTGTCGCTCTATTTTTGTTTATAGCGCAAAAAATAAAAAGCGCAGAGATGATCAAATACCACCAAAAGAAAGCTCTATTTGTGGGAAAAAAAGGACGCCAATTTTTATTGGGAGCCACATCGCACGACCGCGCAATTGTCAGTTAAAGCGACGCAGTGCCGAATGACAAAAAGTGCTCTGGTCAGGAAGGGGGTAAATCCTTCCAGGGCTGAAGTGGATAAAAAAAAAAAAAAAAGTGTCTCTCAATGTAAATTTAATTTCAATCAACCCCCCCCCCCCCCCAAAAAAAATGTTCGGCCTCACACGAATGCCTGCTCTGCGCTTTGACATTTCTTATATAGGTAATATATAGCTTATATAGCCACTGACTACATCAGCAGGTGACGCCGCCCCTTCTGACATCACGGACTGGTGCATGCTGGGTCTGTGATGTCATAAGGGGTGGCGCCACTGGGTGACATACCCAGGTAGCCCCATTCTTTTACCTGTATAAGAAATGTCAATGCGCAGAGCAGGCATTTGCCAGAAGGCGTCCCTGGAGGCTAAGTGTTTTTGTTTTGTATTCTGGTGTACTGGTGACTAGGGATGAGCCGAACACCCCCGCGTTCGGTTTGCACCAGAACGTTCGAACAGTCCGACCGCTCGCACGAAAATTTAGAACCCCATTGAAGTCTATGGGACTCGAACTTTCGAATTCAAAAACGCTCTTTTTAAAGACCAATATTCAAGTTATTGTTGGAAAACGTCTTTGAGGACCCGGGTCTTGCCCCAGGGAACATGTATCAATGGAAAAAAGTTTAACAAACTGTATTTTTTTCAGGAGCAGGACTTTTTTTCCATTGATACATGTTCCCTCGGGCAAGACCCGGGTTCTCAAAGACGTTTTCACAGGCAAACTATAGACACCCAGCAGGTACAATATTTAAAGGAATTTTTCTTTTTCTTTTTTTATTTAAGCATCATTAAAATCACTGCTCCAGGAGCAGTAATTTTAATGATGCTTAAATAAAATAAAAAAATGAAAAATTCCTTTAAATATTGTACCTGCTGGGTGTCTATACCTGTGATAACGTCTTTAAATAGCACAATCACCTGCCTGCCAGTAAATTAGGAAGAACTGATCTATCTAAGCTATACAGTGTATAAATATATGTACAACTCCTATGGATGTATATATATTCTCTACACACTGTAAATTAAGCTAAACTGACTAGCCTGCCTGCCTGCTCTATCTAGCTATATAAAAAGACTATCTCTCTGTCTCTCTGACTGATCTCTGTTCAGCACTGGAACACACTACACGAGGCCGCCCAGCAGGTGGCCTTATATAGTGTGGGGCGTGTGCTAAAGCCCTGAGCCATAATTGGCCAAAGCCACCCTGGCTTTGGCCAATTATGGCTCTCCGTTTTTTGCGAGCTGTAATTGGCCGAGCATGCAGGGTCATAGTGCATGTTTGGACAATCATCAGCGTGTAATGCCGCAGTGAATTATGGGCCGTTGCGCGTCACTCGAATTTGGCGCGAACGACCTGTTTTGTTCGAATTTAGTCGAACCTACGAACAGACAATGTTTGAGTCGAACATACGTTTCGAATCGAACACGGAGCTCATTCCTATTGGTGACCCTAGCATAGGGATAAAACTTTAAAAGACATGCGCCCAATCACTAAAATTAGAATCTATTAGAGGCTGGCAAGTACACTATGATAGTAGTTTTAAAAAACGAGTGTTGTAAATACTAGACATGTGCAGACTGGAATATTTCGTTTCGTTTTCGTTTGGAAAATAAATTTATTAGGTACTCCCGAAAATCGTTTTGATTTATTTCGTTTTTCGTTGGGGAATAGCTTTCGTACGAAAATCCAATAATACTTGGTTTCTGTCGAATGGTCAAAAGAATATTCGACGGAACGTTGAATCTTTACGTCGAATCGTACATTTCCGTTAGAATATTCCGCCTACAAGAATTCTAATGTTGTATGACTAGTAATAATGTCGAATCTATTTTCTCATAAATCGAAATCTAATCTCTGTAATGTCAAATCTATTATTTCTATAGTGTCGAATCTTTTCCCTATAATGTCAAATCTTTTCCCTATAATGTCGAATCTTTTCCCTATAATGTCAAATCTTTTCCCTATACTGTCGAATCTCTCTATATCGAATTTTTACCGAACGAAAATAAAGCATTTTTTATGTTGGATATTTTGGTTTTCGTTTCTTGCGCTTTCGTTATCGTTTGTTAAAACGATAACGAAAAAACCTGATTTTCGGTCGAAAATGCATTCTTTTTTTTTTATATCCAAAGTCTTTTATTGAGAACAAAGATGGTACATGAAAAATTGGGTTACAGTAATACATGCAGTTGAAAAAGTTTCTATGGTAACGGTCACATCACAGTACAATGAAGTATGCAGATGAATGCGTACACAAATGAGCAGGAACAGCGGGAGTACCCGCAGGTATATGACAAACCCACATGGAGTCTCGCCTCCCAGAATGACTCTCCACCCCAGCCCAACCCCCAGATCCCACCCCAACTACCAGCGAGGCCTTCAAAATAGTGGAGAATGGAAAGGACACTGCCCTATAATGCATTGCAACTCATTACATACAGGTGTCAGAAGATTTTAACCACTTGTCCCAGACCTTTTCGAATTTGGATGGGCATCCCCTGTGTGCATACATTAGTTTCTTATATGGTAACACAGCGTTGACTTCCGCTAACCAGTGCGATAGTAGCGGGGGATCAGGACGCATCCATCCCCTGGCAATCACTTTCCTAGCTGAGAAAAGTGTCTCGTGTAAGAATAGTTGTGTACACTTGTTACCATCTGGATTGGGGAGAATGCCTAGCAGACATAGCTTTGGCTGGAGTGTTACAGGGGAGCCCATCTTGTCGTGTAGAAATCCAACCACCTGCGACCAATATGCCTGTATCCTGGGACAGGACCACAACAGATGGAAGAAATTGGCAGTCGGATGAGCACACATGGGGCAAGTAGAGGGAAAATCCCGTTTATATTTTGATATTCTTAGGGGCGTGAGGTACGACCTGTGTAGTATAAAAATCTGGGTAAGCCGATCTGACAGCCTGGGAGAGACCAACCTACAGGTGTCTAGAGCATCACTCCACTCGTCATCTGCCACCGGGCCCAGATCATCCACCCACCTAGCCTTCACTGCATATGCTCCCACAGTCGCCGAGGGGAGCGAGAGCATGGAATAAAATTGTGAGATTAGTTTTTTTGGATCAGGGTATTTTATAGCCGCCATTAGTGGGTTAGCGTCCAGGGAGACATCCCCCAGAGGAAATTGTGTGTAGTAGGCATGACGTAGCTGCAAGTAACGAAAATGCAGTGGGTCGGGAAGGGCGAACTCCAGCTGTAGGCTGGACAGTGATTTAAGTCTCCCATTGGCCGCAATGTGGGACAGGTAGAGAATACCCCTGGAGCTCCACCAACTAGCGTCCGGGATGTGGGCAAATTCAGGCAAGGTTGAGTTATGCCATAAGGGAGTAAAGGCATTTATGGGCGGTATATGTAACGTTTTGGAGGCTATGGTCCACACTTTCCTATACTGGTATAAAATCGTCTTGCGGTCAACAGCGCCACCTCTTCCCACCGTCACCCCCGCGATCACCACCATGGGGTCTAATGACGTCTCGGCCCACTTCGGGCCCAGAAGACACAAGAATCTGTCCCTATCCGTCTTGTCCACATGGAACAGCTGCGAGAGCTGTGCTGCCAGATAGTATAAGTTAAAGTCGGGAAGGGCAAGACCCGCCAGGTCCGTCGGGCGTTTAAGTTTGTGCCACGGAAGTTTGTGCCTGCTGGGTCCCCAAACAAAGGGCTTAAGAAGGGCCTCGAACGCCATGAAATGTCTAAGGATAAGATAAACTGGGGAGTGCCAGAGCATATAGAGAATTTTGGGCAGTATGACCATTTTAATGAGGTTTACTCGGCCCGTCACCCCCAATGGGAGACGTGCCCAAGTCTGTGTCTTCTGTTTGAGCATCCCAAACAGTGGGTCTATGTTGAGAGAGACATAATCCCTGGGGTCTTTGGTCGTCCTAATGCCTAAGTATTTAATAACACTGACTCTCAGTAGGGGGAGTGAACTCCTATCCTCCGTAGGAGGGTAACTATCCAGCGGGAGCACTTGAGACTTGTCCCAGTTGATCTTTAAGCCAGAAAATGTGCCAAATTTCTCTATGAGGTCCAAAGCCAGGGGTAGGGAGTTAGTTGAGTCATCTAAATAGAGAAGCGTGTCATCTGCGTACGTACTGATTTTTTCCAATACCCCCCCTCGCTGCAGACCGACTATACCCGTGTGTGCGCGGATCGCTATGGCGAGTGGCTCTGCCGCCAGCGCGTACAGCAGTGGCGACAGAGGACACCCCTGCCTAGTGCCCCTGTGGAGAGAGAGCTGGTCCGAGAGCCAGCCATTAGCCAGGGCTCTAGCCACCGGACCTTGGTAGAGGAGCTGTACCCATTTGATGTACCTGGGCCCTATTCCGAACTTACCCAAACAGGACCACAAGTATCGCCATTCGACAGAATCGAAGGCCTTGGCAGTATCCAGGGTTACAATCACCCTGGATCCTGAATTAGTATGAGGGGCCTGGAGGTTAATGAATAGTCTCAGAAGATTAAATGACGTGTTCCTGCCTGGCATGAACCCCGTCTGATCTCCATGTATTAATGAAAGGATAACTTTGTTCAGGCGGATGGCAAGCACCTTTGCCAGTATCTTGACATCTACCTGGAGCAGGGAAATGGGGCGGTATGACTCCAGGCGGCAAGGATCCTTGCCCGGCTTGGGGATCAGAACTATAGTAGATTCTCTCATAGAGTGTGGCATTTCAGAGTTCTCAAAGATAGAGTCATACAGTTTTAATAGTTGGGGCGCCAAAACCTCCGCATAAGTGGAGTAAAACTCCACCGGCAGGCCGTCAGAGCCCGGTGCTTTGGACGCGGGGAATGCCGCCATTGCCCCAGTGATCTCCTCCAAAGTCAGGGGCTCCTCTAGTTCTCTAGTCTGGGTTTCTGTTAGCCGCGGAACCTGTATTCCATCCCAGAAGGACTCCATCACAGAGAGGTCATCCGAAACCGTGGTGGCATATAAGGAGGTGAAGAATTCACGGAACATCTCCGCAACCTGAGCAGGCGCGTTCACCAGGGTATCGTCCGGGGAACGCAGGAAGATCACAACCGGGGGTCTCTCCTCGCTATGGACGAGGTAGGCCAGCAGTTTCCCAGCACTTTCACCATGTTCGTATGACCTCTGTCTGAGGAAGAATAATTTACGTTTAGACTTCTCATAGAGTGCCTGATCGAGTGCCCTGGAGCACACTCTAAGATTGCCCGCCCTATCCGCAGTGGGGTCGTTCAGAAAGTCCCTTTCCGCTGCTTCTAAGGCAGACGTTGCATTTTCGACCACCGTTGCCGAGGTCCGTTTAATTTGGTTTATGCGATTAGTAAGGGTCGTCCGGGCATAAAGTTTGAAAGCCTCCCAAACTATCTGTGGCCGTGCTGAGTCATCATTGGTCATGAAAAATTGTTCCCAGTCAGTCCCCAGGTCGTCGTCTTCTGGTAACAAGGTCAGCCAAAACGGGTTCAGCCGCCATGTCAGTGGTGGCCGGGCGTGGGGCAAAGACAATGTAGCCCAGCAGGGGCAATGGTCAGACAATGATCTGGGCAGGAGCCCAGCATCCCCGAGCCTGGGAAGGAGAAGCTCAGAGAATAGTATAAGGTCAATGTGGGACATGGTGCGGTGGGTGGCAGAGAAGCACGAATAGGCCCGTGTGGTGGGATACCTGTGCCTCCAGGTATCCACCAAATGAAAGTCATCAAGGAGGCGAGCAAATCTTGTCAATTGCTGGCCCAATGGGGGTCGACTTGACCCGGACAACCTATCATTAGTGATATCAAGTACATTATTAAAATCTCCCAGCCAAATAGCGGGCGTGACCGGGTATAGGGCCATGAAATTGAGTCCCTCAGTGAGCACATCAAATTGGAACGGAGGTGGGACATAGAAGGCTAGTAGAAGGACCACGTCACCATACAGCTTTGCTCTTAGAAACACATATCTGCCCAGTGGGTCCAGGGCCAAGTCTAGGAGTTCAAAGTGGGTTGTTTTGGCTATCAAAAGGGATACTCCTCTGGAGTGGGTGCTGTATACGGAGTGGAAAGCCCAGCCCACCCAGGGCCTCTTAAGCGCCCTCAGCATGGAGCCCTCCGCGTGAGTCTCCACCAGAGCCACCACGTCCGCCCTAAATTTTTTCAATTGCCCAAACACCGCAGACCTTTTAATGGGATCTCTCATACCCCTCACATTCCACGTGAGGACCTTCAACGTGGCCATGGGTTAGAATAAATCCAATATGGAGCACCAAGGTCTGGGGCATCTGGGCAATGGAGCCACAGCCGGCCGGGTGCGACCGTAAACGACACCAAGATACCATCGCAATAGTCATGTGAACTAGCATGCATGCGTAATAAAGCCAACACAATAAGAAGATCATCTCTCAACAACTTAGCCCCCCCAAACCCAACCACCCCCCTCCCTGCCCTGCACTGACCCCAACTGGTGCGGGCACCAACCCCTAACTGCCAACTTGGCATGAACGGTGCACAACCTGTGGAGGAAGGGTATGTTAGTAAATCAGCGTATACATGGGCTCCAGCAGTCAAGCTACCAACTGCGGGCCAAATAGTCCAGCACAGGATGCACACAGTGGCGCACAGGGCGAAACTTCGCTGCAGTGCGCGGCTTTCCATAGGACTTGGCTCACCAAACAGAGTGAGCGTATTCAAAAATAGGTCCCTCCGCCGACCAGAGGGAGGAACGGGAGTTTACATTCGGTCTATGCAAGTAGAATAAAAAAAAAGTTTTGTAAGAAAACATCCACAAAGTTTGCATCCCTTTTATTCCCCATATGGTTAAGGCATGGGGGGAGGGGGGGAAGGAACAGCAGGACACAACAGTTTCCATGTATTCGCGTAATTCCTCACCCCCGGCAGGTCCCCACCGAAGCAAGGGGGGCATACTATAAAAAGGAGCAGTGTATGCGTACAGTAAAGGTGGGGACATAGACAGACACCCACCTGCAAAAAGGGAGTCACAGCAGAGAACACGTAAAACAGTGAGTAACGTCCAGCGTGCAGTGCCCCGCCCACTCAGTAGCAGTATGAAGACAGGATACCTCACAAGGGGGGGCACACCATAACACAAAAGTAAAAAACATTGAAAGTAAAGGGGAGAAGGAGGGGGATGCAGGGAAGTAACAGGAGGGAGCAGGAATCAGGGAGAGCAAGTATACTCATCAGCGGCCATCTTGTCGTTCGAGCCACGCTATGACTGCTTCAGGGTCTTCAAAGAAGTGTACCCTGTCTTCCCCTTCCACACGCAGTCTGGCTGGGAACAGCATCGCATATTTCACGCGCTTGACACGCAGGCGGCGTTTTGCCTCAGTGAACGTCTTGCGCTTTCTCTGCACATCCGCCGAGAAGTCCGGGAAGACTGCCACCATCTTATTTCCAAACGGGATGTTGCCCTTCTCCCTGCTGAGGCGGAGGATGGTATCCCGGTCCCTGAAGTTCAAAAGTTTAGCTATGAAAGTGCGGGGGGGCGCACCCACAGGTGGCGGTTTGCCTGCCATGCGGTGTGCCCTTTCCACCACAAACGTAGATGAGAACGACTCCCTGCCATATGTATCTGACAGTAGGGTCTCCAGGAACGTTGGGTGGTCTCTCCCCTCCACCCCCTCCGGCAGGCCAATGAAGCGAAGGTTACACCTACGCAGTCTGTTTTCAGTTTCATCCTGCTTCTGGAGAAGCTGGTTAATTTGCAGTTGCATGTTCTCAGTGGAGACCTGTAAGGGGGGAAGGGAGTCCTCCACCATGCCGATTCTAGTCTCAGCTTCCGTGACCCTGTCTCTTAATTTCTGGAAGTCCTGCCTGACCAGCGAAATATCCACCTTCACTTCCTCAATCCTGGCCGTGAGAGTAGTCTGGCAGGACGCTACAGCCTCCTGGCACGCTGTAATGGCCTGTAGAAGCCGGGTTGTATCCGAGTGCTGAACTCCTGACTCCTCTCCGCATACGGCGGCGCCATCTTGGTCCGCCGATCCAGCTTCCAGATGGCGGTATTGAGCCAGCTTTGCGACCGCACCGGACTTGTTTTTGGGTGGCGACATGTTCCCGCTAGGTGCCCGGTCTGGTGGGACTGAAAAAAAATTGTGATATGTCCAAGGATAGCGGGTATAAGGATGTTCGGTCGGCGGAGCTCAGCTCACATGCGTCCTATCTCATGCCGCTCCAGGCCACGCCCCCCCACGACGAAAATGCATTCTAACGAAAACGAATGCACATGTCTAGTAAATACCTAATTTGAGCTGTCTTCAAGCCAGTTACATCACTCACGGCCCCTTTACAGTTATGATTGATAGCTTCTGCGGGATGGGCCTTGATCTCCTTCTGACATCAGCGGGGAGATCACGTGACCGCTCGCCTCCTCTGCAGAAGCCGTGTACCAGAGCTGTAAAGCGGCTTCAAGTCACGTGACCGGCAGTGTTGAGCGGAATACGCCATATTCGATTTCACGATATTTCACGAATATATAGAAGAATATTCGTGAAATATTCGTTAATATCGAATATTCGTGATAGTTCATCAAAAAAAATTTTTTTGCGAAATTTCGCTAATGCGAATGCGAAATTTCGCTAATGCGAAATTGATTGCGAAATTCTCGTCCGCGCATGCGCATGCGCGCGAACAACACACGAAAACGGAGATCATTTCCTGGATTACTAAACTAATATGCACTAAACACTAACTCTACTTAAGCAAACTTATATGACTAAACCAAAGCTAATTTTTTTTTTTTTATACACAAAACACAGAAGGGCAGAGAAAGTATTCGCGAATATTCGTAATACGAATATTCGCATTGCGAATATTCGGCAACATAAAAGGATCGCCTCAGCTACTCGGCCCAGGGTCTCTAATCATACCAGCAATGCTTTTAGACGTCGATGGAGATCACTAGGATGTGATCTGTTTTAAAAATAAATTTGAAAAAATATGAATATTCGCAATAGCGAATATTCACCGCGATATTCGAGTTATTCGCGAATACTCGAATATGCAATATTCGTAACGAATATTCGCAATGCGAATATTCGTGAGCAACACTAGTGACCGGCCTAAAGACAGCTCAAGTTAGGTATTTAGAAGACTCTTTTTTGAAAACTACCAACATAGTGTCAAATTATAATGTGGATAACTTAAGTACTTACAGTGTATGATTGTAGCGCCCCTGTACTTCCAAGTACAGACGCTATCCAAATTTAGAGGGGGATGAGAGACATATTCAGCTCTCATCCATATAATTGTGCTAGTTTAGTGCTGTGCTGTCCTGTTGTTTCATTATGCGTTCCAATGATGCTTTCCCATCAGGTGGCAGCAGTGGAGACCAGCGAGAGCACCTTCTAGCCAGCAGTCAATTAGAGGAGGTTTTTCCTCACGGGGCATGCTGGAGGAGGGTACTACTTGAGGGCGCCATCTTGGCGTCGGGAGTTTGAGGTTGGATCCGGGTGCGGCACCCACCTTTGGGGTGTGCACACGTCACAGGCCCCGGCGAGATGGCCTACCGGGTTGCACGGGCTACGCGGAGTTTCTGACTCTGGGCCCTTCATGGCCTGGAGCAACTAAAGCTGCAAAAGGGGCCCCAGTGACTTACTGGGACCCCACTCCTATGAGAAGATCCCAAGCGAGTTGTGCTTTTCGGTGGGGAGTTAGTCTGAGGGGAGCCCGGAGGCAGGCGATCCAATAGGGCCTTGTCGAGCCATCGGGGATCAAGGTAACTGGACACTGGGAGTTTGTTATACGGCAACCTGTCAGTCAGTGACCTAAAAAGTCAAGAACTATCTAAAGACAATTCAGACAAATGCTTACTGAGAAGGAATTGCTCCGTCAAGTCGCATTTCAGAGCAAGGGCCTGTGGCAGAGGCACTTCTCCTAAATTCCATTGAGCCAAGCCTGTGGCAGAGGTTTGTTTCCTTCTCAGGGGTTCCAAACAGCATCCCGGCTGCCAGTTCTGTGAGAGAGACTGTCCGGGTGCGCTATGCCCACTCCGGCTGGAGTGGCGACGTGTGAAAGCAGAACTGTTTCTGCGCAACTAGGGCCTGTATCTGCAACTTCTTCTTCTCATCATCCTTTCCTGTCATTCACCTGGAGTTACCTGTTGCCGTGTTGGCAGAATAAAAGCACAGAAATTGACATCTCGCTGTCTGGACATTTGATTATTGCTCCTGTCATCGATTTTCATCATACCCCTAGACAGCCCTCAAAAATTCCACTCGCCTGCTCGCGATTTGTGAGTGGAATTTCATTCCGGGCGAGTGAGGAACTGGGGTGGACCAGGCTGATCGTTTTCTGGCTGAAGTGATCAGCCAGAGCACACACAGCGGCAGGACTGGACTGACCTGGCGCCGCTTTGAGCTGAGGTGAGGAGGCTGCAGCTCTCCCCTCCCTCTCTCTCTCTCCTCTTGTTATGTTTTTTTTTTTTGCACACACAGCGGGGATTGTCACGCTGTGTGTGATAAAGCTGGCTGTGTCTGTTCGGCGCGCTGTGTAATAAGGTCCCGCCCCCCCTAGACCGGCGTATGTAAAAGTATCAGTCTATGAAACTAGCCATCTAGAGGTGTGGGACCTTGTTACACTGCGCGCCGAGGGGGGGGGGGGGGGCGTTTGTTTGCCCGCCCACTAAAGAAAGGCAAAGCAGCAGAAAAAGAATACTCATGTAACACGCTGGAAGGGAAAGTCAGCTGAAGGAGGAGGAGCTCGCCCCTCTGCAGGAGATCCCATGACACAGGGCATCCCTGGAGGCATGGGAGTAAAGTAAGTGACATAATAGCCAGTGCAGCTGATCCCTAACTCTGCCTCTTACTGACCCCCCCTCACCGCCACAGATCTTATCCCTATCCCCGGTGCCATCCTCCCCTACCACTATCACCTCTGCCTCTCGCTCTTACTGCCAACCCCACAACCACCGAACCCGCCACTGATACCACCACCACCGATGTCACCACCCCTGCCACTGATCCCACCACCGATCCCACCCACCACCACCACCGATGTCACCACCCCTGCCACTGATCCCACCCACCACCACCGATGTCGCCACCCCTGCAACTGATCCCACCCACCACCACCGATGTCACCACCCCTGCCACTGATCCCACCCACCACTACCGATCCCACCACAACCACTGATCCCACCCCCCATATGTCACCACTGCCAGTGATCTTACCTCCTTCACAGTCACCACTGATCCCATCCCCCCACCACCACCACTGATCCCACCCCCCCTCAGCTCAAAGCGGCGCCAGGTCAGTCCGGTCCTGTCGATGTGTGTGCTCTGGCTGACAGTTTCCTGGCTGATCACCCAGAAAACGATCAGCCTGGTCCACCCCAGTTCCTCACTCGCCCGGAATGAAATTCCACTCGCAAATCGTGAGCAGGCGAGTGGAATTTTTGAGAGCTGGTCTATAGTATGCCTGTAAAATGGTGCATGTTGCCTGTGCTTAGAAAACAAAATGACATTTCTAAAGGAAAAAAAAGTCATTTAAAACTACTCGCGGCTATAATGAATTGTCGGGTGCCGGTAATACAGATAAAAGTCTTTGAAAAAAAAAAACAGCATGGGTTCCCCCCTTAGTCCATTACCAGGCCCTTTGGGTTGGGTATGAATATTAAGGGGGACCTCGAACCAAAATTAGAAAAAAATGCCTGGGGGTCCCCCCAAATTCCATATCAGGCCCTTCAGGTCTGGTATGGATTTTAAGAAGAACCCTTTGCCATTCAAAAAACAATGGCTTGGGGTTCCCCCCCAAAAATCCGTACCAGGCCACATGCCCTCAACATGGGGAGGATTCCCCCATGTTGATGGGGACAAGGGCCTCATCCCCACAACCCTTACCCAGTGGTTGTGGGGGTCTGCAGAAGGGGGGCTTATCGGAATCTGAAAGCCCCTTTTAACAAAGGGGAACTTCAGATCCCAGCCCCCCCTATCAGAATTGGTAACGGGGTACATTGTACCGCTACCATTTCACAAAAAAGTGTCAAAATGTTAAAAACCACAGGAGAAAGCTTGGGACAAGTCCTTTATTAAAAAGAAAAAAAAAAGATAACAACTATGGGCCAGATTCAGGTAGATGGGCGAATCTTTAATTTGGATAAGTCCGATGGTGTGTACGAGGCCTAAAAGCAAGTACTGTTATTCACATAGCACTTGCTCCTAAAGTTGCGCCGGAGTAACGAAAATGCACTGGCGTAACCCGACGCAAGTGGAAGTGGGTGTGATCATATGTAAATGATGGGCGGAGCCCAGCGCAGAGGCTTACGTTCAGCGCATCATCCACGGAGCATGCGCAGTGAGTGAGGCTCCACTCGCCCCCCTGTGCGCATGCTCACAACTTCCGTCGGCACCACTTCACGGGAAACGTCAGCGCAATGTGTTCCGTTGCGCCTATAAAAGCTCCAGCGGAAGCGCCATTCCGGCGCAAAAGTATTTCCGTTTCCCCCCACCCCAGGGAAGTTACTTTTGCTCTGGAATGGCTGCTCCCGCTCCCCCCAAAGAGAGGAGAAACCTCAATTTTAATCCCCAGGAGGTCTCGATTGTAATTTCGGCTATGGAGACCCACAATGATGTCCTCCATGGCAGGAAAAGCAGAAAGACCAGCCGGGATATGAAGCAGACCATCCTGGCAAGCATTGCTCCCAGAGTAAATATTTTGGGGTACTCCACCCGGACTTCTGCCGATATTGGCAAGAAGATTAATGATTTACGGCGCAAGGTCCGGGGCAAGGTGGCCACCATTAGGAGGCATGAGAGGGGCACGAGGGCGGGACCCCCATGTGCGGTCAGCCTGACCACGGAGGAGGAGGTGGTCGCACGCTGCCTGGACAGGGAGCAGTTGGAGGGGGTCCCGGGATAGGACTCCATGGAGGAAGGCTCCAGGACAGTTAAGTGATTTTTACCCCCTTTTTGGTGTGTTGCATGTGGGGGGGGGAGGGTACATGTGCCAAGTGTGTGGGACCACCCAACATGTGTGTGCTTTGTGTCATCCACAGATGATGGAGCTGGGCCATCATCTGTTGGCGGCCAGTCCACCCCATCCCCCCAACGGCATCCTGTGCCCGAGCCCCTGGGTGGTGAAGAGACCGAGGTGGAGGAGAGTGCCCACACCTCACCTGCAGAGGTGGTTGAGGAGGAGCCTGTTGTGGCAGAGCAGGACATTATTTTATTTTGGAGGAGTCCTCCCCTTCGGCAGGGCCCTCTCTAATCCCCTCCCCCCTTCTAGTAAGCCCCTCAAGGTCGACTCCATCCCCCCGGGGACAACCATCTACTGGCCCCAGGAAGGCCACCCGGAAGACCAGGGGGGGTGTCTGATCTGGTCCAGGACCAGGTGGCGAGGGACCACGCCAGGCAGACCCAGCAAATGGGGGACATAGTTGGGCACCTGGACAGAGTGGCTGACAACCTGTGCTCCGTGGCCCAGATATCTAATGCAGTGCAGGATAAGAAAAAATTAAATCGCGGTACCACAAATAGAATAAATATATAAATGACCACAGATCAATAAGTGAGTAAACACAAATTAAAAAAGGATGACCTATGATGGCCGCTGGACAATAAACGATCACCTAATAGATATTATTAATGACAAAAACATATGGTGATGAAAATAAATGTCCCTCTGCTGAATTTCCAATTAATATATAAAAGAAAAAAAGTCCAGACAAAGGATGTCAGCTGCAACTGCGCTGCAGTGGTGACCAGTCTGGGGGAGGTGCAGGCTGATATAAGGCACCTCACTGCAGCCGTCCAGGCAAACACTGCTGCCATCCGGGACCAGGGGAGGCAGAGTCAGTGGGCCCAGCATTACCAGGTCACCCGGCAGCTCAGGATGCAGGCCCAGACAAACTCTTACCTCGGCCGGATAGCCATGGCCTTGGAGGGCAGGCAGGCCACACCTGCCAGGAGTGGCCCACCCGGGGATCAGCCACCTCCAGATGCCCCCCCACCCCCACCCACTCCATCCAGGCAGCTGAGGAGCCAGAGAGGGGCCACCAGAAGGAGCCCCCGGCATCCCAGATGATGTTTTTTATTTTTTTTATTTCATTATTTTGCTCAGGTTATGAGCTTTTTTCCTTTGTTATTTTCTCAGGTTATGAGCTTTTTTCTTTGTTATTTTGCTCAGGTTATGAGCTTTTTTCTTTGTTATTTTGCTCGGGTTATGAGCTTTTTTTTTTTATTGATACTGCACACGTTGCAGTATGAATGGTGTGTGAATGTGAGGGGGTGGCACTCCTGCCAGTAAGGGGTGTCACCCTCGGCCGTGGTGGAGAAGTTATCCCCACGGCTGTGTGAATGACGTGTGAATGGTGTAAGAATGGACAGCGACACCATTGGGGCCTTGACGCGGCGTTGCTGCTCCCAAGTCCTACATGTTGGACTTGGGCTAATCCAATGCGATGTGGATGTGGTGTGTGTGATCTAGGGACATCAGTGGTGTGCATGCGTGCATTGTCCGTGTGATCAATGTATTTGTTTAGTGTCCAAAGATGCCTACGGCGAGGACCCTCCTGACTGCTCTTCCATCAGCAGACTGGTTCTCCTCTGGCAGGGGGGGATTGTCTGGTTGGGGGGTCAGGTCATCACGTATGTCAATCTGCAGGCCCTTTCTCATGGCAAAGTTGTGCAGAATGCAACATGCACCGATGATCTGACACACGAAGGTAGGGGAATACAATAAGGCCCCCCCAGACTTATCCAGGCAGCGGAAACGGGACTTCAGGAGCCCAAATGTTTGCTCCACCACTGCACGGGTTTTGATGTGTGCTTCATTGTATTTTCTCTCTCCTCTGGTTTGGGGGTTCCGGAAAGGAGTCATTAGATGGGGTCCCAGTGCATTTGCCGAGTCACCTGGAAGGGAAAAGACAGGAGGATGTTAGCCGTGCATGTGCCCCTTGTGATGTCAGCATCATGGGGGG
Organism: Rana kukunoris; assembly: GCA_029574335.1. Classification (NCBI taxonomy): domain Eukaryota; kingdom Metazoa; phylum Chordata; class Amphibia; order Anura; family Ranidae; genus Rana; species Rana kukunoris. The sequence continues at coordinate 63,944,586 of CM056054.1, forward strand.
GGCAGTCATGCCTGCCACCCATGTCACTCACCAACCAGCCAGCTGTCCCCATACACGTTGTTGTGGAAAATTCTATAAATGTATGTTGTCAGATGTCCCCCCCAGTGTCAGTTTTGCTGTAATGCGCTCAGGTGAGCGTATTCACGCATACAGACGTTGGTGGAAGGCCATTGGCGCAACACCTTTTCATGGACAACAATTTGCGAGCTCCTTTTCGGGATGTTCATTTATGCCTCAGCAAGGAACTGGCCACTTCTTGTCGACTGCATTAAATGACTCCGAGTGGACAGATCTGCGTACATGAAAACTGTAGCATAACTATACAGATTTTATGGGTATCTGATCCATGATTTTAGTATGGTTGGCAACAATGGCGTCAGTTTGGCTTTTGTGTTGAGCCATGCTTTCTGATTGCTTTGTTTAACAGAGAGCATGGCTCGGCACCCAGCTGTTTTTGCACACCTCACTGCTAGCAGTATTTGAATTACATGTCTGTGATTGGTTTCTTTTGAAAGTATACAAACATGTCTGATTGGCTGTTTTGTAAAGCCACCACCTTCTTTTGTTAGTCTTGTTGACACTATAAATAAATGGAGCTAGCTGCTGCTAAGGGCAGTGAGGTCTGGGAGCTATGGATGAGAAGAAGCTGTTGTGATGTCTCTTGACTTGTATGGATGGGTAGAGAATGATGGTGAGTAAATCTGTTAGCTTAAACATGGCATCATTTGATTTAAGATGGCGAATGTGCTCTAGAAGCACATGGCAAGGTGGTGGTGTGCTTTGCACACCCCATGTTTCCATGACAGTTAAAATGGCGACCATTGAAAGGGACTATTCAGGTTTTTTCCTATGGCATCAGATGGGGGAGATGGGGATACATTCTGATGCATCGGGAAAAACATGCTTTAAAAGAAAAAATTTGACATCTTTTTGAAATAATGCTTGAGTTTGTGTGTGTGTGTGTGCACATGTGGAATCCTGATTGTATGTCTGCTGTGTGATAGATGTATGTATGAGGTGTGTGTGTGATTCTGATTGTATGACGTGTGTGTGATTCTGATTGTATGACTGTTGTGTGATAGAGGTGTGTGTGTGTGATTTTGATTGTATGACGTGTGTGTGTGTGATTCTGATTGTATGACTGTTGTGTGATAGAGTTGTGTGTGTGATTCTGATTGTATGACTGTTGTGTGTGTGATTCTGATTGTATGACTGTTGTGTGATAGAGTTGTGTGTGTGTGTGTGTGATGATAGTTGTGTATGACTGTTTATGTGTGTGATTGCGTGCATTTGTGAAAAACGATTGGATGCATGTGTGTGATTGCGTGAGTTTGTGAAATCGAGTGGATTTTGATCGTGTGTATATATGTAGGTGTGATTTTGATCGTGTGTGTATGTATGATTCGTCATCGACTGGAAGTTTGCTTTGTATGTCTAAATGCTGTTTGAAGTGTGGCTGAACAGTTTTGTGTGATGTATGGAGCAGATAGGTTAGAATAGATTCTAACATGGCCCTCTAGCCATGCGGCTTGGGGGGGAAGTTTGTTTGTAACTTGATTGTTTGACCAGATTGAATCTGTTGGAGAAGGCAAGCTTTTGTGTAACATCGCTCCTCTAGCCATGCGGCTTGGGGGGAAGGGCGAACAGTGTTTTGATTTCTGTGTCAACTGACTTTGCAACTTTCAGAACATAGTTAGATATAACATTTTTATGATGTATATGGAAACTGTATATTGTAGATGTTTCCCCAGTATAGGTGGGGTTATTCAGCCTGTGATGTGTGGCTGAAGCCTTTTTGAATTTTGTGCATTAATGTGGTAGAGCTGATTGAATTGTTTGGCTGATGAAACATGTGCTTTGGTGTACAATTTTTAGAGCAAAGTCATGTGTAAAATGTTCATGATCTTTATGAGGAATAGAAATTGATAAATTATGCATTTAAGTGGCCAGACAATAGCAGACAATAGCAGCTGCTTGTTAATCAGCCTTTCCTTTTGGCTGTTGGCATGAAAAAAAGTTTTTTATTTCGGAAGGTTTTAAATGTAAGCTCACTGTATGTATATATTTTTTTAATGGCTTGTTTACATGAGCTTTGAGAAAAGAGTTTTTTATTTTATGTTTCATATAACCAACATTTTATTTGAATGTGCTGTTTTTGGCAAAAGGTCAGCTTTGAAGCAGCCTAAAATGCGCTCATTATGAGGGGTTCCCACCATCCCTGTGCTGCGCTCATTATGAGGGGTTCACATCATAGAAAGGTCAGATTTGAAGGAACCTAAAGTGTGTGCCTTTTAGGTTGGTTGTTTTTAGAAAATGTTTTTTGTTTGATTTTGATGATCAATGTTTTGTCTTTGTGGAAGAAAGGTTCTAGGCAAGTTTTAAAAAAAAAACTGCATATGGCGGCCATTTTGGTCATCAGTGGCCATTTTGGGGGCGTTGTCTGTTTGCACTGTGGGTCACCCCAGGGGGGAGGTGCAGCCACCTCTCCTTTTTGTGTGGTATTTCTCTGGCTATTTTGCTGGTGGATTTTAGCAGCCTTTGGGGCAGATTTCGATGTTTAGTGCGAATTGGATTAGCGCGCTCTTTTCTGTGTTAGGATCGGGTGGAGAACATTTTTGTTTTCCTTTATGTGTGTAGTACAGTATGTCCTGTGATAAACAGGTGATTTGGAAGCGGAGTTAAATTGTTTTACTACAAGCGTAAATGGCGCCATTGTTGCTTGGTTTGTTGTCGGCCATTTTGTGACTCAGTGTATCTTTTGAGTAGCGTTTGCGGACGCTAGAGCCAATATATACAGGATCTGACTAACCTGTTGGCTGACGTTGCAGTGTAAAAGTGGAGACTTTTTGTGTAAACATTTCATTTTTGAATGTTACTGGCGGTGACTGCATTTTTGTGCACAGCGATGTGCGTTGTTTGAATGTTTGGGAGTTGTTCATTGTTTTTGAATAATGGTTGGGTCAGGGGGGATCAACTCCCATTCTGCAGATGGGAGGAGATGGTTTTACGTTCCCTGAACCAAAGGTGTTTTGTTTTTAAGAGAAAAAACGCAGGAGATTTGAGTTTTGGCTTTGTTTACTACTTTTTAATACTTCCAGGGGATATATGTGGTCCATGGAGTTTTTTGATGTGTTGAGACGAGGCAGTGAAGACAGACTTCCCCTCTCTCTCCATCTTTCTGTCATTATGTAAATAAATCAGATTTGGGTTTTAAAGAGCTGAGCATACAACAGGAAGTCCTTTCTCAGCATTTATATATAAGCAGGAAGTCAGTGGGAGGAGTTTTGAAGTCTTCTGAAAGATGAGCAATGAGATTTGTGTCCTGAAAGGACAACAGAAATATTTGAAAGAGTGTTTTAAAGTTTAATTTCAGTTGTTTTTGTGAAGTTTTATACTGTAAATACAGTTTTGGGTATGAGAGGAAACAGAGGGGCGTCACCATTATTGTTGTATCATGTAGACGCAGGTAGAAAGAAGCCATAATATTGTTTTGAAAAGTGGAGGATTTCATGGTGCTTTGTATGTTGTCTGACGAACACATTTTAGGAGGCTTTATATCGTGATACAGGTCAGGCTGTGTATAATATTCGGAAATCTTGTGAGCGATTATATTAGCATAAATGTGTAGGAGTAGTACGCTAATGCCCCGGTCAAGCCATGTATCGGAAATCCGGGGAACGGTTTTGATTTTAAAGGCGCAAGTCAGAACCGCTCCGAAAACAAAGCGCGGTGTGTTCTGGACGCAGAGCTCACTTAAAAAAAGCGATTCGAATCGTCATGGGATGTGCCGCCCATGTAGTGCACCAGTCAGACAGCTGCACCGCACATGAGGTCTGGGTTCTGGGCTCCGGACATGAGACCCTTTAAAGAATGTCGTAGGTGGTCAGAGGGTACAGTAAGGTGTACTCCTTTGGAAGGTACTCTGGATGGAGGTATGAGACCTCAGAATAAAGATACCTTGGATGTAGATCTGATGTGGTTTCAGAAATCTGTAATGATGAGTGTGAATGGAGGTGTGGTACGCGCCTCAGGAGAACTTTGTAAAGCTGGTCTATGCAAGTTTCTCGCGCTGTTCTCGTATTTTTCCATTGTATTTTCTTGTACTGCGGAAAGAGTGAAGGCAGATTTCCGGCTGGTTTTTGTTTTTTCATTTTTGTTTTGAAAGCTATGAATATCTCCCCCACATTTGTATTTGAATGTTTGTATGTAGTAACGTGAACGTTTTTTTTATTCAAACTTACCGCGGCGATCTTCTGACGCGTCGCGGCTTTTGTATTTTTGTAGGAACGGGAAAAGTAAGGGTTACAAAGGGTTTTTGTTTGAATCGGTTTTGTGAAGAATGTCACTGACAATGTACAGGAATGTCATTTTTGTTTGCCATTCTCTGCAGGATAAATATGAAGGATGGAGTAATGATTTCTGCTTATAAGTATTTTTCAGGTCCAAAGAGTTTCCGGAAGTGTTTGTACATAGAGAGCAGGTGTATGTAGACAGCTGTACACATGGATAATTACGGGTCTAAGGAGGTGAAAGTATCATAGGCTATTTCATTGTTTCTTTTTATCATTTCTTCCTCCAGTCTGTATTGAGGAAGAAAAGGGGGGGATGGTAAATAAAATGTAAAGGTGACAGTTCTCCGAACTAATAACACTAATCTTTCTAATTTTAATCAACTTTGTGCCAAGATCGTCTTTCTTTGATAGAATTTGAATCGGTAAGCAGCAGTCTGGTGAAGTAGGTTCCCATTTTAGTTGCTAAGAAACTGTCAATGGTTCCGGGTATTACAGGCAATGGTAAGCGATTACAGACGACGGTGAGCCACGCACAGGTTAAGCAGCGACCACAGTCCCGAGGTCTGGGTTGTTGTCATAAGGTTTGTTTAGAGGTCAACCAAAACCAGGGTCGTACTCCCATTGGCTGTCACTCATTCTTGGGTGATGGGGTGGGTGCGATCCCTGTAATGTGGACTTCACAGGGTTCAGGAGTCTCTCCTGGACCCCGACACGGTAATTGGTTTTCATTTTTCCCCAACCAGGTGACTGGTTCGTTTGTAAAAGAAGCTTGATGGATGAGACCACGCCAGCCACTGCAAGAAGCGGCTCAACCACATCAAAGAAATGAGGAGTATCTTTGTTTATTTTGTATTTGTTTGTTTAGTAAATTTTAGCAAGGGTAACAATGAAAAGCATCCCAAGTTATTATTTAAAGTGTATTCCATGACTAATTAAGAAGATGAACAGGACCGATTGCTGGGTCTGTTCTGAGTCTCCGTTGAGCTTTAGTCCCCAGCGATGACAGTGGTACATGCTAATTATGAGGATTATTGACAAACGAGTGGAGACTCCAAACAGACACCTGTCAATGGAATTTATTAATATGTTTTTAGAGGGTAAAATTGATTATTGTTTTTATGGCTCCGCCTTTTGTCGGTTCGGTATCAGGACTGGATAGCCCACAAGTGTAATTTTAGTTTGGTGTTTATGCAGATTTACAGCTTATAAGGTAATTCCCCCAATGCAAGAGGTTCATGCGTGGTGGTGAAGCTGTCCCTGTCATATGTCGCGGCCGATTGTAAGGATCTGATGGCGCGAGAGAAATTGGGAATGGCGGGGACAGCTAGAAGGGAATTGTTCACCAACCCGGACTAGGTCTGGGCACGGTTCCCTGCATATACAAGGTGGGGGGGCTTGAGCTTATGATACGTTTGAAAAATTCACACCTATTGAGGATGGAATGTTTCATGTAACTGTTGAAGCTACAAGGAAGTTCTCACAGCCCAAGGGGGGGTTTCTGGGAATTTACAAGTAAATATTGTTATATCTGGTTCAGGGGATACTGGGATTTGGAGTTCAGGCCCATATGGATAAGGTTTGGGTCCCTACAAGGCAAAGCCAGAGCTGTAACTGAGTGAAGGTTGGGAGTCCTTTGAAGGGTCTGGGAATCTGAGGGGATTTAATTCTTATTTTTCAGCGGATCGTGGTTGATTGAAATGGGAATATATATACTCATGTCGTTTTTATTTCTATTCTTTCTATGTCGTGACGAGCACTCCTGTTGCCTGATTGGACGCGTGACCAGAGCCGGAGCAGATGACCACGTACCAGATGAGACGCCCCGGAGCAGATGACCATGTACCAGATGAGACGCCCCCGGAGCAGATGACCCTCGTACCAGATGAGACGCCCCGGAGCAGATGACCACGTACCAGATGAGACGCCCCGGAGCAGATGACCCTCGTACCAGATGAGACGCCCCCGGAGCCGGACCCACGGACAAGACACAGAGGACCACTACCCAATCTGCGATTACTACAGCTCACCAAGTTGTGTCCTCCTTATGTCACGTCTCCTGAAGAACAGAGTCTACATGTCAAGCCGTGTTTTCCTTTTTATGGACTGTATGGACTGATTAGTTTCCAGGTGTAAAGAAGATCATCGCAAGACACTTGGGAGAATATGACAAAAAAAGGAGGGACTGTTGTGGAAAATTCTATAAATGTATGTTGTCAGATGTCCCCCCCAGTGTCAGTTTTGCTGTAATGCGCTCAGGTGAGCGTATTCACGCATACAGACGTTGGTGGAAGGCCATTGGCGCAACACCTTTTCATGGACAACAATTTGCGAGCTCCTTTTCGGGATGTTCATTTATGCCTCAGCAAGGAACTGGCCACTTCTTGTCGACTGCATTAAATGACTCCGAGTGGACAGATCTGCGTACATGAAAACTGTAGCATAACTATACAGATTTTATGGGTATCTGATCCATGATTTTAGTATGGTTGGCAACAATGGCGTCAGTTTGGCTTTTGTGTTGAGCCATGCTTTCTGATTGCTTTGTTTAACAGAGAGCATGGCTCGGCACCCAGCTGTTTTTGCACACCTCACTGCTAGCAGTATTTGAATTACATGTCTGTGATTGGTTTCTTTTGAAAGTATACAAACATGTCTGATTGGCTGTTTTGTAAAGCCACCACCTTCTTTTGTTAGTCTTGTTGACACTATAAATAAATGGAGCTAGCTGCTGCTAAGGGCAGTGAGGTCTGGGAGCTATGGATGAGAAGAAGCTGTTGTGATGTCTCTTGACTTGTATGGATGGGTAGAGAATGATGGTGAGTAAATCTGTTAGCTTAAACATGGCATTATTTCATTTAAGATTGGGAATGTGCTTTATAGCACATGGCAAGATGGCAGTGTGCTTTGCACACCCCATTTTGCCATTACAACGTTCTGTTCGAATTCCATTGGGATGGGGCTCTGATTGTATATAAAGCTGTCATGGCTGGATCCGGGGTGTTTGGCACGGACGTGCCATATGAGGCGTTGGGCATCGGTTATCACCTGTACGTTGATGGAGTGCCAATGCTTCCGATTGCGGTATATGTGCTCTGTGGCACTGGGGGGCTGTAGGGCCACATGTGTGCAATCAATGGCCCCCACAGTGCGTGGGAATCCTGCAATGTTGTAGAAATCTGTCATTGCCTTCAGCCGCAGCTCCTCAGTGGTTGGTCTGATGAAGTGGTGGGACATGCGTCTGAGGATTGCAGGGACAACCTGGTGCACACATCTGCTCATGGAGGACTGTGACATCCCAGCCACCACTCCACTTGTACGCTGGAATGATCCACTTGCAAGGAAATGGAGTGTTGCCAGTACCTTGACCAGTGGCTGCACTGCTTGTGAGCGGTGTGTCTTGCTGGTGATGTCATCCTGCAGGGTTGTGGTTAGTTCAAGTATTGCATCTGGGCTGAATCTGAAGAGGCGATACACCTCCTCATCCCCCATGCCAAAGAGGCTCATGCGCGTGCGGTATATCCTCTCACGTGCCCGCCTCCTCCGTACCGGGGGACCCATTAGTAGTGCTAGGACCGCGACTGCCCCTGGTACGTTGGCACACAGAGGTGTTGACCTTGCAAGTGTGGTTGTTCAGCTTGCTATTTTCGTTGGTAACGCTGCTGCTGTAGCTGCTCTCCTGCTGACCTGAGGCCGTCTGGAGTAAAGATAAAGCAGCTATTTGTGGAAATAACTTTGCGACGGACGGACGAGATACGCGCGGCGCATGTAGCCAGCGTCTGGTGCTAATCCGTTCGCAAATTGGGAAATCTCCCTCATTTGCATATTTGAATGGGAAATCAATAGGCGCGACGGATGCGACGAGCGAAAATATGCGCTTACGATACTCTGGCGAAGGAGAGTTAAGCCGGTCGGAAAAAGCCCATTTTCTGTCGCATCTAGTTTGGTGGGTACGGCCGCGTAGATACAATGGCGCATCTTTACAGTTACGCGGCGCATATCGATATACTCCAGCGCAAGTCTTTCTGAATCTGGCCCTATGTGCCAGATTCTCTAAGAAAATCGCCGGCGTAGCGTAAGCCATTTACACTACGCCACCGCATCGTACTAGAGCAAGTGCCGTATTCTCTAACCATTTGCTCCGTAGTTTATGTTTGCGTAGCGAAAATGGCCCAGCGTAAGCCCGCGTAATTCAAATGGGGCGGCTTGTATTTAAATTAAGCGCGCCCCAGCGTCAAACGAACTGTGCATGCGCCGGCCGGGGAAAAAGCCCAGTGCGCATGCTCCAGCTCACGTCAAAACGACGTGATCGTCACTACGCAATGCCCCTATTCGCGAACCAATTAATTAAAACGATGTAAGCGACGGAAAAAGCAGACGCTGACCCGACGCCATACTTAACATGGCATCCGACGGTACTTCGTAAGGTTACTCCTCATAGAAGCAGGGGTAACCTTACGCGGACGAAAACGACGTACGCGACGACGGGGCAGCGTAAAAGCGATCGGGAATCGGCGTACTAGCCTCATTTGCATATGCAAATGGAAAAACTCCCGGTGTGACAGCTCTTTTATAGCTGAGGGCGGGGCCACCCGTCATGTGCGCGGGTGACCTTGCCCCCTCCCTGACGCATTTCGGGAAACCCGCGTATTGTACCACGTTAACAATTTACATGGGGGGGCCAGGATCTGGAGTTTCCCTTTGTTAAAGGTGGCTTCCAGATTCCAATAAGCCCCCTGCTCGCAGACCCCCACAACCACTGCGCGTGCCAGCCGCATCCCTGAGATGCCGATGCACGTGCCTGGCGGCCGCGATGTCCGCCAAGCACTCGCGATAGGCGGTTACAGGACAAGGACGTGAATCCACTTCTTGTTAGGGGAGAGAGGAGAACGATCTGTGTCCCTTGTACATAGGGACATTGATCGGTCACCTCCCCCAGTCACCCCCCTCCCCCCAGAGTTAGAACACAATTCAGGGTACACATTTTAACCCCTTCCTCACCCCCTAGTGTTAACCCCTTCAATGCCAGTCACATTTATACAGTAATTAGTGCATATTTATAGCACTGATCGTAGTATAAATGTCAATGGCGCCAAAAATTTGTCAAAAGTGTCCGATGTGTCCGCCATAACGTCGCAGTCCCAATAAAAATCGCAGATCGCCGCCATTACTAGTTAAAAAAATTAATAATAAAAATTAATAATAATTCTGTCCCCTATTATCGATTATTGCGATTTTTTTTTTTTTACCAAAAATATGTAGAAGAATACGTATCGGCCTAAACTGAGAAAAAAAAATGGGCTATTTATTATAGCAACAAGTAAAAATTTCTAAATTGTCGCTCTTTTTTTGTTTATACCGCAAAAAATAAAAACCATAGAGGTGATCAAATACCACCAAAAGAAAGCTCTATTTGTGGGGAAAAAAGGACGTCAATTTTGTTTGGGAGCCACGTCGCACGACCGCGCAATTGTCAGTTAAAGCGACGCAGTGCCGGAAGCTGAAATTTCACCTGGTCAGGAAGGAGGTATACATGCCCAGTAAGCAAGTGGTTAAGCTAGTGCATTGTTGGTTCACATACATTTTCCTTCAAATTTGCCTTCTAATTTTTTTTTTGTGAATTTCTGAATTTTTACACTTCCTGTTTCTCCTCAGTAAGCTTGCCCCCATTATTCAAGCCGTTCTGGCTGGGAGTTAGTCAGAACAGCTTACTGAGGAGGAACAAGAAGTGAGAAATTCAGACAAAGAAAGAAAAACATTTGGAATGGAAATCAAAGGAAAGGGTAAGAGAACCAACAATGTACTAGCTTAAAAAAAACTATTAAGGAAATTAAAAAAGGAACCTTTACAACCCCTTTATCCTCCCACCACTCAGCCCATTGGCAAGAGCACCTAAAAGCCACACAAAAAAGGTAGCCCCTGCTATACCGAGTCATTACCTCCCAGCAGCCTCCACTGACAGGGATGATGATATAGCACAGGGTGTCCCAGGTCCTAGAAGCACACCACCAGCTGTAGACTGTAGCTGGCAAATTTCTCTGCCCCATCTGCTACAACAGAAAAAAAAAATACAGTCCATGCCACCCACATGCCCAGCATCTAAATGCAAACTTGTAAAAGCTGTTGGCTGTCCAACTTCTGACTTTCAGCCTGGTGGATTCTGCCCCCTTCTGTGAATTTGCACAATGTGTTGTACCACAATGGCAGGTTCCCAGTCACTACAACTTTTCACGTAAGGCTCTTCTATCTCTCTACCATCATGCGGAAGGAAATGTTCTGGCATCGTTGGGCAAGGCAGTCAGCCGTAAAATCCACCTTACTGCTGACACGTGGTCCAGCAAGCATGGAAAGGACGATATATTTTGCCCACAGCACACAGGGTAACGCTGCTTGCAACTCAAAAGGATGCAGGACAGGGTTCAGTGCTGCAGCTTGTTGTGCCCCCACGTCTCCATACTGCTGGTGGGGATGATGCCAGACCTGTGAGCTCTACCCCCTCCTTCTCCTCCTCCACCACCTCCATGCCCTCCACTGCAGAATTGTCCTATAAACATCAGGTACCCCCTAAGCGTTCAAAGGGCTATTCCCAGAGTCAGGCTAAAAGGTGCCATGCAGTGCTTCAGCTGGTGTGTTTAGGGGACAGGCAGCTCTGCAGGGACAGGCCCAAAGGTGGTTCACACCACGCCAGCTGGAGATAGGAATGGTGGTGTGCGATAATGGCTCAAACCTCCTGTCCCCCCTTAGACTGGGAAAGTTGACACATGTGCCATGCCTGGCACATGTACTCAATTTGGTGGTGATGTGCTGAAGCTGGCCAGAAGAGTCTGTAGCCATTTTAGGCGGTCATACACAGCCAGTGCTCGGTTGGCCGAAATTCAGTGGGAAATCCATCTGTCCGTAAACCACTGGTGACATGCCCACTAGGTGGAACTCAACTTTGTCAATGCTATACATGCAGAAGAGGGCCGTTAACGAGTACCTGTGGGAATACGGCACGACGACAGGCTCAGGCCACCTCAGCTTCTTTTCCCCACGCCAATGGCTGATCCTTAAGGATGCATGCACTGTATTGTCACCATTTGAGGAGGCCTTTGCGCAGGAACCGCCAGTCACGGCATGAGCCCCTTAGAAATGGCACGATCAGTGTGACAAAAACATTGGCGCAAGCATATATGGTAAATATCTCCTAACCCCCTAACCGGTGTAGGTACCTTGCATGATATCCCTTCACCAGCCCTTTTTTGGATACAAAAATCTATTTGCAAAGTTGAATTTTTCTGGTAAACTGATGTGTAGCAGTGTTTCCCTTTGTTCCTGCTTTGACATATATGTTTATAAAAGTTTTTTGAGGAGTTGGGTCATTCCTATGTAGCGATACCCCATTCAGGAGCCGCTGGTTGTTTTTGGGATCGGCATATTAAGTTACCCTCGATGGCTTGGCTAGGGGTGATAGCAGTGAGTACATGTAGTGAGCGAATGTCCAGTCAGCCAAAAAGTTTTCAAATGCTTTATTTCCAAGGCCCAGCACGGCCAACATCAACACGAAGTGGGATAGAAAAGGTTGATGAAGCAGAAGAAAATCACCCCTGGAGCGCAGACTGGCCCACAGGACAGTTCTGAATGACAGCAGCCCAAATTTTGCACAATTATGAATGGGAGCAAAAATAACTCTCCCATTCCCCACTAACTTGAGCATAACGTCCATACTGAAAGTAAGGGGGCGCTACATACTCCCCCCCACTTGAAAAGACACTGTCCCCAGTGTCCCAAGGTATTCAGTCCTGAATACCAGCCTGATACTTGCCAAAAAAAAATAGAAAAGTAAGAAAATTAGAGAAATAAAATTAACACATTAAACTACAATATTAATAATTGTAAATAACAGTTGATATACAAACATACACAACCCTGGCTATCTATCCTGCCCATTCTCCGCAGTGTTGATAGTAGGTGGGTCCAGAACCTGAATAGGAAACATAAGAGAAAAGCATACATCCTAATATAATTCCAAATCTCTATATATTTACAATCTCCAAAGTCAGGATTGAAACTGCACGCTCGAGCCTGAATGTGAAATTTCCCTTCCTCCCAGGGAGTTTAAGTGCTAAGCATAGTTACACTCTGAAAGAGAAAAAAAAAGAAACTGTATGTACAATTCTGTTCTGCTGGGGATGTTGCAGAACACTGCCCCTAGCGGTCAGTGCGCTGGTACTACGGCAGTTCAATTTCGGTGCAAACAGGGAAATAGCAGCAAAAGGGAAGCAAAAACATACAACAGTTCCTCCGCTGAATCCTTTGATGCTGCATAAAAGTTGGCAAGGCCCCACTCTCTAACTGACTGAACCCAACCCCTGTGAGTTATGCACAAAAATGTTCATGTGGATCTTGAACAGCAAGGGGGAAAAGGGGAAACCAGGAAAAGAAACTTGAGCGGGGGCGAGTTCCCTTGTCCAAATTTTTTTTTAAAGTTAGCAGGCCAGGCATAAAAGTCATCTGACCTACTTATAATAGCACGGGTCCGGCAGAATAATAATGGTGCCATTTGCAGTGGTCGTGGTGATCGACACCTGATCCTATATTCCTGGAGCCATCAACACGACCAGGTCCCGGTAAATATGTGGACCCCAACTCCAATCTCTAAGACAGTCCTCCAAGCGTTTCCCCACACAAACAAAAGCATAGGGGGTCTCACATTCTTCCGGTGGGACATTCAATCGGCTCCACACAGCATTACGACACCATCCCTCTCTCTCCTGATCGATCTGATAAAGAAGCGGGGGTGGCACATATGGGTACTCATACCCGTATTTGGTGGCAACCTTCTGGATCACCCCACGCTGTAGGCGAGCTAAGTTTGGCAATGTCCTTGGGTCTCCACGTCCCTGCAGCACTAAAGCGTCCGGTGCCCTTTTTAAAACAGAAGCAATAAGGAGCACAGGGGTGGTGAGTGTGACATTAGCTATAGAACTTGACTCACCGACTCCCCGGGTTGGCTGCGGAACGTCTATGGACGGCTGATGAGACCCACAGGATGCGCTCCGGATTTCTTACTCCTGTAAATACCGTGCAGGGCATGGGATCTTTCAAAACCCCGCGACTCAGGAAACTGCGGTTCAAACAGATTGTCAGGTATGTCATCATCGGACAAAGAGTCTCGGTCTGAGAGGTTTAATTCCTTCACTGGTAGGCCTTGACCGAAGCCGCGGAAGGTTGGAGCAGATCCTACTCCGGTAGAGGGACGCCACATGGTGACCTCTGTAAAAGTGGTGGTAACTGATGTGGTTTCGGCCTGAGTATCAGTCACTTCAGACGTGTTGGCCACGCTAGATGTGTTACCTTCTTGGTCCGGGTTGTTCACAGGGCTCACCTCCAAGGAGTGAGGTGGCGAGGTAGCCGAAGGCAGAGTCAAAGTGGACGATACTGAAATTATTTCAAATTCCCGGACTTCTGGTTCCACAATAACTACCGACGGGGAGGGTTCCGGACATTTTGCCTCCTCCTCCACGGTGACGGTAGCGGTGATGAAGTCCACCCGATATTCCTATGGGGCTTGCGCGGATGATGTTGCCACAAACAAGTAGGCCCGACATCGTTGGCATCGGGAAAAAGACTGGATTTTTACAGACAACTCCCCACAACGGGGGCAAAGCAGGCCCAGCATCATCGTTCTGATACTGGACAGGAGTACAAACTGCCCCTGGGCGGACAAGCGGACACCCGTATCTGTCACGGATACTCCCGACGGTGTGAACACACTGAGAGCCCTTGGTCAAAAGATTGAAGGTTTTATTCGTGGGGCGGCAACGCCCGGCTGCAAGAAGGCAGACATCTCCACGTATTTTCTCCTTCTCTCCTGCAGGTGGGTGGTGTTCTGCTAAAATGGCGAGAAGACTCTATATAAGTCTCACGCAGGGGTGGGAGACTCCTCCCACTTGAAAGAACGCAAATGCTTAGCGGTGCGAGGTTAACTCCCTTGTTGCCGGACAGTTCAAAAAAACGATACCGAACACTTTTCGCTCTTTAATAATCCGCATGGAACTCCACGTAGCATATGACCCCGGCCAGGTAGGCCATGTTGCCGGGGTCCGTTGGGTGCGCACACCCTGAAGGTGGGTGCCGCACGTGGAACCTGCGAAGAACCAAAGAAAATGGCGTCTGCCAGGGATATACCCCTCTTCAGCATGCCCCGTGAGGGAAAACTCCTCCAATTGGCTGCTGGGTAAAAGTGGCTCCATCAGAACCCCTCTAGCGCCGACTGCTGCCCAGGGGTGTGAACATCACCCCTGGAGCGCAGATTGGCCCACAGGACAGTTCTGAATGACAGAAGCCCAAATTTTGCACAATTATGAATGGGAGCAAAAATAACTCTCCCATTCCCCCCTAACTTTAGCGTAACGCCTATACTGAAAGTAAGGGGGCGCTACACATTTTTTTATGACTGCCATCTGAGGTCTGTAGAGAGCTTACTCTGCTTCTATAAAAGTTTGTTTGCAAGCTGTAACTTTTAGTGAGTTTGAAACACGAAATGAAACACACAGAACCTTAAATGATTAATGTTTACCAGGGATTTTATTCTGACTGCGGTTCTTTAAAAAATCATCCCCTTTTCCTGTAGAAACAGGAACAATCATGTAACTATGTATGTGTCAAAATAAGTCATCTCCAGAAAAAATAAGTTATTTTTCTGTACAAACAACAATAGTGCAAGGGTTTTACTCATTTATTACAAACAGATTTTATCAGTAGGCTTTCACAGTACATAGTTTTGATAATGTAGCACTACCTGCGAAGGAGCTGCTGGTTTGTTTTGGGCGGCATGTTGCCTCGAGTTTCTCTGATGTCTAGGGGTGACTGCTGAAAGTTGTAGTAACGGAATGTCCACGACAGGTGTCTTTTTCTGTGCTCTTTATTACCCAGCCGGGTAAAAACAATAAAACTTGGTGAAGAGCAGGAGGTAGAAGAAGAAATGAAGACAGCAGATCCAGATGTCAGAAATAGGGAAACAGTCCTGCTCCCTCATGTAATGTCTCTTTCACCACTCCAGCCTGAGTGGGTTTAGCACACCTGGACAGGCCTCTCTCACTGGCCTGGCAGCCAGAATGTAACTCGAACCTTAGGAAAAAGTCTCTGCCACAGACCCTCCTAGTAAATAAACAGCGGAGATAATCCTCCTTAGCAGACTTGGCACCTGGATCTCCTTTAGGTAGTTTTGAATTAAGGTACCGACTGACGGGCGCCCAACATTCAGCCTTTTAGTGTCCGGTTCCTCTGGTCCCTAATGGATAGTCAGGCCCCTATTGGAACTCTTGGTACTCCTCAGGCAGACTCTCCACCGTATGGCCTCCTCCAACTGGACAGACGACCCTGGACCCTCTTAAGTGGGACCCAGTCGATTACTGAGTCCCTGTGAAATAGATGTCCCCTGGCACAATTCCAGGGCATAACCTATCCTGCCTCTGATCCAAATTCATAATGGTAAAAGCATGCAGACGGGAAAGAAATATCTATTCAAACTGCAGCCTTTATCTTCCAACTGCAAAAGAGGCGGAACCTTATTGGTATCACAGCTTTATAGACAAAGTGAAATAAGCAAGCATCATTCATATGGGTGCATCCGATTGGCTCATTCATAAAGTCTTCTCTTGTTACATCTCCTGCTTGCCACAAGGCTAACATTCCAGGCTTTCATGGGGGCCATATTGCTTTGGTCGATGGGAGGGGGGACGAGTAGCAGCTGATTAGGAGTAATAGAAGGGGGATTTGGAGTAGTAGTTAAAAGACATCTGTTTCCAGTTTTTAAATGAAAACAATATTGTCTTTGTCACTACAAGTCCCAGCATAGCAGGATCACCACAGCTTGCTCTGGATAGGCACTACAAGCACCAGCAATGCAGAACCGAACATCACAGGTTGCTAAGGCCCTGTACACAAGATCAGACCGGTCTGATGAAACTAGTCTGCAGACCAGTTTCATCGGACCAGTTCGATGGTGTGTACGGCCCATCAGACCGTTGTCCGTTGGACCAAAGTTCACAAAACATGCTTTAAAACCTGTCTGATGGACACAGGTCCGTCAGACAGATTCGATGGTTAGTACACAAACGCATCGGACCAAAAACCTACGCATGCTCAGAATCAAGTCGACGCATGCTTGGAAGCATTGAACTTCGTTTTTTCAGCACGTCACAGTGTTCTACGTCACCGCGTTCTGGTCTGATTTTGATCCGATGGTGTGTACGCACATCAGACAAGTTCAGAGTTGTCTGATGAAAACGGTCCGTCAGACCAGACTCATCAGACCGGTCTGATCGTGTGTACAGGGCCTTAGTCTTGGAACGCATAGCCCAGTGTTTGTATTGTCAGTAATGTCACTTCTGTGACATTACCTGACAGTTTCACTGCTCTGTATTGTCGCAAATCATTTGGAACGCATCGCGCATGCGCAGTGCAAAATTTATCGGTGGAACGTCACTTCCATAGAAAGATGAGATGGGTAGCCGAATGTGACCAGACACCGGCTCCCTGCCAGTTTACTTCAGGACTCGCTAGACCAGTGATGGCGAACCTATGGCACGGGTGCCACAGCTGGCACTCCAAACCCTCTCTGTCGGCACGCCAGGGGATTCCCCCAGCCAGGCAGTCAATTGCACTGATTCTATAGTATGGACAATGGGGGACTATACCGGTGCTAATACAAGGCATACATTAGAAATGTTTTCTTTTTAAAAAAATATAATTTATTTTATACAAAACATGAGATGTAGAAAATGTCAATTGCACTGACTCAACAGGACATTGGCTCCCTTTTTTGCATAGGTGCCAGTGACGTCGGCAGAAGGGTGGGCATCCAGTCATCATGTGCGCTGTTTAGGGGGGGTGTAAAATTCTTCCTCCACCGTCCCGACTCTGTTCAGCCGCTTATTGCCTCCCCAAATCCTTACACCTCTGGTAAGGCATTCGGGCATTCCTTTCTGCAGGCATGATATTCCAGCTCCCCCTGCTCCAGGACAACTTTGGTTCAGTCTGTCCTTCTAGTGCAGCCTGTGAAAAAGTGCAGGGGGTGCTCTGAGCAGATCATCCATGGCCATGAGGAGTGGTGCGATGGCTTGTAGCCGACCTCCTGGCGGCGGGGATATCGAGGAGGTAGGTGAGTGCCAGGTAGGTCAGTGCATGTATCAAGTAGGTCAGTGTATGTTGCAAAGTGCATTCTGAGCACAATGCATTCCTGAACCCTGCATTTTTTAGCAGAATCGTACATTTTAGGTCCCTTGGGGCTCATTAAGAGGGATGATCAGTCCCATCCACTGTACAGAGCCACTGGTAGGTTTAATTCTGTGTTGGCACTTTGAAAGAAAGAAGTTGGTTTTGCGTCGCGGTTTGGGGACTCGGGCTCAAAAAGGTTCGCCATCACTGCGCTAGACGCTCCCCTCTCCGGCCGCCTCTCTACCCATTCCTATTCCCATTCGGGTGAAGCATTAGGAGCATTTGTGCGAGTACACGTACTCGCGCAAATGCTCGATATCGGTCCCGATACCGCTGCTAGCATCAGTATTGGGACAACCCTAAAATATATATATATACCATTTATATTTTTGCCATATCAATGCATGCAGCTGTGTTTGTTTTTTTGTTTGTTTTTTAATTGACTTTCAATAAATGTCCATGGGCAAAAAAAAAAAATTGTGTGCCTTATTTCTAAAGCCCCGTACACACGACAGAGAAACTCGACGGGCGGAACACATCGTTCCGCCTGTCAAGGTTCTCTGCCGGCCTTCAGAATCTGCGACCCACCCGTTGGGAATGGCAACCAGCCATTCATCCCGACGGGCCATCGAGCAAATAGAGAACCTGTTCTCTATTTGCTCGACGGTTTTCCCGACGGGTGGGGCGAGCAGAGAGTGTACACACGGCCGAGGTTCTCGCTGGAATGCAGCTCCCAGCGAGGTTCTCGCTGGTTTCTGGCGAGAACCTCGGCCGTGTGTACGGGGCTTTAGTGTTTCTACACATACAGTAGTTGGAGATCAAGAGTTGCAGGAAATAACTCTACTACTTGTCGTTTTCTGTCTCAAAATACTTCTCTTACTTTTTCATACTAGAGCCTCTCAACCCCAAATAATATACACCCACACACTTCTTCCCTATATGTCTCACCACAAGCTGTGACTTTGTCAGGTGTCTGTGTACAATGTGCTGTGCAAGTGCTCAGTGGTCTGTGGCTGGCTGGTCACAATGTTGTGGCAAACCACAACCAGTGTGACTCGGTCAGATCAAACTGATTCCTAAAACCTAAGGTTATTTTTTTTAAATACAAGCAGATTGTATAATTGCACCATATGCAATGAGCAAGGTATTTTCTTCATTCCCGATGGCTGAACAAAGTGTCAAAGAAGCCGAATGTAAGTATGTGGAATTGAGGAGGGTTCGAATACAGGTGAACCTCTTACTTACTGTAGCTCTTCATTAAAAAAAAAAAAACATAGGTTCGCTTTAAAGTGTAACACCTCCGGGAGCCACTTCTGCTGCGTAATTCTGGTCATAGACATGTATTAAGGAGTACACTGCATGTTTATCTATTTAGGTAGAGTGTCTTGAAAAAGTTTTCATACCCCGTCCACATTTTGTCATGTTACAACCAAAAACGTATAAGTATTTTATTGGGATTTTATGTGATAGGCCAACACAAGGTGGCACATAATTCTGAAGTGGAAGGAAAATTATAAATGGTTTTCCAAAAAAAATAATAAAAAATATGTGAAAAGTGTGGCGTGAATTTGTATTCAGCCCCTTTTACTCTGATACCCCTAACTAAAGTCTAGTGGAACCAATTGCCTTCAGAAGTCACCTAATTAATAGTGAACCTGTGTGTAAGTTAATCTCAGTATAAATACAGCTGTTCTGTGAAGCCTTCAGAGGTTTGTTAAAGTGGAGTTTCCATCCAAATTTTTTTTTCCGTCATTGTGCTCATTAGACCTAAAAAAAGAAAAAAAATGTTTTACTCATCTGGAAATGCCTGTTGCTATGCGGTCCCACAAAATCTGCCTTTGAAATCACCTAGGATTCTGACATTATCTCCCTCTAATGCTCCTGGGAAATGTGTGGTGTAATTTCCCAGGATTCAGTGCGCTGTACAATTATCACTCCCCATCCAAGACTTCCAGGAAGTAAGTGTTTGTGGGCTTCACAATGCCCACAAGCAAAATAACAACCGTGTGGACCTAGTTTTATAAACTATCTTTTTTGAACAACTATGCGGAACGACGGCGGATTGTAAAATAGTAAGTGACCGGATTTATATTATAAAAACGCATGATGAAAGGACATACATTTAAAAAATGCTAATTGTGGTTGGAAACCCGCTTTAAAATACATTGGTGAACAAATAGCATCACAAAGGCCAAGGAACACACCAGACAGGTCAGGGATAAAGTTATGGAGAAGTTTTAAGAAGGGTTAGGTTATACAAAAATATCCCACGCTTTAAGCATCTAACAGAGCACTGATCACAAGATCATCCAAAAATTGAAGTATGGTACAACTGCAAACCCACCAAGAGGCCCATGGTATCTCTGGAGAAGCTGCAGAGATCCACAGCTCAGGTTGGAGAATCTGTCCACAGGACAACTATTAGTCGTGCATTTCACAAATCTGGCCTTTATGGAAGAGGGGCAAGAAGAAAGCCATTGATGAAAGAAAGCCATAAGAAGTCCGATTTGCAGTTTGCAAGAAGCCATGTGGGGGACACAGCAAACATGTGGAAGAAGGTTCTCTGGTCAGATGAGACCAAAATTTAACTTTTTGGCCTAAAAGCAAAACTTTATGGGCCAGATTCAGGATGGCGAACGGTTCTTTTGGCTGGCGTAACGTTTCTCATTTAAGTACGCCGCCGCAACTTTTAGCGCAAGTGCTGTATTCACAAAGCACTTGCTCCTAAAGTTGCGGCGACATAGCGTAAATGGGCTGGCGTAATTCAAATTCGGCAGGTAGGGGGCGTGTAGTATTTAAAATTGGCGCGATCCCGCGACGAACGTACTGCGCATGCGCCGGCCGTCAATGTATCCCAGTGCGCATGCTCCAAATTATGACGGTGTTTGGGACGTGAACGTCAATGACGTCAATCCCCATTCACGGACGAGTTATGCAAACGACGTAAAACTTTTTCAATTCGACGCGGTCACGACGTCCATACTTAACATAGGATGCGCCTGCTTTTTGTTGCTTTATCTTTACGCCGGGAAAACCCTTACGTAAACGTCGTAAAGTGACTGCGTCGGGCCTGCGTACGTTCGTGACTTGCCGTATCTCACCGATTTACATTTTCTTGGCGTAAATCAGCGAGAACGCCCCAGGCGGCCATTTTAAAACTGCCTTTAAGATCCGACGGTGTAATACAATTACGCCTGTCGGATCTTTGCAGCAAACCGGCGCAAAGTGTGAGTTATGACGGTGTATCACTGATACGCCGGCGTAACTCTACCTGAATCTGGCCCTATGTGTGGCAGAAAACTAATACTGCACATCAATCTGAACACATCATCCCCACCATGAAACATGGTGGTGGCAGCATCAGGTTGTGGGGATGTTATTCTTCAGCTGGGACAGGTAAAATGGTCAGAGTTGATGAGAAGATAGATGGAAGCAATGTTAGAAGATAACCTGTTAGATTTTGCGAAAGACTTAAGACTGGGGTGAAAGTTCACCTTCCAGCAGAACAACGACCCTAAACATACAGACAGAGCTACATGGAATGGTTTAGATCAGGGGTCTCCAGACAATGGCCCTCCAGTTGTTCAGGAACTACAATTCCCATCATGCCTAGACATGTCTGTGAATGTCAGAGTTTTACAATGCCTCATGAGATCCCTGCTTTAGATCAAAGCATATTCATGTGTTAGAATGGCCCAGTAAAAGTCCAGACCTAAATCCAATTTTGTGGAAAGACTTGAAAATTGCTGTTCACAGACACTCTCAATCCAATCTGACAGAGCTTGAGCTATTTTGCAAAGAAGAATGGGAAAACATTTCACTGTCTAGATGTGCAAAGCTGGTAGAGACATCCCGAAAAAGACTTACAGCTGTAATTGCAGCGAAAGGTGATTCTACACAGTATTGACACAGGAGGGCCGAATCCAAATGCACGCCACACTTTCACATATTTATTTGTAAAAATAAATAAAAAAATATATATAATTTTCTTCAACGTCACAATTATGTGCCGCTTTTTGTTGGTCTAACACATAAAACCCCAAATAAAATACATTTACGTTTTTGGTTGTAACATGGCAAAATGTAGAACTTTTTAAGGGTTATGAATACCAGTGCCAAAATTGGGGACACTTGTCCTGAAGAAGTCACTACACATGAAGAGACGTGTTAGGAAGTAGCTTCACTTCTTTTATTGAATTAAGTGCTATATATTTTAATCTTTTAATTAACAAAAATATGGTACTTTTCACTGTGTGGGATCCCTCTTCTTCTTTATTGCAGGAGCATGGAGGACATATTTGAAGTTACCTATCCTGGAGGATTGAAGAAAGCTGTGGGCAATACAGAGGCTATGATACCTGGATTGTAGGTATTCGGATTTTGAAAGATGGTTATATTCTTTATATTCCCATTCTATTCTTTTTTTTTTTTTTTATATATTAATTTTAATTCTACTCTATTATTTTCTCTTCTATTCAAATTTATTATATTTGAAAATTTAATTTTGGAAGATGGTTATATTGTTCTATTCTATTGTTTTTTCTATTCTATTCTTTTATGTTCTATTCTAATCTATTATTTTCTCTTCTATTCAAATTCAATTTTGATCTATTTGAATTTTGAGAAATGGTTATATTCTTTCTATTCTTTTATTTTCTATTCTATTATTTTCTATTCAAACTTGAATTTATTCTGTTGGAAATTCAAACTGCGGAAGAAGTAATATTTTTTCTATTTTATTCAATTTTTTTATTTTCTGTTTAAATGTATTCTATTTGAAATTAGAATTTCAGAAGATGGTTATATAATTAATATTCTATGCTATTCTATTCTTTCAATTTTTTATTCTATTCTTTTTTTAAACTATCCTATTCTTTTAATTTCTATTCTATTTTGTTCTGTTTTACTCTATTCTTTTCAGTTCTATTCTTTTCTATTCTATTCCTTTATTTTCTATTCTATCCCCTTTTTTCTTTTCTTTATTTCTATTATTTATTGTATTGTGTTCTGTTTTACTCTATATATTATTTTATTTTCTATTCTATTGTATTATGTTCCTTTATTTTCTATTCTGTTTTATTCTCCTCAGGAATTTGAATTCCTGGAAACCAACCCTTAAGGCCAGTTTCATCGGTCCAAACCGTCGTCCGTCGGACCAAAGTTTTAAAACTTGCTTTGAAATCTGACCGATGGACGCCTGACCATCAGGCCAAACCGATGGTTAGTACACAAAAGCATTGGGCCAAAAACCCACGCATGCTCAGAATCAAGTCGACGCATGCCTGGAAGCATTGAACTTCGTTTTTTCAGCACGTCGTTGTGTTCTATGTCACCGCGTTCTGACCCGATCGGATTTTGGACTGATGGTGTGTACGCACATCAGACCATCAGGCCACTTCAGCGGTGAATCGATGAAAACGGTCCGTCGGACCATTCTCATTGGTTTGAACCGATCGTGTGTACGCGGCCTTAAAGATGAATTCTAGGTATGGCAATTTTTACATAGTCCAAATTGGACCAATGTAAATATGCATGTGCTGTAGCTGTGGGATCCCCTTGGAAGATGGAAATCTGCACCACTACTATAGTGATCACCACTAGCTTCCGTGTCTTGTGATGAGTGGCTACCAACCTGCTTACTGATCACATTAGGTTGCTTGATGAGCACCATTGAGAGAATACTTAGCATTTTACCAATGAATGCAAAGTGTTCTTTGATTGAACAAGCGGCAGAGGTGTGCCAATGATATCACAATTTCCACCTCATCCAATCAGAGAACACTTTTCATTCATTGGGAAAATGCTAGGTATTCTCTGAATGGCACCCATGCTCTGTGAGGGGCCGCCTTTGTTCGGTAAGCAGTAGAGCAGACGTTCGACATAGAACCCAGAGACCACTGTATTAGCGGTGCCTACTACTTCGATTTCCAGCTTCCAGAGCAATCCCACAGGTATGGCACATACATAATTACATCCAAGGTGGATCAATGTAGGTATGTAAAATGGTTAAAGATGCTGCTTTTACTGGCGTTTGAGCTTTTTTTTTTCTCTGCATGTAAACACACCATTTTAGCTTATGTGTTCATGTATTGTACACTATAGGAGTTTAGAGGCTGAAATCGCATCCAGGAGAGGTGCCTTTAACCACTTAAGGACCCCCGCACGCACATATACGGCCACAGAATGGCTCGTACAGGCACAAGGGCGTACATTTACGTCCCCGCCTTCGTGCGGTTCGGGGGTCCCATCGGGACCCCCTCCGCGGCGTGCGGGGGTCCCCCTGGCTCCGGGAGCGATCCGGGACGAGCGGGCGGATGTCCGTGTTTACCCGCCCCCCCGCGATCGCTCCCAGCCAATGCGCGCGCTCCCAGTCTCCTGTCACTTCCTCCTCCTGTGTAAACACAGGAAGGGGGAAGTGATGTAATCTCCCATCGCAGCGGTATTTCCAACCGCTGCGATGGGAGAAACACCTCACAGTAAGTGTGCACCAACACTACACTGACATACACACACATAGGCACACTTAACCCCTTGCGATCTGCCCCCCCACCCCCCCTGTCACAGTGTCACTGAATGCAGTGATCTAATCACTGCATTTAGTGTCAGTGTGACAGGCAGTGTAAAATCAGTTAGTGTTAGGTTCAGGATAGCCCCCCCCCACCCCCCCAATAAAGTTTTAACCCCCTGATCACCGCCCTAGTTAACCCTTTCACTCCCTATTGCCAGCGTCACTAAGCGATCATTTTTCTGATCGCTGTATTAGTGTCGCTGTTCCCGCTAGGTAGCTATTTTTTTTTATTGCGATTTTTTTTTTTACTAAAGACATGTGGCTAAATAAATTTTGGCCTAAATGTTTGACTAAAATTTCGTTTATTTGATTTTTTTTTAACAAAAAGTAAAAAATAGTGTTTTTTTTTCAAAAATGTCGCTCTATTTTTGTAAATAGCGCAAAAAATAAAAAATCGCAGAGGTGATCAAATACCACCAAAAGAAAGCTCTATTTGTGGGAAGAAAAGGACGCAAATTTTGTTTGGGAGCCACGTCGCACGACCGCGCAATTGTCTGTTAAAGCGACGCAGTGCCGAATCGCAAAAACACCTTGGGTCATTTACCAGCGTATTGGTCCGGGTCTTAAGTGGTTAAGCATAATAAACACACAAAAGCACCTAAATGCGCATTACAGCTAGGCATGTATAGGTGCATCTGCACGTTAATTCATTCTAATGACCTGAGTAAATGAACATTCTGGCCAATAAAATGTAATAATGTCAGGTGCAAGGACATACGTAAAATAAGAATAAGTGAGTGTGAACAGGGCCGGTCCGTCCATTAAAGGGGGGGGGGGCTTTGAAGCACCTGATTAGAGCTCAGGCAGAGGCTCTAATAGGCTTCAAAATACAGTGGGCTCGGGGTGCAGAAAATGCAAACTGAGCCCACCCTGGCAGTTACAATAACAAATTAATATTCGCTATTGTAACATTGATCCTCCTCCCGGCCAATCAGGAAGCGGGTCTTAAGACCTGTCATCCGGTTCTCTCTAAAAGGACAGGCGATCTTATTGGACGCCTAGGAGTACATGCACGACGGAAGACGCCATGATGGAGGAGAGGATATGGGGCCGTTGCCCGCCACCCGCCCACCTAGATGGGGTAAGTGCTGGACCGACTGGCAGACAGCGAGCGGTGGGGGGGTGTAGGTTATATAGTGCGAAAATGTGCATATACAGGGCTTTTTTTCTGGGGGAACTCAGTTCCATCACCTTTGGCTCAGACCCTTTGGTGCCCGCTCACCACAATCACTTGTGAACACAGAAGTCTGGTTTCTGTGTTTACAAGTGACTGCTTTGTAACCCCCTGAACTCTGCACACTGTATGTAACGTAATTCTGGTATTTAATGCCCCTTTAAGACCCTTCTACTGTTTGTGAAATCTGAACGGGTCGTGGTTGAGTTCCTGCACCTATTTTCTGAGAAAAAAAGCTCTGTGCTTTAAAATATATGTAAATATTAAATATAAATATAAATATATGCAATATACTTTTCCCCAGAGTTTAGCTTTAATCTCCACTAGAAAAATGGCAGCTAAGATCACTGATTGCAGGTTCATGTACTCCAGACTTTTCCTGAGCATGTTGCTTCTACCAGTTCCTGCTCAGAGTTGACATAAGGTCGGTGCAATATTTGATGTGTACAGTAGGTGGCGGCAGTGATAAAGCCTCTCCTTATAACTAAACAATCACAAGCCATGCCTGTGTATATAGGAAGTGGTTGTAGCTGAAGTCATGTGATCTCAGTTCCTGGTGTGTTCTCATTACTTACATTAGTGTTGGTAGAAGGAGCCGGCTGCATTATACAAGGTATTCTTTTTACACTATAAACTTCTTTATTTTTTGTGGTTCTCCTATTCTAGTTTTGTAATGTAAATGTTTGTTTCTGTGTATATATTTATGAATGAAAATAGATATCATTGTAGCAAGCCATGTCTCTACAGACCAGCTTTGCTCTCAGTAACATGGCAGTGCCTTGAAATGGTGGAGGGAGGACATCACCCCTATATTCCCATAATATGTGGCTTAATGACAAACAACACTCCTGTAAGAGGGTTACCAGTGTTAGAAGTCTGCAGTTTTGGGTGGAGACCTGCAAATAGAGTCTCACAGGCTGCATGCATTTCTGGTAGGGTTGTCCCGATGCCACTTTTTTAGGACCAAGTACAAGTACCGATACTTTTTTTCATGTACTCGCCAATACCGATACTTTTTTTTTTTTTTATGTCCCCCCCACATATACTGCAGCCATGTCCCCCCACATATACTGCAGCCATGTCCCCCCCACATATATCCAGCCCCACATATTGCAGCCATGCATGTCCCCCCACATATTGCAGCCATGTCCTGTCCCCCATATATGCAGCCATGTCCCCCATACCTAGTAGTAGATGATGCCGATGCTGCCGCGTTAATCCCTGTGCATTACAGCGCCGCATTACAGGCACCTTTCGTTTGAATTCTTGTAATGCCCGCCACGCCATGTATAGACACTTCTCTTCTCGGGATTGGATGGATCCGTCCAATCCCGAGCAAGGCGGAGTGTCTATACACAGCTCAGTGCATAGACACTCCCCCTTGCTTGGGATTGGACAGACCCGTCCAATCCCAAAAAGGGGAGTGTTTATACACGGGGTGGCGGGCATTACAAGAATTCAAACGAAAGGTGCCTGTAATGCGGCGCTGTAATGCACGGGGATTAACATGGCGGCTTTGCAGTATGCAGGGGGGGGGGGGGGAGTATTCTATTTAGGTATCGGGGGTATTCCGCAAATACTCGGTATCGGGACAACCCTAATCTCTGGTCAGTCCCTCTTTATCTTTGCTACTGGTTTCTGTTGCTTTTATTAGTGGGTGATGCTCGCTGTTCGATTCTCTATTTCCTTATTTATCTTATGCCTTGTACACATGATCAGAATTTCCGTTGGGATAAACTTAGACGGAATTCTGTTCAAGCTGTCTTGCATACACACTGTCACACCAAATTCCAACCGTCAAGAACGTGGTGATGTACAATACTACGACGAGCCAAGAAAAATTAAGTTCAATGCTTCTGAGCATGCGTCGACTTGATTCTGAGCATGCATGTTTTTTTTTTTTTTCCTCCAGAGTTCCATACAGACGAATGGAATTTCCATTGGTCCCCCTCCGCCTTTCCTCATACCATCGCCGGGGTCCCCGCCTTCCCTCATCCCATCGTCGGGGTCCCCCGCCGCCATTCCTCCATCCCATCGCTGGGGTTCCCCCCCCCGCCTTTCCTCCATCCCATCGCTGGGGTTCCCCCCCCCCCCGCCTTTCCTCCGTCCCATCGCTGGGGTTCCCCCCCGCCTTTCCTCCATCCCATCGCTGGGGTTCCCCCCCGCCTTTCCTCCATCCCATCGCTGGGGTTCCCCCCCCCCGCCTTTCCTCCATCCCATCGCTGGGGTTCCCCCCCCCCGCCTTTCCTCCATCCCATCGCTGGGGTTTCCCCCCCCCCGCCTTTCCTCCATCCCATCGCCGGGGTTCCCGCCGCCTTTCCTCCATCCCATCGCCGGGGTTCCCGCCGCCTTTCCTCTCCTTTTTTGAAGAAGAAATACATTGCTCCAGATAACGCAATCCCTCTACTCCACTACCTCTGCACTAGAACTGCACGATTTTTGCAAAAATATGACTAGCAATTTTTTTGCTTGGAAGATCACGATTCTCTTGGTATAACATCATCTTTCACATCATACAAAAAAAATTGTGCTAACTTTACTGTCCCCCCGTTTTTTTTTTTTTTTTTTGTTTATTCATTAACTACTTCCCGCCCGGCCTATAGCAAAATGACTGCTGGGCAGTGGTTCAGTTATTGTTAAACTGGACGCAGGGCAGCAATTCCCTTTGCACAGTTTTAGGCCTGGGCCATCTTTAATTTTGATTGGGCCTTGGGCAAACATTTTCTTGGGGGGGGGGGGGGGGATGTCCTACATTCTGAGACATACAAAAAAAATAGCAGACTCAAAATCAGTTTACTGCAGCAGATCACGCAGCAATTGTTTGCCAGAGGTTACAGCCTATCCTTAATACTCACTGGCTGGTTGCTAGAGGTTACAACACATTTCTGCTTGCCGATTGGTTGCTATAGGTTAATGCACATCATTACCACTCACTAAGCAGTGGAGCAATCCTAAATAACTGAGCAAGTAAAGCGGCACATTAATACACACACTGCATGAGATTACCAGAGACTGCGGTCATACTGCATGAGATTACCTGTGACAGCTTTGCAGAGTGCACAGGAGGCTGTATTCTAAATTCTAACCAGGGGGCGGAGCCGGGAGCTCAACTCGGAACAGAGCGGCTGTATGAAGTGGGCGCATCAGTGGAGCTCCAGACCTCTGTATTCCCCAGCCAGTATAGAGGGGGCGGGGCCGGAAGCTCCACTGATGCGCCCACTCTGATCACTGCTCTAAATACAGCCACTCTGTTCCGAGCATATAGGCTACATGGGATGGGGTCAGCGTGTCGGTGTACTTCCCGGCCCCCGCCCCCTCACTGCTGGCTAGATTAGGAATACAGTCTCCGTGTCCTCTGTGCTGCTGCCAACAAAAAAAAAAAGTTGCTGTAGGTGGAGCAGGCCCCTTGAGACACTTGGGCCCCCTTGCTTGAGTACTGTCTGTACCCCCCTGATGGCAGCCCTGACTGGACGTCATATGACGTCCAGCAGGATAACAGCAGCCATGTGCCTGTGGGGGCGCGTATCACGGCGATCGGTGGTACAGTGTGTCGGTCGGACACCAGGGATGCCTATCAGTACCATGTATCAGTCCCATAAGTACCCATCATTGCAGCCTTTCAGTGCCACCCATGAGTGCCCATCAGTGCTGTGAAGGAGAAGACTTACTTATTTGCAAAATGCTATTACATTTTTTATATATATATATATATATATATATATATATATATATCTATATCTCTCTCTTTATTATTATTATTATTATTATTATTTTTTTTTTTTCTTCAAAGATTTCGGTCTATTTCTATTTGTTTAGCAAAAAATAAAAACCACAGAAGTGATCAAATGCCACCAAAAGAAAGCTCTATTTGGGGGATGTGGGAGCAAAATTATAAAAATTCTGTTTGGGTACAGTGTAGCATGACCGCACAATTGTCATTTAAACCGCGACAACGCAAAAAAATGGAAATTGGCTTAGGCAGTAAGGGGGTGTAACCGACTGGTATTGTAGTGGTTAAAGTGTTTTTTTTTTTTTTTTTTTTCTAAATTGCGTTTAAAAAACCGTTGCGCAAATACGTTGTGACGTCAAATATTGCAACAACCACCGTTTTATTCTCTAGGGCAGGGGTCCTCAAACTACAGCCCTCCAGTTGTTCAGGAACTACAATTCCCATCATGCCTAGTCATGTCTGTGAATGTCAGTTTTACAATGCCTCATGGGACTTGTAGTTCTGCAACAGCTGGAGGCCCGTAGTTTGAAGATCCCTGCTCTAGGGTCTCTGCTGGGAAAAAAAAAAATCATGTTTGGGTGTTCCAAGCAGAAAATGTCAGAAAAGGTTTAGTCTTTAAATAGTTAAACCTCCCTCATTTGCTCACAAAGTTCATTCTTTGGAAGAACAAAAAGATGCCTTGTTTCTATTTATTAGGGGTGTTGTGATAAAACTTGGCAGGCTGCCTAGATTTATTTTATTTATTTTTTTCAGCTGAGAAATCTGTGCACTGCGGTGCTGCTGTGCTTCCTGTCCCCTCGCTCCTGCTCCTATGTATCATCACGGAGCTGGCTGCCTGGGTCTGTGTTCGGCGATGACGCTGTGGCATGGTCCTGCCCCCCTAGACTGGCTGATTCTTTCTACTATCACACAAGCCGGTCTGGGGGGTGGGACCGTGCCACCGTTCGACAAACACAGACCCAGGCAGCCAGCCAGCTCATTGATGATACACAGGAGCTCATGCCTGCTGCACAGTCTGCCCTATGTGCCCAATAGGAGGATCGGATTCGGCAGGGGGCTGCATACAGAGGAAATTGGCTTTCTATATTCCTCCATACAGCTGCTGAATGCTCGCAGAAGGGAGAGGAGGAGAATTAAGCATTTTGTGGCTGCATGGAGGAATATAGAAAGCTAATTTCCTCTATATCCACTTGGTTTCCCCCTTAGTCAAAAGACGTCATGTTTTTAAAGATGGATATCTCGGTAACGGCAGCAGCTGCTTCCACAATCGAGATATCCATCTCTTCAGTGGGCGGTTCTGTTAATGATAACGGCAGTCTCCGCGGCGGATTTGCCACGAGATCGCCGTTATCGGTGGCGGGAGAGGGGGCGCCACTCTCCCGCGCCCTCCGCCTCTTACCGGAGCCGTCGGTAGCGGCGGAGGCGATCGGGTCCGTTCGGCAGCTGTGTGGGGATGCGAGTGAGGGAAAAATCGCCCCCACCCGTCCCCATAGCCCTGCTGGGCGGAAGTGACGTCAAAACGTCAGTTCCACCCAGCGTCTTAAATTTTTTTTTTTTTTTTTGTCATTTAAAAAAAATGACTGTTTAAATTTTTTTCTTTTTTTTTTTGCATTTAAGTCTAAATATGAGATCTGAGGTCTTTTTTGACCCCAGATCTCATATTTAAGAGGACCTGTCATGCTTTTTTCTATTACAAGGGATGTTTACATTCCTTGTAATAGGGATAAAAGTGATATAATTTTTTTATTTTATTTTTTTTTCAGTGTAAAAAAATTATAAACTAAATAAATAAGAAAACATATGAAAACTGTGTTCAAATCCCAAGAGTGAGGTATCGCCGCGATCGTTAGAGCGAGAGCAATAATTCTAGCCCTAGACCTCCTCTGTCACTTAAAAAAAGCAACCTGTAGAATTATTTTAAACGTCGCCTATCGAGATTTTTTAGGGTAAAAGTTTGACGTCATGCCACGAGCGGGCGCAATTTTTAAGAGTGACATGTTGGGTATCATTTTACTCGGCGTAACATTATCTTTCACAATATATAAAAAAATTGGGCAAAATTTATTGTTGTCTTATTTTTTAATTCAAAAAAGTGTTTTTTTTTTCCAAAAAAAGTGTGCTTGTAAGACCGCTGCGCAAAAAGTATTGCAATGACTGCCATTTTATTCTCTAGGGTGTGTGTATATGTATATGTATGTATGTGTGTATATATATATATATATATATATATATATATATATATATATATATATATATATATATATATATATATATATATATATATATATAGTGTTTGGGGGTTTTCTAGCAAAAAAAAAAAATGTTTTAGTCTCGTAAACACCAAATCTGAAAAACAGGCTCGGTAATCAAGTGGATATGCAGCCATCCTGCTTCTCTTCCTTCCAGTTATGCTTGAACTCCCCACCACACTCTTCAGCCCCCCCCCCACAGTTCTCACCACCCCTATTCTTTCTGCCCCCCCCCCCCATGCTCTCAAGCTCCCCCTATTTTTCATCCACCATCCCAGTGCTCTCCACCCCTGTTCTTTCTGTCCCCTCAGTGTTCTCAAGCTCCACCCATCGCTCTCCAGCCCTATAGTGCTCTCCACCCCTGTTCTTTTTGCCCCCCCCCCAGCACTCTCTGCTCCCCACCCCTGTACTCTCCACTCCCCCCTGCATTTTGCCCCCACCCATATGCTCTCCAACCCTGCCTGTGGGCTCTGACTCCCCCCCCCCCCTGCATTTTGTCCCCACCCATGTTCTCCACCCCCTATAGTGTGCTCCAGCCCCCCCTGTACTTTCCACCCCTATTTTTTTTTTTTTTTTAGCCTCCCATTGCTCTCCATTCCCCCCCCCCCCCCCTGATCTTTGTACTCTCCAGTCCCCGTGCTCTCAACCCCTGTTCTTTCTGCCCCCCAGTGCTCTTTACCCCCACACTCTTAGCCCCCTAAGTGCTCTTAAGCCCCCCCTCTCAGCCTCCCTTGCTCTCCCCCCCAGCGCTCTCCGCTCCCCACCAGTGTGATCTTCACTCCCCCTGCTCTTTGCCCCCACCCATGTGCTCTCCAACCCCGGCAGTGCTTTCCACTCTCCCTTCTCTCCAGCTCCCACCCAGTGCTCTCACTTTCCCAGGACCAGAGGACAGGCTGACTGGGGGCAGGAAATGAGGACGGCTGAAGGTGCAGGTGGCTAGGGACCACTCAATCTCACAGCAAACAGATCCTCTGGAAGGAGCACTGTCCCCATCCAAAACGAGAACAGACCTGCCTGCTGATGGCAATCATGGATATCCTGCTGGCATGGAAGGTACCGTACCGAGCATCAACAACGCGCCTTCCCACAGACAGGGACTGCATACTGGGACATGGGGCATAGGAGGGGCTGCATTTGGTGGGCGCTGATGAGGCTGCATTGAGCTTTTGTATCATGTCTGCAGCCTCTGACCATCTCCTGTATCATGTCTGAGGGAGCCTGGAGAGGAGTTAAGAGTGGGAGCACCAC
Organism: Rana kukunoris; assembly: GCA_029574335.1. Lineage (NCBI taxonomy): Eukaryota > Metazoa > Chordata > Amphibia > Anura > Ranidae > Rana > Rana kukunoris. Next base: position 63,977,047 of record CM056054.1, read on the forward strand.
CGGGATGGGGGTCATGGGAGAAGTCAAATGTATGTGGACTGTGGAGAGGAGACTATAGGATTAAACCAGAGACACCGAGCTGGAGCCGATTGACTGAGGCCTGCATGGTGCACCTGAGAAGAGGTCAGTGACAGCACTGTTAGGCCAGTCTGAGGGGGGTCAGTGATGTAAGGGGGAAGTAAATACGATAATGTAAGGGGGCACTGATATAAAGGTTTCCCCTTTATATCAGTAACCCACCCCCCTTACCTTAGTGTATTCTTTCTGCGGAAGGTGTCTTTACCCCCCCCCCCCCAAAGTTCTGAGTTCCTGGGGTCCCTCTTGATGATTGACCACTTTTAACTGGAATTTTCTTATATATGTATATAGCCCTATGTGATTTAATATCTGTATCTATATATAATACACTTTTCAAATGTGCTTTAACCACTTAAGGACTGCCTTCTGCACATATACGTCAGCAGAATGGCTCCGGGACCACAGGACTCACGGACCCGATCGCCGCTGGAGTGCGGCGATCGGTCCCTGGAGCTGAAGAACGGGGGAGAGCCGTGTGTAAACACGGCTTCCCCGTTCTTCACTGTGGCGGTGTCATAAATTGTGATTCCCTGTAAACGGGATCATGCAATCGATGACGTCACGCCTACAGCCACACCCCCCTACAGTTGTAAACACACATTAGGGAACACATAACCCCTTCAGCGCCCCCTGTGGGTAACTCCCAAACTGCAAATGTAATGTTCACAATAAACAATGCAATTTAAATGCATTTTTGCTGTAAAAATTACAATTGTCCCAAAAATGTGTCAATTGTCTGAAGTGTCCGCCATAATGTCGCAGTCACGAAAAAAAAACGCTGATCGCCGACATTAGTAGTAAAAAATAAAAAAAAATTAATAAAGCTGCAATAAAACTATCCCCTATTTTTTAAACCAATATAAATTTTGCGCAAACCAACTGATAAACGCTTATTGCGATTTTGGTAAAAAAAATAAATATGTAGAAGAATACGTATCGGCCTAAACTGAGGAAGAAAAAATATTTTTTTATATATTTTTGGAGATATTTATTATAGCAAAAAGTAAAAAAATATTGCATTCTTTTTTTTCAAAATTGTCGCTCTATTTTTGTTTATAGCGCAAAAAATAAAAACCGCAAAGGTGATCACATTCCACCAAAAGAAAGCTGTATTTGTGGGGAAAAAGGACGCCAATTTTTGTTTAGGAGTCATGTCGCACGACCGGGCAATTGTCTGTTAAAGCGACGCAGTGCCAAATCGCAAAACCTGGCCGGGTCCTTTAGCTGACTAAAGGTCCGGGTCTTAAGTGGTTAAAATGCATGGTTTTCCCTTTCATGAACAAGAAAATAATGACGCTATGCTGTTACGTTGGTATAATAATGCTGTGGGGCTGGTATGAAATTTTTTCCAGGGCTGGTTTTTATTCCCAGTCCGGCCCTGGGTGAGTGTATGTTTATTAAAAGCCAGCAGCTATATTTTTTGTAGCTGCTGACTTTTAATAAACATTAAAAAAGCCTGGAACTCCCTTCTAATTGTTGCTCCTTAATCAGTATGTGAATAAAGGGAGCAGAGATACGAGCAAGGCTTCTGTGAACCAATGTATAGTATCTCTTATTCCTTGTCGTGAGTGATGTAAACAGCGAGCGCAACATGTACTGTGTCCCTGTCCTCACCTATGGTTATGAATTGTGCAGAATACAAAAATAAGGTTGTAAAACAGAATTGAGATCTGGGGCATGACACCAGTGGGGTTAGGTATTTCAGCTGGCCAGAAACCACCTCGAAATACACTTTAAGAAAAAGTGAATTGGCAATGGGAACTTTGAACTGATCTGTTTAGCTCACTTGCAAATCATACAGGGTTCCATGCTCTGAAAATACATATAATAGAACAAGTGCATTTACCTATATTTTATATAACCAGTCTAGTTTTTGTTGCATCTCTCAAAAGAAACCTTCAGGTTGTGCTAACATCTCATCACATCACACCCCGTCAACAGGACATCCTTCTCAAGTGTACATAACACGTGACTTTTTTTGCACAAGCTCCAGTACTAGAAAGTTGGGTTGTGTCATTTTCCCTGCTACAAACCTGTAAATCAGGATGTTTTTAGCAAGCATCTATTGTGAAAAATAAGTTTTTTGTTTTGCTTGTGTGGTGTGTGTTTTTATTTATTTATTTATTTTTTACAGAGGAATGAGCTAATTTACCTGCTTGGTCTAAAGCCTCGTGTACACACACACGATTTTCTCGGGAAGAAAACTGCTGGCAGAGCTTTCTTGCCGTGTAAACTGTGCGTGTGTACGAGGCTTTACATAGTTACATAGTTAGTCAGGTTGAAAAAAGACACAAGTCCATCCAGTTCAACCATAAAAATAATAAACAAACAAAATAAAACACAGTACATCCCATACACCCAACTCCATACCCACAGTTGATCCAGAGGAAGGCAAAAAACCCCAGCAGAGCATGATCCAATTTGCTGCTGGAGGGGAAAAAATTCCTTCCTGATCCCCCGAGAGGCAATCGGATTTACCCCGGATCAACTTTACCTACAAAACTTAGTACTCCGTTATATTATGTGCATTTAGGAAAGAATCCAGGTCCTTCTTAAAGCAATCTACTGAGCTGGCCAGAACCACCTCCGCAGGGAGTCTGTTCCACAATTTCACAGCTCTTACTGTGAAGAAACCTTTCCGTATTTGGAGGTGAAATCTCTTTTCCTCCAGACGTAAAGAGTGCCCCCTTGTCCTCAGTGTTGACCTTAAAGTGAATAACTCAACACCAAGTTCACTATATGGACCTCTTATATATTTGTACATGTTGATCATATCCCCCCTTATTCTCCTCTTCCCAAGAGTGAATAAATTCAGTTCCTCTAATCTCTCCTCATAGCTGAGCTCCTCCATGCCTCTTATCAGTTTAGTTGCCCTTCTCTGCACTTTCTCCAGTTCTCCGATATCCTTTTTGAGAACTGGTGCCCAAAACTGGACTGCATATTCCAGATGAGGTCTTACTAATGATTTGTACAGGGGCAAAATTATATCTCTATCTCTGAAGTCCATACCTCTCTTAATACAAGAAAGGACTTTGCTCGCTTTGGAAACCGCAGCTTGGCATTGCATGCCATTATTGAGCTTATGATCAACTAAAACCCCCAGATCCTTCTCCACTACAGATCCCCCCAGTTGTACTCCCCCTAGCATGTATGATGCATGCATATTCTTAGCCCCTAAGTGCATAACTTTACATTTATTAACATTAAACCTCATCTGCCACTTAGTCGCCCAATTAGACAGAGCATTGAGGTCAGCTTGTAAATTGGAGACATCCTGCAAGGACGTTATTCCACTGCATAGCTTGGTGTCATCTGCAAAAACAGAAATGTTACTTTTGATCTCAGACCCAATGTCATTTATAAATATATTGAAAAGTAAGGGACCCAACACCGAACCTTGGGGTACACCGCTGATAACCTTGGACCATTCAGAGTAAGAATCATTAACCACAACTCTCTGAATCCTGTCTTTCAGACAGTTTTCTATCCATTTACAAACTGATATATCTAATCCTGTAGACCTTACCTTACACATGAGCCGTGTGTGGGGAACTGTATCGAACGCTTTTGCAAAATCCAAGTATACCACGTCCACTGCCACGCCTCTGTCCAGGGTTTTACTTACCTCTTCATAAAAGGAAATCCGGTTTGTCTGACAACTTCTGTCCTTCATGAATCCATGCTGTCTGCTGCTTAACTCATCCATGTGGTCTTTTATTAAACGTTCCAGTATCTTCCCAACTATAGAAGTTAGACTAACAGGTCTATAGTTACTTGGTAAAGACTTTGTTCCCTTTTTAAATATGGTTTCTCGTCAAGAAATCTGCCCAGAATCTCAAGAAAAATAGAGAACCTGCTCTCTATTTTCTCATCGTGATTCTCGGCAGAGTTTTCTTGCCGAGAAACCTGAGCGTGTGTATACTTACCGGTCTCCATGGAAACTTTGACGCATGCACGGTAGCTTCCAAGGCATAGGTAGGGTGAAGCAAGATGGCTGCAACGGCGTTGAATGTGACGAGCGCATGCTAGTCGTAGTCAATGACGTCACCGCATTTATGCCATTCAAAAGAACGGCGTTTTTATTTTATTTTCTGGCGAGTATGCCGGCCGTGTGTACAGGGCTTAAGGCCCCATTCTTGCCCAGAGTTAATCACAGTGAAGATCCACTGGATTTTCTGCAGCTATTCGCAAGTGTGAGAAATACCTGTATAGGCAGATTTTTATCCATCCTAAAATACTGTTAGGGAGACAACCCCCAAATCCTTGGTCTCATCTACAATCGCTCATTTAGTTATTGTAAGGGATAGTGCCCCATAGTTGGTGTCCGTGGGAGGAATAGTGCCCCATTGTTGGAGGAATGGTGTCCCATAGTTGGTGTCAGTGGGAGGAATAGTGCCCCATAGTTGGTGTCAGTGGGAGAAATAGTGCCCCATCGTTGTTGTCCCCCCTTTTTTTTTTTTATTTGATTAAAAAAAAAAACTTTTAATTGGCATAAAAGCAACAGACAATTTTAGTATAAAAAATGTATAAAATACACGGTCCATACAAGCAGCAGATTCAGTTTGTAAGGGTTGTATGTATTCACATTGACTGTATACTTTTAGCTACTTAGGTTAAACTTGTAGTAAATTCTGTTGCGATATGCGAACAACACTAATGCCCTCTACACACAGTTTTTCCGACAGGATTTTTTTCAGCAGGAAAACGGCTGAAATTTTGTCTTGCATACACAAGGTCACACTAATCTTGACATTTGGAATTTCAGACAAGAACACTGTGACGTACAACACGTACGATGGGCCGAGATCAATGAAGTTCAATAGGCAGTTCGGCTCTTCTGCTTGATTCTGAGCATGCATGTTTTTTTTCGTGTCGTAATTGCATACAGACGACCGCGATTTCCGATTTTTTTCCTGTCATGAAAATTTCAATCCTGCTCTCTGCTCCAGGGGTGGATCCAGAGTCTAGTTCGGGAGGGGCACTTCCAGAAAATAAGGTGTTACTTACGGAACTGAATTTAATGTGTAATGCAGTGTACAGAGGCCAGTAGTATGTAGGGCAGTGTGCAGGGAACAGTAGAGCACACTGGGGGGGGGGGGGGGATCAGGAGGGCATACGCTGGAAAGAGAAGGGGGGGGGATCAGGAGGGCATACACTGGAAAGAGGAGGGGGGATCAGGAGGGCATACACTGGAAGGGGGGGGATTCAGGAGGGCATACACTGGGGGATCATACACTGGGGGGGATTCAGGAGGGCATACACTGGGGGGGGGGGAATCAGGTGGGCATACATGGACTTTCAAGGACTTTCCTGGTTCACCAGTCACTTAAGGATAGGATTCTGTCAGAATGGAAAGATCCAGAAAGAAGAGTTTTCCAAGATAAAGGGCACAAAAATTTTTAAGAAACTTTCTTTAAATGTCCTAAGCTAGATGCCCCTATGCTCAGGTTTCTAAGAAGTCAGACCTGGCCTTTTTGAAGACTCAGGGGTCCTGAAAGAGCAAATGGATAGGAAGGCAGATTCTTTACTATGTAAGGCCTGGGACGATTCAGCTTTATCCTTGGGTCTAGTTGTAGCATCCACCTGTGTGGCTAGGAATCTAGATGTATGGGTTTAGCGTCTGGACAAGCTCCTTTCATCTGACACTCCCAAAGAGATTAGGGAGTCCCTCCCACTCATTGCTAAGTCGGTAGCCTTCTTGGCTGATGCAGCTGCATCCTCTGTGAAGGCTACAGTAAGGTCTTCTGCTCTCATTAATTCTGCCAGACAAGCTATCTGGCTTCAGTCTTGGGAGGGGGACCTGGTCTCCAAGAACAAGCTCTGCGGCATTCCCTTTGAAGGGAAGCTCTTATTCGGTTCCTCCTTGGTGGAGGTCCTAGGTCGTTCCTCTGAGAAGAGTCAACGGTTCCCTTCTCAAAAGAATAAGCAACAGAATAAGAAGACTTTTCGTGGGTTCCAAAACAAAGCTAATTTTGGAACCAACAGGCAAAGAAAAAGTAGTCTTTTAACAAAGATAAGCAAAAGAAGGGGACTCTATTTACTGCTTTAGCCTCTTACAAAAATCCCCAGTGACGCAGGGTATGGGGGGTAGGAGGAAGGTTGTCCCATTTCTTCAAGGAATGGGCAAAGATTTCCGACAATTCCTTTATCCTTCAAACATTGGAAAGGGGTTACAGGTTGGAATTCAAGCATCTTCACCCCAGAGATTTTTCTTACTCATCTGTCGAGAAATAAAGCGAGACGTCAAGCCATGTTGAATCTAGTTTCCATGCGGGAAACAGAAGGGGTAATATCCCCTGTCCTGTAAAAGCAAAAATTTGGGGGATTATGTTCCCATGTCTTTCTGGTTCAGAAAGCCTCTGTCGGCTTCCGGATGGTCCTCAATTTGAGCGTCCTGAACAAGTATATTCTCTACAGATGTTTCCGGTTGGAAAACATTTACTGAGGAATCTATTATGGCCAGAGGTATTCATGGTTAACCTGGATTTTCAGAACGCTTATCTTCATGTTCCAATCTGCCAGAACCACTGAAAGTTCCCCAGATTTGCGATTCTCATGGACAACGGATCGAGTCCTTGGCAGTTCAATGCCCTCTCTTTCGGTCTCTCTGCAGCACACAGAATTTTTACAAAGATCATGGCCGAAGTCATGGCTTTTTTTTTTGGATGCAAAGTGTATTTATCATCCCATATCTGGACGATTTTCTGATCTTTGCCCGAGAAAAGAATCCCTTATCCAGCATCTGCAGTTGGTTTTTTCTGACCTTTCAGGATCTAGGGTGGAAAATCAACCAACGGAAGTTTTGTCTGGTACTCTCCCAGAACATACCGTTACTTTTTTCTGGGTTATCTAATAGACTCTGTTGCTCAGAAAATTTTTCTTTCTTTGGAAAGTTTTGAAACTTCTTCTCGCCGCGCAGGCCTTGAGATTGCTCTCACAGTCCTCGCTTCGGCGAGTCATGCAGGTATTGGGTTTAATGACCGCAGCCATCCCAGGAGTTCCCTGGGCCCTAATGCACTCCAGACCCCTTAAGGCGTTTCTCTTACACCATTGGGATTGATTCTCTGGATCAACTAGTTTAAATTCCAAGAGAGGATTCTCTCCATCCCTCCTGGTGGGAGCAGCGGGAACACCTGCAGGGAGGGAAGAACTGGGCGCAACATGCTCCAGTGAAGGTTACTACAGATGCCAGCCTGTGGGGCTGGGGTGCGCACTCTCAGGGCTGGCAGGCCCAGTGAGCTTGGTCGCCGGAGGAGGCAAACTGCTCCTCAAATTTCGAGGAAACTGAAAGCAGTAGGGAAAGCTCTCTTGGCTCTGCAGGAGAGACTTAGTTAAAAAGACCTGTTCGTATTTTTGAGACCATGCCACGGCAATGGCATACCTGAATAAGCAAGGGGGCACTCGTTCAGAGTCACTCCTAGTGCTATCACAGCAGATCCTTTCCTGGGCGAAAATCAATGTTGCCTCGATTAGAGTAGTCCACATCAGAGGTTCAGAAAACACGCTTGGCGAACTATCTGAGCCGGGTGATTGTAAGTTCCAGCTGTTGGGAGTTGCATCAAAGCTCGTTCCAGGAGAAAACTGACAGCGTTTTTCTCACTGGAGAGAGAGAGAGATGGGGTCCTTAGGGACAGATGCTCTACCTTCCTATGGGATTCCGCTCTGGTCTACACCTTCCCTCCTTTTCCCCTGCTACCTCTGGTAGTTTGGAAAAGTATTCCGGATCGGGCAAAAGTGCTTCTGATCGCCCCCTGGTAGCCCAGGAGTTTATTTTTCTCTCTCAAGACCCTCTCTGTGAATCTTCCCTGGCCCCTGCCAGAGTGGAAGGATCTACTCTATCAGGGACCAGTATTGCATCCAAACCCTCAGACCTTCCATTTGACGGCCTGGAGGCTGAGCGGCGTATCTTACCGTTGAAAGGGTGTTCAGAGACAGTTATTCAAACTATCCTGGACAGCCGCAAGTTGGTAACTAGAAGAATCTATGGGAAAGTTTGGAAAAAGTTTTATTCCTGGCAAAGGAAATCCAGTTTCCCTTAGGGTTCAGGTTGCGGCCCTGTCTGTATTTTCAGACAAGAGGCTAGCGGAAGATCCTTTAGTAAGGATGTTCCTTTCATCCAGGATCGTCAAACATGTACCTCCTTGTTCGAGCCTTTGCATAAAGCTTCCCTGAAATTTATTTCCATGAAGGTTTCCCCATCAGGGAGAAGGATTTCTGATCTGCAGTCTCTTTCGGTAAAGATCCCTTCCTGAGGATTTTAGAGGACAGGATAGCGATTAAGCCTGATCTTTTCTATTTGCCCAAAGTTTCTTCTAACTTTCATAGGTCCCAGGAAGTAGTCCTTCCTAGTTTCTGTTCCTCTCCTAAAAATGCAAAGGAGGAAAGGTTTAGTTTTTTTAGACATAAAGAGATGTCTACTGCTTTACTTGGATAGATCCAGTGGTGTTACTTTTAATATTCTATATTTAAGATTTAATATCTCACATATATGATATATGGTTCAATAAAGGGTTCTGTGATTAGAGTGAAAGCTTTAACATAACACAAATTTATTACAGAAAAGATATTCGCTAACTAATATACTACATACATTTACAGTCCTTAAACTAAGGGAGTAAAAGTTAGCTTGCTAATACAAATTTAAGTACATCACACAAAACTATCACAAATTATGACAAAGATATGGTAAGTGCGTGGGAGAGGATTCCTTGATATTACCTTGAGAACGGTACTTCCTGGGCCCAGGGTCTGTTCTAAAATTCTCCCCCCTTAACTTGACTGAGACTTCTTAATTTATATCTCTGGGGCCCACTCTGATTGGTTCTGGGTCTCGCGACCAAATAAGGTCATACCTTCCTTCCACCTTAAATTTAGGGAGGAATAGATTTTGAAGACAAGTCAATTAACTAATGGGTCCATTAACTTCCTTTCAATGGCTATTCAGGTTACAGGAAAAGGCCTTTACGCTGTCTCCGTAAAGTCTAACGTCCTTCTTTGCTTCCTCTTCCTGGGTCGTTTGATATTCAAAAAGGTGTGGTGGACTGCCTGTCTCTTGCGACACTATCCCCTCACCTTCATTCATATCAAACGGAGGGTGTAGAATAGATATTTACAGACCAGACTGTGAGTACAATTAACCCTTTCCTGGAATCCTTCCTTCACACTATCCATCTTATCATATTGTATATTTTATTTATATATATATATATTTATGTGTACAATTATTCCCAGTTGCTAATGGCGATTAGACATAACATTTTTATAAGGCAACAAGTGGGTTTAGGAGTTCCTCCCCTGCTGTTGGTATTGTTCAGTGGTCCAAAGGCTTTTTCGCTAGATGGATTAGTGAAGCTTACAAAGCGTCAGGTCGTAGTCCTCCTTCTAGATTTAGGGCTCGTTCAACAAGATCCATGGTTACGTGTAGGAAATACATCAGATGGTCCCTCGATGTTAACGTGTAGTGCCTTATTTCCAGAACAGTTAACCTTGCAGCATTCTATTGAGGACAAGTTGTGGAGAAGCGACCTCAGGTGCACTCAGCCAGCACTGCCATTTTTTTTCAAACTTCTTGGGAGATGTGTGTGTGTGTGTGTGTTGTTTTTTTTTTTTTTCACACGTATAAGAATGTTAACTGTTTGGATCAATTGTTTGCTTTTCGGAGTAAGGGTGAACAGACAGTACCTCGCTATAAGTTTCTTGGTCAGGTAAAATAATCTAAAAAGAGCAATATAAACTTAACAAACATGACAAGAGATCCACCCAATTCATGTATCTGTATTGGGGTTCTATAGACTCTATGTAAGATGAACAAGTGTGATAGTTTAGTGCCCCAACATTGGTGTCAGTGGAAGGAATGGTGCCCCAACATTGGTGTCAGTGGGAGAAATAATCAATGTACTAACGCCCCTACCGTTGGTGTCAATGCCAGTAATTACACTCAGTTGTATCAGTGGGAAGAAAAGTGCCATGTTGCCCATTTATTATATTTAAGATTTAATATCTCAAAGATATGATGTGGGTTAAATGAGAGTTCTTTGATCGGGAGTGAAAACTTTACCACAATAACATTTATTGGAACATAGATGGTTGTGTATTAGGTAGACTTTCAACTATTAGGTTTGTAGATTAATTATTTTATTTTAACCTATTTAGTTACAAGTAAAAAGGCAGACCTTTACCATAATTACCATTTTGTTCCATTCTGATGGCTGCACCCCCATAAAGAGAAATTTCCCTCCCATCTAGTCTGTGTATATCGCTGAAGCCCTGATTGGTTGGCATAGCTTGGCATACCTATTGGATGGCTTACCTATTGCTGGTTACGGACTGGCTACATCTCCAATTCCTATACATTGTAAAAGTCAGCCCCCTTTAATGCAAATCCTTGTGACTATTCTGGGCAGGAGATTTAATTGAATTATCCCAGGAAGTATTCATTACGGGTTGACCTAACTTCAATGCATATCCCAGCATGGGATCCTTTTGAAGTGAGTATGCAGCAGCCCCTTGCCTTTAGCACAGGTATTGCGCTTTAGAGAAAAAGAAGTTGGTTGGATTGGGAGAGTTACTTTGCTCCCGTTCACGATTTGTTAGGTTTGTGACCTGTGTCGTTCCGGAGGGATCCGCTGGCTCGGACTGCATTCTGGGGATGTGAATCTCTCCCTCGCCGGCAGTGGAAGCCAGAGGGACTTCTGGCGGATCGATTCTTCTCAGCAGCCAATTGGAGAGGGTTTTCTCTCGCTGGGCATGCTGGGAGAGGGTATATCTGAGTCGTCATGTGTCGGGGTTCTTTTTTTGTCTTCTGCGGGGGGCCCCGGAGTCGGGGTGCGGCATCCACCTTTAGGGTGTGCGCGCTCATGGGTCCCGTCGGTGTGGTCCGCCTGGCCAAGTGTCCGGGACCTACAGAGTCTTAGTCGGAGACGAGTCTGGAGGGACCACAGTGAGTGGCTGTGTTTCTGATGCCGTCGAGAGAATCAGGCACGTGGGCCATACACAGGTGCGCGCCGATGTCCCATATCGAGCGACAATGAGAAAACATGACTGGGAGGTTTTGCTCTATTCAGACAACCGTGAATTATCCAAGTTACACCGGCCTGTGGCAGAGGCCTAAAGCCAGGTCAACGAGAGAGGCCTGTTTTCCTCCCTGTCTGTGTCCGAATGGCGACGCAAGCAAATCTGTACGTTTAGCAGCTAAGTTATGCTGTGCTCTAATCCAGGCCCGACATTGAGAGTTTCTTTCTTCATCAACCTGTCTCACTTTTGAGTTGATGTTCGGCTATGTTGGCCTGGAATTAAAATACAGAGAAAATCTTTATTGCCTGTCTGGACATTCCATTTGTTACTGAATACTTCTGGTGCACCCCTAGAGAGAAGTGCAACTTAATCTGCCGATCCCATCATCAAACCAGCGGCTCCTTCGTAGGTGAGCGCTACATGTACAATGAGGTTTGGATCTCCATTGTTTGTATACACAAGCCTAGGCACCCTATTGTCTGCTTAACCTAGACTTTTTGGACGCTCTGTTTCATAGATACAAAGCTAGATTAACTATATTAATAATTACAATTTACAGCTATTAATGGAGATTTCACATAAACTCATAAGGCAGCAGCCCCAAGGGCTGGAAAAAGGCAAGCAATGAGCCGCATCCAGCCACAGTTTGGAGACCACCGATCTACATGCTGGCAGCAATAACTGCACATTTTACAGAAAGTGTACAACAGATGGGTACCACTAGTGGTCTGCCATCTGATGTTCGCATCAGTAAACAAATAGAATGTAAGTCCAAAAACGTATACATTTTAGATTTGACAGCGCAATTTACACTTAATACCACATCCCACCAATCCAGGTATTTTTTTCAATGCTTGATAAGATGGAGCCAATTTCTAAAGACTTTGCTTTTACAGATTTACTTATTTTCATTTACAGTTTTGAATAGAAGATAAAATGCAGCTGATATATTTGGGCATTCTTCTTGCTCTGTCTGCCCTTTGTTCTTCTTTGGACAATGGCTTAGCCAAGACGCCCCCAATGGGCTGGATGACCTGGGAACGATATAGATGCAACATTGACTGCAAAATTGACCCAGAGAATTGTATTGGGTAAGTTTTTTTTTTTATCATTTTAAAGTGGAAGTCCACCTTAACACCTAAATTGCCCTAAAATCTACAAAAATACCTTGATTTTTGTTAACTTGTTTTTTTAGTGAAACTTTGATCAAAGGTATAGCTGACAAAATGGCTGACAGTGGCTGGAGGGAACTTGGTTATGTTTATATCAGCATCGATGACTGTTGGGCACTCAAGAGCAGGGATTCCAACGGGCAACTCCAACCTGATCCAGTAAGGTTTCCTAGTGGCATGAAAGCACTTGCTGACTATGTAAGTATATCATATACCGTATCGCAGAGTTATGATGGAGACTACAGTAACACCACCCACACCCACCTTTGTAAAAAGTGATAACACTACCCCCCCCCCCAAAATAAGTGGGTAATGCACAACCCCGTGCCTTTTGTACAATGGCTAGGCATCTTTTTCAAAGTTTCACACTGTCTTTGTTGCCCTTATTGCAGGCAGTTATTTTGTGATTAGCATTTAGAATGCTGCTTTGAAAACAAATGCAGAACTCGGGGGAAGTAAAACAGAAAAAATACTCTAACAGTGGGGCTCCCTTGCATTCCCTGGACTAAAGGCTAATTTTTGCCTAGTAAACCATGAAAAAGCATTTTTACTTTCCCCTTGCTGTCTTGGCAGCTAGTGCCCTCCTCTTCCCTCTGGCATGTCAGGTTGTGGGTGGGCCCTCGACGTCCTCACTGACAGTGTAGGACTGCTGGTCCTGTAATGCAGGGTTTTTCAACTCCAGTCCTCAAGGCAAGGTCAAGTTTTCAGGATTTCCCTCAGATGAAATGGCTGTGGTGATTACTAAGGCAGTGAAACTGATCAAATCACCTGTGCAAAATAATGGAAAGCCTGAAAACATGGCCTGTTGGTGTGCCTTGAGGACTGGAGTTGAAAAACACTGCTGTAATGTACATGATGACATAGTACGACCAACAAACGGAGCGCTGAAGAGAAGTGGCTTTGGGAACTATTTACATGGAGGTGAGGAACCTGCGGGAATAAGAAATAAGGTGTAAGGGCTGTTTCACCGGGGTGGACTCCTCCAGCGGATCTGCCTGCTGATGCTGCTGAGCAGGTCCGTGTCTGTTCCGCTTTTGCAAAGTGGATGGGCACAGCCTGTTTTCCTCTATGGGCAGTTGGATGCACACAGGCCACCTGTTTGTTTACATCCAATTGTCATCCGATCCCAAGCCATCTGTTTTATCGGTTTAGATGTCAGCAGGTGTCAAGGGTCGTTTTAAAATTTTACCCTGAGGTCAGCTTTTAATTTTCTTCTTAAATGCAGCGTGTGAACAATCCATTAGAATCACTGACCTGGTTAATTCACAATGGATTGCTAACTTTTTTAATTTTTTTGATTTTTCAGGTACATGCCAGAGGCCTAAAGTTAGGAATTTATGCTGACATGGGTAACTTTACTTGTGGTGGCTATCCAGGAACCACTCTTGACACTATCCAAATTGATGCTGACACGTTTGCATCGTGGGAAGTTGACATGTTAAAATTTGATGGCTGTTACTCAAATTCTTCAGAAAAAGCTTTAGGTCTGTAGATTTTTTTTTGTATCATAAATTTTATTTATAACACATTAATATACAGAAGGCATTCATTGCAAGTAATTCTGAGGAGATATATACCTAAGTAGATTGCTTCAGGTGCTACACAACAGGTACTACTGGGCACCTCCACATCAAGTCAATTATGTACTTTAAGTTGCTGAATCTGGTCATCCTGACATATAAAAGTACAATGGGCCCACTCCTGCGTTCCTCCTAAGCTACCACATTAAACCATCACTGTGATGGGCAATCAAGGTGGGAGGTGATAAAGCTTTTAAGCACTGAAGGGGAAAATATGACCAGATGTGCAGGCAACTTGGTATGAATGGGAGCTACTGGTTGTATGTAGGGGTTTTGCACTATGCTCAAGTCTCCAGTCCAGGACTTCCACAAACACCCCGAAGGACAGATGTGGGATAAAGGGAGACACACAAAACAATGCTGCATTGCCAGGTGATGGTAAATGGCTCTCAGCCGGGTGCAACAGATATATAGCCAGTATGCATCCTACAGGATGGTAATAACCAGGAGCAACAACCAAAAGAGGTCACATAACCAAATCAGACCAGAATATACAAGACAAATGGGCTTGGACAAAATGCAAAAACTAAGGCTGGCCTTAGGTGACCAATTAATGGTTTTCCACAACCACATATTTGAGGTGGATGCAGAAATCCTCCCCGCAGCCCTATTATAATATGACAGCTGGACTCCTGTGCTGCCAAAATACACTGATCAATCATACATTTTCTAACAGTGCTGTTCGAGAGGAATTGGTCACTGGGTTGACTTTTTTGAAACAGGACCAACCATAGACGGATAGAAATTCAGCTGGTCTCTGCTGAACCTGCCAAATTTTGATCCATTGATGGTCCGCTTTATTTGGATACCCAGCACTGGCTGGTGAGCGAAAAATGTCCTTAAGCCACAACCACAGAATGTATGAGAAACTCATTAAGGGAGAATGACTAAACTGCCATAACAGGGGAAGCATACCAGACTTGGGAGCTCCACCCTCTACCTTCACTCCCGCGAATCGGAAGCCCCCCCCCCTCCGGTGTCACATTTAACACCTTTCAGGGGGAGGGGGTGCAGATAACTGTCTAAAGACAGGTATTTCCACCCACTTCCGGCCACACAGTCTGCGGGCAGGACCTCACTCCCCCCCCCGTTGTGTTCTGAAACACAGCAGGAGCCAGTCAGCACGGCGCATCGTGACTTGCACATTCGCTGTAGGGAACCGGGCAGTGAAGCCAGAGCAATTCACTTCCTGGTTGCCTCACCGAGGATGGCGGGGGGGCAGCAGAGTGACGAGCGATCGCTTGTCCTCTGCTGCGGACAGCGCTGGACTCCAGAACAGGTAAGTGTGCCGATATTAAAAGTCAGCAGCTGCAGTATTTGTAGCGGCTGACTTTTAATAATATTATTATTTTATTTTATTTTTTCAGCGGACATCCGCTTTAAGAGATAACACATTCCAGATTCACGGCATACCTGGAGGTGCCTGTTGTGTAGTGCGGGCAGTGGTTCAAATAAGTATATTTTAGGTATGTTTTAACACATAGGATGTATTTGTTTTGTTCTGTTACAGGATACCCTAAAATGAGTTATGCACTGAATGCAACTGGGAGGCCAATCTTGTATTCCTGCAGCTGGCCTGCATATGAAGGTGGTCTTCCTCCTCAGGTAAGTGTTTGGTAGTGAAAATTTTATGGCAAATCTAACAAGGCAAGTTATACAATTTTGGGCCATGCCAAGGGCATTCTGATCAGGAGGTACAGGACGCCCTTTGCTTGGACTTTTAAATGGCTAGCAGGCAATGAGGCATGCCAGAGTTGAAACTGAACAGCCAGTATTGATAGACAACTGTTAGAGGGAGGGTTTTATTTGACGATGAAACTGGCAGAAAGGAAATTCTAGATTTAGTCTTTTTTTTTTTTTATACTCCTGCAGAGTCATCGGCAGCAAAACATGTTGAATACATCCTAGCCTCCACCTATAATTTATGTTTTAGTTTTGTGTAGACTTCTTATTTAACTATTATTATACTGGAGTTCAAGTATGCATTTTGATTCAAAAAGAAATGTTCACTTAACCTGACAATCTGTCCATACAGGTGAATTACACGTTGCTTGGCAGCATTTGTAATTTGTGGAGAAACTATGATGATATTCAGGATTCTTGGGACAGTGTGCTGGATATCTTAGAGTGGTTTGCCTTCAACCAGGATGCACTACAGTCAGCTGCTGGCCCAGGCAGGTGGAATGATCCAGATATGGTGAGTTAAATGCTGTTTGCTTTTAATTGTGACCATATTGGAATGTCATTCTAAATGTTATCTATGCTTCTATTTTTGTTTTCCTATTTTTTTTACTTTCTAATATAAATTTTAGAGGATATTTACCTTTTTCCAGGGCCTTGAAACCAAAATGGATCAGACTTGCAGAAATGTTCCTGACAACCACCATCATTGTAATTCATCACACCTTTTCTAACTAAGGCATCAGGATGATGTTGGTGGATGTCATAAATGTACACAGGCATCTCAATTATTATCCTTATATGTACACTAATGTTTACAGGCAGTTTGTGCACTTGTTGGCAGCATCTTTGGAAGGGATCCATGTAGGGCAGGGACCATGAGATCAGGCTCCATGTATTCTAAATTCCACCTTGCATCATGTGTGCTGTGCTGCGCATTCCTTACTATACATGTTCTCTATGTATTCTGTGCTGTAAAGAACACTGTGCTTCCCATTTTATAAGCCAATGCAGGTGCCAAAACTGCTGCCATACCTAGGGACCCAGTTGGCCTTCATCTGACTCGTTCTGGCACTTACTGATGTGTCAAATAAGTTACGTACCTTGTGAAAATGTCAAAACTACAGATATCGACAAGAGATCTACTGACACTTGTAGTTTGAAACATAAAGGCAATGTGGCAAATATGTTTTCATTAAGAATAAAAGATGATAGGTCTGCCCCTTTTTTTGATTTTTAGCTTTAAGCTTTATGTAACTTAATGATTTACATTTGAAATAAAATTTAACATGTTTGTATTTTGTAGCTCATAACTGGAGACTTTGGATTGAGTTATGAACAATCTAAATCACAGTTGGCTATTTGGGCAATCCTGGCAGCTCCATTTATTATGTCCAATGACTTGAGGACCATCTCGTATGAAGCCAAAGAGCTTTTACAGAACCGTCTTTTGATCTACATTGACCAGGACTCCCTAGGAAAACAGGGAAGGAGAGTGGCGAAGGTAAGTGTACAGCAGCCCACTAGATCGAAACTTGCAATAATCAATTTTTTTGGAAGTTAAAGCGGAAGTGAACCCATCCATAAAACAATTTCATTTCCAGCTTATGCCGGAAATGTAATACTCCCATTGGTTGTGCTTTCAACCAAACTGTCAAACCATCCAATGGCTGCTGTCATAACTAATCACATGTGCAGCATCATGGCAGTTGTAGATTAAACAGGAGCAAAGATGGCCGCTTCCTTGGCTGAATACGATAGGAGGGTTTTCTTGCACTTTAAAAACCTCGAACTGTGTTTCATTTTACTTTACCATATGGAGTCAAATTTTATAGTTATAGTCGGGGCAATTCTTGGATATAACTTAAGCAAACCAGACCCCTTTTTCACACGTATAGTATATATATATATATATATATATATATATATATATATATATATATATATGTGTGTGTGCTCCCTATAGATGATGATGATGATTTCTATAGTGCCAACAGTTTGCGCAGCATTTTTTTTTTTAAAAAAAGTTATGTTTTATTGAGAAAGAAACATTGGCATGTATACAGAAGTCGGCAAAGCAATTACAGCAACGATGGTTATAAAAGAAGCAAGTGGAAATAATATAACAGTGTACAGTACAAGTTAGAGTACATCATCAGGGGTCGGGCTCCACAGTGCATTCAGAAGTGATACCGTATAGCAACGTTGTAAACAGAGTAGGAGGCTCAGATTACCACATATCCCTAAAGTGATGTAGGTTATTTGGTTCAAAAATATATTTCAGGTAAACAAGGACAATATTGCAAGAATAGCAGTAGTGATTACAACCGAGAGATAAAGAAAAGAGGGAGGAAGGGGAGGCATATACATGCAAGAATAAAATAATACACTACAGAACTCGGTACAGTACATTGAGAGTTAGGCCCCACGGTAGACCAGGGATGGTATCGTACATTGAGATTGTAGATAGTGTGGAGGGGTCAAAGTGTCCTACAATTCCCCGGGTTAAGATAAGTATTCACATGAGCAGGAATCAGAGATCACGATGAGAGGACAAACTTTGTCCACCTCATTTACGTGCATGTTTCAGGGTCATCTAGCCATCTATCCCAAACTTTGTTAAATTTCTCCGGACAACCTCTATTTATGTATAAGAATTTTTTATACGGTAACGTTCCGTTTATCTCTCTTTTCCACTCCGTCCATGTGGGTGGAGTGGGCCTCATCCATCTCCTCGCAATAATCTTTCTGGCCAAAAACAGTGACTCCTGTAGGAAGGTTTTGGTATGCCTAACCATTAGGGTAGGGAAGACTCCAAGGAGACACTGTTTGGGGTCCAGAGTGACCGGGGAGCCCATGTCATCATGCAGGAAGTTAACAATCTGGGTCCAGTAGCCCTGTAGTACAGGACAAGACCATAGGAGGTGAAAAAAGGTGCCCGTTTCTGTTCTACACATTGGGCATAAGGTTGACTGTTCCCTGTTGTATCTAGCCACTCTAACCGGAGTCAGGTATGATCTGTGGAGAACGTAGACCTGGGTGAGTCTATCTGACAGCTTCGGGGATACCTCTTTGCATGAGTCCATAGCCTCTTCCCATTCCTCAGTATCCATTGGGCCCACTTCCCTCTCCCACCGGGGCTTAAGAGCGTAGGCCACTCTACCAAATCCAGGGGCGGACAACATAGAGTAAAATGAAGAGATAAGGCCTTTTGGGTCTAGACTCCTAGCTATTGCAATGATAGGATTGGGGGTGGGTGGTGGGGTCGTCTGTGAGAACTGTGCCCTGAAAGCATGACGCACCTGTAGGAATCTAAAGTACATGTGGTCAGGGAGTGAGAATTCCTCTCGGAGGTTGTTGTACGTTTTAAGTTCGCCATTCTGCACCAATTGGTGAAGATACAATAGGCCCCGTGAGCCCCAACCCCCGGGGTCCGGGACCGTACGAAATTCCGTCAGATGTTTATTATGCCATAGCGGAGAGTAGTCATTATAAACGGGTATGCCTATCTTAGTGGACGCCAGGTCCCACACCCATCTGTAGTGGTACAAAAGGGGTTTGACCTCCCCACCCGGTACATTGGTACCCGTCCCCACCGTTATCGCATACAATGGGTCGCCAGTACACTGTGTCCATCTTGGACATATTAAGGTCCTGAAGCGGTCACTATCCGTCTTATCAAGGTGAAAGAGGTGGGAGAGCTGGGCTGCAATGTAGTAGTGGTTGAAATCAGGCAAGGCCAGTCCCCCCCATATCCGTCGGGTTCTTGAGTGATCTCCAAGCCAATTTATGTCTGTTCTTACCCCATACAAAAGGTCTAAGAAGGGCCTTCTTAGAATATCTAAGCGGGAGGTACGAGGGGGAATGCCACAGGGCATATAAAATTTTAGGTAAGAGGACCATTTTTATGAGACTTACCCTTCCCCAGACACCCAGCGGCAGGCGGGCCCATGCGCTTAATTTGGTTCTGATTATGGAGAAGAGCGGGTCAATGTTAAGGGTGGTATAGTCAGAAGGGTTTCGAGATACATGTATCCCCAGGTATTTGATCCTCTCCACCCTCTGTAGCAGCAGGCCAGCCTGGGACTCCTGTGGGGGAAAACTGTCCAATGGCAGAATCTGGGATTTGTCCCAGTTAATCTTCAGTCCGGAAAAAATGCCAAATCGTTCTATGGTGTTGAGGGCTTTAGTGAGTGATAGGCCAGAGTCCGCCAAATATAGCAACGCGTCATCCGCATATAGACTGATTTTTTCATCAAGGGAGTCCACCCTGAATCCCTTAATCTCGGAGTCTGCTCGGATAGCCATGGCCAGGGTTTCCGCCGCCAGGGCATACAAGAGTGGGGAAAGTGGACACCCCTGCCTTGTGCCTCTGCTGAGAGCAAAGGCCTCCGAGGGCCATCCATTAGCAACCATCCGGGCCGAAGGGGCTTGATAGAGGAGTCGTGTCCATTTAATAAAATTTGGCCCGAAGCCATAGCATCCGAGACAGCTCCAGAGGTATTCCCATTCTACAGAGTCAAACGCTTTGGCGGTGTCAAGTGACACCACCACTCGCGTACCCACTTCTTCGTGTTCTGCCTGCAGATTCATGAACAATCTGCGAAGGTTAAAAGAGGTGTTACGGCCCGGTATGACCTGATTAAGGCGCATGGACAGGACTTTAGCTAGAATTTTTACGTCCACCTGTAATAGTGAGATGGGGCGGTAGGACTCAGGGAGTCCTGGGTCTTTCCCTGGTTTGGGAATCAAAACTATCGTTGCCTCTCTCATGGAGGGTGGGAGTGTTTGAGTCTGGAAAAGGTCGTTGTAAAGTACAAGTCTGGAGGTGAGCATCTCTCCATAGTGTGAATAAAATTCTATCGGTAACCCGTCAGACCCAGGGGTTTTGGAGCGGGCAAAGCCCCCCAAAGCAGCCCCTATCTCTTCTACAGTAATGGGGGATTCTAGGAGATCCACCTGGTCGGTCTTTAGTTGAGGGAAAACTATCATCTCCAGAAAACTATTCATAGGTTCCTTATCCATCGGGGCCGTAGACTTGTACAAATCTGAGAAAAAATCCCTAAATCTAGAGCTTACTATTTGCGGGTCCGATACTGTCGTCCCCCCGGATCCCGTAGGGTTATAACAACTGGCGCAAAAGGAAAAATTTCCGCGCCAAAAACTAATAAATAGTGGTCTACACTGGTGTGAAGATATTAAAGTTAAATGCTGTGCTGCTCCTCAGTGATATAGTGTGTACCTATAATAAGTGAAAATGAAGAAACAATAGAGGGCGCCACTAAGACTAAATGAGAAAAGTTCACTCATAATACATAATGTGATTACTTGTATAACATAGGTGGTGAGAAACAACAATAACAGAAATAACAACATTAATAATAAGACCTATGCGTCTTGCAATACATTGGTGTGGGTGTGATGGTAAATATAACAGTTAAAAGTCCACCTAGAATGCCAAAGATAAGTATTGGTGTAGGGATAATAAAAAGATATCAGGAAGAATAATTTCTTGATTGGAAAAAAGTCTGTGCACAAATCTGTGTCAGGATTGTGATGTGCTGGTTCTGGGGTGTGAAAGGAACCTTCACCAAATTGGATTAATCGTGTTCCACCTCAGGTGCTGGGGAAATACTAGGTGCTTACCAGATGGTATAGGTCCTCTGTTAAAAGTAGGTCAGATGGGCAGGTCAGGATTAGTGCCTGAACACTATGGGCATGCTGGATCGCGCTGTTCCACAATACTAACAGGTAGGCTCATGTATGGATAGAAAAATGAATGGAAAACATCATGGTACAATAACGTTTTAATAAAATCAAATAAAAATGCACATACAGCCGAATGGCCTCCTACCCCAGCTAGTGCCTGCCTGGCACTGGGAGTATAGCGTGTCACGGCTCCTTTACTCCGATGGTCCACCGAAAGTTGTGGAGGGCAGATAGGTCCGGGCTTGGTAGGCTCAAACAGAGGGCTTGTATAACGTGCAGGTTGCCAGTGTAAAGCCGCCTATGTTATACAAGTAATCACATTATGTATTATGAGTGAACTTTTCTCATTTAGTCTTAGTGGCGCCCTCTATTGTTTCTTCATTATAACAACTGGCGGCCTGTCTTCGCAGTGAACCAAGTATGCTAACATTTTGCCTGCTTTTTCTCCCAATTCAAACAGTTTTTGTCTGGAGAAGAATAATTTCTGCCTAGCCTTTGCATAATGAATTTTATCTACTACCCTGGAACGCTGTTTCAGCACCACCGCAGCTGCATCCGATGGAGCGGCTATGTAGGCACGTTCAGCAGCAGACAGTTCTGTGGTCGCTAAATCAAGCGCCGCCAAGGAGTCAGCTTTAATACGGTTAATGCGGGCTGTGAGACGAGTTCGAACATGTAGTTTAAATGTCTCCCAGACCACAGAGGGGGACGCAGAGCCGTCATTATCTTCAAAGAAGACCCTCCATTCATCTGTGAGATCGTCCTCCTCTGGAAGGAGGGATAACCAAAAAGGATTTAATCTCCATGCCCGAGGGGGCCCTTCCCGGGGTACGCTCAGGGTGATCATGTATGGGCAATGGTCCGATAGTAATCTGGGGCCAAAGGTCGCATCCAAAAGTCGCGACCGGAGACCACCAGAAAGGAGGATATAGTCAAGTCTGGAAAGCGTACCATGTGTGGATGAGTGGCAAGAGTATGCCCTGGCCAGGGGAAACCTAAATCTCCAGGAGTCAGTCAGGTGTAGGGTGTCAACTAATTTAGAGAATTTGGATGCCGTTGGTGGACGGGTAAGGGGTTGGGAGGGGGACCATCTGTCAAGTGTGTCATCCATCGTAGCATTAAAGTCGCCCAGCCACACCGCCTGTATCGAGGGATGTTGGGCCATGAAGGCAAGGCCATCGGTCAGAGCGGACATAGTAAATGGTGGGGGTATGTAGAAGGCCAAAATAAGAAATGGTTCTCCAAATAGCCTGACTGAGAGGAAAACATAGCGACCCTGGGGGTCCGTGCGAACCTCTTCAAGAGAAAAGTGCACGGACTTGGCAACGAGCAACGACACCCCCCTGGAGTGGGAAGTGTGGGTTGAATGATAGGACCATCCCACCCACGGACGACGGAGTGCCATCTGCAACCTCCCCTCCACATGAGTTTCTACAAGCACCAGTATATCAGCCCGCTGTTTTTTAAGGAATGCCAGGACAGCAGTACGCTTCACCTTATTGCGCAGCCCCCTGACATTCCAGGTCAAAAACTTCACAGACGCCATGGACCTATGACCCAATATGAGGCTGACCCAAACAGAGCGGTAGATATCTCCCTCCACATCAGGAGCCCAACCCCCGCAGTATACAGGTGTAATAATATCGATAGAAGGAGTGTACACATTATCCAGTGAAACCATACATTGGTATTCAAACTGCGGTGCAGAAATGGCATACATGTCAATATGTACAAACATTTACAACCTTCCCCTCCCCCCTCCCCGCCCTGCATCTCCCAAACATGATGCGGGCATGAACCCAAAACTGAACAAACATCCCCATCCCGTGGTAAAAAATGACACAAGAAATAAAAAAAGAAGAAAAAAAAGAAAAAAATGGATATGCGGAAGTAGGCAGCCTCCAGCACCAGGACCAAAGGGCCTGGACCAGCCCAGCAGTCAGTACAAATATAAAAAAATTGAAGAGTGTACATCCTAGAAGGAAACAGGCATCTGGGGCCGGGATTTGAGTAACTCGGGCAGTGCCTTCGCCATCACCCGCACATAAGTCCAGAGACCGGGATGGGCATGGGGGGTATCCACGCTGTACCGTGCACGCAGCTGGTAGGCTCCAGGCTCCCGCTACGAGTGCAGCACACAGTATACATGGGCCCTGTGAAGGACCTCGTAGGTAATGTCATAAACAAAATATAGAACGTTTCTCAAGCTCCAAATCAACCCATTGCAATCAAATTCAAGGACAGGCTATGCTTCGCTTAGCTTAAGGCGGTAGGCAATACAGAAAAAGCTTAGAAAAGGACCCACATGGAACTAGTGGGGTTCAGGGGAGTCCATTAGACCAACGGGGCATATGGCAGTCAAGACTGTGTCATAGATAGGCAGTACATCAGTGAGGACACAATCTGTGTAAGCTAAAGGGGTTGCGGTTATGTACTCACAAACATCTCAGTCCCCGCCACCCGGGGGGGAGCGACGTTCCAGCCAGGCAATCGCGTCTTCTGGAATTTCAAAAAAAGAGGCTCTCCCATCATGTTCCACCCGGAGCCTGGCAGGAAAAAGCATGGCATATTTGTAGTTGAGGATCCTCAGCCGGCGTTTAACTTCCATAAAGTTGCGACGGCGGCGCTGTACCTCTGCACCAGCCACCTTGACGTTCTCATAGTCTATGTTTCCCCGCAACCTGGCCATACGGAGGGCAGCGTCCCGGTCCTTAAAGTGGAGCATTTTAGCTATGAACGTGCGTGGTGGGGCTCCCTGCGGCGGTGGCTTGGCCGGCATGCGGTGGGCACGTTCCACTGACAGCATGGGAGTGAAGGCCTCCCTCCCGTAGGCCTTGATAAGTATCTGCTCCAGAAACGCGGCGGGGTATTTTCCTTCAGCACCCTCCGGGAGGCCGATCAAACGAATGTTACATCTCCGGAGTCTGTTCTCCATTTCGTCTTGCTTGGCAAACAGCTGCTGTATCTGATGCTGCATGTGTTCGGTGTCTGACTGTAATGGCGGCAAGGCATCCTCCACCACGCTGAGGCGGTTCTCCGCGGTCTTCACCCGGTCCCGGATGGCATTCACATCCTGCCGAAGGAGGGAGATGTCAACCTTAACCTCCTCTATCTGTGTGGCCAAGGTGGTGCGACACAGGTTGATGGCTTCAAGCAGTTTGGCAGTGTCTCCCGCCGACCGCGTCTCCCCCACCAGGGCTGCTCCGCCATCTTCCACCGACTCCCCCGAATCATGACGATATTGTGCCAGTTTCGCCTGGGTGGATTTCTGAGATTTAGGTGGCGACCTGATGGCCCGACTCTGAGGGATCCAGCTAGGTAGGTTTGGTGGGTCGATTCCGAGCGTGAAAGGCAGGATGATAGGGATAGCAGGATCAACGGTCAGAGCTCTGGAAAACACGTCCTACTCCATGCACCCTCAGGCCACGCCCCCCCGTTTGCGCAGCATTTAACAAAATTAAGGCAGTCATTACAATTTGGTACAAGATCGTTAGAGCTTACAATCTAAGAGGGAGGGTCAATTGATACAAAAGGTAATGGCTATGGGGGGTGAGCTAATGGAGAAGTAAAACAGTGTATTAGAAGCCAGATAGATGATTCTTTATAGAGAAGGGTTTTCCGGGATTGTCTAAAGATGGAACATTCGCTTGTATTTGCTCTATGTACATAGTACAATAGACAATCCTAAACAATCTTTAAAGCTATTAGACCTTACTGCCCCTTATCCAAAGATTTTCAGGTAATTTTTACACTTTTTAAAATCTCCCTGTGCAACCAATATTTTTCAAATTACACTGCAAATTACAAGAATAAACTGTAGCAAATGTCCCATACTGACTTAGTTCTTTGTACTTCTGTTTCTGCAGGTGAGTTCTCTGGAAGTCTGGATGAGAGAGTTGGTAAATGAACAGTATGCCGTGGCTGTCCTGAATAAAGGAACCGATGGAATTCCAAAGCGTTTCTCTATGAGCCTCGCCAACTTGAATATCACAGAGTGTGCACTCGGCTATAAACTCTATGATGTGTTTGAAAAAGAGTTCTTGGGAAATTTTAAACCTGAAACAAATATTGAGATGAATATTAATCCAACAGGGGTAGTCATGTTATTTGTTCGCCCAGCTTCTGTCAGGTTTCATCCTATGTAATGTAAGCAGGGTGTTTAAAATAATGGGAGCTGATTGAATACTATAGAAAATGGCGATCATTTTTATCACAAGTGATTAACCTATGAATACTGAACAGAGGTGCCATTATACAGGGTAATGTGTGGCTTATTTTTAGACTTGAAATTAGTGAACGCTACCCAATTTTATTGGTATATAAAAAAAATATATATATAATTTGCCAACACCATCATTTATATTAAGCACCTCACAGCAACAAAAAAAATGCTAAAAAGAGCTTGGACCAAAAAAATAAACACCTGTAAATTTTCATACAAGCAAAGTGTTCTAGATCATTATTAATTTCATTTACTTAATATTATGCTTGTGAATCTTGATAGAGAAGGCACATTTATGAAACTTAAATCAAGGTAGTCTGAGTAATAATAGTCTTGATAATAAAAGCCTGAATTCATTAATGGCAAAAGTCAGAGATGTCAAATTCCATTGAACGAGGGTCACTTGTTGTTTTTTTTGATGCCCAAATAGCAAACTTGATTAGTAAACTAGTGTTTGTATAGTCAAGTTTTATCATTGTTTTGAATAGAGCAGAATTGGAATCCCTGTCAGGTCCCTCTTGGGGGAAATTCAGCCTATTTGGTCCAGGTGACTGACTTTGGTACAGAAATTATGAGAAAGCCAAGTGTTTTGCATTGTCACCAGCACAAGACGTGAGGTTAAATCTCCCAGTGGAAACATCTATCATGGTGACCTCTATCTAAGATGGACATTCCCCTCATCTTATAGAGATTTCTGTTCACTTTTTGTTGCACACATGGGACAGAAAGTAAAGGGAAATCTTGTTAATGTGACAGACTACAAACCATTAACATGTTTAAGCCCTTTGCTAATATATCTGAAACTGAAGTTGGCTCTACAAACACTTTAATATAAACCTCTCCTGAAAAACATTGACACTGCCACTGTGGGCCTCTTCTTCTGAAATAGCTAGTTGTCTAGATGTCCTTTTGTCTGTCTAGCTTCAACACTTTGAATAACTGACCAAGAACTTTTCTGATCCACATACTTATTTTAGGGCAGTGACTTACAAGGCATTAAGCCAGTTGGTAAGAAAAACAGGCGAGCAAATGGCATTTTCAAAATTATGTCAACATAGCAAGCCCCCGTATTTCTTGTCAAACATGTTTATATTCATTCATGATTGTATGTCGATTAGCCCTACATTACAGGATGATTGTGACCACTGTGTGCAAATTTTTTTTTCAAAATCTTTTTTCCTGGGGTATTTTGTTATTTGGGGAGCAAATAATTGTAAACATATAACCATAGAGCACCAAAAGTCAGTCATTCTATTACTGGGATTAGATGTACTATATGCTCTAAACCAGACTATTGGTCAATTTTATAAATTTGTACTGTCCTCTACCTTTTAACTAGCTAAATGTTATTTCTAAATGTGAAAGAACACTCAGGTACGAATTGCAGGTAAAAGCTGGAGCCCTGCACCTACTGTATATATTTTTTGAGAAATTTAGTTATTTTGGTTGTGGTAAGGGAAACAGGATCCTGATAATGTTCTATGACATTCATGAAGGACACCCTGAGGGAGATTTACTAAAACTGCAGCACTCAGTCTGGCGCAGCTGTGCATGGTAGCCAATCAACTTCTAACTTCACCTTGTTTAATTTTAAGCTTTGACAAAACCTGGCAGCGGATTGGTTTCATATGCATATGAAACCAACTAAAGTTCCCTGGAACTCATCCATGCAAATCAGCAAAATGAACCGAACTGTAATCACTTTGCAGTGCAAAATACATTTTTATATACACAAACTGTAAATTATTTTCAAATCCAAGAAATTGCATGATATCAATGTAAAATGGATGCTGTTTTTTCAATGTAAATAAAATGTCAAATTTAACCTGTATTTGTTGATTGTGTCATAATGTCTGTGATTTCTGGACTTTCTTTCTGCCTGCCATGAGATAGAAGTGGTGTTCTGCCATTCTGGAATATTTGAAAACGGGGGCGGGACTAGCGGAACCGTCCATTGATTTTCAGTAGAAGATACGTTCTGTCCCAGCGGGGGTAGGGACTGACTCTATTTTAATAGTCTCTCCAAGTGGAGGATGCTGGTTGTCTAGTTTGTCAGTCCTCCAGTCCAGTTCGTGATGCTTTGCCCTTTCAATAAATAAAAGATTTGATATGAGATAAATGTTCTTACTGTAAACACTTCTAAAACCACATTACCACTGCTGCAGCCTTATTATGTGCCGCCATCTTTGCTGCTGATATCATCCAGTGCCTCTTGCTGGTTCAGGCATCCCAAACCCCCCCCCCCCTTTTCCCCGTGACCCACATCTTGCCTGCCCTCCAGCTGCTGTGAATAGAAAGGCAAAGGTGAGGATGGCAGTCAGACCATAAAAGAAAAATGGTAAACAAACCTAGAATCAAAATGCAATTTTTTTATTTCTGGGTTGGGCAAGAGCAAGGATTCCCAGTGCATCCACGGAGTGAAGGTCCACTTAAACCACTTGCCGCCCGCCAATGACAGATTGACTTCGGCAAAGTGGTTTCAATATCCTGACGTCCTCAGGATATTGATATTGAGCTGCTGCGCGCCCCTGGAGGCACGCATTCTGGCGATCGTTGTTGCAGGGTGTCAGTCTGACACCCGGCAACACTGATCTAGGTAAAGAGTCTCTTACAGAGACTCTTTACCACGTGATCAGCGGTGTCGAATCACGGCTGATCACAATGTAAACAGGAAAAGCCAGTAATCGGCTTTTCCTCACTCGCGTCTGTCAGACGCGAGTAGAGGAGAGCCAGTCGGCTTCTCCTCTGACAGGGGGGGGGGGGTTTGCGCTGATCGATTATCAGCGCAGACCCCCCACTGGACCACCAGGGATGCCCATCTAGACCACCAGGGATGACAAACACAAAAAAGATGCCAATCAGTGCCCACAATGGACATCACTGATTGGCAGGCATTGTTTGGCACTGATTGGCATCAATTAGTACAACATATTAAAGTGCCCATCCGTGTCGCCTATCAGTGCCCATCCGTGTCGCCTATCAGTGCCCATCCGTGTCGCCTATCAGTGCCCATCCGTGTCGCCTATCAGTGCCCATCCGTGTCGCCTATCGGTGCCAATCCGTGTCGCCTATCCGTGCCAATCCGTGTCGCCTATCCGTGCCAATCCGTGTCGCCTATCCGTGCCCATCTGTGTCGTCTATCCGTGCCCATCTGTGTCGCCTATCCGTGCCCATCTGTGTCGCCTATCCGTGCCCATCTGTGTCGCCTATCCGTGCCCATCTGTGTCGCCTATCCTTGCCCATCTGTGTCGCCTATCCGTGCCCATCTGTGCCGCCTATCCGTGCCCATCATCAGTGCCACCTCATCAGTGCCCGTCAGTGCAGTATCATCAGTGCCCATCAGAAAAGGAGAAAATAACTTTTGTTGTTGGAAACATTGAAAATCAGCTCTCAAACATTTGTTGGAAATTCCATCAGCAAATGCCCGATGGAGCATACACACGGTTGGATTTTTCGACAACAAGCTCACATGAAACGTTTTTTAATGGAAATTCCGACCGTGTGTACGTGGCAAAACTATATTTTAGTGACCGTGTCTCATCAAGACTTTTAACCAATATACATTTCTGCCTCCACATTGCCAAACAGACCATATGGTCCGGATCCACCCAGAAGCATGGACCCACACCTTGCTCAGCCTTTCAGCGATCTGCTGAGAGCCTGAGCCAGCCCCTCCTATCCCCTACACAGCCTAGCATTCCAGTGAGTACTGGAGAGGCAGGGCAAACAGCCAGAGACTAACAGTCATGGCTCTCTGCTCAGATGCTGCATTCAGCTAGGTGAGTATACATTTTTTTTTTTTTTTTGGTGGGAGGAGTCCATACTTCTCTTTTTAACTGTGCTACTGTAGACAAGGTTGCTACAATTTTTTTTTTTTTACAGTGACCACCTGCCCATTGGACCCTGTTCCCTTGCACATATGGTCACACTTTGACTCCTACACTCTCCTAACTCTCATCTTCAATCACGCCTTCTCCTCTGGCATCTTCTCAAACATGTACTGGTCACCCCATATTTTAAAGCCCTCACCGAACAGAATATGACCCATCTCCTTGCTCCCCATTACCTACAAACTCCCTGAATGCCTGGTCTACAACCACCAGAGAATAATAACCTTCTTGATGCCTTTCAGTCTTTAGTTTTGTTCACAACACTCTGCAGAAACTGTTGTCTTAACACTCACAAACTATTCAACGGATAAAACCAATAGTCATTATTATGTACTCTTAAGGGCCATATATACGGGCTGAAAATCAAGCGGTTTCTATTGAACCGCGCATTAGGCTCACGCGTATGGCAGCTGGTCTGACAGAAGCCAGACATTTGGCTGGTTTCTGTCGAAGGGGCCATGACTGAAAACGGTCAATTGGCTAATAATTTCACTCATTTGTGACTGCACCCTGTTGATTTTCTTCTTGTCTATCCCTTTACTGTCACTAAGACCACTTTCACACTGAGGCGCTTTTCAGGCACTTTTTTACGCTGAAAACAGTGCCTAAAAATGAATGGAAAGCTCTTCAAAAGCGCCTGAAAAGATCTTCAAAAGTGCTCAGTGTTTTTATTGTCAGTTTAGAAGCGCCTCAGTGTGAAAGTGGCCTTACAATTCTATCTCCTCCTCTCCAATTCCATTTTCTGTATGGGTCCCCCAAGATTCTGTTCTTGGACCTTTTTTTTTCTTATTTTCTATCTACACCTCCTCCCTGGATGGCCTCCTATGGTTTTCAATACCATTTTTTTTTTTTTATGCTGTTGACGCCCAAATCTATCTCATTACCCCTCTGCTCACTCCAGGACCTGCGTCCCATGACTGAGGCTCGATTGCGAAAGCAGTGCTGTGATGCCAGGAGAAGGATCTGTAAAATTTAAAGTAAGTAAGCAATGAGCGCTGGCCCGCCTGCTGGGGAATTCACTGTCGTTCTTTAGGACAGCTAAGGTCTAATTGTGCAGAAGAAGTGTGTACTGTACCAGTACTGGCTGAAGTGGTTAACTTTTTGGGGGGGTGCCTATATCAGTGCAGGCAGCCCATTAGTGCATCTCATCAGTGCCCTCTAATCAATGCCAGTCCCACATATGACCTATCAGTGCCCATAAGTGCAGCGAGCCAGTGCCACCTATCGGTACCAATTAGTGCATCTCATTAGTGCCACCCATCAGTGCAGGTCAGTGCCCATTAATGCATCTCTTCAGTGCCAGTGCTCTCAGTGCCACATATCAGTGCCATCCAATCAATGCCAGTGCCACCTATCAGTGCAGCTCATCGGTGCCCATAATTTTAGCTAGCCAGTGCCATCAATCAGTGCTGCCTAGAAGTGCCCATCAGTGCAGGCTATCAGTGCCCATAAGTGCTGCCTATCAGAGCCCATTAGTGCAGCTCATCAGTGCCACCTATCATTGCCCATCAGTGCTGTCTATCAGTGCAGCTCATCAGAGCCCATCAGTGCTGTCTATCAGTGCAGCTCATCAGAGCCCATCAGTGGTGTCTAATCGATGCCTATCAGTGCCGCAATAATTAGTGCCAATCAGCGAAGAAGATACATTTCTTATGGCAACAAACTAAGAAAAACACTTAAAAAAAAAAAAAAAAACAGTGGTGTTTAAATACCACTAAAAGAAAGCTATATTTGTGTGAAAAAAAAAAAAAAAGATAAAAATGTAATTTAGGTACTGTCTTGCATGACCGCACTGTCATTCAAAGTGTGACAGCGCTGAAAGCTGACAATTGGCCTGGGCAGGAATGAGGTGACAGTGCCCATCAGGGGCGGACTGACCATTGAGTCACTCGGGCACTGCCCGAGGGCCCCATGCCACTAGGGGGCCCCATCAGGGTTGCCAGGCTCAGTAAAACCAGGGACAGTATGTAAAAATCTGTTTTTGCTGCTTCTGACACCAATGATGTGGGTTGTTATTGCGTAACCTGCCGCTGATGTCATGCTGTGGGTTATTATTACTGCTACTGATACAAATGCTTTTGGTTGTTATTCTGTAAATTGGCACTAATGTTTTTGTTGTTTATTATAGAAATTGCCATTTAGGATGGGGGTTATTATTTCCTAAACTGGCACTGATGCTGGGTGGATATAATTGCAGAAACTGGTACTATTGCGGTGGGTTATTGTGTAGACTGGCACTGATGCTGACGGTCCATTATTAATTATAGGTGCTGTGTCAAAAAAGTTGTTTATGGCAACCATATGCACTGTGCAGTGCTTATATAAAAGGTAAAATACGTTTTTTTTTTGCATCACATGTCGGTACCAAGTCATGCAATTCCATAAATACAAAGAAACCAAAACAAATACGTTCAGAAATGAAGTTCTGTGTAATAAAAAGGACACGGGGAAAAAGTATTGAACACTCTTAACTGAAATGTATTTAACACTTTGTACAAAATCATTTGTTGGTAATGACCGCTTCAAGATTTCCTATTGGATTCAAGTCAGGTGATTGGCTGGACCATTCTAGCAGCTTTATTTTTTATTTTTTTAAACCAATTGAGAGTTTCCTTGGCTTTGTGTTGTGGGGCAGATTTTTATCTATCAGGAATGTCTTGGTACATTTTTTTCATTCATCCTTCCTTCAATGATATGAAGTTTGCCAGTACCGTATGCTGAAAAACGGCCCCACACCATGATGTTCCCTCCTCCAAACCACACTGTTGTTATGGGGGGTGTTTTGGGGATGTGAACCCCTAACATGGTGTGTATTATGGCATCCAAAGAGTTTGATTTTGGTCTCTTCTGACAAGACTTTATTCTCCCAGTATTTCACAGGCTTGTCTAAATGTTGTAAAGGAAAAGTTAAACGAGCTTCAACATGTTTTTTCTTCAGCAATGGAGTGTTACGTAGTGAGCGTGTATACAGGTCATGGCGAGGAGTGCATTTCTTTGAAACAATTGTACCTGCTAATTCTCAGGTCTTTCTGAAGCTCTACACAAGTGGTCCTTGGCTCTTAGACAACTCTTCTAATATTTCTTTTCACTCCTCTGTCAGAAATCTTGCGAGGAGCACATGGTCACGGCCTGTTTATGGTGAAATTATGTTCTTTCCACTTCCGGATTATGGCCCCAACAGTGCTCACTGAAACATACAGAAGTTTAGAACTCCTGTAACCAATGCCATCCGTATGTTTTGCAACAATAAAGTTGTGAAGAGTTGAGAGAGCTCTTTGCTTTTACCCATCATGAGAGATTTCTTGTGTGACACCTTGGTAATGAGACACCTTTTCATTGGCCATCAGGTGAGACTGAACCAGCTGATAATAATTTGTACTGACATGGGGCAGGATTGCTTTGTAATTACTGATAGATTTCAGCTGGTGTCTTGGCTTTCCATGCCTTTTTGAACCTCCCTTCCTTCATGTTTATTACTTTTTCCCTGTGTCCTTCCATTTTATTACACATAACTTAATTTCTGAATTTATTTGTTTTGGTGTATTTGTATGTGTGCATTGCAGGTGGTGAAAATTTCATGTCAATAGCACCTTTAGAAATATGTTTACCTAGAAAAATGGTGACGTGTTCAATGCTTATTTTACCTGCTTTATATGTAAATGGAGCTAGTTTTACAAATGCAAAATAGATCAATGTGGCCTTCTGCATGGTTGCATGGGCCTGTGGTGTTAAGGAGCTTCTGGAGAAAGTACTGTAATTAAAAAAAAAAAAATTTTACACATAAGGATGAAAAATCAACATAGTGGTTGGGAAAGTGAAAGCCAAGAAAGTGGAAGAAAAACAAATCCAAAAACTCTTGTCTAGCACCAAAAAAAAATACTGAATTTTGTAGAAAAAGCACACCTGGAACAAGTGGTACAACTGATATACTTCAGCTTCAAGTTCAACCAGTGCAGCTGATGTCAGTACAACATGTTTGGTTGTTTCACATGCATCAGATGAAAGTGAAACTAGTGCAGGAGCAAGTGGATCCACGGAGTTGGATCCAACTTAAAATAGTGCTGGCCATGGAAAAGCAATTGAAAACCTCATCAGGAGAAAAACTTCTGGCCAACGAATAGACAAAGGTCTTGTTAATGTTTGAGAGGCAGAATTTTTTTTGGCATGAAATACTTTGCCGTATCCTGAGTGTTCTAAAACGACTGTCATCAAGAGGTCTTCCTTTTTTGAGGAAGTGATGAAATTATTGGATCCGTACATAATGGAAATTGTTTGGGCTATCTTGAGCTGTTGGCTGAATACGATCCAAAAGCATGGCAACAAGGGAAGAGGTCACATATCGTACTTATCAACCTTATGTGATGAGTTTATTGAACTGATTGGTCAGCAGGTGCTACAGCAGATTGTAAAAGAGATAAATAAAGCCAAATCTTATTCAATTTCTATTGACTCAACCCCTGACATAGCACATTTTGACCAACTGACCATCATATTTCGCTATGCACTACCTAGTTGTCCAGTCGAGCATTTTACTAAATTCATTCCAATATATGGACACACTGGTATGGAGCTAACAAGCAATCCTCCTCAATTTATGGATGAAAACGGAATTTCCATCAAAGACTGCAGGGTCAGTCTTATGATAATGCATTGAATATGAGTGGCAAATATAATGGCATGCAGGCCTTAATTCGAAAAAACTTGCTGAATATATTCCTTGTTGTGCCCATTCACGTAATCTTCTGGGACAAAATGCTGTAAACAGCTGTTCAGTTGCAGTTTCGTTCTTTAATTTTGTACAGCAGTTGTATTGTTTTTTTTTTTCTGCTTCAAGTCATCGATGGAATCTTTTAACAAATAGTTTCAAACCGTGTGGTATACCGTCATTAAAAACGTTAGCTGATACACGTTGGTCTGCTCACCACGATGCTGTAAATGCCTTACAAAAAGACTTTAGTACCATCAGAGATGTCCTTTCAAATATTTTGAGTGATGAAGCCACAAAGAGAGAGATCTGTGTACAAGCAAAGGGCCTAAGCAACGTCATGGATCAGCTGGAAACTGGAATAATGGTTGAAGTATGGTCTGTCATCTTACCTAGGTTTCACAGAACCAGTCCGTATCTCCAAAATGCAAAATTAGATTTGCATACAGCAACAAACTGAACTCTCTGAAGGATTTTGTGTAGTCTCTCCGGTCTAGATTCTCTGAATTTGAAGAGCAGGGTTAAAATATTTCTGGCTGCGAGGAGTACCAGCTACAACGTGGAAGGAAAGTGAAAACAAAATAGGAGGTGGGACTATGGTGATGCAGAAGATGCTAATGCTGATATGACACCCTCCTGAGAGGTTTAAAGTGCATACCTTTTATCCTATAATTGACTAACTGACAGAATCACTGATTCACAGGCAAGCAGCATACAGCATAATTCAAGAAATATTTGGATTTCTATCAGAAATATGCACTCTAGCTGCTTATAGTCTACGTTCCAGAGTCAGTACACTAGTGACAATATACCCTGAAGATCTTGAACCCAGGTTTGCAGAAGAAATTGTACAGTTTTCCTCTATTTTCAAAATGTACCAATCTTTACCTGCAAATAAAGACATTCATGCTAGAAAAAAAAACTCAAATGTACAATGTTATGATTGCACAATCCCTAGTCGGTGCATTTCCAAATACATATGTGACCCGCCGCATGTATTTGTGTTTAATAGTCCGCAACTGCAGTGGTGAGCGTTCATTTTCAGCATTAAAACATGTCAAAAAAGGAACTAAGATCTTCCATGGGTCAGGAGCGTTTAAATGTGCTTTCTCTGTTGTGCATTGAAAATTGGTTGCTGAACACGCTTAATCTTGACTCTACAACTTTAGGAATTTGTAAGTAAAAAAGCAAGAAAAGTTAATGTGTAGTTTTATTTAAATCTGCCAAATTG
This sequence comes from Rana kukunoris, assembly GCA_029574335.1. Lineage (NCBI taxonomy): Eukaryota > Metazoa > Chordata > Amphibia > Anura > Ranidae > Rana > Rana kukunoris. The sequence continues at coordinate 64,012,327 of CM056054.1, forward strand.
ATTCATATAGGGTAAACGCAATTTAGAGTGAATAAACAGTGACGTCACCACGTAGGGGGAAGGTATCGCTCCGTTTGCCGGCCGGCTTATACATGCAGATTTACATGTTTTTATATGTGAGTACCTACTTGCTTTTATGAATAAATGTAAAACGTTATTACACTATGGTATACTTTTCCATTACTTTCACGCCCGGACTGTGAGCTGCGCTATACCATTCGATTGCTAGACTGACTCCTGAGAATCGTGAGAATCTACTGGAGCCTCTGGTAGCCAGGGCCGTGGCTGGGCTGTAGCCATCTGCTTTAACTCAGCTTGCCTCTGGTAAGCAGCCATTACATAGTTGGTGAAGGGATCACTTTCAGTCACACAATTTTTTCCTTGTGGTGTGAGTGCTGGACATTTATGTATGTGCAAACATATGAAGGAGACATCATTGGGTTCACATTCACAGCGGTGTTATTAAATGGACTTTCCTTTATGTTACACAGCATATCTTAATTGATGTGCAATACAGACTGTTGGTACTATCTAAACCTGTTGATATACGTTGCATGGTTCACATTTTTTTGCCTAAATATTTATACAGTGTTTGGTATATACCTCCTATTGGCGCGGCTTTGCTTTTGTTTTTTAGAGTGAATAAACTGTTTGTGTGTTTATAACCAGTGGTTGCGATTTATTTCAAGAGTTACTCTCTGCACCATAATCATAACAGCAGGCTGTATTGATTATGATGCTTTAATAATACTTTAAGGAACATATTTGTATCAAATACATCAATTCGTATATTTAAATTGTTTATATGGTTTATGTTTTGGCACTTTAATGGCAATTAAAATATTTAATTTGTTTTAACAAAAATTAGTTTGCATCTTCATTTTATTTACTTTCATAAAAAGGCCCACGGAATCCTCAGCCCCAGGCCCATGATGCTATTAATCTGGCCCTGGCTCACTCCCTCAGTCTCCTCATGCATCACTAATTTATTGACTGACATATCAGTCTGAATCTCACACCATTTCCTCAAACTCAATCTAGCCTAAACCTGCTGCTAATATTCCCCCCCCCCCCCCCACATGCCCCTTCCACTGACTTCTGTCCAGGTCGATGGCACATTTATCAGCCTGTTCCTGCATGCCTGGGTGCAAAGTGTAATCCTGGACTCATAACTCTCCTTTTGGCCCCACATCCATTCACTGTAAAATAAAAGGGAGATTCAGGTAGGAAATGAGGACCGAGGACTTGGGAATAGGCATCTTGGTGCTTAATCCTCAGTTTAGATAAGGACATAAAATGTGCATGCTTTTGTAAAGACTAAGGAATACCGAGTTAACATAAAATGCAATGAAGCTTAAAAAGAATGTACTTGTTGGAATGTGATGTAAAAAATTATTCTCTACCACCCTTTATATATAAATAAAGAATAAGAAAAAAATAAAGTTCTCATCCAAGATTTTACAATACATGGCCCTGTCCATTGGCCCCTCAATGTGGCAAAGTCAGTCTGTACCTTTTATTAGAGAAACAGCCCCAAAGCATAATGTTTCCACCTCCGTGCTTGACTGCAGGGATGGTGTTCTCCTCCAAACACGCAAGGCTCCTCAAGAAGGAACACGTACAGTCATGTCAATGACCATCTAAATTATTCATAAAAGGAGTAGGAGAATGTGATGTGGTCAGATGAGACCAAAATTGAGCTCTTTGGCCTTAATCCAACTTGCCGTGCTTGGAGGAAGAAAAATGCTGACTATGACTCAAAGAACACCATACCTACAGTCAAGCACAAAAGTGGAAATAGAATAGAATAGTGGAAAGCAGAGGAAGTGATGTCATTCTCCTCATGTCTGTCTTTTCGTCCGCGCCCGAGGAGAGAAGACATCACATAGTAAGTGCACCAACAGTACACTGACACCAGTACACGTAGGCACACAAATCACCCCCTGCACTGATTGCAGTGTTAATGTTTTTACTGTTCACTGCATTTGGTGTCATTTGTGACTGTAAAAAGTGTTAGGACAATTAGTGGTAGGCCCCTTTAGGTCCCGGGTACCCCCCTAATAAAGGTTTAAACCCTGGATCGCCCCCCAGTTAAGCCTTTCACTCCCTGTTGCCAGTGTCACCAAGTTTATGCGATATTAGTGTCGCGGTTGACGCTAGTTAGCCTGTTGTTTAGGTTCACCGTCTGACGATCTCTTCCTGGAATTTAATGAAGGACGCAATCTGTCCTTAAGCTCTGTATAGCACATGGACGTTCAGCAAAGCCAATTGAAATAAGTATACAGACAGTATTCCAGTCCTCAGGATAGCTAGGTGCTCTTGCTTCTTCTTACTAAAATGTTCTCTCCAGCAGAGAATTATTTAATCAGAGAACTGCTCACTGTCAAACGGACTCTTGAGGAGTAGGGATATCTCTTGGAAGGATCACCTCATTAAATCACAATTTACATAGACTTTGAAAACCTCCAGTACTTACAAATTGCCCATCAATTAAATCCCATGCAAGCCCATTGGTCCTTGTTCTTCTTCTTCCCTTCCACTCTAATGTTGCTTTGACTCTCAAGATTCCAAAGCTTCAGCTGACCTAGAGTCCATTATTCCTGCTTCTCACATCCGGACTCTGATTTCTATCCAACACTCAACTCCCCCCCCCCCCCCAGGCAAAATTCTAGTGCATCTTCAACTAAGAACCAAAGGCCTAAAAAAGGCCCACAAATCCTCTGTGGCTCTCAAAACTCTACAGGCATTCCATGTCCACCTGTGCTGAGGGTCGAGCCTCCAGAGCAATGTAGAAGCCTACTTAAAAGCTTGTGAGATCTGTGCTACAACCAAGTCTTCTACCTGAGAACCAACCAGTCCTCCTCTTTGCTACCCATCTCCAGAGACTCTTGGTACCATCTCTCTATGAACTTTAATGCTGACCTACCTTTTTATAAAGTTTGTATGGTTTTTAGGTAGTGGTAGACCACATTTCAAAGATGGCATATTTTGTATCCATCCTTTACTGCCATTGCATGCCAACCTGCTTTGTTTTTGTATCACAGGGTCCAATTCACGTCTTGTTTCTGAAAAGGCATATTTAAGTCCTTGAATATATCCTTAGTATTCCTTGGCTTACCATCCACAGACCAACAGTGTCATGGGTGCCAAAAGTCCAGTCCACTGAAGTTTCCTTCTGGAGGTAATCTTGGATGTAAGGGGCTCATGCAAACTAAAACGAAGATTCCCAGAAAATCCACACAGGAAGCAATAGTGTCAATTTCAAATTGTAGTGAGTGAGGTCTAGTGGTGGGAATGATCATGTCATTTCTACCTTTACAATGTATAATTGCATTTGAAAGGTCTAATTTTTTGCAAAGACAGAGTCCTTTTTTTAAATCTGCAGAATACAATATATTAAATGACATGATATTTCAGGGGAGCAATTCGTCCATTATCAGATGTAGAAATAGTGCAGACAGATGAAGCTAAAATTGTAAGCAAAGCATATATCATAGTAACACAAAATAACTATTTGACAGAGGTTGTGGAGCTGCCCAAAATCCACTATATAGGACTGCCATGGATATGATGACAAAAGAACAATCAGCATGGCTCAAGATATAATCAGAATAATGATTCATATAGGTCACCTCGCAACTGAAGTCCTATATATACACATGTAATACAAAATTCAGTGAAAGCGGTAGCAGTAGGTTACCACTGAGTGTCATCACTGCATTAATAAAAGTATCCAAGATAGATACTAATGTGTTTGGGGATAGATGAGGAAAACTCAATCCTAAAGAGTATCAAAATGAGCCACCCAAACTAAGAGGAGAAGCAGAAAAACAAGTAAAGTAAAGAGATAATCAAAGTACCACATCAGTGACCATGAAGTCCCAGGAGATTTCGAAGTGCTTCAAACTGGAGTAACATCCAACAAGTTTAGCCTTTGATCAGGGCTTAAAAAGTGTATAAACTTCAAATGTGGGGTTGATGCCACATAAGGCTGCTTAGTCAGCTTAGTGACAGTCCTTGACAAAGGTGCATCACTAAAGAAGCTAGACTGGTCACAGAGCTCATTAATGCTAAGCCTCTAGTTTTACCAGGCTTAAGGCCCATACACACGATCTGACTTTTTGACAAAAAACTTCAAAATGACCATTTTTTTTATAGAATATCCGACCGTGTGTATGTTCCATCGAACAAACTTTTTCGGTTTTCATCGGACAAATGTTAGATCTGCAAACAAACAAACTTTCAGGCAACAAAAGTCTGATGGAGCAAAATCCGATCGTGTGTACAGAAGTCCATCGGAATTAAGTAAAAAGTACAAACAGGCATGCTCAGAACCAATACAAAAGATCAACCAGCAATAGCAGAAGTTGCCCAAAGGGTTGCACTAAAGAGCAGAAAAACCACGTAGTACATTAATTACAACACTACGTTCATGTTTGTTCCATGGAATCCATGGAAAGGTTTGTTTGAAGTCTGATCGTGTGTGTGAGGCTTTGGTGTTACCGAGATGTAAGGATGAGCTCGGGCGTGTTTGCAAACCCCACGTGCAGAGCCCGCCAGGAAGTCGGAACTGCGCTGCGCTAATCACAGGCAGTGAGACATTTCCCGATCTCTGCAGGCGCACGTCCAGTAGTGTTGTCTGTGACAGCTGCCTCAATTGGCTGCAAAGTCACCACAGCCTTCTCAATGTAATTTGTCAATGGAAAGCTATAATTGTTATATTTGTTCAAGGTTAGGAGTTTACCTAGCTGGTGATAACATGAGACTGTCTGTCAGTGGAGGCCCATCAGCCAGTTTTACATTGTTATTACCAAAGGAAGAAGTGATAGAACATTGGAACAAAACAAAGTATTTTTGAGTAGGTCACAGTGGCAGCCCGTCCATACAGGGCGAAGGGGCGCCACCCCCTAATTAATACGCCCGGCCCCTAATCTACATGCAGGGTGCCGGATTCAAGGATACCAATGTTTTTCTTTTTAAAGCACATGATTAGAGCCTGAGGCTCTAATTGGCTTAAAAACAGGGTGGGCTCATGGTGCAGAGCACTGCACCCTAAGCCCACCCAGTTGTATGACAGAAGAAAAATAATATTTGCTATTAGGCCAATCAGGAATTGGGTCCTGTCACATGATTGGCCGTGAGGAGAAGCGATCGTATTGGCGGCCGAGGAGGCGCAGGGGAAGCAACCCGTGATGCAGAGTAGGAGGAGACACTGGGTGAAGCCGCTGCCATGCGGAAGTGCTGCCTGCGACCTAGATGAGGTAAGCGGGGGCTGGTGACCGACTGAACGACCAGAGGGGTGTGCCACCCCCTCAAGAAATCTAGGCTGTATTGAGATGGGCATTGATCAGGCTGCATTGATGAGATGGGCATTGATCAGGCTGCATTGGTGAGATGTGCAATGATGTGCAATGATCAGGCTGCATTGAGGCTGCAGATGGGCACTAAACAGGCTGCATTGATGGGCATTGACCCTTATTTTAATTCAAAGTTGTTTATTTAAAAAATACTTTTTTTCAGTGAAACTTCCCTCTTAAAATGTAAATAGAGTAATTAACCACTAGAGGGCCGCGCTATAGACGAAAGACGTCCACAGAGCGGCTCTCAAGTGCTGGGTGGACGTCTTTGGACGTTCTTTTGTTTACATTCCCCGAGCGCGCCGCTGGGGGGGGAGCGCAGCGGGGAAACACTGTGCCCGGCGCACCGCTGGGAAGCAGATGCGTGTGCCTGGCGGCCGCGGTGCCCGCTGGGGGACTCGCGATCGGTGGTGACACAGCAGGGACGTGAAGCTCTGTGAGTAAACACATAGCTCCACGTCCTGTCAGGGAGAGGAGACAGATGCCGTGTCCCTTGTACATAGGGACACAGCATCGGTCACCTCCCCCAGTCAGTCCTCCTCCCCCCCTACGGTAAGAACACACCCAGGGAATACATTTAACCCCTTCTATGCCCCCCTAGTGTTAACCCCTTCACTGCCAGTCACATTTATACAGTAATTAGTGCATTTTTATAGCACTGATCGCTGTACAAATGTGAATGGTCCCAAAATTGTGTCAAAAGTGTCCGATACGTCCACTGCAATATCGCCGCCATTACTAGTAAAAAAAAAAATATGTATATATATCTATCCCCTATTTTGTAAATGCTATAACTTTTGCGCAAACCAATCAATATAAACTTATTGCGATTTTTTTTTTAACAAAAATATGTAGAAGAATACGTTTATCAGCCTAAACCGAGGAAAAATGTTATTAAAAAAAAAATTGCGATATTAAAAAAAGGTAAAAAATATTGTGTTTTTTTTTCAAAATGTTCTGTCTTTTTTTGTTTATAGCGCAAAAAAAAAAAATCGCAGAGATGATCAAATACCAAAAGAAAGCTCTATTTGTGGGAGAAAAATCATAAAAATATATATTGGGTACAGTGTTGTATGACCGTGCAATTGTCATTTAAAATGCTTCAGTGCTGAAAGCTGAAAATTGGTCTGGGCACGAAGGGGGTTTAAGTGCCCAGTAAGGAAGTGGTTAAACATATTCTAAGTTAGTATAAGATGGGACAGCAGACAAATACATGGCCCTGCTTCTGTCCACGGTATTTTCGCTGCCAGGACAGAAACTGATTCTCTAAAACAGTAATTATAATGTTGAATGAAACACAGATCGTTTTAAAATGTGGTGATCCTTGATACAGATGTGTTTTGCATCATTATAGTCCTTTAATAATTATAAAGACCAGATGTAAGTGCACAATTTGCATTTTGACCCCCTCGAACAGAACTGATTTAAAGTTTGTGCTCCTCACCCGGCTTCCCAGAACAAATGGAATTGTGGTCTCTGTAGAGAGGGGATGGATAGCTCTGTTACAAAAGAGGAGAAACAAAGGGACTTTTTTTATGGTTTTAATAACTCTTGAGGTAATCCTGCAACTACTCTGAGATACAAAGCAGCTTTGTGCTGTAATTCTTCTGCTAATGTCACAATCTTCAGATCATATGATCTTTGAGCCAAAAATGGAGAAGTATGAAAGTGTTCGAAGCTCTTGCTCTCATCCAGGAAAGATCTTCAGATATTAAAACATTTTATTCAGCACGTTTGGTAAAGCATCATTGTAAAGAGACCCTGTCACAGCCTGAAGCTTATTATAATCGATATTAAAATTTAAAGTTTCAACTTTTCTATAAATAGCCTATGCAATCCAGAGGCCCCAATATGTAGTAAAAAAAAATGTGCAGCTTTGTAAAATGTTAATCACTTTAGCCCCGGAATGATTTGCCCCCTTAATGACCTGATACTTTTTTACAATTTGGCACTGCGTTGCTTTAACTGGTAATTGCACGGTCATGCAATTCTGTACCCAAACAAAATTTGCCTCCTTTTTTTCCACAAATAGAGCTTTCTTTTCGTGGTATTTGATCACCTCTGCAGCTTTTATTTTTTGCGATATAAATGAAGAAATACGAAATTTTTTGAAAAAATAATATATTTTCTAATTTTTGTTATAAAAAAGATGCAATAAACAAAATTTGAGTCATACATTTAGGTTAAAATGCATTCAGCCACATGTCTCGGGTAAAAAAAATATGTAATAGACGTATATTTATTGGTTTACGCAAGAGTTATAGCATCTACAAACTAGGGTACATTTCCTGGAATTTATGCAGCTTATAGTCTATGGCCGCGTACACACAATCAAATCTATCTGCTGGAAACGGTCTGCCAGACAGATTCGATCGTGTGTACGGGCGGACAGACAGATTTTGCCAGCAGACAGATTTTAAAGCCTGCTTTAAATTCTGTCTGCTGGGAATCCGTCCGTCCGACATGTCTGCTGGTTAGTACGCTAACCAGCAGACATATCTGCTCGCACATGCGTCGAATGGATTCGACGCATGCGCGGAAGTGTTTTACTTCCTGGTGCGGTGACGCGGCGGCGTCAACGTCATCACCACATCACCGCGCTGTCTGCCGGCAGGGATTTTGGTTTGATCGTGTGTACAGCGATCAAACCAAAACAGCCCAGCAGACAAATCTGATCAAATCGGTCTGTCAGACCGATTTGAACAGATTTATTTGCTCGTGTGTACGGGGCCTATGACTGCCTATCTCATTTCTTGAAGTGCTAAAATAGAAGGGCAGTACAACCAACCCCCCCCCCCCCCAAATGACCCATTTTGGAAAATAGACACCCCAAGGAATTTGCTGAGGTATGTTTAGCACATTGAATTTTTTATTTGTTTGTCGCAAGTGATTGAAAAATTAAAAAGAAGAAAAACCTGTAGGTGGTGATTGGTTTTCGGGGTCCTGTACGCAGCTAATTCCAAAAGACTCAACGTGCCTCTAGGCAAATAGCTTGGGGTGTCTATTTTCCGGTTTTGAACTGTCCTGCCATTTTATGCCCAACATCACCCATTCTTCTAATCACTTGAGCCAAGTCCTTTCTGACACTTTTTGACACATGATTTGCAATAAAGAAAGCACTTGAAACTCTATGGGATTACCTCTGCAACCACCAGAAAAGAGAAACAGAAGTGAATTAGAGTGTTTGAGAAAAAAAATATGTCCACTTCCTCTGCAGCTGTATGAATACACTTTTATTCCTGTAATTCTAAAACAATGAATAAATAACATTTGTTTCATTTAGATCTGTTCAATGGTTATAGTTATGATTCCAAACTAAGTAATCACTTGACAATAGAAACATTTTTGTTTAGAAGGAAGTTCTTTTAAATGTTCATATGATGGATACAATCTCTATTAAAGCCTACAATATATGTTTGTAGCATTATGTACTTTCCAGTATAAGTGTTATGTACTTTCTAATACTTTCCTGTCATCATTGTTCTAAAACCTTGTTATACTTTCAGTTTAGATAATTGGTTACATTTATCCTACCACACTTGCTATATTTACACTAAGGGCTTTTTACCTCCTTTAGACCCCTTTCACACTGGAGCGGTGCGGGCGTTAACAGTAAAGTGACGCTAGCTTAGCGGCACTTTACTGCTGTTACAGTTTTCATCCGCTAGCTGGGTGCTTTTAACCCCTGCTAGTGGGCAAAAAACAGGTTAATAACTCCCGTGTTGCAAAGAGGAGTGGGCAAAAATGTCACTCTCTAGATGTGAAAAGCTGGTAGAGACATACCCCAAAAGACTTGCAGTTGTAATTGCAGCCAAAGGCGGTTCTACAAAGTATTGACTAAATACAAATGTACGCCACACTTTTAACATATTTATTTGTAAATAATGTTTATCATTTTCCTTCCACTCCACAATTATGTGCCACTTTGTGTTGGTCAATCACATAAAATCCCATAAAATACATTTAAGTTTTTGTTTGTAAAATGACAAAATGTGGAGTATCAGTATAAAATGGAAAATTGTATCAAATACTTACCGTAATTTTCCTTTCCTGACGCCAAACCATGGCAGCATACTAGTGATAGAGCTCCGCCTCTTGACCACTCCCTCAGGACCAGTGAATAGCATAAATTAAGGCATGGTTAGCCGCCACCCCATTCTTTGTAACAAGCCACATACCGAAACGCACATGGGTTGGCTCATATGCTGCCATGGTTTGGCGTCAGGAAAGGAAAATTACGGTAAGTATTTGATACAATTTTCCATTTTCCTGATGCCAACATGGCAGCATACTAGTGATAAATAACTAGCTGACAGGGTGGGATCTACTTGTCCAACCAATCCTCTAATTAGGATGAGGCAGAGGACTGAATAGTTCTTCCTACAAAGTTCCCTGATGACAGGACCCCCGGGTCTATTCTGTCAAGTTTGAGTAGGAATGTTGGGAAGACCACGATACCCCTCTACAGATGGGCACCATAGATTATTTTGAATGTGTTGCCTATGAGGCTTCAACTGCTCTGGTAGAGTGCTCCGCCACCGCTGACGGAGTCTTGCAACCCCTAGTCCTATATGAACAACCGAGCCTGCTAGGGTCCAGGCAGTAACTTCTTTCCCTTGATTCCCAGCTGGAATGACAAAAGGTTTAGATGACCTGGAAGGGACAATTGTGGACCGATACTACTTTAAAGTTATGAAAATTATCAGTTTGTGAGACTTTCCTGTGTGATGTTCTGGACATTTAGGCAATGTCCAGCTGTCTGTTAAATAGCAGTCTGTTGCCATGTTTGTGGCAAGATGATCTACAAGGCCAACTCTACTCCTTTTGGAAAGAAAAGAATATACATATATATTTTTTTACTTTGAAGCTCCAAGAGCTTGAATATCCAAAAACCTCCTGCCTAAAGTTCTTGCAATTGATACTGCCTTATAAGTGATGGCCTGAACCGGACACTGCTCTGTTAGAATGAACGGTTGAACGGATATGAGAACCAGCAGCTCCAATATATCTTTTCCGTGGAGACCTACTGTCCAAAAACTCAAAAGTTGTACAAACTGAATGATTCATGGCCCATTTAAATGTGTTTTTGCCGATAAAGCGACGCTCGTGAGCTATGTGAGGATAGGTTAAGGCGTGGAGGAAGTATAGAACAGCTGGCACTGAAAGGGAAGTAGGATGAATGTCTCGGTCCACCAAGAAAAAGCAAACTTGTTCCAGAATTAGGCCTAGATGTTGTAAGTAGAATGTCTTCTCGCACACAACAAAGTAGAGATCACTCTGTAGTGAAACCAGAGCAACAGAGTTGCCCACCTTCCCCCTTTAGTACCCCTGCTTGCAGCCCCAGTCTGCATAGGTTATGGAGGAGCAATGTCTTCTGTATTCTGAAATGAATGGCCAGGGAAAACCGAGCGCCTCCTGGTCAATATGGAGGACTGGCTATGACAACTATGTCCAAGGACCATTGCTATGAAAGCTCTGCTAACGGACATCCGCATGGGAGAAAACCATCAGGCCTTCAGTAAGAAACTTAAGACCCACCTCTTCTGAGGGATAAGGAAGACAATGGATAGAAGAAGCGCCCTGAGGTGATTTAGTTCGCAGGTGTAGCGCTATACAGGTTTTTCACTCACTCCTTCACTCATTGCAGTCCCATGGAGAGATCAGAGCATCTGCCCCCTGCGCCTTGTGGTGCGGAAACAAAGTCAGACATACCCAAAGTTTGCGATTACTTTGGGAAACGAGGTCTGTCTGTGGTAGGCCCCACTTGTGGACCAGGTCAGAGAAGACCTGGGACATAGACCCTCGTTGTGCTCTGGGAAGCTTGTACTTGTTCAAAAAATCTGCTGGGAGGTAAACTGCATCTGGAATTTTGCTGGGGATCTTCCATCCCAGGCGTTATGGGTTTTACCTCTCTCACTAGCATATTGCCTTGAGTTTCACACAGGAGCTGAATATAGGCAACTACTGCCCTGTTGCTCAACTGCAAGGAGACTGGTCTTCCTTGACTCTGTAGTAAGGCCAAAGTGATAAAAGGGGCTGCTTGAACCCTCCTTGGCTGGGAATCTCCGCCTGCCTTGACCTAAAGTCCCTCACAGTGCATCTTCCCGAGTGTCTTGTAGACATGATTCATAGCAATTCTCCAGTGTAAAGGTCCTAACGGACCGAGACTTGCTCTAGGACTTTCCATCGCGGCGGACTGCTACTCATACTGAGTAACACGACTATTAACGGTGTTCGATCCTGTTTCCTCCCTTGTAGAATTCTTGAAATGTAAATTTGCGCAGGTGCCCATGCACCCCAGGAATCATCTGTATGCATGATGACGTTGTGCCCAGATGAGCACTGAGAAACCATCAAATAAGCGGAAGTATACTTCCTCAGAATCCTGTTCCTGACTGTCACCATTTCCTCTGATAGAAATAAGAGGAACTAGAGCACCCCCAGTGTACACTAACCAGTTGGTTTTGCTTTCCCTCTAAGGTGTGAGGATAGGATAGGCATCCTGACAATCCAGCAACAGCATCCAGCCATGTGGTTGTACTGTTTAATGGACTTCAGCTTAAAGATCTCAAAGAGGACCCAGAAGGGTTTGACCTTTTCCGATCTGCTACTGGACACCAGCCAACATCCACTGCAAACTCCAAACAGGATTGTATAGAAAACCTGAAATCCCTTGAGTCTGAAGTGTATTGTAAGCGTTGTAGCAGCACACCTGTTGTGGTGGACTTGGCATATGCGTGGGAGAGAAATGGTCTGGAGGAGCAGTGGGGAATTTCCCGAAGTGACCATGAGTGCCTGATACCTTCATCCAAGGACCTGTACCACATGCTGTCCAGAAACACGTAAAGTGTGCCCTCTAGGTCTTACCTCAAGGCTTCACTATTGCAACCCCAAAGTCGCGTGATTTTGCTGCGATTTTTGCATTTTTTTTTTGTTGCTGCAATTTTGATGCGACTGGAAACAATGCCTGTATAAGTTGCATCAAAGTGGAACCAAAGTAGTGCAGGGACTATTTTGAAGTCGATGCCACTTGAAGTCGCACAGATATAAACAATACTCATTGGAAATTATGGGGAATGGCCTGTAATGCGACTTTCCAGTCTCAAGTCGCACTAAAGGAAACTGAGCCCTAGAGTCTGGGCATGTACTTGTGTGATTGATTTTTCCCCAGAGGTCTGTCATGCGACTTTCCAGTCTCAAGTCGCACTAAAGGAAACTGAGCCCTAGAGTCTGGGCATGTACTTGTGTGACAGATTTTTTTCCCAGAAGTCTGCACTAAGGTACAAGTCAGACTTTTATTTATTTTTTATTTTTTATATATATATATTTTTTTTTTTGTTGCACCCACTGCTACAAAAAATGTCATTTTTGGCAAGATACTCAAAAGGAAATCCTGCCTAAAGGGATGCAGATCCTGCCACTCTCCTCAGAGTCCTGCAAGTGCAGCAGCTGGTTGATAATAATTAAACCATCCCCATTAGACTCGCCCAACACATGGGCTGGTTATTGCTGGTCTGCTGGCACCTGCAGATGCTACAATATGTAGGAGCAGGTTGACCCTTAGCTTGTTCAGGGTATACAGTTTTGACAGCCTGTTTATATAGGCATTTTTCTCCAACATATTTCCATTCTTTCCCACTTTTGTTTCTAGGAAGCAATACTCAGCCCAGGGTCTCAACCATATGGCCTCCCTAGCCACCAAGGTGCCAGGATGCTTTTCCAGTGGTTTAAAAAGAAACTATGTGGGACTTCCTGTGAAGCCTCCATATCCTGAGTAGCAGACTGCTGTATCTGTAATATATGTAACAAGGACCCAGGCCACCTTCAGTCTAACGAGAACCACGAGTCGCTGACATCCCTTCACATAGAGTGGGTCATAAAGGTATAATGGGTGCAGTGCAAAGTAGTTTTATGGGCGTCAGACACCTAGGGTGTGCCACCTGTCCAGGATTCACCAGGACAATCCGGGCTCTGAACCATATGTCAGGGCCTCAGTCTGCAAAGCTATTCCATCTCTCCTCAACAGAACTCTGGGAGAGAGGATAAGGGCCAGGACACCCTTAGGAAGCCGCAACACCAACCCGGCAGACTCTAAGACTTCTACAGAATGACAGCCACGCAGTAAAAGCATCCAGCAAGATGCCACATCTGCACTGATAGGAACGCTGTCTCCTATGGCAACAGTCTACAACAGTTTACAATACAAGTGTAACAGTAGCTTCAGGTAATTAAGGTGAGTTCAAAACAGAATCTTGTGGCACTCTTATCAATAATAAAGACATTTGGCATTACCTGTTAGCTGCATACTCCTCCAGGCAGTGTCTACTCACCAGCTTCCTGGGCATAGGTACTGTGCCATAGGCCCTGCAGGACTCTTGCTGGGGCACCGGCTCTGGGGAAAAGGAGCAAAGACGTCTTCCTTGGAAATTTTCTCCTGAGTGGGGGCGCCATCCAGGCTATGCTCCCCTGAAGAACGTCTGCATTTCCTTGGCCTGGCTCTTTTGAGAGCGTGGGCATGCGGGGCTGAAGCTAATCAAAGCAATCCGCACAAGAGGGCACTCTTTTCTGAAAACGTACCTATATGGTGGTCCCCATCCTAGTTGTTGAGGGTCTTTGTATTATGAGCAGTAACTGACTCTTTATCTGTGGAGAAATGGGACGGCCAGCTGAGGTAAGGATAGCTGAAAAGCTATAGAAGTAGCAGGAGTAGACATAGGAGAAAGGATTTAACTTTCTTTCCTGATTTATCTACATACACCTACATCTGTATATACACCTATACACACATATACATATACACATACACATATATATACATATATATATATATATACACATACATACACACAGACATATCTACCTGCACAGGGTGAGTCTGGGCGTGTTAAGAAGGGGTTAACTGAATAGGGTAAGAATTTCCCTTTCAGACCTGATTGTCAGCTGAGCTGAACATGTCAGAGATGATTAGTGTGTATGGAGAGAGAGACACAGACAGACAGCAGCATGACGTGTGAGAGGATCCATTGTTGGATTGTGTAACTACTGGGGTGAGCAGAACCATATCAAAGACTATAGCTCTTGCTATAGCCATGTACTTTGTCTATATATCAATCTGTTGGCTAAAGAGACTGAACCTTTCCTATCTCTGTACCTGTGTTAGAAGACAAGCCTGTAGTGTCTTCTGTTTGTTTTGCTGAAGCAGTGAATAAGAAAGGTAATGAAAGACAAAAAAGGGTGATATAGGTAAAAGATACAGATGACCCTGTATGGCACAAGGGGCCAAGAGAGATAAAGCATAGCTGGCCCCTCCATATTCCACAAGCGTTGCAGTTATCAATTGTAAAAGCAGATTTCGTTCCTAAAGAGGAAACACTGCAGGGGCCCCAATAAGACCCACAGAAGGGGCTCCCAGACTATAGCGCATTTAGCAGCCTGAGCGCTGGGACTTCGCACTGGGAGAGGCTCAACCCAGACGGCTACTGCACTGAGGCAGAGGGGGGACATAGTACTGCTTACTCTTCACTGGTGCGTGAGGTATGAGGAAAAAAAGAAGAATGGGGTGGCGGCTAACCATGCCTTAATTTATGCTATTCACTGGTCCTGAGGGAGTGGTCAAGAGGCGGAGCTCTATCACTAGTATGCTGCCATGTTGGCGTCAGGAAATAACTTTTTAAGGCACTGTATCTTAAAATCAATCAATCCTGATGAACTGACGGTCTATCTCATTTCTTGAGGCCCAAAAATGTCAGGACAGTTCAAATACCCTCAAACTTTTTTGAAAAGTAGAAAGTCCAAGGTATTTAGTAAGGACATCATATGACATCGACCCAGGAGAACAGAGCTCCTGCCCGGCTGTCATTTGTCTAAAGGATGGGCAGGAAACATTTAATCTCCAAATGTGGAAAAGTTTTTTCACAGTAAGAGCTGTTAAAGTGGATGTAAACCCCCCAAAAAGTTTTTTTTTTATGTCACAATGTAGAGTATAAGATTTCCTATCATCTGTGCCCAGTCTTGCCACACAGAGTTAATCCAGATCTGAGTAATCCTCTTTTAATGTTCAGTGAAAATTAACTTTGGATCACCTCATGTTATGATAAACATGTCCAAGCTAGATTTGTAAATAACCTGTCACTGAAAGCAAAAACAGAGAAACAGACTTTATAATTTGGCAAGTTTTTATCTGGAATTCTGTTAATTTGCACTGAACATTAAAAGAGGATTACTCGGCACTGGATTAACTCTGTGTGGCAAGACTGGGCACAGATGATAGGAAATCTTATATTCTACATTGTGACATCACACTTTAAAACATGGAATAGACTCCTTTAAGAGCTAGACCTCAATCTAATAGAAAATCTGTGGTCAGACTTAAAGATTGCTGTTCACAAGCGCAAAGCATTCAACTTGAAGGAGCTGGAGCAGTTTTGCATGAAGGAATGGGCAAAAATCCCAGTGGTAAGGTGTGGCAAGCTCATAGAGACTTATCCAAAGCGACTTGGAGCTGTGATAGCCGCAAAAAGTGTCTCTACAAAGTTTTGATTTTGGGGGGGGGGGGGGTAAATAGTTATGCACATTAACTTTTTCTGTTATTGCATCCTTTTTGTTGTTTGCTTCACAATAGTAAAAACAAATTTAATTTGTGGGCATGTTCTGCAAATTAAATGATGCAAAACCTCAAACAATTCATGTTAATTCCAGGTTATGAGGAAACAAAACACAAAAAATGGCAAGGGGTAAATACTTTTGCAAGGCACTGTAGGAGGGGAGTCCCAGACAGCCGGGACACTCCTGCAGCATCGCTAGATCTAGATTGCGCTCAAGTAAGTATTAGGGGGGCTGCTGCACAGGCTTTTTATCTTAAAGTGGATGTAAACCCTCTTCATATACCCACTGAAGTGAACAGCCTCAGATGATACACACGAATGACACAAATCTCCCTACATAAATTTTACATGTTAATCTTCTGTCATCAGCTTTATATATTTTTTAGAAAGTGCATATCGTGTTAGAGATATTTTCTTCCTGTTCAGCACTTGAAGTGAATTCTTGGCATACACTGTGTGACAGCTGATTGGAGGAAAAGCACACACCCTCCCTCCACATAGGCAGAGGAAGGAAGGAATGTGCTGTGACAAGACGAGCTCTCTGCTAATCTATTTATAACACCCACGCCGACACAAATTTCAGGCTGGTTTTATCTTGGTTGTCCTAGAACTTGCCAGAAGTGCCACCTGCTAACAGAAGAACGGAGCAGCATAAAGACATGGAACTTAGTGCTTTGGAGAGAAATAAGGAAACACTGCAGATATATGTGCCCAGCTAAAATTTTAAAAATCAGGCTTATATTCACTTTAATGCATAGAATGCACCTTCTGCCATTACAACCACTTGGGGGGGGGGGGCAGACTGTGGCCATTGGGAGCAGAAAAAGTGATTAGTGGAAATAAACAATGTTCCATCTTTGGTGTCAGTGGGAGGAATAACGCCCCATCGTTGGTAGGAATTGTGCCCCATCATTATAATGCAGCCTTACCATTGCCATAAATGTAGCCTTATTATTGCAATCAATGCAGCCTTACTATTGCCATGAATGCAGCCTCACCATTGCCATGAATGCAGCCTCACCATTGCCATGAATGCAGCCTTACCATTGCCATGAATGCAGCCTCACCATTGCCATGAATCCAGCCTTACCATTTAAACCAATGAAGCCTTACCATTGCCACGAATGCAGCTAAACCAATGCAATCAATGCAGCCTCACATGTGCCATGAAAGCAGCCTCACATGTGCCTTGAAAGCTGCCTCACATGTGCCATAAATGCAGCCTTATATGTGGCATGAATGCAGCCTTACCATTGCCATGAATGCAGATGCCCATCTGCAGCCTCGGAGGGGACAGGGAGGGGGCCGGACGAGCGCAACAGTTTACATAAAGGAGAAACTCTTACTTACTGGGCGGCCTCTTTAATACAAAGTCCCACCTCTTATGATAGAACAGTGATCCAATGACAGCCCAGGAGACGGGACTTCCTATTACAGATGCTGGCGAGTAAACAGGAGATTCTTCTGTATGTAATCTGACAGCGCTCGTCCCGCCTTCTCCCTGTCCCCTCCGAGGCAGCGCCGATAAATACCCAAGGCCAAAAAAGATATATATATCCAAATCATCAGGGGGCCACATTAAACCGCAACGCAGGCTGCAATTTGCCTGCGAGCCAGACTGGCCTGCTGTATACAGTTTCCGTGATTTAATGGAAAGGGAAACCTAATTTTCTGAGATGGGGCAGAGGTTACTGCTTTGCTGCTTCGGAGAGAGTGGGTAAATGTATTTGTTGGTCTGTCTTATTTTGTGAAAAGGAAGCGGGTTCCTTTAAATGACAATGCCAAAATATCAGCGAAGCTAGCGACTATTTTAGAAGGAACAAAAGTGAGGTCACCCTTCTGGTTCTTTAATTGTTTAAGTTTAAATGACTTTCCTGCAAAGTTACCTTTTCTCAAAAGGAGGTCAGGTTTATTCACACAGTAGTAAAATGTGTGCTTGAATTAATATCATTTTCTGCTTGGTTGGTACATGGAAGATCTATTGATGTGAAGGGGGTATCTCAGGTTTTCCTATTGGAAGAAGTGGGTTGAGATTTTCAATGTTCATCTGCCTGTGCTAGGAGGGAGGAAAGTTCTTTAATTTTCTGTTCGCATAGAGCTTTCCTATATGAAGCTAGTTGGATTAAATTACCCCTGATGGTAGATTTATGTGCCTCCCAAACCATTGTGAAAAATATATATGTAAAATGCGCTACCTGGTGTTAGTATCAATCTGCTGATTAGCAAATATAAACAAATATATATATATATGTGGACTTCAAACAAATATATACAAAAAATATGGTGATAAAAACTTCCTAATGAAAAGGAATTGAAAACCTTTTTCAGTTGTTATCCATTTACAGGGATGGAGGCCTATGGCAAAATCTCTATATGCCTCATATAAAGTCCCACCCCCTTCTTTTTTGAGGAATTGAATACCAAAAAACAGTCCCAAAGTGGAAAAAAGAAACAGAAAACAAAAAATGTGAAACTAAGTTCGCAATTATTGTAACAATGTTGCAAAGAGAAAAGGCTTGTCTGCAAAAAATATGGTAATAAAAACTTCCTAATAAGAAGGAATTAAATACCAAAAAACAGTCCCAAAGTGGAAAAAAGAAACAGAAACAAAAATGTGAAACAAAGTTCCCAATTATTGTAACAATGTTGCAAAGAGAAAGGTTTGTCTGCAGAAAATCGGCTTGTCTGCAGATACTCATTCAGATCTTCTCAGCCTGCATACTCTATGATAGTATAGTCTCCTTACCGCAATAGTAGTTAAAAACAGCTCACAAACAAACCACGGAAGGTCTCCTCTGGCTCCAGTCTCTGAACCTCACTCCTCGGCAGGGAAAACAGGCAGCTATCAATCAGCAAAAGCTTCTCCACAGGTGGCTATGGCTCCAGCTACTGCTCTTCTCTAAAGAATGGACTACCTGGACACTGGTGACTACTGATTGAATTATGGAAATTCTTCTCCTGGGTTGCCTCAGACCTTGGCAAGTAAAGAGCTCAGCAATCTTCCTTGAAGGCTGTTGGATGATTATGGGTTAGGCGTGTCAGGACATCAGGGAAGGATTGGCTCGTCCCGCTGATCATTCCACAGCCCGATCTTCCTCACTCAAAGATCGCAAAGATGATACTGTGAAATCATAAAAACAGATAGCAGCACCGTAGCGTAATCCCGAAAGGGGATTTATCTATAAAAAAATATTAAAATCGCATATGCTATGTGCATAGGTTCAAAGACTTGGATCTATACAAAAAATGTCAGCACAAACACCAGATAATAGAGTTTTTGCTATGCGCTCTCTTAATTCCAGATGATAGCTGATTAAAAACCCCTCTCGCTGACCCTAAATAAACGCTGTGTGCTTTATCCCTGACATGTTTCATGGAACTGACTTCACCTGAGGTGAAGTCAAACCATTACCAGGGAATCTACAGAACCCATATTTTCTGAGAAGAAGGTCTGAATATGAAACTGAATTTGAAGAGAAGTTTATTTTGGACTTGTTTAGTTTTCAAGACCCGCCAGACCTTTTAATGAACGATGTAGGGAACATAAATATACACCAATCTATTCTCCCAGATGTATAAACTTCTCACAGCTTCTCCAGAAGCCTTTAGCCCAACCTAGATCCAGAAGTGGGTTATATAGATACAAGCTACCTTGACCCCAGGCCCACCCTGTTAACAAAAAAAAAACTCCAATATGATCATTGATGTCATGTTGCTGGACTTGCAAAAGTGTTGGCACTATCAAAAGAGGGGTTGGCCACAGCTCAAAGAAAACCTAGTAACCTCTGGAGGAACCCTGGCTGAGACTGGCTGGTTAAATTCACAAAATAAAAGTTTTGAGCCTCAGAATGATATCATATTATTTCATAAGGCATGTTAATTCCCTTTAGTGTACAAGAAATGTTGTGTCAGCCTGGTACCCAAGATGGTATAAACGTGTATGGCTGACTTATAGTCACAGATCTGAGAAACTGGGTTATGGTTTTTATGTTTCAGGCAAACATATACTGTACTGTATATGGTAAATTGCAGTCCCCTTAACCACCTTTAACCACTAGGGTACCGCACTCCGTCAAATGACGGCGGGCAGGATACCCTATTGTTCTGAAACTACGTCATATGACGTGATGTAATTTAAAGCCGATAGCGTCACTGAGAACACCGTGCGTGTGCACACGCGATTGCCCAGTAACTGAGCGGGGATATGGAGCTCTGTGTGTAAACACAGAGCTCCACGTCCCTGTCAGGGAGAGAGGAGACCGATCTGTGTCCCTTGTACATAGGGACACAATCGGTCACCTCCCCCAGTCACCCCCCTCCCCCTACAGTTAGAACACTGGCTAGGACATACATTTAACCCCTTCCCTGCCCCCTAGTGGTTAACCCCTTCCCTGCCAGTTACATTTATACAGTTATCAATGCATATTTATAGCATTGTTCACTGTATAAATGTGAATGGTCTCAAAAATGTGTCAAAAGTGTCCGATGTGTCCGCTATAATGTCCCAGTCCCGAAAAAATCGCAGATCGCCGCCATTCCTAGTAAAAAAAATTATAAAAAAAAATCATAATTATGTCCCCTATTTTGTAAGCAATATAACTTTTGCGCAAACCAGTCACTATACGGTTATTGCGATTTTTTTTTTTTTTTACCAAAAATATGTAGAAGAATACGTATCAGCCTGAGATAAAAAAATGTTTTTTTTTTTAAATGGGATATTTATTATAGCAAAAAGCAAAAAATATTGGCCCAGATTCACAGAGCGATTACGCCTGCGTAACAGGAGATGCGCGGCGTAAGTCTAAATGTGCGCGTGCGTTTCGATGCACGGCATTCCCAGAACGAGATACGCAAGAAATCTACTTTTTTTTGTCCAGCGTAATTTCGTTAGACAGGCGCATCCGTCCACGCAAAACTGCGCTAGACACACCATTGATTTGCTAGTCAAATATGCTAATGAGCGAGTTACGGGGATCCACAAAAGAACGTTGGTGCAGCGCAGGCTACGCGGTGTGCTCAACAGCAAAATGTCCTGTCTAAAATTAGACCGTATAAAAGCTGGTCTAAAATGAGAAAAATCATCTACATGTCAGATAAAGCAACACTGTTAGTGAGGAGCTGAGCAGTCACACAACAATCTGTATGCCAACATGCCAGGGGCATCATCGCGCATAGCTATACTACTGACTTTAGATGAGCAAAGAAGGATGAGGGCACGGAGGATGGCACGGGAGAGGATATAACGCACACGCATAGACCTGTTTGGCATGAGTGATTGTGAGGTGTATCGCATCTTCAGATTCACCCCTCATGCCATCCTGGAATTAACCACAACCCTGCAGGAGGACATCACCAGCCCAACACAACGCTCACATGCAGTGCAGCCACTGGTCAAGGTCCTGGCAACACTCCATTTCCTTGCCAGTGGCTCTTTTCAGCGTACAAGTGGAGTGGTGGCTGGGATGTCACAATCCTCCGTGAGCAGATGTGTGCACCAGGTTGTCCCTGCAATCCTCAGATGCATGTCCCACCACATCATCAAACCAACCACTGAGGACCTGCGGCTGAAGGCAATGACAGATTTCTACAGAATTGCCAGATTCCCACGCACCGTGGGGGCCATTTATTGCACACATGTGGCACTCCAGCCCCCCCAGGAGACAGAGCACCTGTACCGCAATCGGAAGCATTGGCATTCCATCAATGTACAGGTGATAGTCGATGCCCAAGGCCTCATATGGCACGTCCGTGCCAAACACCCAGGGTCCAGCCATGACAGCTACATCTACAATCAAAGCCCCATCCGAATGGAATTCGATCAGAACGTGTATGGGGACACCTGGCTGGTTGGTGAGTGACATGGGTGGCAGGCATGACTGTACCCCCCCCATGATGCACACATCACAACGAGCACATGCATGACTAACATCCTCCTGTCTTTTCCCTTACAGGTGACTCTGCATATCCACTGGGACCCCATCTCATGACTCCTATCCGGAACCCCCAAACCCCAGGAGAAGAAAGATACAATCAAGCCCATGCCCAAACACGTGCAGTGGTGGAGCGCACCTTTGGCCTCCTGAAGTCACGTTTCCGATGCCTGGATAAGTCTGGGGGTACCCTGTTGTATTCCCCAAACTTCGTGTGCCATATCATCGGTGCCTGTTGCCTGCTGCACAACGTCGCAGTAAGAAAGGGCCTGCAGATTGACCTACGTGATGACCTGACCCCTGAACCAGACAATCCCCCCCTAACCGAGGTTACCCTGTCTTCTGAGGGAAGAGCAGCCAGGAGACAGCTCACATTAGGCATCTTTGCACGTTAAACACACACATTAATCATGGCACAATGAGAATGCACGCATGCACACCACTGTGGTCCCTAGCACAGACACATCACATCCTCATCAAATTGGATTGGCACCAGTCCACCATGCAAGACTTGTGAGCAGCAACGCCACGCCAAGGCTCCAATTATGTCACTGTACATTCATACACCATTCACACGGACCTGGAGATCACTTCTCCCTGGTCCTGGGGAACCCTTCTCCACCAAAATTGAGGGTGACACCCCTTTTCCGGCAGGAATGTCACCCCCACATTCAAACAGCATTCACAACCCAAAAAAAAAAAAAAATTACCAGCAAAATCAAAAAATTTCCAGAAAAAAAAAGGCCCAAAAAAAAGGGGAAAAACAAATTAGTGCCCTTGACGTGAGCCACGCCTGGGGCGCCCCCGGCCCCGGCTCCTCTGGGGAGACTCATGGGGGAGGGGGTAAACCGGGGAAGGAGGAGCAGCCCCTGGTCTCTGCCCACCTGGCGGCCTGCCCCCCAAGGCCACGGCTATTCTGTCCAGGGCAGCACCTAGTGTTGCCGTGTTGGCCTGGATAGCCTGGGTAAGGGCCCTCACATCCTGCCCCACGCCTGCTGATGTAGTCTGCAGGTCGTTAAGGCAGTTTCTGAAAGCCCGGGAGTGGCAGTCCAGGTTCCCAAGCGTATCCTTGATGGAGGACAGGCTCTCCTCCATCCGCACCAATGTCTGGCTGACCTGTCCCAGAGGGCGGGTCTGGAGGAACTGGTCCCTTCTCAGAGTGGCAGGCAGGAGATCGGCCATCCCCCCGGTCTTCTGGGTCGCCTTCCTGCCTCCAGCTGATGCTTGTGGCCGGGGAGAAGGGGAGCCCCTTGAAGGGGAGCCATGTTGGGGGAGGAGGGGGGGCTCCCCCTTAGGGAGGGCTGGCTGCTGCCAGCCAGAGGGGAAGAGTCATCCAAAAACAATAGTTCAGTGCCTGACATGAACTCCTCCTCAAACTCCTCCTCCTCAACCTCCTCCTCCTCCTCTTCAACCTCCTCCGCAGACTCCGGCCTTGTCGGGGGGGCCTCATTAGGCTGCTGTCCTGGGGATGGTGCGGTCAGGCCAGATGGCCCAGCACCCTCCTGCACATCTGTGGATGACACAAAACATTCACAGGTTGGAGGATCCACACACTTGCCACATATTCCCTTTCACCCCCTCCCCCACACATGCTACACACCTGATAGAAAAAAAAACCTTACCTGGCATCACGCCTTCATGACTTGAGTCATAGCCGGGCAGGCCCTCCACTTCTTCCCGGTGAAAGGTCTGGGCCACCGCACGCTCCTCCGCTGTCAGCCTAACACGGCATGGTGGGCCCCCTCCTGTGGCCCTGGCATGGGCAAGCATTTTGGCCAGCTTCTTTTTGACCAGACGCCGGAGGTCATTTATCTTTTTATCAATCCCAGACCGGTTCCGTGTCTCCCCCTCCCCCGCTGAATTCACCTGGTCAGTGATAATGTCCAAAATCTCTCTCCTCCTGGCCGGGGTGGTGTTGGCACTGTGGGCCGTGGAGGAAACGCCCATAGTCGGAAATGGCCCGGGCAAGAATTTGTTTCTCCCTCAAAGAAAAATTTAATTTTCGTCAAATAACTTTTTTATTGAAAAGAGATAGGTTGCTTACATCATACAGGTACGTGTGATACAGTATAGGGAGGGGCATAGAAAGAGAAGGCACATAGTTGCCCCTGGTACAAGTAGTCAGGTATAAAACAGCTTGGGCAAACTACGTGCCGCCAGGCAACAACGAACACAGAATTGAGTCGAGATTGCCATATCATGATAACAGATCAGTACGTTGCAAAATGTAAGGCATGGGGGAAAAATTTAATTTTCTCTTCCTCTCTGTCATACTCTGACCAAAAATCACTCCCAGTCAACAAAAATCACTCACAAAAACAAGCACAACCAATCAAGCAAGAAAACAAATAAACAGAAAACTATAAAACAAAAAGTCTCACAAACACTCAGCAAAAAGCAGTCACAAAAACAAACAGGAACAATCAAGCAAGAAAACAAACAAACAGAAAACTATCAAACAAAAAGTCTCACAAACACTTAGCAAAAATCACTTTCAAATATCTTCTAACAAACACTAGATCACACAGTACACAAATCTGACAAATACAAATCACAACGCAACTAACAACGGAACAAAAGCACTTTGCTATATGGGAAGGGAAACAAAGGGATGTACTTTTGCAATGGAAGTGCGTTTGTGTGTGTCTATTTATGCTGTCTGCGTAGTTCTCAAATTTGCCCTAGTCCATTTCCAATTTCACTGATTGCGCCGTTCCCGAGTTGTGAGCATGTGCACAGAGGTGCTGACATGGTCTGCTTCAAGCGCGCATGCGCGAGCCGGCCGGCCCTTCATTTGCATGGGGTCATGGCTCATTTCAATGTAACATGCCCATGTCCTTCCCAATTTGTATTACTCCGCCTTACGCCTCTGAAATAACGTTACGCATGCGCAATTTTCTGCGTAAAAGCGACGAGAATAGGGTGATTGCGCGGCTACATTGCGCAAGTCTAACGTAAAGGCGGTGCGCTACGCCGGTCCAATAATGCGCAGATGTACCTGAATCTGGCCCATTGTGTCTTTTTTCAAAATTGTCGCTCTTTTTTTGTTTATAGTGCAAAAAATAAAAACCGCACGGGCGATCAAATACCACCAAAAGAAAGCTCTATTTGTGGGGGAAAAAAGGACGTCAATTTTGTTTGAGAGCCAGATCGCGCAACCGCGCAATTGTCAGTTAAAGCGACGCAGTGCAGGAAGCTAAAATTTTGTCTGGGCAGGAAGGGTGTGTAGGTGCACAGTAGGCAAGTGGTTAAAAACTGCAATAAAACCCTTTTGTTTTATCTTTGTTTTTAAAAACTGCAATAAAATCATGTACTATAGGTGGGATATAAAGCAAACTTTCCTCATCCTCTGCTAACTAAAGAGATTCCTTGACAATGTGCCAAGAATGCCAACAGCCAGGGCCAACAGCCAGGGCACACACAGGAAAAGGCTGAAGCTGTCTGTGGGATGCATGTAATAGAGCGTGGACGGAAAGCAGTTTTTTTTTCAGTTCCAGTGGAAGTTTGCAGAACAGCTGTATAAAAGGACACACAGGGATATTGACTTCATATCCATAACAAGACTCCAAAGAGAGAACATCCACCACAATACTGGTTCTCATCAAGATTCACCAATGAAACTCCAAATATTGCTCCTGTTTTTCTTTCGTACCTGTGAGTATTATTAGAGTATAATCAATTCATTCAGATACATGTTGGTTTACTAGAATGTAAGTGAGAAATTAAATTTAACATCTGTTTTTGTTTAAAGATGTGCTTTAAATATCCTTAAGAAACAATACTTTATTTTATTTTTTGTTTTTTTTATAGATGCAGCAAGCTTATGATTAATTTGTTTTTGTTGAGTTGGTTTACAGCCTACATTTAATAAACCAACTTTCTGTATGGTTATACCTTTTATGGCGCGTTAGCTGAATCAAATCCTACTTAATAATACAATATGATTTTTTTCCTCCATTTTATGTAATCTCATAATTTTCATTGTGTACTGGTCGACAGTCACACACTTTTTTTTGCAATTTTTAGAGTAGGAAGACCACATGACTGATATTTAACTACATGGGACCAGTGGACTATCTATGGTTGTGTTATAGAGGCACATTCTTGAGCTACTTTCTCGGTTAAATCTATGGTTAATATCTGGATGCTGCCAGCTAAATTATTCAAGAATAGAAAGGACAGCCAAAAGCGAATGCTTTTTCAGTGGATTAATTTGTTGATGGTTTGTTTGACAATCAATCAGTGTCAGGGCAAGCTCCTCTGGCACCCAAGGCAAAAATGCCAGAGTACTAACCCCCCTCCCTCCCTAAACTGAGAGGAATGGTGCTTGCATATTCACACATACAGTGACTGGGCTGGTACAGGGTACAGAAATGAAATCCCCTATCCACTGGCTCTGTTAACTAGGGTTACCATCTTTTCGAGCTAAGGACAACAAAACATATTCAGGGAGGTGTTGTAGAAAGGTTAAAAATGTATACATTTTAAACCCCCCTGGCCCGCACAGAAAAAATATGTGCCAACAAAAAAATATATAAGTGGAAAAACCGCGCTAATGTAACAGTTAAAAACAATAATATTCAAGAAGCAGCAGCTTAATGTGAGATATTCACAAAATACGAATAAATAGGAGAAGCCACACTAGTATAGTCCAAATAGTTCAATGAATATATTCGGTAGTAAGATTATATATCGTGCTTCAATGATGAAAAACGGTAAGTTGATTATTCTAGTAATAACACCAGTGAATTACTCAACGAAGTCTGCCACCACCTATAGAAAAACGCACTTACCATATGACAAGAAAAACCAGGCATGTGGCTATAGCCAAGGTCTTTGCTTGCACAGAAAATCATGAAAATAAGCCCTGGGTAGATGGCTGCATTGGTATATCCACCGTTCAATCTGAGATCATTGAGTTCAGAAACAAACTCAGCAATAATCCCAGAAAAAGAAACCAACCATAGCATAATAGCGTAACATTGTCTAAGCAGATATTGATTTAAATAAAACAGTATTGCACTTACATTTGCAGAGTATAAAAATTGTGCAATAAAATCACAGAGCCAGCCGGCTACAAACCAACTCCCATCCTACTAGTGAGACAGCGTAATGACGTCACCACGTATCCTACTCCAGGAGCGTTTTCTCATATGTAATGTTGTCAATAATGTTGTCACACGGCCGGGAGGCTGGAGTGCAGTGGGGAAGCCTAAGAGCCGGGGGTGACACCTGTGAGCATGGTGGGAGCCTGAGAGCATTAGGGGGCAATAGAAAGCAGCTGGATAGGAGGAGCTTCTGCATACACACAGTAGAAGAATCCATCTCTTTATTTTTCTCCTACAGCCTCTGAATGCCCACGGGAGGGAGAGAATGAGAAGCAGGCATTTAAAGGCTGTATGAGAAAAACAAAGAGATGGAATCTTCTACTGTGTGTATGCAGAAGCTCCTCCTATCCAGGCACACGCATGAGGAGCCACACTCACTTTTCCTCCTCTCTGACGACCACCCCCCCGACCTGATGGCCGAACTGTAGCCAGCCACGTAGAGGCTGAGTGAGTGGCGGGGGCTCAAGGAGCAGCTCAGCTGCCCTGGCCCCACAAACACATGCGGTCCAGTGGCCCCCAGCCCACCCAGCAAGTGCCTGGTAAAACCTATGGTTAGTTTGCGCCTGATACCACCTGTAAAGTACCTTGTAGGCATTTTCTAAAAAGAGAACATTCTTTGATCATTTGGATATTGCTAAAGATATTGCTAGAGTCATTGTACAAAAAAAGGATAAACTAGCTAAATATCTGTGTTGTGGTTTTGTAACATTTACCTATTGAGACCAAGGGTTTTTCCTTAGTCATTTTCCACAAAATCTGTCAAAGTTTCTATCAAAAACCAACTCTAGACTATATTTAGAATTACAAAGCGTTGTGGATGCGGATTGAATATATGACTGTACCGCTCGATATCATCTACTTATTCGATTACCTGATTCCTGCTGGATCATTGTTTGGATTATACCCTAATGGGGAAGCAAGTTTGACCCTACTTAACAAAGGGTCGACACAGTGAGGTGAGCGGCCATTTCAGCTACTGGTGGAGGTGTTATACCGCGCACACACAATCGTTTTTCGGCATGATTTAAAACGACGTTTTTAAAAACGTCATTTAAAATGATCGTGTGTGGGCTTCACATCGTTTTTCATCTTCTGAAAAAATGTTGTTTTTCGAGTTATAAAAAATGATCGTGTGTGCGCTAAAACGACATTTAAAACAACGTTTTAAACACGCGCATGCTCAGAAGCAAGTTAGAGACGGGAGCTTGAATGGAACTTCCTCTTTAGAGTGCCGTCGTACGTCACGTCGCTTTGCTCATCATTTTTAAAAAACGATGGTGTGTGGGAAAACGTAGTTTTTAATGATGAAGTTGGAAAAACATTGTTTTTCTTCATGCCGAAAAACAACGTTTTATTCCATGATGAAAAACGATCGTGTGTACGCGGCAAATATTCTTCTTTTTTCCACGCTTATCACCTGCATGGTGTCTGCATTTAGTCACTATTTAAGATCACGTGGATGATCTCTATGTGGACTTATTAGGGCTGCACTATCTCTTACATATTTACAATAGGAATTTTTGATTTTGACTCCTAATGTTCAGCTGCTTTTTATTCTATGTCATTTTGTGTTTATTGCGCTGATTTGTTTTCTAATTGATTAAAGTCATGACCCGCCAGTCCTCCGGATCAAGTTGTCTTCCTATTTCCCTCTCCCATTGGAGCAGATGTTTGATTTTCAAGCACCTTAAAAACCCCACATTTTTGTTTTATTTTTTATTTATATTAGCATGGTAGTGCTGTCTTCATTCTGATGGACTTTTATTTGTATCAATGGACATTTAGATGTCTTACTGACAGCAGCTCCTAAAAGACTTTTATTTAAGTTTAAAAATGAATGTGTGATTTTGTCAAAATCAGCATTGGTAAAAGAGAGCCCAGTTTTTATTTCAATAAGGTAACTCAATTCATTCTGTGATTTAGGAGTTTCTAGTTTATAACTCATTCAAATGTTATTGCACAAATGGTAACTTTTTTTAAATGGTGCTAGTGTTATGCTTCTGACACAAATACTTTTTTGAGTAGGCAGTAAAAAATAGAGGAAGTTAAGGGAAGAAGGCCATAACTGTGTAAATAAAAAACATACTCTCCCTGTATAATCTGCAGGACTGAGCTGTTAGCATGATATGGAGGTAGTAATACTGACCCACCTCACTCCAGCACAGCACCCAAGGCCCTACTGATAACACAGCTTTAGTGTGTGACAATTGGTTCAAATCCTATTGTGTCTGCAAATGGCACCATATTGGCTTAAGATATGAACTTAAACGCACATGACACAAACTGTTTTATAAGACATCCACACTCATTTGATTTCATCAGCTCTCCTATTCTTCAAATCCTTAATATCATATGGCTGTTAATAGCCTTATGTTCATGTACCCTACTACCTGCCATTGTTAGAGTGAATATTTAAAGCTGTAGAAAAAACACCTGTGTAAGGAAAGGTAGTGCTTGACTGCAAGGGCTCAGAGAAACAGCGTTTGGCAAGCTGTGTTCTCTGGGAGCAGTGCCAGTGGCTAGAAGTCAGAGCTGGAACATTCCAGGGATGGTGCCAGTCGCCAGGACCATCAAGTGGAGCATATCAGGAACAGTACAATGGGTTAGGAATGACAGATAAAGCATAATAGGCAGAGTTCCAGTGGCCAGGAGTATACAGACAGAGCATACCTGGAGTAGTGGCTACTGACTGTGTGGACTAGGCAGCAGTGGGAAAGGCTCAGTAAGTCACAGAAATGGAAGAGGCATACAAGGGCAAGCTTGTAAAAGCTGTGAAGACTCTGTGTCATGTGCTTGTGCACAAACATTGCACAGGTATCTGTCCATGTACAACACCAGCCCTTTTAGGACATGGCTACATCTGATTAGCCATAACTATGATGCCGAAAGAGTAAAATCCATAAGTCAGCATGGCCACTAGCCCTAGGAAGCATGTACCTAGAGCATGGAAAGTTCAGAGGTTATTTATCTCAATCAACAGCAGCAAAGGATACACAGGTACCGCTGTCAGTTATTCTTAGTGACTATGTGCACACCACCATGAGCCTGGTTGCCAGTCAGGGTAGTTTTAACCACTAAAAGTAACTTGACTGGCCCATAACCTTTAACGTTCTAGGACCCACTACAGACAGGGGCCTATAATGAGCAGTGGGACCTCTGACATCCTGTGTGCAGGCAATAGCTGCATCCCTACATACCGATATGTACCAATAAAATATTATTTAGGGCAATTTCATTGATTCTCATAGTATTATATTTCCTACATTTTGTAGTGTTACCCAGACACTAAATGAGTCCACAAACATAGACATTGGAAAAAGTGCAAAGATTTGTTGTCAATGTCAGCTAGTATTCTCTTCATATTTTAGTAGTACCGGTACATACCACATTTTTTTGCCTGTAAAGTGCCTCTCCTTTCACACTGAAGTGGTGCTCTTGCGTGACGTTAAAAAAAATTCTGCAAACAGGTTCTGTGAGGCGCTTTGGGAGCAGTATATACACCGCTCCTAAAGCACCTCTGTCCAGTGAAATCAATGGGCAGCGCCACTGAATCGCCTGCAAAGCGCTACGGCAGCAGCACCTTGCGGGCATTTTTAACCCGCTAGCAGGGATTAAAAGTACCCCGCTAGCGACCGAAAAGTGCAGCTAAAACAACGGTAAAAATAGCTGCGCATTACCGCGGATACCCCCAAGGCACCAGTGTGAAAGTGCCCCAATTGTTTAGTATTTTTTGCTCCTTGTCAGTGGCGATATATATGACAATATATAGGGGGTCAAAACTGGGGGGGCACTAATCATTTTCACCACTAAATCATACCAGTGAAAAACAAAATAGGTAAGTAAATATAAATAAGATTACAAAATACTAGAGTAATGCAGTATGCAACGATACCTTTATATTGTACTAACCTAACACTTAAAAGACAAGATTTCAAGAGTTTGTCTTTCTTCCACTCCACTCCACTCTAAGGTAGTTGCCAAGGCAGCCTTATGCTGGTGCCAGCCCTGAGTATGTGATTGTGCAGATGTCAGTGTGTTCAGTATGTAGCCTTGCAGGTAAAGGTGTTTGTGTGTTCAGCATGTAACAGTACAGGTAAAGGTGTCAGTGTGCTCAGTATGTGACAGTGCAGGTACAGGTGTCAGTGTTTATAAAAAGTAGCACTTTTCCTGCATTTTCTATTATTTAAATAGATGACATATGATCCTCTGCCACTCCTCATTGGGTTAGTACCATAGCCAGAAAAACTGCATATAAGAGGTGTATTCAAGTGATTGGAAAAAAAAAAAAAAATGCTTAAAAAAACATGTCATATTTACCTGCTCTGTGCAGTGGTTTTGCACAGAGCAGCCTAACCCTTCTCTTCTCGGGTCCCCTGCTGGTGCTCTGTGTCCCTCCCTCTTGTCGAGTGCCCCCCATAGCAAACCACTTGCTTTGGGGGCACTAGTGCATGCTCACTCCCGAGCTGGCTCTTTGCTTCCGTAAGACAGAGCATGGCTCATGCCA
Organism: Rana kukunoris; assembly: GCA_029574335.1. Taxonomy (NCBI): domain Eukaryota; kingdom Metazoa; phylum Chordata; class Amphibia; order Anura; family Ranidae; genus Rana; species Rana kukunoris. The sequence continues at coordinate 64,043,830 of CM056054.1, forward strand.
CACCCCCTGCCCCGCCTCACTGGCTGCATCTCAGCCAATCAGGAGGGAGAGACCCAGGAGGGCCTCAGGTCTTATGCACATTGTGGATTGAGATCGGGTTTAGGTAAGTACAGGGGGGGGGGGGGTTTTTTACTTTCATGCATAGAATATTTGAATTATACAGGGTTTGTAGTACAATGAAAATTGTACCTTGTGTCTTAAATAGATTTGCAAAATAGCAATGCACCTCTTAATTAGGGATGAGCCGAACACCCCCGCGTTCAGTTCGCACCAGAATCTTCGAACGGACTAAACGTTCGCGCAAACATTTAGAACACCATTGACGTCTATGGGACTCGAACGTTCGAATTCAAAAGTGTTCATTTTAAAGCCCAATATTCAAGTTATTGTTGGAAAACGTCTTTGAGAACCCGGGTCTTGCCCCAGGGAACATGTATCAATGAAAAAAAAAAGTTTTAAAAACGGTAGTTTCTTCAGGAGCAGCGATTTTAATGATACTTAAAGTGAAAAGAAAATATGAAAAATTCCTTTAAATATCGTACCTGCTGGGTGTATATAGTATGCCTGTGAGGTGGCATGTGTTTAGAACTGTCCTTGCACAAAATGAGATTACTATAAGAAAAAAGTAATTTAATGCTGCTTGCGGCTTTAATGTAATGCTTGGTCCCTGCAATATGGATGAAAATCACTGAAAAGAATAGCATGGGTTTCCCCGCCACCATTCCCCCAGGTCATTACAAGACCCTTTGGCCCTATATACTTTGAACAGCAGTAAACAGCAGTATACAGGCGGTGCAATCAAGACAAGGACTGTAGGTTTGTTAAGTAGAAACTGAACCATGTCATACTTTGCTGCTGCATATTGCACAATTTCCTAAAGAGACCCTCAACAAACTACATGACACTTGTGCCTGATTAGGCCATTGATGTTCCAGTGGCGGCCCGTGAGCCTGGCCATACAGGCTTGGCCCCCCAAAGCGCACATGCTGTGCGGCAACAATATGTCAATTATTTTAGGTGTGGGGGCATTCCAATGCCAGATCTTGGCCGAATAAATTATTTTTTTGGGAAAGAAAAATTCTAGAAAAAAGGGGGGTTGCCATCCGGGGCCCCCTTTAAACAAATTCTGTGAATAACTCCTGTTCCCTGAAGGCCTCCATTATTTCTGCAAGTCAAAATTAATCAAGTGGGTTCAGTTGCAAAGTAATGAGCACACTTGCACTATGCACCACCAAGTGGGTTTAGTTGCAAAGTAATGAGCACACTTACACTATGCACCACCAAGTGGTTTTAGTTGCAAAGTAATGAGCACACTTACACTATGCACCACCAAGTGGTTTTAGTTGCAAAGTAATGAGAACACTTGCACTATGCACCACCAAGTGGGTTCAGTTGCAAAGTAATGAGCACACTTGCACTATGCATCACCAAGTGGGTTCAGTTGCAAAGTAATGAGCACACTTGCACTATGCACCACCAAGTGGGTTCAGTTGCAAAGTAATGAGCACACTTACACTATGCACCACCAAGTGGTTTTAGTTGCAAAGTAATGAGCACACTTGCACTATGCACCACCAAGTGGGTTCAGTTGCAAAGTAATGAGCACACTTGCACTATGCACCACCAAGTGTGTTCAGTTGCAAAGTAATGCGCAAACTTGCAGTATACAGCAAGTTGGTTTAGGTGCACTGAGCACACGGGCAATACAACACGTGAGAACACTGCAGCTAGCACAATCAACTGCCTGACAGATTAGTAAGAAGTAATCTAACTAAACTATACAGTGTATAAATATATGTACAACACCTGGGATGTATATATATCCTCTACACACTGTAAAATTAACTGACTAGCCTGCCTGCTCTATCTAGCTACAAAAAAAGACAATCTCTCTCTGTCTGATCTGTAATCAGCGCTGGAACACACTACACGAGGCCGCCCAGCAGGAGCCTTTTATAGTGTGGGACGTGTGCTAAAGCCCGGAGCCATAATTGGCTAAAGCCACCCTGCACGCTGTGGTTGGCCGAGCATACGGGCAGAGGCGTATCTAGTGTAAATGGCGCCTATGGCAAGCACTGAAACTGCGCCCCTTTCGAAACATTTGAAACCCATCTTTCAGATAACCTTAACAAAAAAAACGGCTAACAAAACTAGTGATATTTATCATCCCTTGTGATACCTTGGGTAGTGACATATCCTCTTTATGGAGAAATCTGGGGTTTATTAGACCCCTGATCCCTCCTCTGCCCTCCAAGGCCAGGTAAATGCAGAACCAATACTGGAAGTGGTGAAATCTTTATCACTTAAGGCCTCGGTTTTCACAGAGGAGAGGGAGAAACTGATGTTTTTTCTTCTTTGTGCACCGCCAATCCGACCAGATGGAATGGGAGAGCCTGGGAGAACAGGGGAGGGCTGTGGCTGAACGCAGCAGGGATAGTGCTGCCATTGTCCAAAGGGGCTGAAAAGGAGATCCTGTCTATGCTCGGGAGGAGGGAAGAACACATCCTCAGACCCTGGTAAGTGCCTTGCTGCCCAGCCACTCAACAGCGCCCCCTTTATATGGCACCCATGGCACTTGCCATGGCTGCCATACCCTAGATACGCCACTGGTGGAATGGAACATCAGAGACAGTGACTGTGCGCAGTGGAACACAGACAGGTCACAATCACTGGCAGTGGCACTGTGATGATCAGGGACACGCAGCGGTGCAGGGGATGTTTTCTCATAATGGATACAGTCCTCCGCCACTGCTGCTCCAGCGCCTCTGACACCGTACAGGGGGAGAGAGGGAATAGGATCACCAGCGGCCCTGTCTGCTTAGAACACATGCACAATCGCACATGATGATGACTTTAAGGCCTCTTTCACACGGGGCGCTTTTAACCCCCGCTAGCAGCTGAGAAAGGGTTAAAAAAACGCCTGCAATACACCGCTTTGATTTCAATGGGCAGCGGCGCTTTAGGAGCCAGTCCTACAGCGCCTCAAAGATGCTGCTAGCAGGACATTTTTTAATGTTTTGCCAACATACTGCTCCAGTGTTAAAGCCCTCTGGCTTTCTTCACACAGGAGTGAATGGAGCCGCTCTACAGCGCTACAAAATAGAGCACTCCAATGTGAAAGCCAGAGGGCTTTAACACTAGAGCGGTGCGCTAGCAGGACAATAAAAAAAGTCCTGCTAGCCGCATCTTTGAGGCCCTGTAGGAACAGTGTACACACTGATTTAAAAGCGCCCCTGCCCATTGAAATCAATAGGCAGCGCCGCCGCGCCGCCAGCAATGCATCGCTGCAGCTGCACTTTGCAGGTGGTTTTAACCCTTTTTGGGCCACTAGTGGTGTGCTGGCAGGAAGCTCAAAGTCGAGCCGCACCTTTGAGGCACCCTTCTAGCAGCTGAATAGCACTGCAAAAACTACAGTAAAGCGCCGCTCAAATAGCGACGCTTTACCACCAATAGCGCAACGTCCCAGTGTGAAAATAGCCTAAGCCTGCCATCATGTGCCAGGCACAGGCTCAAACAGAAGCAAGCAGCCCATCCAATATAGTGGTTGCACAATATGGATTAAATAAATTAGAATTATGCATAGCCATAGATATAAATAAAGTGATTTGTGCAACAGCAGGTACTACTTGCACAAATCACTTTATTTGGGATATCTATGCATAATTCTAACGTATTTATTCCATATATTTAGCACTGCCTGCTTGCCAGAATGGCAGTACATCATTATACAGTGTGATGTGTGTGTGTGTGTGTACCGTAGCGGTGCTGCCTGGCTGGGGGGCCAATTGTCCAACTTCTCACAGTTCTTCTCCTCCCCACCTCACCTCACGAGTGACACGCTCGCACCCGGGTAGATAAAGCTGCAATGCGCTGAGGAGGGTAGGCGGAGCTTGAGGCGGAGCCTCCGCAAGTTAGCTGATACACAGACTGGGCAATCCCATTCATAGAAAACCATGGGGGCACCCGCAGCCGGCGCCTGTCTTTCTCCTACATGCCAGTCCTGAGTCCAGCCAAGGTAAAAATACTTGACAAGTACATTTCCGTGCCGCCGCCAGCGCTGGGGCTATAGGAGGCGGCCACAGAACGGGTGGGAATTTTTTTTTCAGGAGTATTTTTTTTTTGTCGTTGGGTCTGCAAACGGACCGACAAAAGTCCGATGGTGCTTTGTGTGACCGTGTGTACAGCAATCCAACCAACTTTTGTACAAAGTGCAAATACGCATGCTCAGAACCAATGTTAAAATCAACCAACAATAGCAGAAGTTAACCAAAGGGTGGCGGTAAAGAGCAGAAAAACCACGTGATGATGGGAAAGTTTTAGAAAGGTTTGCAGAAAAGTCTGACTGTGTGTCAAATCTGAAAAACACCTAAGGTCCTTAAGTGGTTAATGTAATTGTGCCTAGAGTGAAATAAGGTTATGTCACTTTTGTGCTGTTCATTGTTATGCTGAGGGCTTGCTGGAGAGAACGGTGTACCTGAAGACCCGCAGTGGCAGGATCTCCCTGTCTCTGCTTCATTCTGTTAATCTGTGCTTCCTCCACCTATTTTGCTACTAGGGTGCACTTAGCTTTGTTGCAGTCTCTACACACTACCCACTGTATGTTAAACTGAATTTGATATGAGGGTGAACAAGTACATATGAGTGTGAGTTTTACTTGAAATATATTACTTAAGTACAGAATGCTTTTGGTTAAAGTAAATATTTTGTTTAACAGGTATGAACCAAGAATTAAATAACACTCATATACGACACAAAAGGGCAATACTGGACCTTGCTGAAATGATTGAATGTGGCACTGGGCTCTCCCCTCTGGCATACGTTGGTTATGGATGTTACTGTGGAATAGGAGGAAAGGGATCACCAAAGGACAAGGCAGATTGGTATATGCTTTTACAAATATCCTGTTGTTTCTAAACAATATGTCAAAGCTATTGCTGGACAATGTTGGATATTAAAATGCAAGCTTTTTTAATGTACTCTGTATTTTTTGTATATACAGTACAGTTTTTTTTTTTTTTATGAAAATGATTTATTGCAGTGGGGGGCAATACACCCAAAGCAAGCAGTTACAGTATTTTTATGGTAGATAATAGCAAGATGAATCAGCAGCACTGTGTTACATCTCATGGTATGTGTCTATGCCTCTAAACTGGAATGCCTTGTACATACGACCAGTTTTCCCGTTGGGAAAACTGCTGTGACAGCTTTTGGCCAGAAAAACTAGCCGTGTGAATGGTCCGTGGCAGTTTTCTTGACAGGAAAACCGCCAGGAATACCAGCGGGAAAAATGAGAACATGTTCTCTTTTTTCCTGCCGCGATTCCCGGCGATCTTTTTCCTGGCGGTTTTCTTGTCGGGAAAACTACCACGGAGCATACACACGGCAAGTTTTCCCGGCCAAAAGCTGTCGAGTGGTGGAGCATAAACACGGCCGGGTTTCCCGGTCAAAGCTCTCATGGCAGTTTTCCTGCCAGGAAAACCGGCCGTGTGTAGGGGAAAAAGCTGCCGAGCCAGTTCTCGACTTTCCCCTCGGGTTTCCCGGTGGTAAAAAGTCCGCCGGGAAACCCAATCGTGTATACAAGGCAGAAGGAATTGGTTGAGCGTGCTAATGGATCTAAAAAACATTTGAAGTGTTGATGGTAGAGGATTGCAGGCTTTTCAAATGGCAGTATGATAATTAGGCTGCCCCTGAACCACATATATTACCCTTTATCCCTTGAAAACTTGGAATGCAGAGGAAAATAGGACACTAAGAAAAATGAATCGATGTAGTGATTGTAAATTATCATTTTTTATTAAAAAATAGTAGCCAATGTGATTTAAGTGTTACAAATTCCTCCTTCCTCATGCATAGCTGGTTATTTGTCTCAGTTAGTTTTTATATTGCAATAATCTAAAGCCTGATTAAATCTTTAGTTTAAATCAACTAAATAAATTGCAACAGTTTAAAAATAAATAAACAAACGCCTCTCCCATGCCAGCAGGTATAGAGAGGGTCCCTGTACTTTCTGGGGAAGCAGTGGTCTCATTGCAGAGGTATTAAAAGCCCTATACTGAGTCAGACCTTTATTAATATTGATATAATACTGGATTTACAGGTATATAGTGCCAACAGTTTGGTGGTGCCTTACAAAGGTGCCAGGGCACTTCAATTCAATGCAAGAGGATTAGGTTGGCCTTGTTTGTTCATAGAGCAGTAAGTGAATATATACACTAAATTACCAAAAGTATTGGGACATCTGCCTTCACACACACACACATAAACTTTAATCGCATCCCAGTCGATGCTGGATTCAGAACTATGCAGTTTTGGTGTTTTTTGTGTTTTCTATAGAACACGTTCTGTAGTGCAAAAAGCACTAAAAATGCTTCCCGATAGGCTTCCCGATTACAGCCTGTGGGCTGTAATCGGCTTCCAAATGGTTAACCAGCCAATCAGGTTCACCGGGTCTGGTTATTACCGATAACCTGATTGGCTGAAGCGACATCGAGGGCGGTAGAAGACTTTGAGGGAGCGTGGAGGTCTCGAGGAGGATGGTTGAGACCTGAGAAAGATAAGTACTGGCCGGGGGGGCTAACTGGTGGTTTTTGTGGGGGCAAACTGCCGTTTTTTGTGGGGGTAAACTGGTGGCAATTGATGGCATGGCACAGTGGCAACAATTGATGGTATGGCACAGTGGCGACGATTGATGGCATGGCACAGTGGTGGCATGGCACAGTGGCGACAATTGATGGCACAGTGGCTGCGTTTGATTGCACAGTGGCGACAATTGATGGCATGGCACAATGGCGACAACTGATGGCATGGCACAGTGGCGACAATTGATGGCACAGTGGCGACAATTGATGAGCACAGTGGCTGCGTTTGATGGCACAGTGGCGACAATTGATGGGCACATTGGCTTTAATTTGTTTGTTTGCACCCCCAAAAAAATGTTGAGCACCAGCCGCCACTGGTCCTGACCTCAACCTGATATAACACCTTTGGAATGAATTCGAGCGGAGACTGCAAGCCAGGCCTTCTCGTCCAACATTAGTGCCTGACCTCACAAATGTGCTTCTGGAAAAATGGTCAAACGTTCCCACAGACACATGCCTATACCTGACTGCTTGAAAACTTGAATTTTAAACATTGGTAGCTACATATTTCTCTCATTATTTTGAACATTTCCAAACAACTTCTACATAGAATGCAAAATGTGTAATTGGGCAAAAATGGCAACACACAAATTATTCTTGAGCAATGTTCATTCTGTCTGCCAGGTGCTGCCATAAACATGACTGTTGTTATGGAATTGCAGAGCAACATGGATGTTTGCCTAAATCTGATATTTATGATTGGAGCTGTACTGATGACGCATACATCAAATGTGGTAACTATACTGCATAATTTAAAGATACTTTAATTAATGTGGTGTTTATTTTATTTTTTGTCTACTATTCAAAGATCTCAGTATTAGGTTGAATACACTTTTATGGACCTTAGCATGACCCTTTTCCTGTTTTGTGCCACATTTGGCACTTATATTTACCATCTATTAGGGCTAATTCGCACTATGTGTGGTGGCAGACATTTTACTGCATCAAAAGACGTCTGTCACTGCAAGGACGCACAGCAAACTATTTTTAGCGATATAGCGCCTGTAAAGCGCCCCAGTGTGAAAGCAACCTAAAGGTGGCGTTCTTCCCATTGACCACCAATGTAAGTGTAATTTTTCCATTGCTACCCAATGAATTGTTTTTAGTAGGGGTTCCCCTAGACCAGGCATGTCCAAAGTCCGGCCCGTACATGAGCTTCTTTTAGGCAGACTGGAAGCAGATTGGCCCCACTGACGTCAATGGGAGGGCAAATTGCATAGCACAGGGGGTTATTTACGAAAGGCAAATCCAATTTACACTACAAGTGTAATCTACAAGTGCAAAGTGCACAAATTTCACTGAAAGTGCACTTGGAAGTGCAGTCACTGTAAATCTAAAGGGGTAGATCTGAAATGAGGGGAAGCTCTGCAAATTTTATTATCCAATCATGTGTAAGCTAAAATGCTGTTTTTTTATTTTCCTTGCCTTGGACCTACAGCGACTGCACTTCCAAGTGCACTTTGTCCTTGTAGAGCAAAGTGGATTTGCCTTTCGTAAATAACCCCCACAGTATTTTATGAGCATTTTGTTGCATATATTCTTGCAAAAAAGCAGCTCTACACCCCGATCTCCTCCTTCTAGTGCTTTCTATTGGCTAAAATAATAACACCTGAATCTTGAATAGGCATGTAATATGTTTTCACTGTAGTATGCTTGTAAAACTCTCAAACAAAAATGCCCAAAAATCACTCTGCTTAAGTGTGAACGGGGCTTTACTGAACTTTGCTGGGGGAAAAAAATAAAATACCTTTTCTCTCAGTGGAAATGCTACTTCCTGCCCTCAGTGCTCTTTTCTGGCATAGCTGAGTAATGGCCACGCTCTTTATTACAAGTGTCCTCACACAAACTTTTATTACAGATCAGAGGGTGTGTGTGAGAATGAGTGCTGATTACTGAGAGCACTGGGTCTAACTCTGGTGCCTGTTGATCTACACCAGGGGTGCCCAGTCAGTGGCCCGGGGGCCATATGTGGCCCGTGGAGCCCTCTGATGTGGCCCACAGCCTCCTGCTCTAGGAAAGGTGGATCCCAGCCCAGATTGCCGGTCGCTGATACCCCATCCCAGAGCATCAGTTTTGTGAATGAATCCAGTGGTATAGGAAGCAAGCGGCTGCAGTGCAGAGCTGCATAAGCCAATGCTTCCTGTATAGCGTTGGCTCCTGTCATAGGCAGAGTGATACCAAATGCACTCTGCCTGGGGCAGCAACAGCCGGTGATACCTGAATGGAAGACTGGAATTAAAGAGAAGTTTATTACAAAAATCACAATGTATATATAAGCATATCTGTTCTGCATTGATTACTATTCTGCTTTCAAACTTGTACGCAGGTGCAGAGGAGTGGTTACCTTCAATGAATCAGACTTCTGTTATTACCTGCGGATTTGGTGTGCTTTCAGAAAGTGCTCCACACTGGCAGGATATAATAGACGTCTATGGCAAAGTGCAGAGTGGACACGGACCTGTCATCCGTCCGCTCCGCACATTGTGGCCCGCGACCGGTTACTAAGTCGCTTAAGAGGCCCTCGCTCTTCAAAAGCTTGGGCATCCCTGATCTACACAGTCATATATAGACACTCTGGACAATTGTAGAATAAAAATAAAAGTAAGACTATGAACAATTGTGGTTATATATATACATATCTCTATCAATAATATATTACAGTATACCTGTCCACGGATGTGATTGCTGAACTTGTTTTCAGCAAGTACAGAAAATACCTGTTGATAATGTCAGTGAACTAAATGGAAAGCAATCTATCTTCTATAAAATATCAATTCTCACCCCAATGCTATAGAGATGGAGTGGAAGACATTTTGTATTCCAAAGCAGAAGAACAACAGCCATGTGTGACAACCACGGCTCACTTCATAAGCCTCGTACACATGACTGGTTTTCCCAACGGGAAAACTGGCATGAGAGCTTTTGGCCGGGAAAACCGTCCGTGTCTATGTTCCATCGCAGTTTTCCAGACAGAAAAACTGCCGGTAAAAAAAAAAAGAGAACCAGCTCTCTTTATTCCCAGCATTTTTTAACCCGGCAATTTTCCTATGGGAAACACAGCGATGGAGCATACACATGGCTGGGATTCCCGACCAAAGCTCTCATGGCAGTTTTCCTGTCAGGAAACCCGGTCGTGTGTAAGGGGGAAAAAGTTATAGAGTAGGTTCTCGGTTTTCCCCTTGGTGTTTCCGGGTGGCGAAAAAGTCCGCCGGTAAACCCGTACGTGTGTATGAGGCTATAGATACAGGGGAGGAGAAGAAAGTGTGTTATTCACAGGATTACCAAAATGAAAATACATGAACCAAAGCAGAGTGGCAGAATTTTCATAAAAGTATAACAGCCAAGATATTTTATTACAGTTTACTTTTCGCTTCCTGAGAAAATATAGCTTTCAACAGTTAAATGACCATATTATGCTTAGAAATAGCGATCTCACATTTAGGTAATATTTATCTTTGTGAAGTGAACAATTTTTGGAAAAGTTTAAGATGAGATAAAACAAGAGTTAAAATAACTCCTAAATATTGGTGAATTAAATCTAAAATGGGAACAGGCCTAGGAAGAGTTATGAGGAGCAGGGAAGTGGGTTCATTTTAAACCCTATAATACAGCAGATATATGTAATGTTAGTAATTTTCTCTAAAGCAGAGCATGTTATATGTGGGCTGTTTATGGAAAATATTATATATACGGTCAAAGCAAAGTGGTATTTTCTGACCACACAAAGTTTACATGCAGCAATTACAGTCCTTTTTGCTGCAAAACGTGCATTATGTGGCTTTAGCCGGACATCCAAGTTCTTTATAATTGTATCATTTAAACAGAAATCTCTAAATAGTCTAACAGTTATATATAGGGAGGAAGTGGTTTGACAGTTTGTGGCACTGGACATCAGGTGTCCTCTAAACAAGGTTTTGGTATTTCTGGAAAGTAATTTTTTTTGTCTTTTGTTATGTTGTTTTTGACATACTATCTAGGTTTATAATACTTCTTATAGTTTATATAGTACTACCATATGGAGCAATGCACATATTATACATTAAATAGTTTTACTTTGCTGCTGGGGCCTGACTTGGAGCAAACTGCCAACTTCCTTGTTCAGTAAGAGTCCTCAGTGGCCAATAAGAGCATTCTAATTGGATAGAAAAAACACAGAAATTAGGAATGCCAGGCCCCAGTAATGAATTAAGCAGAGGGTCTATAAAATTTTGGTCCAGACTCTACCAATAACCAGTGTCATTAGGGTCATTAACCCCTTGCTGCACAGCATCAACGGCTTGGGGCAATAAGTGGCTTTGCTGTAATCGTTTGCATAGGGCTCCCAGATTTCCCACTTTTCTAAGAGTGGAACAGTGAGAAGACATCACACCCCTGAGAACTCAGGGCAAGACCCAGCCTGACCTAACCAGATTGTAGTCCCACATTCAATTCAAACTCTTTGCTGTCCTGTCCCTGCACACAGCGCCCAGAGGCGATTCAGTTCGCAAGTGTTGCACTTTATAAGTTTCTCACTCACTCACACGTTCTTGGTAAAGAGAACTCTCCCTAAAGGAATATCGATAATCCAAGCCAGGATTATATATTTAACAAGATAAGCGCTTTACTGTATATTTCCAGTATTGTTGCTTCCAACATCTAGGGAGGCATCTGTTACTCCTCAGTTACTTATGTGGCAGGTATTCTTGGAAAGTTTTAAATGACTAAGCTCCCTTGGAAAAGCAACATGTCAACACAATGCATAAACTTTCTTATACAGAACACTTCTTAACCGCTTCAATACCGGGGCTATTTTGGCACTTCTCGTACATGCATAAATCATAATTTTTTTGTTAGAAAATTACTCAGAACCCCCAAACACTATATATTTTTTTTTAGCAGACACCCTAGGGAATAAAATACCGGCCATTGCAACTTTTTATCTCGCACATTATTTGCGCAATCATTTTTCAAACGCCTTTTTTTGGGGAAAAAAATGGTTTTGTGAATTAAAAAATAACAAAACAGTAAAGTTAGGCCAATTTTTTGGTATACTGTGAAAGATTAAGTTACGCCGAGTAAATAGATACCTAACATGTCACGCTTTAAAACTGCGCACACTCATGGAATGGCGCCGAACGTCAGTACTTAAAAATCTCCATACGCAACGCTTATTTTTTTTTACAAGTTACAAATTTAGAGTTCCAAAGGAGGTCTAGTGCTAGAATTGTTGCTGGCGCTCTAACGCACGCGGCGATACCTCACATGTGTGATTTGAACGGCGTTTACATATGTGGGCGGGACTTACGCGTGCATTCGCTTCTGAGTGTGAGCTACCGGGGATAGGGGCGTTTAAAAAAAAAAATTTTATTATTTTATTTTACACAATTTCTTTTATTTTTAAACTTTTTTTGATTTTTTTTTTTTTGATCACTTTTATTCCTATTACAAGGAATGTAAACATCCCTTGTAATAGGAATGTGTGTGACAGGTACTCTTTATGGAGAGATGCAGGGTCAATAAGACCCAACATCTCTCCTCCAGGCTGGAAAGCATTAGATCGTGAAAAAAAATTCACAGATCTAATGCATTCAGCCGCTGTTGCGGCTGTGTTTACATTCCAGGACCCGGGCGTGACGTCATAACATCGCGCCCGGGCCTCCAACGATCATAGAGATGACTGGTGACCATCTGGTCACCAGTCTACTCTATGGTTTTCGACGGACGGCGGCGGATCGTTTCTCCGGGTCTCCGATGGCAAAGGAGAGAACGGAGAAGCACCGGATGGCGGCGGGAGGGGGGGGCGTCCCCTCCCGCCGCCTAGAAGAACGATCAAGCGGCGGAACCGCCGCTATGATCGTTCTTATGGTGCACAGATTCGCCGCCTGAAGAGATGGATATCTGAATGATGCCTGTGGCTGCAGGCATCATTCAGATATCCCCACTGAAAGCCAGGACGTCAATTGACGGCCTAGGTATTGAAGTGGTTAACTAAGGGGCGGTGTAGCTTCCCTCCCCTTTCCATTGAGGAAAAGTGTAAGCAACCCACCCCAACGGGAGGCACGCAGCCCTGATCAACATGCACTCTCATGTTGTCTTCTGTGCCAGCTCTAGACAGGAAGGCCCAGATTCACAAAGACTTACACCGACGTATCTACTAATACGCTGTCGTAAGTCCAAATGTGCGCCGTCGTATCTGTGCCCTGATTCTTTAACCACTTAAGGACCGCCTACTGCACATTTACGTCGGCAGGAAGGCACATCTGGGCATATCAATGTATATATACGTTGATTTTAGTACCCAGCCGTGGGGTGCTCGCCCGCGACCCGGTCCGAAGCTCCAGGACCGGGACCGCGGGATTCGCGGACCCAATCGGCGCTGCAGTGCGGCGATCCGTCCCTTGAGCGGAAGAACGGGGAGAGCCGTGTGTACACACAGCTTCCCCGTGCTTCTCTGTGGCCGTAGCATCGATCGCGTCATCCCTGTAATAGGGGGACGCGATCGATGACGTCACACCTACAGCCACACCCCACTACAGTTGTAAACACAACACATAGGTCACACATCCCCTACAGCGCCACCTGTGGTTAACTCCCAAACTGCAACTGTCATTTCCACAGTAAACAATGCAATTTAAATGCATTTTTTGCTGTGAAAATGACAATTGTCCCAAAAATGTGTCAAAATTGTCCGAAGTGTCCGCCATATTGTCGCAGTCACGAAAAAAATCGCTGATCGCCGCTATTAGTAGTAAAAAAATAATATTTAATAAAAATGCAATAAAACTATCCCTTATTTTGTAAACGCTATAAATTTTGCGAAAACCAACCGATAAACGCTTATTGCGATTTTTTTACCAAAAATACGTAGAAGAATACGTATCGGCCTAAAGTGAGGAAAAAAAATTTTTTTTATATATTTTTGGGGGATATTTATTATAGCAAAAAGTAAAAAATATTGCATTTTTTTTAAAATTGTCGCTCTATTTTTGTTTATAGCGCAAAAAATAAAAACCACAGAGGTGATCAAATACCACCAAAAGAAAGCTCTATTTGTGGGGAAAAAAGGACGCCAATTTTGTTTGGGAGCCACGTCGCACGACCGCGCAATTGTCAGTTAAAACGACGCAGTGCCGAATCGCAAAAAGGGGCAAGGTCCTTTACCTGCATTTTGGTCCGGGTCTTAAGTGGTTAAATCAGATACGCCTGAATTTTGCCAAGATACGACCGACGTAAGTCTCCTACGCCGTCATATCTTGGGTGCATATTTACGCTGGACGCATTCGGCGTTCCCATTATAAATATGCAAATTAGCAAGATACGCCGATTAACGAACATACGTACGCCCGACACAGTAACCTACGACGTTTACGTAAGGTGTTTTTGACCGAGATAAACCACCAAAAAGGTGGGGCATCCCATGCAAGGTATGGACGTCGGAACAGCCGTCGTTTTTACATCGTTTATGTAAGTCGTACGTGAATGGGGCTGTGACGTTCACGTCGTAGGCAGTGTTCCACGTGTATCTTAGGCATTCTATTCCACGTGATTCTGAGCATGCGCGCGCATGTGCCGTTCGCTCGGCCGCTCATTTACATGGGGTCGTGGTTAATTTAAATGAAGCACGCCCACTACCCGCCTACTTTGAATTAGGCAGGATTATGCCGGCCTATTTACACTACGCCGGCGCAATGTACGGCGCGACTGCTTTGAGAATACTGTTCTGGGCTCCCTGTCTTACGTCGGCGGAGCGCATATGAGATGCGCTACGCCGGCCAAAAAATACGCCACTGTACCTGAATCTGGCCCGAAGGGTCCACCTGCTGTTCACCATAAAGCCCAGTCATTCCACCCCCCCACTGCTTATATACCCTGGATGAGCGACATGAGAAGATGGCCAAGTAACTTTAAGGTGCAACCCCAACTTAAAGCAGAACTTCACCCAAAAGGGGAAGTTCCGCTTTTCCGCCTCCCCCCCCCCATCACTTTTGGGTGCATTTATATTTTTTTGGGGAGTGGGTACCTGGTTTTGACAGGTACTAGCTCCCATTTCTGCTTTGCTCACACATACACAGTGGGAACCCAGCTGTAAAGCCACAGCGGACTTCCCTTTAGTAAACATGCCAGGACCAGTGATCCAAAGATCCCAAGGCGAGGTTGGCGCTAAATCCTTGGACAGACAAGAGTCCTTTTAATAAAAATCAGCAGCTACAATATTTGTGGCTGCTGACTTTTATATTTTTTTTCATACAGCCTAAAAATCCTCTTTAAAAAGACCTTATAATCCACTACAGATCTCAGAGGAAAAAGCAGAGTCAAACATGATTAAAAAATAAAGTAATGAAAAGGGGGAAAGTAAATATAATTGGGAAAATAAGATAACAGGACTATCTTACTGTTAATAAGTGTTAAAGGTTTTTTTTTCCTAAATAGCTTCCTTTACCTCAGTGCAGTCCTCCTTCACTTCGATTTTGCTTGTAAATGTCCTTATTTCTTCTGAGAAATCCACACTTCCTGTTCTTCTGGCTGTAACTCCACACAGTAATGCAAGGCTTTCTCCCTGTGTGTGTGTGTATAAATATTGCGCAGACCCTATTAAAGAAAATAGGCAGCCAACACAACAAAGAAAGTTGTAAAAAATGTGTAAAAAATATAAGTGTAGCGCCAAAAGTGGAATAGTTCCACTTGTGAAGTGAATATTTAAAGACAAGGGCTAGGTGACCCACTTCCCACTACTGACAGGGGTGTCCCATATTCAAGGGATCTTTATCAAAAAGACGCAAAAAATATAAATATATATCTCTATAAATGGTGATGATCAACCAAACAAAAAAAGTGAACATATATGTGAATATATTCAATGTGAGTCAGGGTCACAAGCTTACTGGAACTTGGACCAATATATAAATAATAATCTATAATCACAGTGCTAGCATTTAAAAATATAAACCACAGTGTATACGGTTGCGAGTAGTAATTAGTCCTTTGAATAGGCAGCGCCTGAGATAGTCCAAAAGACCACAGGGGTTGAATTAGGGTCAACTGATGACAATCACAGGACAATCGCAGGGAGAAGGTATGAGTCCTCCAAATCTGTAGATCACAATGATGTCAGTCCCTCTCTCAGTAGACACAATTAGAATCAGATACTTCAGAGAATACAATCCAACATCTCGGTAATATGAAAATGGTGAAATACTCTTACCAGATTCTGTGGACCCGTAACTCACCATACGGTGGAGGGTCTTAAAGGCATGGACAGATTGAAGGCTGTCTTCCCTTTATCCTCTGTGTGATGTCATCAAACATTTTCTTCAAGGATCAGAAAGGCTTTTCAAAGGTTCCAAATGGTACTCGCAATCGAGGGGTGCAGAATTATAACTCCGTGAACCCAAAAATGGTGTAACCAATCAATAGGTTAACATGCCCAAAGAAAGGAGAGAAAAAAAGCTTTCATAGTGTAAACATTTTTTAATAAAAATTATAAAAATAGACAATCTCACAGCAATGTGTCTCACTTCAATCCAAAAAAATAGAAAAAAATGGTCACAATAAAAAAATTCACAACTCAGAATAATAAATGCACAGTTAATTCGGTAACCCAATGGGATGGGTAGGAATTTGTAAAAATGTGCAAGATATTGGGAATGAACCCAGCGTACCCAACCGGTTTCGTCTCCTTATAGACTTCTACTGGGGTGATAGGCTTTCATTATTATATATTATTATTTATATATTGGTCCAAGTTCCAGTAAGCTTGTGACCCTGACTCACATTGAATATATTCACATATATGTTCACTTTTTTGTTTGGTTGATCATCACCATTTATATAGATATATATTTATATTTTTTGCGTCTTTTTGATAAAGATCACTTGAATATGGGACACCCCTGTCAGTAGTGGGAAGTGGGTCACCTAGCCCTTGTCTTTAAATATTCACTTCACAAGTGGAACTATTCCACTTTTGGCGCTACACTTATATTTTTTACACATTTTTTAAGGCTTTCTCCCTGGTGTGGAGTGTCGTGCTCGCCCCCTCCCTTGAGGGGGTGATCAGGAGAGTCAGGACGCTCTCTACGTTGCAGATAGAGAAAGGAGCCGTGTTAGTGGGCGTCCTGACTCTCCTGCGTGCCCCCTCCCCCTTCAAGGGAGGGGCGAGCACGACACAAGGGAGAGGGCGAGCATGACACTCCACACCAGGGAGAAAGCCTTGCATTACTGTGTGGAGTTACAGACAGAAGAACAGAAAGTGAGGATTTCTCAGAAGAAATAAAGACATTTAAAAGCAAAATGGAAGGATGAGGTAAGTAAAGGACCACTGCACTACGGTAAAGGAAGCTATTTAGGGGGAAAAAAAATACCTTTACAAATCCTTTAAAATGTGCCTGTGTAAGTTATATTAGAATGCCACTCTAATAAGAAAGAAACCAACACTATAGCCACTGTTTTCAAGGGTGCTTTAATGTTTCTCCAAAAACTATTCTTGTCCTTAGAAGGTAAAAGAGCAGATAATGCATTAGTCAGGTCTTATATTCTGTCCATGTTTTACATTGCTTAATGTTACAGTATATTGTGGGCACTGTATAACATTGCACTAATATAGACTGCTATAATAGAATGTAGGCCCTGATGTATATTTGCAGTGTCTAAACAGTGTTTTGCATTGTAGACTGTATTGTGCAGTTGTGTACAAAGTTCTCTTTTTAGCTATAGAATTTTTTTTTGTCTTTTTTTTTAAATACAGCACTGTGTATACTGTGCAGTGCTCTACAATATAGTGCTATAGCAATGCCTGCCTAATAATTAGTTTTTTGTTATTTAAAAAATGGAGTGGAGGGGTGGTGCTTGGGGGGCTGGGCACTGTTAAATGGTGCTTAGGAGGCGGACAGGAGAGTATTAACGCCTCTACTGAGACAAAAATAAAATCTCTGCTTATGTATATCCAATTTCATTGAGGAACACTATAAACTAACACCCTTTGGTTGTACTATTATTACTATTTATAAGTTAGACATACTGGCCCGGTTTCACGTAGAGCGGCGTATAAATATATATATATATATATTCGTTTTTTGAAGCTCAGCCCGTCATTTGCACTGGGTCACACTTCATTATAATATATCACGTCCACTTCCACCTACTTTGACTTACGTCGTCTTACGCCGACAACTATACGCTACGCCGGCGCAGCGTTGAGAGGCAAGCATGCTATTCACAAAGAATATGCTCTCAACGTTGCGCCGGCTTAGCGTATAGTTGTCGGCGTAAGCCGACGTAAGTCAAAGTAGGTGGAAGTGGGCGTGATATATTATAATGAAGTGTGACCCAGTGCAAATGATGGGCTGAGCTTCAAAAAACTAACTGCGCATGTGTCGTCTCTTGGACGCATCCCAGTGCGCATGCTCACAGTTACGTCGAAATAGCTGCCTAAGATACGTCAATACACTGCCTACGACGTAAACGTAACCTACGCACAGCCCTATTCACGTAGTACTGCATAAACGACGTAAAATACGACAGGCTGTTCCGACGTCCATACCTTTGCATGGGTTGCACCACCTTTAGGTGGAATAACTTTACGCCGGACGTACGCCTTACGTAAACGGCGTATATTACAGCGACGGGCGCAAGAACGAGTGTGAATTGGCGTATCTCGGTCATTTACATATTCAACGCGTAAATCAATGGAAGCTCCCCTTGGGGCCAGCGAAAATATGTGCCCAAGATATGACGGCGTAGGACACTTACGTTGGTCATATGAAGCCAAATTTCAGGCGTATCTTGCTTACAGACTCAGGCACATAGGTACGACGGCGCATCCGTGCAATTACGCGGCGTATCTGTAGATACGGTGGCGTAAGCGCTTTCTGAATCCCAGCCACTGTATATAGAAAAGCTTTATATTGTACTATTTAAAGCTATACTTGTTCATTGAAATAAATACCTCAATAAAAAATAAAAATCCATTGCTTTATAAATGTACAATACATTGCAGCACATCATGCATCGGTACTGTGTAAACTGCATTGCTATATTAGCAGTATGTGGAGAACTACACCCCTACATTGGTGGTAAGAGGAAAAGTGAGTGCAGCAGCAGCAATCAGCAGAAATGAACGCTAGTGTAATAGCAGTTGGTGGAAAAAATGCAGTTTTCAGGTTCAGTGGTGCCAATTAGCACTATTAGTACTCACCTCTTAAGGCTCGTACACACGGTAGGACATCTTGGATTTCCCTTGGATTTTTGTAATAATTGATTTGTCCGGTCACACCTATAGCATACGCACAGTCAGACTTTTCTGCAAACTTTTCTAAAACGTTCCCATCATCACGTGGTTTTTCTGCTCTTTACCGCTACCCTTTGGTTAACTTCTGCTATTGTTGGTTTATTTTAACATTGGTTCTAAGCATGCGCATTTGTACTTTGTACAAAAGTTGGTTGGATTGCTGTACACACGGTCACACAAAGCACCATCGGACTTTTGTTACCGAAAAGTTGATCCGTTCGCAGAACCAACTTTTTGTCGGATGAAACCAGAAAAAGTTGGTCCGATGGAGCGTACACACGATCGGACAAATTTGAAAAGTTGCAGATTTTGAAGTTGGTTGGCCAAAAGTCCGACTGTGTGTATGGGGCTTTACTGTGAGGCGGCGTACACACGACCGAGGTTCTCGCTGGAAACCAGCGAGAACCTCGCTGGAAGCTGCATTCCAGTGAGGACCTCGGCCGTGTGTACGCTCTCGGCGAGCATCCCGTCGGGAAGCCCGTCGAGCAGAAATAGAGAGCACGCTCTCTATTTGCTCGACGGCCCACCTGGATGAATGGCTGGTTGCCATTCCCGACGGGCGGGTCGCCAATTTCGATGGCCGGCAGAGAACCTCGACGGGCGGAACGATGTGTTCTGCCCGTCGAGGTTCTCTGCCGTGTGTACACGGCCTGAGCCAGTAGAATGAAAAAAAATATGAAAATGAGGTCTGGCTGCATCACCATAAAGCTGGGAAAAGTAAGCAGCTCTAGAACAACCTCTCAGCCATATTACCCCAGAGGAAACAAACACATTTTCAAGTCTTTGGGAACCCCTTCTAAAAGTTACAGGGCAACAGTGGAGAAAATGCCCCTTACATTGGTGGTCAGTGAGAAGAATGGCACCCTCTCAAACAGCTAAAAAGTTAATTGGTGTCATGTTGCTGCCTATGCCAAGGCATGTTAGCCCCAGAACTAGGCAAAAACCATAAGTTGGGGGGATGGGGGGCTTGGTCAGTGAACCAAAGCCCAAGAAACCCCAGTAACCTCTGAAGAAACTTGAGAATGGTTGCGCCATCATTGGTCACAGTGGGAGGAATAATGCCCCGTCATTGGTGTCCTTGTAAGAATAGTGTCCCATCATTAGTGTCAGTGGGAGGAATAATGCCCCATCATTAGTGTCCTTCTAAGGATAAAGGTAAGCAAAGGGCTGCATCAGACCCCGAGCCATATTTTGGAGGCCAGTGCTCTAGGGCAGGGGTCCCCAAACTATGGCCCTCCAGTTGTTCAGGAACTACAATATCCATCATATCTAGTCATGTCTGCGAATGTCAGAGTTTTACAATGCCTCATGGGACGTGTAGTTCCGCAACAGCTGGAGGGTCGAAGTTTGGGGATCCCTGTCCTAGAGCACTGGTCTCCAAACTTTGGCCTAGGGGCCTGATGCAGCCTGTTAAGACCTGCAGTGGTTAGGGTACTGCGGCCTTCTTTCCGTCTCCCAAGATGATTCTTCCGAATGGTTAGAGTGTTCCCCATCCCCAAGCATGAGCCAAGACTTCATGAAGGGTGTCCAGATATAGAATGACTTTATTGAGAGACAGGTTACTTATATACAGCAAAATAAATACTTGATGTAATCAGATATACAATTACATCCTCCTCCCACATCATCATACAATGGTGTACTAACGAGACCCCTTTCAAGAGACCTATTGTAGGACACAGACGACTGTCTCCGGTAGAATCCACATGAGTTAATTACTGGTCCTTTGACCAGACAAGGTGTTTTAGAACTTCTCACCTGCTAAACAATAGAACTTCACACAATGAACACTTCTTGAAAGACAGACGAAAGATCATTTGCATGACACATTGAGATATTGAGAGCAGTTTAAGGAATAAACCAATTATCTCCAGGTAGAGAGCACCCTAATTTTCCCAACGTTAGAACACCCCTCTTCCACAGAAGGTATACCTGCCATTACATATCTCCTGATAGCCCCGATCTGGGGGACCAACATATCCAAATTTTACCCAGATCGGTCCAGGGGTTCTTAAAAGACAAACAGAGTCTGAGAAAAATCCAGAATAAAGTATATTTTCTTCACAATACTCCCCCTTAGTTCCATGGGTCGGCATACCCGCCTAGACCCTGCCGGGTTGGCTAGGGGATGTCCGGGTCAAAATTATACTTCCAAGCCGGTTTGGCGTGAAAGTCCATCCGCATTGCCGTTCTACTTGCCCGGGCGGTATTGCAGTGTGAAAGTGTAAGGTTGCAACGCTAGACTCCAGCGCAGCAACCGGGGATTGTCTCCAGAGACTCGGTTGAGCCAGATGAGGGGGTTGTGGTCAGTGAAAATGGTAAAGGCACGGCCATAAAGGTACGGTTGGAGCTTCTTTAAGGTCCATACTAGAGCCAGGCATTCTGTTTCCATGGTGGCATAGCTGACCTTCCAAGGCAATAACTTGCCGCTGAGGTATGCCACCGGGTGCTCCATGCCGTCTTAAGTCCCTGAAACACCAATGCACACTCCGAGAACCAGGCTACCTGCTTTGGTCGGGACCTTTTGGTCAGGTCGGTGAGGAATTTCGCTAGGGTGCTACACTCCGGGACGAACTTTCTATAATACCAGGTGGTGCCTAGGGATGCCAATACCTGCATCTTGGTGTGGGGCTGGGGCCAATTGGCTATGGCCTTTACTTTCGCGGGTTCGGGGCCCTGTTTCCCAGACCCTACTCTAGGCCCTAGGTATTGAACCTCTGCCATGCCCCCATTGCAGTTCTCGGGTTTCAGGGTGAGAATTAGTTTCTCCCCCAACCCAACTTGCTCTAGGTTACCTTGGTTAGCTGCCAGCCGGTCGGGTAAGGGAAGTCCTTCACTAGCGTCAGTGGACGGGGCACAGATAGTGGCCACGTCCTCAGAGCGCTCGAAGTACGGTTTCAACATGTTCACATGAAAGGCTTGTCTGCTCCTTTCATCCGAACATTTGGCCACAATATAGGTGGTGTCGCTAATCCGTTCCACCACTTTGAATAGCCCCTGCCACGCTGCCTGTAGCTTGTCCTTTTTGGATGGTCCGAGGGCTAATACTTTTTGCCCTACTTCCAGGTTCCTATCTTGTGCTCTCCGGTCATACCATTGTTTCTGTCGTTTCTGGGCTGCCTGTAGGCTCTCCCGAACTGATTCGGTCAGTGCCCGCAGGCGGTCCCGGAACTCCAGCACGTACGGCAAAACCGGAATTCCTTCCTCTCCTGTGTTGCCCTCCCAGTGCTCCCGTATGAGGTCCAGGGGTCCCCGGACTTTTCTCCCGTATAGGAGTTTGAAGGGGGAGAACCCGGTCGACGCCTGGGGCACTTCCCGGTAGGCAAACAGGAGATGAGGTAGAAATTTCTCCCATTGACCATAGGACTCTGTGAACGCTGTGAGCATCTGCTTAAGCGTGCCGTTGAATCGTTCACAAAGGCTGTTGGTCTGGGGGTGGTAGGGGAAGCTAAATAACGGTTTCACCCCGCAGCTCTGCCATAACTGTTGAGTGACAGTTGCCGTGAACTGGTTTCCCTGATCTAAGAGTATTTCCCGGGGGAATCCTACTCGAGAAAAGATCCTGACGAGAGCTTCTGCTACTGTCTCCGCCTCAATGTTGGGGAGCGCCACCGCCTCAGGGTACCTGGTGGCATAGTCCACCACCGTGAGGATGTAGCGCCTTCCGGAGGCACTGGGTTTGTTGAGGGGCCCTATCAGGTCTACTGCCACTCTGGAGAATGGTTCCTCTATTATAGGTAGGGACCATAACTTGGCCTTGGGGTGGTCCCCCCGTTTCCCAATCCGTTGACACGAATCACATGTCCTGCA
This sequence comes from Rana kukunoris, assembly GCA_029574335.1. Classification (NCBI taxonomy): domain Eukaryota; kingdom Metazoa; phylum Chordata; class Amphibia; order Anura; family Ranidae; genus Rana; species Rana kukunoris. The sequence goes on from CM056054.1 coordinate 64,066,543, forward strand.
GTACGTCTGCAAGTCTTTTGATATCCCTGGCCAGAAGAACGTCTGGGTAAGGCGATCCTTAGTTTTCTTGATACCCAGATGTCCGGCTAGTGGGATATCATGGCTGAGCTTTAGAAGCTCTGCCCTGTATTTGCGGGGTACAACTAGCTGTCTTTTTATGACTTGGGCTGCCCCACTTCCCACTCCCCCTGTGACCCTATATAGCAGTCCCTTGTCCCAGTGGAAGTTCTCTTGAGCATTACCTTCCTTAGGGGTACCTACGGCCTTCCTGTAACCTGCTAAGGTGGGATCTGACTGCTGGGCTTGGCCAAAGTCTTGTGGAGTGCCCCAGAAGGGGATAGGGTCAGGGCATACTACAGGGTTTTCGGCTCCTACCTGGGGTTCCTCAGAGTGCGTCTGTCCAGCTCGGCTTGCTTGCGCCCTGGTAGTCACAGGGCAGGTTCCAGCGGGATATGGGGTAAACAGCTGTGAAGTTAGGCACCCCAAATCGTTCCCCAACAATACTTCCGCAGGTAGGCCCGACATAATGCCTACTTCCATCTGCTTGGCTCCGGTGCCCCAATTTAGCTGCACTTGGGCTGTGGGTAGTTTGTGGATGGCGCCTCCTGCCACTCTTACTGCAACAGTCCTGTTGGTGCGCGCCTTCGCAGATACGGTGTGAGGTTGCACCAGAGTGAGGGTGGCCCCAGAGTCTCGTAGTGCCTCAGCCTCTTTTCCATCTACTGTGACCCATTGTCTGTGGTGCACCCGGTTGTCCCCCTCGACTTGTGCTATGTTCACCTCATGTAGTTTGGTCCATTGCTCAGATTCAGTGCTGTGGTTTTCCAGCAGCTCATGCTGATAGTGATGAGTGGCTGCCCTCGATGGTGGGGGTGATGGCCGCTCCCAATTGCCTCTGCTCCGCTGAGGGCAATGTATCTTGTAGTGCCCTGGCCGATTGCATTGGTGACATACCAATGGCGGTCTCCGGTTAAAATTAGGTGGTGTAGTGGGTGGTACCGCGATCGGTCGGTGGGGGGTCACAGGATCCGGCGTTGGGGTGCTGGACCTTAGCAGGGGGCGGTTTCCAATAGCCTCTCCTTTCTTCCCTCGTGATGCTCGTCTGCCAGCTTGGCCGCTTCCTCGATTGTGGCCGGCTTCCTGTCCCTGACCCAGTCCTTGGTGTCTGCAGGTGTGTGGTCAAAAAATTGTTCTAGCAAGAAGAGTTGTAGCACCTCCTCTAGCGTCGCGGCTTGGCAGCCTTGTATCCAGTTTTGGGCCGCCCGATACATCCTAAAAGCCCATTCGGTGTAGGAGTCTCGGCCCCCTTTACGTAATGCCCGAAACTTTTTCCTGTAAGTCTCTGGGGTCACGGTATACCTGGCTAGCAGAATGTCCTTTACACTGGCGTAGTCGTGTATGGCTGTGTCAGGCACTGCTCGGTATGCCTCCGCTGCTCGGCCCGTGAGTTTGCTGCTTAGAATCGCGGCCCATTGTTCTGATTCCAGACCCTCCAAAGTGCATTGACGCTCAAAGTCTTGTAGGTATGTGTCAATTTCCATTTCTCCATCCGAAAAACTTTTAAACGCAGCATAGTTAATCTTTCTCCGCTGCCCTCCATTTATAGATCCGGCTGAGGAAGCGCTGTCTCCTTGGTTTACGCTTGCCTGTTGTGCCCTGCGTTCTGCGCTCACCTGCTCCAGGACTTGCGTCACCATCTCTGATGTGGGATTTGGCCCATATAGGTTTAGCCTCCACATCACCTTCTGTTGGAACTCGGCTTCCTCCTGGCTGACATTCACCATGCTGCTGGTTTGGTCGCCCTCCATTAGTTCTGCTATGAGGGTAGCTTTCTTTTTGTTGCTTGTCACCTGGCCTCGGGCTTCCAGCAGATACTTTAGCGTAGACCTCTTTAGTCTCTCGTAATGCTGGGCCATTCACTTGTTGTCTTTATGCGTCCCATTCAACCCCGCTGCTTGCCACCAGTTGTTAAGACCTGCAGTGGTTAGGGTACTGCGGCCTTCTTTCCGTCTCCCAAGATGATTCTTCCGAATGGTTAGAGTGTTCCCCATCCCCAAGCATGAGCCAAGACTTCATGAAGGGTGTCCAGATATAGAATGACTTTATTGAGAGACAGGTTACTTATATACAGCAAAAGAAATACTTGATGTAATCAGATATACAATTACATCCTCCTCCCACATCATCATACAATGGTGTACTAACGAGACCCCTTTCAAGAGACCTATTGTAGGACACAGACGACTGTCTCCGGTAGAATCCACATGAGTTAATTACTGGTCCTTTGACCAGACAAGGTGTTTTAGAACTTCTCACCTGCTAAACAATAGAACTTCACACAATGAACACTTCTTGAAAGACAGACGAAAGATCATTTGCATGACACATTGAGATATTGAGAGCAGTTTAAGGAATAAACCAATTATCTCCAGGTAGAGAGCACCCTAATTTTCCCAACGTTAGAACACCCCTCTTCCACAGAAGGTATACCTGCCATTACATATCTCCTGATAGCCCCGATCTGGGGGACCAACATATCCAAATTTCACCCAGATCGGTCCAGGGGTTCTTAAAAGACAAACAGAGTCTGAGAAAAATCCAGAATAAAGTATATTTTCTTCACACAGCCCTTTGCTTATCTTTATCTTGCCCATAGGGCACTATTCCTGCCATTGACACCCATGATGGAGCACTATCCCTTACAAGGACACCAATGATGGGGCACTATTACTCCCACTGACACCAATGATGGGGCATTATTCCTCCCACTGACGCAAATGATGGGGCACCATTTCTCCCACTGACACCAATAATGGGGCACTATTCCTCCCCCTGACACAGTGATGGGGCACTACTCCTTCCACTTGCACCAATGATGGGGCATTATTCTTTGCAATGACATCAATGATGGGGCACTGTTCCTCCCACAAATGCCAATTATTGGGCATTTTAATTCCCATTGATGCCAGGGAAGTTTCTACTCACACTGGCTACTGTCCAGCCCTCACAAAGTCTGAAAGACAGTAAAATGGCCCTTTGTTTAGAAGGTATGGAGATCCTTGCCCTAGAGTAATGGGTCATGCTGAAACCAGTTGGCTGCAATGTCCATGGCCTTTTCAAGAAAAAGTATATGTTTAATATTAATCTGTCTTCGATAATTAGTAGATAAATTATTAAAAAGCCAGCTAAGATACAAATATATTTTAACTAATGAAAAAAAACATTTATTTTTTCTTTCAGGTAATACAAATGACCACTGCCAAAGAATTATGTGCTATTGTGACAAACAATTAGCTGAGTGTTTGAGAAAAGCACCGTACAATAACAAGTATATTCTGTATCCCAATTTTTTATGTGATAGCAAGACTCCATCCTGCTATTATAGAGAATGGTACCGAAATCGCAGAAAGCAAGCACGTGCTGGATAAACAGCCATTTCACGGAATGTGACTTGTGTCCATAGTGATTGGATGAAGGCGACCGAGTTACCCATGTGGATTTAAATGATGGGGTATGTCCCTGACTCTAAAACAGAGAATCTACTTGAATGAGCAGTAAATGGCCTTCAACACTAATTTATCAGATTTTTTTTGCAAACCAAGATTCCCCCTATTTTCTAAATTATATATAAAAATTAAACAAATAAAATTGTAAAAAAGAATACAAAATAAAATAATAAAAATAAAAACTAAGGACACCATCCACTGCTCTAATGACACTGTCAGTATATATACACATACACACGAACATGTGTTTGAGCTTTGGGGTGCACACCTATGTGCTTTGCAAACATTGCCAGAACCAATATCTGCAACGTATATAAGTTCACACGCTGAAGACAAGTATTCCATTTTGAAGTGAAGTTTGTTTGACTGCAGTATATACTGTATTTAGTGGCTTTTCATGAAATCAATGGGTACATGTGCAAGATGAAAAATTGGGCCCTAGGCATTGATTTAACCACTTGCCTACTGTGCACCTACACCCCCTTCTTGCCCAGACGAAATTTAGGCTTCCGGCACTGCGTCGCTTTAACTGACAATTGCGCGGTCGTGCGACGTGGCTCCCAAACAAAATTGGCGTCCTTTTTTTCCACAAATAGAGATTTCTTTTGGTGGTATTTGATAACCTCTGCGGTTTTTATTTTTTGCGCTATAAACAAAAATAGAGCGTCAATTTTGAAAAAAATTCAATATTTTTTACTTTTTGCTATAATAAATAACCCTAAAAATATATAAAAAAAAATTTTTTTTCCTCAGTTTAGGTCGATACGTATTCTTCTACATATTTTTGGTAAAAAAATAAAATAAAATTGCGTTTATCGATTGGTTTGCGCAAAATTTATAGTGTTTACAAAATAGGGGATAGTTTATGGCATTTTTTTTTTTTTTTACTATTAATGGCGGCGATCTGCGATTTTTTTATTGGGACTGCGACGTTATGGCGGACACTTCGGACACTTTTGTGACATTTTTGGGACCATTTACATTTATACAGTGAACAAATCTATAAATATGCATTGATTACTGTATAAATGTGACTGGAAGTGAAGGGGTTAACCACTAGGGGGCGGGGAAAGGGTTAAATGTGTGTCCTATGAGTGTTCTAACTGTAGGGGGAGGGGGGGTGACTGGGGGAGGTGACCGATTGTGTCCCTATGTACAAGGGACACAACCGCTCTCCTCTCTCCCTGACAGGGACGTGCAGCTCTGTGTTTACACACAGAGCTCCACGTCCCTGCTCAGTTACTGAGCAATCGCGTGTGCCCGGCGGCGATCGTTGCCGCCGGGCACTCGCACGGGATCCCCGCGGCTTTAAAAAGACATCACGTCATATGACGTGATGTCAGAACAATGGAGTCCTCCGCCCGCCGTCATTTGACGGTGGGCGGTGGACAGGTGGTTAAAAATAAAATAAAAATGGGTGTGGCTTAGATTGCACTAAATATTGGGCATGAATCAAGGGAGTGTGGTTTAATACTGTCTAAGATTACTTACATAGTGCAGAATACAGTAACATTAAATAGGGAATGTACGGTGGTGGGTTTGTGCAGGAGAGGGGTGCAGAGTGTACGTGATAGATAATATGTGCAGAAGAGGGGTGCAGATTGTACAGTGATAGATAATATGTGCAGGAGAGGGGGTGCAGAGTGTACGGTGATAGATAATATGTGCAGGAGAGGGGTGCAGAGTGTACGGTGGGGGGGTAGTATGCGCATGAGAGGAGGTGTAGACAGTTGTAAGCACAAATCTCCCTGCATAGCTTTTCAGCTGACAGCCATGGGAGGGAGAGAAGTAGCTGTCATCTGCTTTACTGAAAATTATACAGGGAGATCAGTGCTTGCAACTGTCCCCACCGCTGCACTGATCATCCCCGACTGCCTCCCGTTTCAGCCTCTTTTTTTTATTATTCAAAACAACTTTTTTTTTGTTAGTTTTTGAAGTGATGTATTAAAAATGCCTTTATAAAATTTTAGTACCTTGATTGCAGTAAGGTTTCATTGTGCGCATTATGAATAAGGCCCCTTTCACACGGTCGGACCATTCAGGTGCGCCTGTCAGTTTTGTCGGCGGACCTGAACAGCCGCTCCATGCAATCCTATGGAGCGTCGGATGTCAGCGGAGACATGTCCACTGACATCCGACCAAATTAGGCGTAGGTGAGATCTGATGAAAACGGACATGCTGTCCCTTTTTATCAGATATCTCCATAGGAGACAGCGGCGCTGCACAAGCCCCTCCCGCTCAGTGAGTAGAGAGGGACTTGTCATCCGCCGGCTCATCGGAGTGATCTCCCGCTGAGCTGGCGGACTCCGTAGCGACGGAGTCTGCCTCGTGTGAAAGAGGCCTAAATTGCACTAAATAACTACTTTGCAACATCCCTTTATCGCACAATATGCCATGAGTAAAAAAGGTAATAACCCTAGCATGTAGACATGTGGATGTGCAAGCACAGTCCATCCAAGCTGAAGATGTGACATGCATTTTGGCATGTTTATCTTGGAGGCCAGAGGTGACAGACAGACAGTGTACTTATTCTTTTAGCCCCTTACCCTAAACGATCCTACTCTCGCCATTCACAGATATATACCTAAAGAGCCAATACATCAGTCTTTGTTTACATCCAGTGGCGAAAGGCTCCCTTCTTCTGGCAGCACCTGCAGAGTACATTCAAGTAAAATGCAGGCATGGTCAGAAGGAGTCTTTTACTGTTGGATGTAAACCAACAGTGGAGGCCTTGTATGTTGGATATTGGTACGTACAGGTACAGGGCTAAAAGAATAAGAGCACTTTCCCTGAAAGTGTGCTTATTCTTGGAAGTGACCCTGTGGTTTATATTATGTACCCATAAAAAGGTATTCACCCCCTTGGAAGTCTTCATGTTTTATTGTGTTAGGGCTCTTTCATTCTGATGGCTGGGGGAAGCAGAAATGTTACCACCTCCCAGACGCTAACTTGAATTTTAACATTACAGTCTGATGTGGTGCTGTGGCCATGGCGATTTTAAAGTGAAAAAATAAATTAATTAAATTCCTTTATCAATTTAGGTCAATGTATTCTGCTACATACATAGTTAGGGTCCTTTCACACGGAGCGGACCGTTTTTTCGGTCGGCTCCGTGTGTGTCCGTCGGCTCAGCGGGGATACCTGCTCAGCTGTCGGAGGACAGGGCGGTCCCCGCACACTGTGCAGGGACTGACCTGTCTCTCCTCCGCTCTCCCCTATGGGGAATCAGATGAAAACGGACCATTTGTCCGTACTCATCCGATCCGTTCCACCAGACGGAAGAAAAATAGGGTTTTCTTCCGTCCCAAAAACCGGATCCAGACAGACGCGGATCTTTGCGGACGTTAGCGGATGCATCATCCGCCAACGGACGCGATTTTATAGGGAACCATTACAAGTCCGTTTATGGACTTGTAAAAACGGACGAACGGAGGCGGACGTGTGAAAGGGGCCTAAGTCAGGTTGAAAAAAGACACGTCCATCCAGTTCAACCACAAAAAAAAAATAAACAAACAAAATAAAAAACATAGTACAATCCCATACTCCCAACTCCATACCTATAGTTGATCCAGGAGGAAGGAAAAAAAAAAACAGCAGAGCATGATCCAATTTGCTGCAGCAGGGGAAAAAATTCCTTCCTGATCCCCCGAAAGGGAATCAGATTTTCCCCGCATCAACTTTACCTACAAATGTTAGTACTCAGTTATATTATGTACAATTGGGAAAGAATCCAGGCCTTTCTTAAAACAATCTACTGAGCTGGCCAGAACCGCCTCTGGAGGGAGTCTGTTCCACATTTTCACAGCTCTTACTGTGAAGAAACCTTTCCGTATTTGGAGATGAAATCTCTTTTCCTCTAGATGTAAAGAGTGCCCACTTGTCCTCAGTGTTGACCGTAAAGTGAATAACTCAACACCAAGTTCACTATATAGACCCCTTATATATTTGTACATGTTGATCATATCTCCCCTTATTCTCCTCTTCCCAAGAGAGAATATATTCCGTTCCTCTAATCTTTCCTCATAGCTGAGCTCCTCCATGCCTCTTATCAGTTTGGTTGCCCTTCTCTGCACTTTCTCCAGTCCCCCAATATCCTTTTTGAGAACTGGAGTCCAAAACTGAACTGCATATTCCAGATGAGGTCTTACTGATGATTTGTACAGGGGCAAAATTCATTCTCTCTCTCTCTCTCTATATATATATATAAATCCTTCTCCACCATGGATCCCCCCAGATGTACTCCCCCTAGTATGTATGATGCATGCATATACTTAGCCCCCAAGTGCATAACTTTACATTTATCCACATTAAACCTCATCTGCCACTTAGTCACCCAATTAGACAGAGCATTGAGGTCAGCTTGTAAATTGGAGACATCCTGTAAGGCCGTTATTCCACTGCATAGCTTGGTGTCATCTGCAAAGACAGACATATTACTTTTTGATCTCAGACCCAATATCATTTATAAATTAAAAAGTAAAGGTCCCAGCACTGAACCTTGGGGTACACCACTGATAACCTTAGACCATTCAGAGTAAGAATCATTAACCACGACTCTCTGAATTCTGTCTGTCTTTCAGCCAGTTTTCTATCCATTTACAAACTGATATTTCCAATTCTAAAAACTTTACCTTACACATGAGCTGTGTGTGGGGAACTTTATCAAACACTTTTGCAAAATCCAAGTATACCACAACCACGCCTCTGTCAAAGGTCTTACTTACCTCTTCATAAAAAGAAATCAAGTTTGTCTGACAACTTCTGTCTTTCATGAATCCTTGCTGTCTGTTGCTTAAATAGCTTCCAGCAAGAACTCATCTATGTGGTCTTTTATTAATCTCTCCAGTCCAGTCCAGTGTCAGTCTGCTAGTTTCAAAGTAGTGACAGTCATCTTTCAGTGAATGTGCTCCATTAGGCCCCTGTCACACAAAAAGCTGTTCTACCCGTTAAAAGCAGTTTATTTTCTGCTGAAATTCAAGACTCCAGGCACAGCGATCAGCTGCATTTGTACAGTGCTTATAGCTGCGATTGCGTTTAGCCGCGGCACAATACTGAAATAAAAAGAGTGCGGCGCAAAATAAAAATAATAATGGTGACAATAAATATACTTATAAAAATATAAATTATTTGAGAATAGTGTCCATGTGCAAGGAAGTCCATAAAGCAATGAATCCACAGCCTTAAACGATTTCCAGAGTGGAAAGTGAAAAGGAACACCAAAGAATATCCTCCACCAGTGTAAGATGGACTCTCACCTCTCTGCTTTGACCCAGATGGATTTCAAAGCATAATCTGTGTAATCAGAAATCAGCTCACAGCCTCCATAGGCAGATGGATGGATAGGATAAAAACCATAGATCCGGATTCAATGATTTCTCAACATTCATACCACCATGTAGGGAAGAAAGGAAAGAAATCTAGTGCTCTCTGTTGAAATAACTATTTATTTAAAACAATGGAGACTTCACTCACATGTAGAGACACTCTAAGAGCCAAGTGGCGGCATGTAACAGCGTACCAAACAGTCCTACTGCAATCTGCGGCGACCGGTGAGAGTTAATGGACGGACACAGCAGCATTGACCTTAGGTTATTGTATCCTTTCTTCCAGGCAGAAAAACGGCACTTCAAGTGTTAAACCACTTTCTTCAGTACAGCTCCTCCCAGGGGACATGGTCCCCCGGATATAACCCACTCTTTGATTTGGCAACTCTAGTTCGTAACAAGCAGTACAAACAAAAGGAGAGGTGGGTGCTGTGTCCGTCCATGAACTCAGAGAAATGGATTTTACGGCGAGTACAAAAATCCTATTTTCTCTTCCGTTCATGGACGGACACAGCAGCATTGACCTTAGGGACATCCCCAAGCAGTGTCTAAAAATTTCGAGGGGAGGGAAACCACAGCAAACCAAACTTCACCCCAAACAAAAAAAAAAAAAAAAAAAAAGCAGTTACTCAACGGAGGAACTCCAACCTTACACTGCCGCCTGTAACACCTTGTGGCCGAAGGAGGCATCCGAAGATGCACTCACATCCACCTTGTAAATTTTTTGAAAAGGTGTGGATTGACGACCAGGTCGCTGCCTTACACACCTGCAAAACAGACGCTTGATGACAGAAAGCCCAAGAGGCACCAATCGCCCTGGTCGAATGCGCCGTAACCTGAAAGGGAGGCGCCCGCCCCTTTAGGGCATAGGTCTGAAGCATGACCTGTTTGATCCACCTAGAAATGGTGGCCGACGAGACCAGGCCCTTTTTAGGACTAGTCACTGACACGAACAGTGAGTCTGACTTCCGGAACAGAGCCGTAGCAGACAAGTAAACCTGTAGGGCCCGAACCACATCCAAGTAATGCAAAGTGGCCTCCTTCGGGTTTTTGGCCAAGGACATAGGGATAGTAACACAACGCCCTCATTAATGTGAAAAGAGGAAAACAACCTTTGGGAGAAATGATGGCTGCGGCCGCAGGACCACCTTATCCTTGTGGATGACCAAGTAGGGAGCCTTGCAGGACAAGGCCACCAGTTCAGACAACCATCTGACCAAGGTAATTGCTACCAGAAAAACCACCTTCTGGGACAGAGTCAACAAAGGGATCTTTCAAATGTCCTCAAAGGGAGAGTCTTGAAGCAGTGCGCCGCCAAGGGTCGCTGAAAGTAAACAGCTAGAGCCAAAATCTGATTCTTAACCATACTTAAGGCGAAAGCCTGATCCACTCCCCACTGTAAGAACAGCAGAATACGGAACATCACGTATGTACGGGGGTGCCATTTCATCTCTTCACACAGAGATGTAGGCCTTCCATGTACGAAGGTAAATCTTTCGTGAAGTAAACTTCCGTGCTCGTAGCATGGTAGAAATCACCGAGCCCGACAGGCCACGGTCCTTCAGCACCTGGCTCTCAACAGCCACGCTGTTAAAGCCAGCGACATTAAAGCAGGGCGGAAGATCGGACACTGCGACAGAAGATCTCAGGGGTAGACGCCAAGGGACGTCTGCCACCAGACACACCAGGTCCGCGTACCAGGAACGGCCAATCAAGATCGTTGGAATCCCCTTGGCTTCCACTCTGCGCAGCAGGCGAGGAAGAAGCTTCAGAGGCGGAAAGGCGTAGATTAGGAGATAGTGACCCCCCCCCCCCCCCATGGTGCCACCCACGGGTCTCTTGACCTGGCCACGAACTCTGACACCTTCCCATTGAGACAGGACGCCAGAAGGTCCATGTCTGGAGTGCCCCATTTTCAGCACAGACTCTGAAACACCTCCGGGTGTAGTGACCACTCTCCTTGGTCTAGTGTTTGGCAACTTAGGTAGTCTGCTTGCTAATTCTGTACCCCCGGAATGTACACGGCCGAAGGATGTGTGAGACTTTCGTCGCTGCAACCGAGCTACGTGTGCCTCCCTGATAATTTAACATACACCACCGCCGTGGCGTTGTCGGACTGGATCCTGAACGGTCTGTCCTGTAGACCCAGGGACCACTTGGCTAGGTACAACTTGATTGCTCGGAGCTCCAGCACATTGATTGGAAGGCGGGACTTTTGAGTCCAGCGCCCCTGGGCTGACTGGGTACCCCAGACACCCCCCCAGCCGGAGAGGCTGGCATCAATCGTGACCACTGTCCAATGGCACGGCAGAAACGACTTCCCGGCCCAAAGCACCGGAGAAGACGTTAGCCACCACACCAGGGAGCACTTGACTCACCCGAATCTGGTAATCCAGAGACGAAGAGAGCTTGTCCCAACATGACAGAATCTCCTTCTGTAGCACACGGGTGTGGAATTGGGCATACAGGACTGCCTCGAAAGAGGCCACAATCAGACACAGAACCCTCATGCAGAATCGAAGCAATGACCACTTATGGGTCGTCAACCGCTGCACCGCAGACTGTAATGTCTGAAGTTTTTCCGTTGGGAGGAAAACTCTTGCCAGGACTAACCCTAGGTATTCCAGTCGCTGAGACGGTACCAACACTGACTTCTGTATATTCAGAAGCCAGCCAAATTCTTGGAGGGTCTAACAGGTGATGGACACCTCCTCTTCCAACTCTGAGCTTGAGGAAGCTCTCAGGAGAAGGGCGTCCAGGTATCCTACGATTGCGATCCTGCGCTGCAAGCACCTTGGCGAAGACCGTTGGTGCCGAAGCTAAGGCGAACGGGAGGGCCACAAATTGAAAGTGGTCCTCTCCGATCGCAAAAATCTCTGGTGCTTTGTGCATATGGGAACATGCAGGTATGCGTCCAAGGATGCCATAAAGTTCCCCTAATGGAGCGCTGCCACTACAGAGCGAATCGACTCCATCCTGAATTTTTGCACTTTGACAAAACAATTGAGGGCCTTGAGATCCAGGATTGGACGGACCCCTTCCTTCTTGGGGATTACAAACAGATTCGAGTAAAAACCCCTAAAACCGTTCCATTGAGGGAACCAACACAATCACTCCCCCTGGCCAGTAGATCCTGGACAGCCCCTGACAGATCCTTCCGGCGATCCGGAGGAAGCTGGAGGTTGGAAGGAAAAAATCTGTTTGGTGGACAAGAGAGAAAGGCTATCTTGTACCCCGAGGAAACTACCTCGCAAACCCAACGGTCAGAAAGAAGAGACCTCCACCGAGCCGCAAATTCGCGAAGCCGCCCGAGACACGGGCGGGGGCAGACCTTCATGCAGGAGCAGGTTTGTCCGCAGGCTTGCGGTACCAGGTGCGCTTCTGCCCTGCAGCGGGAGTCTTAGCACCTTGAAAACTTTTTCCTGCTGCACTTGGTGGGTGAAAAAATGCTTGGGGGTAGTAAAGGAGGGACCTTGCTTAAGGCAAGGTTACTTACCCTTCCCAGATTGTGGGAGCAGTGTGCTCTTACCACCTGTGGCATCCTTTATTATGTCATCCAAGGACGCCCCAAAAAGCCATTCACCCTTAAAGGGTAAATCCACCAAAGCCTTTTTTGAGGACTGGACCGCAGGCCAACACTTTAGCCACGCAAGGCGGAGTAGTACCACTGCGTAGGGGGAGGCCCTAGAAAGCAAAGGGAGTGTATCCAGGGCCGACTCACAGACAAACTTTAGGCCTTGTACCAACTGGTCAGCAGGTCCATACAGGTCTCAGAAGCATTCTGCACCTCCAGCTCCTGCAGCAAGACCTTTGCCGGGTTCGGTAAGTGTCTGAGCCACCAGAGCCCCGGCCAAAACCGGTCTCACTGCCGAACCCACTACTGTGAACATAGAGCGGGCCACAGCCTCAGCTCTCCTTTCTGCGGGGTCCTTAAAGGTGGGAGCCCCTTCCACAGGCAACGTGGTGGCTTCTCAGTCTGGGCACAAGGGGGGGTCCACTGACGGAGGAGAAACCTACTTTTTTTTTATAAAAAAGTCCTCCTCAAAGGGATAACGGACCGCAAAGTATTTTGGCGCAGCAAAAACGTTCTGCGGCTTAGCCCATGTAGTTCCCCGGCCACCCCTGGAGCAACAGGGCATGTCGTGGATGACCCAGAGCTGAGGGCCGGCACACGCTCGATTGCCGCGCCTGAGGGGGGGGGGGGGACTACAAAGGATCAAGATCACCCAGTCGGCAGTTGATCGTAGATCTCAGGATCAAAAATGAACGAAAAAAATAAAAAAATAAATAAAAAGCTACTCCAGATGCTGGGCAACAAAAAAACTGGAGCTGCTGAGTCAGTGAGTTAAACCTGGGGGACCACGCCCCTGGGGAGGAGCTGTACTGAAGAAAGTGTTTAACACTTAAAGTGCTGTTTTTTCTGCCTAGTCTCTCCTTGAGGGAAAGATATAATACCCTAAGGTCAATGCTGCTGTGTGTCCATGAACGGAAGAGGAAAGAGCGTGGTGGTCCCCCCAAAATCCATTGCAGACCCTTATCCAAACACAGTCGGTGAGGAAAGAAGGTGGGGATATCACCCAGTGAACCCGCCCCCTTGTCATTACCACCCGGAGCGACTTCCTAAGAGGCCTATATACATTGGTGCGAGCCGCGCACCCCGGCATTACAGCAGGAGGAAGCGACCTATCAACATCGAAGAAGAGAAGGGGGAAGATGATATCAGAAGACATCATAGAGCTTTTGACAGGTGGTGGGGATGCATATTGTCTCCTTATCGCCCATTAGAAACGGCAGGCCTGCAATCATATGGAGGGCCTTGCAGAGCAGCACTATTCACTTAAATGGGTCATTTTCGACAAGGGCATAATTTCTGCCATTGCTACAAAGAACAGCATCACAGCCATGGCATGTGTACACCCCTAACCACTGCCTCCCTTGCTAAAGTTGCACAGCTCAACCAAGGGTTTTTACCACCCCCAAAACTCATGTGTGAAGGAGCCCCAAGGACTCATTCATCCATATACTCTGGCCCTGTGAATGAGCAAATTGTTTACACAGTTGAATCTGCCTTAAAGACCCTTCACACTGGAGGCATTTTTCAGGCGCTTTAACGCCAAAAATGGCACCTGGAAAAAAAGCCTCAGCTGCAATCCCAGTGTGAGAGCCTGAGTATTCACATTGGGGCGGTGCACTTGCAGGGCATCAAGAAAAGTCCTGCAAGCAGTTTTGTAGCACTTTAGGAGCAGTGAAATTAATGGGCAGCACTGCCGAACTGCCACTTTCAGCCGCTAGCAGGGGTTGACAGCCACAAAAATGAGGGTAAAGAGCAGCTAAGAATATCGGCGTTTTACCGCCAAAGCCTGGGTGCTTTCAGTGTAAAGGCACTCTTACTGCAAGGGGACGCAGTGGTCAACACAGCCACTGTCACATATTGCAACATTTGTTGCCTGCACATAGCTCCTGGTGGCTCCAGAATAGATAGATCGATCTATATCTATATATATATATATATATATATATATCTACATACACACACACACACACACACACACACACATATATATACACACACACACACACACACACACACACACTACAGGCCACTGTGCCCTTGTGCATGAGCCCCAATATTTCATTCACATACATAAATTACAGTTTTAGATTTAGCAGGAAATCCATTGTGTTTGTGTCCACTAATAATGACTTTAATGTATTTTTAGTCCAAGTGTTAAATATTTTTGGGAGGGGGGGGCGGCATGTCAGGTAGACTGTATGGGGCCCTGCAATTTCTAACAGCAGCCCTGTTTTGCCAAATAGAGTTGTGCTGTATGACAAATGAGGGCTGTGTAAAGCTCTGGACTGGATAGACCCATGCAAATCCTTAGGCAGGGAAAAACGCTCCCTTATGAGCATTTGATCGATATAGCAGTTTATGAAGTTGCAATTGAAATTTTGCTCCCCCCCCCCCCTCCCCGTTTACAAAACAACCACAGTTCGAGCAGAAAAGCCCGACTCTTGTATGCAGCAGCAAATAACTGCCCGTGTGCGGAAGCCGTGGCCTCTATGCAGAAGTACTACACCCTGTGGTGTCAGAACAGTTTCTCTCCAATCAGTACGAACCATAAGAATTACTGATTGCAAAGCTATAGGTCCGACTCCGAGGCTGTATTGGACCAATGCAAAGAGGCCACAAACAGAAAGCAAAAGCCCTTCTCTGCAGCATGCTGGCAGACTTTAGCTACCGTATTTATCGGCGTATACCGCGCACTTTTTTCCCCTAAAATAAAAACGTGGGTGCGCGATATACGCCGATACCCGCGCTCAGTACCCGAGTGTACTGCACTCGGTATATGTCGGCGGAGGCGTTCAAACTGAGCACAGGAAGCGGGGATTCGACTCGAGGTGCACGTTGGAGAAGCCGGGAGGACACCACTGATGCCGAAGACGGACGCCGGACCAGACAAGGCCACCGCCCAAGACACCAAAACTGTAATTACTAAAATGTTATTTTTTTTTTTACAGGTCCACATTAGGGGTGCGCGCTATACGCCGGAGCGCGCAATACCCCGATAAATACGGTACTTAAGAAAAAACTAAGACATTCTCCCTGAAGAATAGATGCTTAAGAGGGGATATTATAGGTGATAATATAGCTATATACAAATCTTTAAAAATGGGGGCTCTAGCACTGGTAAACTAATTTAAGGACCCTAAAGACAAGCAGCCACACAAGGTTGGACAAGAAGCAATCTTAAACTACCCAAGTGGTTCTTCATTGTTGGAGGGGTAAGGATGTGGAACGCTGAAAAAAAAATAAAAAAAAATAAACACACAATGCATTCCCCAGTGAACACAATTTGCAAGGATATTGATAATAGTAATGACAAAGACACATCAAGTTTGAACTGGATTGACCGAGGTCTTCAATCAACCGTACCAACTATGGTATAAACTTTTGAATATCTTTGTTTTGATGAACCAGATACCAACCAGAGGAAGAAAAAAAAAGTAGAACCAAGAAGATGATCAAAACTCAAGTTTTAATTTCACTTAAAGTAAATTTTTTAAAAATCTCAAATTTTTTACCTGGAAGTACAAGCATACAAAAAAGGGGATTGTTAGGAACATGTGCAGTCACAGTGACAATACAGTCGAGTCACCCAAAATAAGTTCATTTCATTGGCATTAAATAAATTATATATACATTCAACAGGAATGAAATACATTGCAAATATTTACAAATAGGGACAGCGTTAACAGTTTTACATATCACAATATGATTACTGATGTCCAACATGGCTAACAACTTCTATTTTGGTATAACTGGATTATTTGACGCCATGACCTCATTCCAAGTTTATGAAGACAAAAGGATATTTCACAAGGCCGCACTGCTCTTTTAGAATTGCCGTTGCTTGACTAGAAGGAATAAAAATTATAGAAAACTAGAACATGGCTAAAGATCTGAAACAGACCTGAGACACTAAAAGTAGAGCTGCACTCACCTCTATATCTTTCAGAACTCCACAGGAGCTCCCAAACTAAGATCTTCAAGTATGCAAAAGTCAACTTCCAGCTTAAGAATAATGCTGGCCATATACGCTGATCGAATGTTGGCCAATTCTGTTCTGCTAAGCAGGGGCTCAACAAGAGAAATCTTAACACTTATGACCAGCTTAAGAGTAAGGTGGGGGTTGCCAGAGCTCCGATTTCTGGGACTGGAAGTCAATATTAGCATATTGAGTGCTTTGGAACAGGTGTTGGATCCTATACCTGCTTTAAGTTCTTAGAATAGTTTTTAACTAAAGTGAGTGTGAGTGTGTGTGTAAAACTGGTAAGAAAAAATACAAAACCTGCCGATTCCCTAGAGCACCTTGGAAACCCCAAAACCTGTGGTGTGCAGTAGTGCAAATTTAAACATCCAATGTCACAAGATCTAGCCTGCTCATGTCAACCTTATGCATCTTATTACTGGGCAGGGTCATCAACCAATAAAAAGGGAAAGGAGGTAGGAAGGGTAGATTAGAGCCAGAGACTTTTGGAAGCTAGTTGTCGTTTGAATTGGTTTTGGAGGGTCCCAGGACAGTAATTGTTCATGCACTCGTAGGGAATCCTTTCAAAGTAAGTGGTTTTATACATTTGTTACTCAATACACCAACATTCTCTGGTAAACCTGGAAGATATTGCTTTTTTAAAAGGGAACAGTTTAAATTAACAAAAGACACCTATATTTCCTTTCTTTGCAATCAAGGTGGTAAATATTGCATACCCCCCCCCCCCCCATCAAATTCCTGCACAGTATTACAGCCTACCGCCAAATCTTTTTTTTTTTTATTAAAAAAATAAAAAATTAAGTGTTCACCCCCTATATATGGCATAACAGCTAGGACAGAGAAGAGGTAAATCTTTTACTACGGTTGCACCAATACCGTTTTTGTAACCAGCGAGCACCAATTCAGTTCTCGCCGATACCTTTGTGGCGCGATGCGAGCCAACACAAAATAAAAAACGGGCCCAGATTGCACTGCAAAGAATTTTAGAGTACTGGCGACCTTTAGGATCTTTCCCTGGTAGATGGCTTCTTGATGCACGGGTTTATATTGCTGAAGGGTCATCTTGCATGAAAATAGGGAGGGTAAGAAACTATCGCAAATTACTTTAATATTAAATTGTGGAAAATGACATGGTAAGACATTGACAGAAAAATGTAAATGTGCATTCATACCATAAGCTTTGTAGCAAAATTTAAGAAACACACACACACCTTGCAGTGGTCTCAGGAACCCTGCTGTCATTGCAGAGTCCCAGGCTGTTCTAATAGGTAAAGCTTGGAACTGGGGGTTGAATCTTGCCTGCCCCTTCCTACCTCCATCACAAGTCTGTTTGCCAGTGAAGGCATCTCATACTGCCAGACCAAGAGAAATTTGCGGGGAACAGAAGGCAGTGTAGCCGATTTATCAGTGAAAACACCACATTTACCCCAGATAACCACCAACGCTTTCAAAAACATGAATGAACCGCCTAGGTTCATTCATATTCTAAAAAAAATGTCAAAAACTAAAGTCATCAGTAGAGTTGAAGCCAATCTCCAGGTTTCTAGTCACCAAGCTGGACCAAAATATTTCCTTCACTAACATGGGCATGCCACACACTGTATGTAGCCTCAACATTGTGTTCCACGTGTGAGATGAGACCTACCTCTCACACCCAGAATACAATCGCGTCAGCCCGAGCATCACTCAGGCATTCATAGGCAGCTATGTATTCCATCAATGAATAGAAATTAATCGGATGCTGATGACATCACAAACTTAGATTCAGTCAATCAATCACAGGAAGCTTTGTATTCATTGATGGAAAATAAAGCCATTTATGATTGGCCAAGTGCAAACCTGATAACATTTTGTTCCAGATGTAACACAGGAAAGTTGTCTCACACCCAGAACTCGGTGCTGTATACTCTATGCAGCTGAGACTACATACATTTTATACAGCATGCCAAGTGGGTGCAAATGTTAGTGAAGGAAATTGTGCTAGCTTGGCCCAAACAAACTATTTAAAGTCAAAGTAAACCTGGACATCAGCTTTAACAGCTATTCCAAGTGGACTAGATCTTATAAATCCGAAACTCAGTCAAGACTCTACGGAAGTAATTAAAAGGAATATTAAATTGAAAAAACACACACATTTAATAAAATGCAACTTAGCAAATGTTTTAAATGTGGTGGCCGCATTCTTTTGTTTTCATCTGGTGATCTGGCCAGTAACACATTAACAAGCTAACTAAAGCTTGTAATATTTAATAAAAAATCAGCTTGCTCTTTCAATTTCTCCATTAAGTGATAAAACTTCCAACAATTGGAAAGTTATGCAATTTAAATTTGGCAGCTTAAAATGTAAACAATATATAGGATAGTTTATATATATAAAAAAAAAAAGCAATTTAAAAAGCAATGGCCCAGTTAATTGTGTACTTGTGTGATCCAATTGCTACACTCACCAGAAAAATATGATTTTTGATAGTAGGTCAATGAATTATGCAAATAAAGTGTACTTACATTAAAAATTCTCAAGTTAGCAAGAATCTAACTATAGAAAAATGGGAAAACCACACAAATTATGGGAGGATAAAATTATAAATATAAAACTTATGTTGCACACAATAGTTAGATGTCAGTTTCTTATTGCAACTGCAAAAATGACAGGTGAGATCCAGCTGGTTGCTATAGACAGCACCTCCACTTTTCATGCAGCACCTCCACTTTTCATGCCCTTCACTCTTATAGAACACCCTGTATTTCATTAAATCACTGCAAATATATCAATGGGTATAGAGCATTCAGACAGGTGTTTTCCACCTTTATTGCTTGGGTTTGATTTCCACAAGTCTTATAACGAACGATCCTTTAATTCAGTGGTGCTGAATAAAAATCACAAACATCAAATTCAGCTGCAAAATCACATTTTTCAACTACCATTCTCTTAAAAAAAAAAAAAAAAAAGTTAAAGAAAACGTGTTGACCTCGATAGTGCCTCAATCTCTCAAGTCCTTGAAAAGAAATTACATCTCCAATCACACAGTGACTTTATTAAGCGGAGGCATTTTTTCTTTAAGTTCAGTGTTGTGACTCACAACCCTGGCCAGGAGTACCTTCACATTACTTGAGTTTCCAGCCTGCGGATTTTTTTGACTACAAGGTCGATGTTGATGATTGGGTTAAAGTACAGGGCCCAGTAGAACAGACAATTGCAAACAAATTGTGGAATTAAAGGCCAAAATATTGCAACAAAAAGTCCCTGCGTTGACATCTTCCAAAAATGACCCCACATGAGGCGAGGAAAAGACCTAAAAGAGAAAGAAGAAATAACTCAGCTAACGTGATAAAACACTCAATTACAAATTGTACATTTATTTTGTGCGGAGTGTGTAAGGGAAAAGTTAGGTATCTAATTGTGCTTCAACTCTGCCATTTCGATTCAGTAGGTTCAAATCCTCCCAAAGTCTATTTTTCATGTTGCCAATTTTTTTTTTTTTTTTTTACAAAAAAGAAAAAATTAAAACCAGAAGGGTCTATGGTAAAACTGACAGCTTGGAACAAAGGACTGTGACCTCTAGAAGAAGTTGCAAACACAAATATTTTTGAATCAGCCTTTCATTTCTCAACAATTACTACATATTTTTGGGATAAGGAACTTAAATTATAACGCTACATTTATTGATAAACATGTAATTGTGTAAAAGTGTAATTTTTCAAGTTACGCAACGGGTTTGTAAGGATTTTTTTATGTATTGCACGCCTACTACAGCCAAATTGTATTAATCTTCAGCACAGGTAACACTGCAATTCGCAAGAAGAAACAAGTGCAATTAAGATGTATATATTTGAAAGTAACGTTTTTTTTGCCATCATAAAATAATGCTATGCTAGCTTTGCTGTTTGAAGGAAGTAGGCTATTCCCAAGACTGGCTGGGCAAAGTTACACATTTTCAGACAGTCAAACATTTCACATGCATTTCAACTGTGCTGCCTGCTGTCGCCTTAAAGGTTTGTCCACACCGCGGTGTAGGAACATGTGCATAAGAAATGCGCTGCCCTCTTCAGATGTGGCCAAGTGCCTTTAATTCTTATGACATTCCAAAGCATCTAGCAAATGCAGGTGTGTTCGCAGCCACCAAATTGCATGTTACAGCAATAAGAAAAACATTGTGAGCTACCTGTCCATATGTTTGATGTGCATGCAGTGATGGTATGCATAAACTAGATGGCATGAAAAGCCTCAAAGCTTTTAAACATCAAACAAAAGCAACAGATTAGCAATGGATGAATACCTCAGTTGGCTTGTCGACCACAACCTCCAGAAAGAGAATAATTCCAGCACTGAAAGCAACATGGCATTGACGATTATAAACCGAGAGGTCCAATAATGAATTTCGAGCCAGTCCCAAGCAAACTCCGCAAGAAGTTGATATGGAAGAAATATGTACTTAACAAGAAATTCCCGCCACTGAGTCCATGTTGGATCTTGGAGATCCTGCAAGAAGCAAAAATGTTGTCAATATGCAGAAAAGTAACTTGTAACTTTTTAGCCATACGATCCAAATCATCTTCATGTCTCTCAAACGTCTGATTTAAGTCAGGACACCGCACATACTGAAAGCAATAAAATAATGACCTGAATGTAAACCGACTGTCAAGTGATTGATGCAAGGTCTGATACTCGCAAGGAATGCCTCAATCAAAATTTGCATGCATCCATGTAATCAAGATTTTGAGAAGCCAAAAATGCAAGGAATGGATTATTTTCATTATGCCATGAAGTGCTGACATTAGGAGAGATGTCTTTCAACAAGAGGTCAATGTAAAATACTTAATATGGCCATATTGGGTCAGTAATGTCTTTTTGTAGGAGCCAACAGCATTGCGGAGAAAACCCGGAGCTAATTGGACCAAGGACGACAGTTGACTTCCATGTTTAAACCCAAATCTAGTTGAACACACACAAGCTCATCCATAGTTATGAGGTTACTACCATGCTTGATGCAGCCCAGTGTTTTCAAGTCTGGTACAACCTGTGCTCAGCACCCAGAGTGCCACTGGTAAAGAGATTCCACAACAAAAGCTTTATTGTTTCTATACAAGTTATTTTCAAGCAGCAACTGATGGTTAGCTACTAAATACAGTTATCAGTTATATTACGATAGAATATATATATATATATTAGTTAATGTTAGTGTCCAAGACATCCTTTAATAAAACTAAGACACCACATTATTAGTGCCAATATCAGCTTACCCGCTGTCTGGAGTTGCCACGCAATGCACTTAATGCTAAAGAAACCTGTAAATAGATTACACAACACATATCCTTCACTGCCCCTACTTTTTAGTAACTGTGCATTACATTTCCAATTCCTTATTAAGCAAATCCAGCAGATAATTTGCACAAATGTTTTGTGTCAATTAGGGTTGTCCCAATACCACTTTTTTAGGACCGAGTACAAGTACCGATACTTTTTTTCAAACGTGTCCCCAAATGCAGCCATGTCCCCCCACATATTGCAGCCATGTCCCCCCACATACTGCAGCCATGTCCCCCCACATATTGCAGCCATGTCCCCCCACAGTATTCTATTTAGGTATCGGGGGTATTTGCGGGAGTACAAGTACTCCCGCAAATACTCAGAATCGGTCCCGATACCGATACTGGTATCGAGACAACCCTAGTGTAAATAGTGACTTTGAATGTAATTTTTCATAATCACCCAATTAATTCAAGGAAACACAAATTACTATGGAGTTTAATTCCTGACCCCTGAAGATGCTGTATTTCGGCACTGAGGCCAGGAAGGTATCAAATCATTTTTGCAAACTGCAAAATTAAGTAAGCAGGCATGGGCCACAGCATCTAACCCGCGCACAGTGTACACTGTCCAGACAATAAAGTGTGCTAATTTACAAAAATAGGATTAAAATTAACGCCAAAAAACACACATATGGATTTTATGTGCAACCATACTAAATTTTTTATCCTCTGGTTATTCAGATTAGCAGCATAGTAGATTCAATCTCTATGTCATTTAAATAACCACATGCATAAGATGACAGTTTTTATTCATATTTTAAATAGAAGCCACTTTCTGCAGTCAAAACAACTGTAGGTCTGTAAAGGTCTCCCCATGAAATTGGAGGACACCACAATTAAAAAAAAAAAAAAAAAAGCCAACATTTTCTGTGCCGCTCAACTGTGCACTCTCTACAACACAATATCGGCAAAGCAGAGATGTTCCGACATCCACCTAATAAGCAACATCTTGAAAAAGTTAACCTAAAATTCCCGGAGACTTAAAAGAATCAGATGTTGGCATTTGTGGAGGCTTTGAAAAACTGTGGGCTGCTGGGAATGGATGAGTAATTTAAAAAGCGATACCTCTGTCGCACAGAAATCTTGACAGTTTCCAACTACTGCAGAAATCTAGAACTCTTGTGCTGAAAATGGTCACTTAGAAAGTAAAATTGCACAAGCTACAGGTTACCCATATTTCTTCTATGGAGTAGCAAAAAGATGAAAAGTATTAAATAATTGAGATTACAAATAGTCTTCAAATGAGACCCCTCTAAAGTCCAAGTTCACTTTTTAAACCAAATTCAATTTCTTTTGCAAGGAAAAAAAAAAAAAAACCATGGCATGCAGACTGCCAGTGTGAGTCGTCCGCTCCATACATTGTACAGCCAGGCAGTAAACACTGACTGGAAGGCTCAATGAACTACCAAAGTACTCAACAGCGCCATGGTAGTTCATTGTGAGAACATCAAGCTGACAGCTGCAAAGGAGGTTGATGCTTGTACTTCATTCTAACAGAGCTGTGTGGAGCCCTGCACGGCTGTGCAGTTTTCAAAAAGTGACAGGGAATGTCTCCACATACTGCAGTCACAGGGAGAGGAGGAAAAAGGCAAGCCACTGTAGCAGTGGGAACATGTTACATGTTCCACCCTAAAAACGGATGCAACATGTTGCCAAAAGGTGAACTTATCCTTTAAAAAGTACATGAAATCTCCATTTCTCTGTACAGTGCCTTGCAAAAGTATTCGGCCCCCCCTTGAACTTTACGACCTTTTGCCACATTTCAGGCTTCAAACATTTTTTTGTAAAGAATCAACAAGTGGGACACATCATGAAGTGGAACGAAATTTATTGGATATTTCAAACTTTAACAAATAAAAAAACTGAAAAATTGGGCGTGCAAAATTATTCAGCCCCTTTACTTTTAGTGCAGAAGTTCAGTGAGGATCTCTGAATGATCCAATGTTGACCTAAATGGCTAATGATGATAAATAGATTCCACCTGTGTGTAATCAAGTCTCCGTATAAATGCACCTGCACTGTGATAGTCTCAGAGGTCCATTTAAAGCACAGAGAGCATCATGAAGAACAAGGAACACACCAGGCAGGTCCGAGATACTGTTGTGGAGAAGTTTAAAGCTGGATACAAAAAGATTTCCCAAGCTTTAAACACCAAGGAACACTGTACAAGCGATAATATTGAAATGGAAGGAGTATCAGATCACTGCAAATCTACGAAGACCTGGCCGTCCCTCTAAACTTTCAGCTCATGCAAGGAAAAGACTGATCAGAGATGCAGCCAAGAGGCCCATGATCACTCTGGATGAACTGCAGAGATCTACAGCTGAGGTGGGAGACTCTGTCCATAGGACAACAATCAGTTGTATACTGCACAAATCTGGCCTTTATGGAAGAGTGGCAAGAAGAAAGACATTTCTTAAAGATATCCATAAAAAGTGTTGTTTAAAGTTTGCCTCAAGCCACCTGGGAGACACACCAAACATGTGGAAGAAGGTGCTCTGGTCAGATGAAACCAAACGTGTTGGCAACAATGCCAGGCGTATTGTTTGGCATAAAAGCAACACAGCTCATCACCCTGAACACACCATCCCCACTGTCAAACATTGTGCTGGCGGCATCATGGTTTGGGCCTGCTTTTCCTCAGCAGGGACAGGGAAGATGAATGGAGCCAAACTAAGCAGCCGGGGGGGGGGGGCGCGAGGCATGGGTTAATGATGGGATGTGGGGTGAGAGAGAGAGAGAGAGAGAGAGAGAGAGAGAGAGAGAGAGAGAGAGAGAGAGAGAGAGAGAGAGAGAGATGAAGGGCACCCCATCAGTGTACTCAATCGGAGGCAGGAGGGACTGATGGATGGATAGATATCAGACTCCATCTTTCCTTTCTGTTTGGCTTTAGTTTGAATATTACCGCCCACATCCTTAGGCAACAGAACAGTGTCTGTCTGGGAGAGTGGGCGGGGCAGACACAGGACGAGAGGAGCAGCTCCTCTCCTCTCCTCTCACTGGTTGTGCAGGCAGCAAGGGGAGGGGTAAAATGTCAGAGCTGATCTCAAGTTCAACTTTCTCCATCTGGCCCAGCTCATCTCTATCTGGCGCTGTGTTGGTGGCCGGTAAACTGGAAGTCTTGGCCTGCAATCCCTTGGTACACCCCTGGGGAGACATGACATGCGGACCATTCGCGGGCCGCCATCGGCCCAAAAGGCCGTTCGCGGGCCGTTGGCAGCCCGCCGCGGCCCACCGGCATTTGACCGGTATGCCCTATGGCCAGTCCGGGCCTGGAGCCAAATACAGGTCCATTCTGGAAGAAAACCTGATGGAGTCTGCAAAAGACCTGAGACTGGGACAGAGATTTGTCTTCCAACAAGACAATGATCCAAAACATAAAGCAAGGTCTACAATGGAATGGTTCACAAATAAAACATATCCAGGTGATAGAATGGTCAAGTCAAAGTCCAGACCTAAATCCAATCGAGAATCTGTGGAAAGAACTGAAACCTGCTGTTCACAAACGCTCTCAAACCAAACTTACTGAGCTTGGAGCTGTTTTGCAAGAAGGAATGGGCAACAATTTCAGTCTCGCGATGTGCAAAACTGATGGAGACATACCAAGCGACTTACACCTGTAATCACAGCAAAAGGTGGAGCTACAAAGTATCAACTTAAGGGGGCTGAATAATTTTGCACGCCCAATTTTTCAGTTTTTTATTTGTTAAAAAAGTTTGAAATATCCAATAAATTTCGTTCCACTTCATGTT
The DNA here is from genome assembly GCA_029574335.1 of Rana kukunoris. Classification (NCBI taxonomy): domain Eukaryota; kingdom Metazoa; phylum Chordata; class Amphibia; order Anura; family Ranidae; genus Rana; species Rana kukunoris. The sequence continues at coordinate 64,091,988 of CM056054.1, forward strand.
TGTGTCCCACTTGATTCTTCAAAACAAATTACAGTTTTATATCTTTTATGTTTAAAGCCTGAAATGTGGCAAAAGGTTGCAAAGTTCAAGGGGGCCGAATACTCGCAAGGCACCACACACACACACACCTTTCAGTCCTAGATAACCCATTGAGGCATGGAAGATACGTCTATTCTTACTACCTTGTAAAAGAAAGATGGCTGGCTTCAGTAAAGAGGAGAGATCCCCGTCAATAGCTGCATGCCCTTGTGGTGACAACTACAGGCTTACTATGGAATCTGTTGTCCCTCTACACTGAATCCAGTGATGGCTCTTAGCCAATAGCCGAGTGTGCTGACCGGAGTGTTCCAGCCGGGGAGGGGGGGGGGGCAACCCCATCAGAACACAATAGCACAACAGGGAAGCTCACTGTACTAACATAGCATGGTTAGTAGAGCGGCTCCTTTTTTTCTAATAGTGTGTACTAGGCTAAGTCCTGTAAGTTACGAGGTGGGACATCCATGGATCAGACTTGTTTCTCCAGCACATTCCAAAGATGCTTGCTTGGATTTAGAACTGGAGAATTTAGAGGCCAAGTCTTCACCTAGAACTACTACTTGTGTTCCTCAAATCATCCATGAATGCATCAGAACAAGCAACCTATTAAAAACAGCATTACATTCTTTTTAGCAGTTTGAGCTACAGTAGTTTTCTGTTGGCTTGGACTACACAGGCCAGCCTTTGCTCCCCACATGCGTCAAGTAACATTGGCTGTCCATGACCCTGTTGTCAGTTTGAAGAAGTTTTTTTCCTTTCCTTGGGGCACTTTTGGTAGGTGCCGACAACTGCAGACCAGGAACATCTCACAAGTGTTTTGGAGATGATCTGATCCAGTTGTCTAGCCTTCTAGCCTTTACAATTTGAATTTGTCAAATTTGCTCAAATCTTTACACGTGCCTATTTTTTCTTTAAACAGGAAGACCGGAAACCACCATATAGTAAAGGAAGGTAGTATCGAGCTGCCTTTTAAGTGTCAAGGCATGTTAAATGTTATATGTAAAGAAAGAATTTAATAGAGATTAAAAAAAAAAAAAACAAACACACACCTCAACTTAAGGGACAACATGCTCACTTGCTTCCTAATCCATCCCGCTGATTTTCAGGTGCCAGAGAATTGAGATAAACTTTATTCACTTTCGTGTGCTACATAAAATTCTTAATCCTCCTGTTCATATTCAATCAATAAGCAAAAAGGAAGAAAGGTGCTACAACCCCAAATTAATGAGACTTCTCCTGAGACATCAGGTGCAGGATGTGCAGTTGCTCAGCTGCTAATGTGATGAGTAGATTAAAGACAATCCGCAACTCTGTACATGCTCTGAGCACGTATGAAGTTGCAGATTAAATATGTAGATGAAGGAATCAATGCAGCCCTGTATCTGCAGTTGGGCTGACAACTTGCAGTCCCTTGAGCCTGTGCGTATCTGTGTGATGCTCCACCATCTCCTGGGGATAGATGAACCATCAGGAGGAAAGCTCTGTTGGGCTTTTGTGCTGTAGTTTGCTCACATTATTGTAAGTTATCCCTGAGCCATCAGGTGGTTTTACATTACATGGATATTTAGGCAGAGCTGCAGCTGGAACACTACCGGCCAAGTGGGTTTATTGACAAAAGTATAAGCACAGATTAAGCGTGGGGAGGATATACTAGCCTGAATATATCTAGGTTTTTTAGATTCTGCCGTCACTCTAAGGATTAGGTGGAACCTTAAAAGTCTTCAGCAATGGTGTCTGAGAAGCTGCTGCATGAAGAATGCTATATAGCCGCTTCAGGTGGTCCATCCTTGTGATGTTGGCAATGTCTGCCAGGGTTCATTCAGGCTGTTCGTATTTTTCTTTTTCCCTGGGTGACTGGCTTTTTCACCGGGAGAGGTACATTTCTACATATATTGATGCTGTAATGTTGCTCTGTCATGACATCTTTCAGCTTTTGCAAGCACAGTTTCTTTTTTTATTATGGTTAATACATTGTTTTTTGCTTGTTATTTTGTTTTGGAAATATCTAGGAACAAACTGGGGATCATAATCTAACCACTGAAATACTGAATGGGTGACATTTTATAGCCTATGCCAGACTCCAGTGCTGAATAAAATAAAAAGTGGGATACGCTTATTGAAAAAAAGCTAACCGACAGGAGTCTAATTGGAGACCAAAAATGGATGTACACATAAATACCAAAATTACATAAAAATACACACTATAGATTGTCAAGGGAACATGCAAGAAAAAAAAAAAAAAAAAAAACACAAACTTACTATAAACTTAGTGATGAGGTCATCTTCATTCTCCTCCTTAAGAGGACATGTTGTATGGATGAAAGGTAAAAAAGTATCGGTGTAATCAAACAAATACATGTATATCATGCTGAGTCGTGGGGAGCTCTTGAGTGCATATAACAAAAAAAGGGATTTTCCAGGGTTGACAGCCTAAAAAAAATATATATATACAAAAAATAAAATAAAAAATCAAGTTCCAAATACAAACATTTTCAATTAATGCATTTTAAAAACTAACTTGGCTCAAAACTTCTTGAGATAAAGCTTGAAAACATATTAGGCATGATTTAATAGAGGAGTAGATACGTTTTACCTATCAAGGCAAATGTATTGGCAAATAAAATATATTTTTTGTACTGTCAGAACTATTGGGGATAAAATGAATTAATTCCTGAGGCCTTGTATATTAAGATAGATAGATTCAGGTTCACACTGGGGCGACTTCCTGTAAAGTTGCCTCACTGAACGGGGATCCGACTTGAAGGCGACTTCCATTGAAATCAATGGATACAGGTCGCCTAGAAGAAGGATTGAAGTAGCATAGGTACCTTTTCTTAGGTCGGAGCAACTTCAGTAGTGTGTATAAAGACGGCTTCCATTCATTTTCTCGACCCCGTGTGAACCGGCTTTTAGACAAGTAATCGTTTCTGCCAAGCCAAGGTCAAAATGGTTATTCAAGTATTAGAATAGAATCTAATTCTAATACAATACTGAACCTGGTGGTGAAAATATTAAGAGTTCAAGATGACCGCCAAACGTGGTTGTCATGATGACACTAAACAAACCGTAATTTTACATCATCCATCCGGTAGTAGTGACACACAAAAGTGTGATCCAAGATCCTAAAGAAAAGCTTGAAGGGAGGCCGAAAGAATCTTGGAAGGTGAGAGATCATGATGGTGCAGAGATGCAAGGCAGATGTTGGAAGTCGTCCTTAGGGACACCCAACTTATACTTCTTAAAACCAACGTTTTTTAGACCACCAGTAAAACAATTTTATATTTTATCTTTTGATAATTGAATTGTTTTGGCATATACAAAACAAAACCATTTAATATCGTGGCCTAGCAATTTGGAGTTGTGTAATTTCTACCTGCAACATTATATATCAAATATTAAGAGACATACACATTTGTCTGTCTGTACAAAGCCCAGATCAAAGTCTGTACAATGGTTTTGTCGCGATATGTGTTTAAAAATAGACTAATTCTAAATTTAAGGGCCACCGCATGTACATTTACGGCAGCAGAATGGCACATTGGCGTACCTGTACGTCCCTGCCTAGACGTGGGTAGGGGGCCCCGCCCCCCCCCCGTACTTTTTTTTGGTTAACCTGGACCTCTTCTGTAAAGTATCATTTCACCTTTTTTTTTTATTAATTACTTTGCTATGTTTTGTTTGTTCATTTTGTTTTTTGTTTTTTTTATTTTTTTTTTTTATTTTTATTTTTTTACGACTTAATACGTGCAGAGCACGCGAGGAATGTTCACTGCTCTATTTGATGGCACTTATATTTTTACTTGAAAGACCAACATTAAAACGGAATTGTTTGTTTTGTGGAAAAATGTAAAATCTCCCAAAACAAAGATTTGCATAATTCCATAAATACAATATTGTTTTAATACTTCAGTATAAACATTCTAACAGCACTTACCATAAAATCCATGTCTTAAAGTTCAATTTAGGACATGGGATTCAAAGAAAAATGGGTTATACTGCTACCAATAAAAATTTGTCACTGGCACAAAACACACACACACACACACACACACACACACACACACACTTGTTGACCGGCCCATAGTAGAAAATGAATTATTAATTTGATATTAAATATCGGTGTTATGGTAGCAGCTAGCTGCATAACCCCAGTGTTTATTTTAATTTTTTACAATGGCTGATGTCCTGCAAGATAAAAGTGGTCCTGCGAGCGGATTCATCACAGGGCCACTTTTAGAGAAATAAAATAAAAAAATTACATAAAAATTTTAATATTATACACACACACACACACACACACATCTTTGCGGAGACCTTAGAGAATAAAATGGCAATCATTGCAATATTTTATGTCACACCATATTTGCACAGTTGACAGACAAGTGGGACCGCCGCTCCAGGTGAGCTCCAGGTAATCAATGTCCACTCAGAGACCAAACAGGTGCTGGCAATGCACTAGGCAGGCAGGAAAGAGACGTATATGAACAGCTGCACTCCAATAGGTATGAAAAAACGTGCCGTTTATTAGGGTAAATAAAAATGTATGCACTACAAAAACAGCAAACAGTGGGAAATTACACAGCTGACGCGTTTCACATGGATCCTCAATGCTTATTCATAGCTAATGCAGTGCAGTAATGCATGTAGTTCATAAATTAAAATTTTTATTTACCCTAATAAAGGGCACGTTTTTTCATACCTATTGGAGTGCGGCTGTCCATATACGTCTCTTTTCTGCCATATCTGCATAGTGGTCTCACTGTGGGACCACCAACCAATCACCCCAGAGTCCATCAAATTTGCTTGGACTCCCTCGATGCTGTAAAATAATTCTCCAATCTGTGAAAGATGTTACACCAAGTAAATAGATGCTTAACAGGTCATGCCTTAAAATTGTGCACACTCGTGGAATGGCGACTAACTATGGTACCTAAAAATCTAATCTAATTTTTTTTTTTTTACAGTTACTTGTTTAGAGTTAGAGGAGGTATTGCACTAGAATTATTGCTCTCACTCAAATAATCATGGCGATACCTCACGTGTGGTTTGAACACAGTTTATATATGCTTTTGCTTCAGTATGCCAGCACTTTACTTATGTTAGGGCAAACAATACTGGTTTAAAAACAAACTTCCAGATAAGACCTGGACTTCAAGTGGTTGACACACACACACACACACTATATATATATATATATATATATATATATATATATATATAATATATTTAATAAATAGGACATATAGCTGAAAGTAAATAAGGTAAATACTGTGCTTGCTTTAGAAGTACTAGCTAGGGTCCAGTACTCTGCTAAGGAACTGAAATAAGCTCATACTAGGCATGCAATTTGTGTGTGGGAAATTCCAGAAACACAAGCTCTACCGACATGTAACAATCTGCAGTGGTGACACAAAAAACAAAAACACACACCTAGCAATGTATAAAATATTGCATTAGGGTAGATTACAATTGAAAAAATGATTTAAAAGCAATGAAAAAATAAATAAATTGTACCTTATATTCCCACAAATTCTGAGGTGGTTTGACTCCCAGGGTTTTGACTCTGTCCAGCTCCATCATAATGGCTTTTCTATGACTGTTACTCTCTATGCTGTATGGCTCTTTTGAGAACTCATCTTCGGCAATCGTAAGCAGGAGCCTGTAAAAATCACAGGAGATGGAAAGTAACACAAAATCATCAGTGTTTTACATAATGCTTACAAAACCTATAAAATTACATGCCTAAAAATGAATTGTTTGAAATTTGAATGGTTAAAAATAAATGTTACCCCAATACAACATGGAGGTCAACCCATAACTACTAATAGTTAATTAAAAATGTTAAATAAAACAACATGGATTTATTAAATATGCAGATAGCATGTGTGGCCAATCAACTTGTGGCACTGCACACCATTTGCGATGGTGCAATACCATTAATTTTGAATGGCATCACACGCACATTGCCAATAAAGGTGTGCTGGACAGCAACTCAATGCATCAACAAATAAAGCTGGCGTTTCTGGGGAGCTGAGGCAAGTGCTAGCCAATTATGAATGGGCTGTCTAATGCAAAGCACATGACTGAAAAAAATATGTATGCACTGCACCTCAGCAGTTAGGTGTGCATCTAGCCTAGGATGCCCTAATACAAGAAAATAAGACTAAAAAAAGCGAACATATGTAATAATGATCGTACTGCCTTAAATCAGGTAAAAAAAAAAAAAAACACGGATGAGGGGGCAGCAGTTTGGGACAATTGAATTGAAAATAGAAGCAAAAAACACATTGGCTGCAAGTAAGAAACCAATAATACATCATCACGATTGTATAGTCAAGGTGCACTTAAACAAAACAAAAAGGTCAAGGTATAAAAAAAAATATAGTCATAAAATGTACTTCAACAGATTATCGTTTCTGAATGGTGTTAGTCTGAAAAACAGACTAAACAGAGGATACAACACTACAAGTTATATACCCCGATCAGCCATAACTTTATAACCACTCACCCAATATTGAGTAGTTCCCCCTTATACCACCAAACAGCCCTGACTAAGTGAGGCGTGGACACCACTAGACCTCTGAAGATATGCTGTGGTATCTGGCACCAAGCTGTCAGTTGCAGATCTTTAAGTCTTGTAAACTGAAGCCTTCATGATAAAGATGATCTCCCCCCCCCCCCCCCCAAGCACATCTCAGATGCTCGATTGCATTGAGATATCTGGAGGCCAAGTCAACACCTCAAACTATATTCCTGAACCATTTTTTGCAGTGTGGCAGGGCACATTACCCTGCCAAAAGAGGCCACTGCTATGAGGGAATACCATTTCTATAAAAGGGCGTGTACTTTAAGTGGATTTTCCATCCCAAGTTTTTTTCATGGTCCAGTTCTGATGCTCACACACTCATTGCAAGAGGTTGTGGATACGGGTAAATATTTGTACCCCGACTGGTCTGCGACTACACAGCCCCATACAGGACTGTGATGCACTGATCATTCTAACACCTATTAGAACCAGCATTAACTTTTTAAGCTAAAGTAGCTCTTCTATTGAAATCGAACTATATAGGCCAGTCTTCACTTCCCATGTGGCCGACTCACCACCCTAAAGGGAAAGCCGGCCTTTTTCAAACCCTTTTTTTTTTTTAACGGGCGTTTGTGCAATTTGCCTACTATGCCTTCTGACGTCTCAGAATATATCGCTAATACTTCCTACCCTTTCTCCAGATATAGCGAATGATCTGGATTGGTCATTTTCTGAGGAGTAACGGTCATCTCCATGCTCAAACCTAATGAAAGCCCAGGCCCAGATGGATTTACGACTCCGTTTTATAAAAAACTTCAGGGCCCTCTCTCTCATTACCAAGAAATGCAATGTAATCTCTGGAGATGAGACTTTCTCCACCCGAGCCTTAGAAGCTCACATCAGTTTTACCCCCAACTCGGCTAAGATTTGTGATTATGTGGTAGCTACTGTCCTATTTCCCTCACCAATATTGATGTACGCATTTATTCCAAAATGATTGCCAATTGCCTTATACCCTTCATTTCCGACCCTATACACCTTGACCAGGGTTGGGAAGCCTGCGATAATACCCTGAAAATAATCTCCAATTAAAACATGCTCAAAAACATCGTCTGAAGACTTGCCTTGTATCGGTGGACACCAAAAAAGTATTCGACCGTGTTCATTGGGGGTTTCTCTGGGCTACCTTTTCTTCAAAATAGGACTGTGATCCTACATTCGCCATAAAATCCAAGCTCTATACACCAAGCCCTCTGCGAGAATATGTTCTAGCGTAATCCTCTCAGACCCAATAGTTATTTGAAAAATGGTACTCACCAGAGATGCCCCTTTTCTCCATTTACAGTGCAGAAAATAAGTATTTGAACACCCTGCTATTTTGCAAGTTCTCCCACTTGGAAATCATGGAGGGGTCTGAAATTGTCATCGTAGGTGCATGTCCACTGTGAGAGACATAATCCAAAAAAAAAAAAATTCCAGAAATCACAATTTATGGTTTTTTAACTATTTATTTGTATGATACAGCTGCAAAGAAGTATTTGAACACCTGTCTATCAGCTAGAATTCTGACCCTCAAAGACCTGTTAGTCTGCCTTTAAAATGTCCACCTCCACTCCATTTATTATCCTAAATTAGATGCACCTGTTTGAGGTCATTAGCTGCATAAAGACACCTGTCCACCCCATACAATCAGTAAGAATCCAACTACTAACATGGCCAAGACCAAAGAGCTGTCCAAAGACACTAGAGACAAAATTGTACACCTCCACAAGGCTGAAAAGGGCTACGGGGAAATTGCCAAGCAGCTTGGTAAAAAAAGGTCCACTGTTGGAGCAATCATTAGAAAATGGAAGAAGCTAAACATGACTGTCAATCTCCCTTGGACTGGGGCTCCATGCAAAATCTCACCTCGTGGGGTCTCAATGATCCTAAGAAAGGTGAGAAATCAGCCCAGGACTACACGGGAGGAGCTGGTCAATGACCTGAAAAGAGCTGGGACCACCGTTTCCAAGGTTACTGTTGGTAATACACTAAGACGTCATGGTTTGAAATCATGCATGGCACGGAAGGTTCCCCTGCTTAAACCAGCACATGTCAAGGCCCGTCTTAAGTTTGCCAATGACCATTTGGATGATCCAGAGGAGTCATGGGAGAAAGTCATGTGGTCAGATGAGACCAAAATAGAACTTTTTGGTCATAATTCCACTAACCGTGTTTGGAGGAAGAAGAATGATGAGTACCATCCCAAGAACACCATCCCTACTGTGAAGCATGGGGGTGGTAGCATCATGCTTTGGGGGTGTTTTTCTGCACATGAGACAGGGCGACTGCACTGTATTAAGGAGAGGATGACCGGGGCCATGTATTGCGAGATTTTGGGCAACAACCTCCTTCCCTCAGAGCTTTGAAGATGGGTCGAGGCTGGGTCTTCCAACATGACAATGACCCGAAGCACACAGCCAGGATAACCAAGGAGTGGCCTAGCCATTCTCCAGACCTAAACCCAATAGAGAATCTTTGGAGGATCTCAAACTCCGTGTTTCTCAGCGACAGCCCAGAAACCTGACTGATCTAGAGAAGATCTGTGTGGAGGAGTGGGCCAAAATCCCTCCTCCAGTGTGTGCAAACCTGGTGAAAAACTACAAGAAACGTTTGACCTCTGTAATTGCAAACAAAGGCTACTGTACCAAATATTAACATTGATTTTCTCAGGTGTTCAAATACTTATTTGCAGCTGTATCATACAAATAAATAGTTAAAAAAATCATACATTGTGTGAATTTTTTTTTTGATTATGTCTCTCACAGTGGACATGCACCTACGATGACAATTTCAGACCCCTCCATGATTTCCAAGTGGGAGAACTTGCAAAATAGCAGGGTGTTCAAATACTTATTTTCTGCACTGTATGTTCTGACCATGGAACACCTTGCTATGGCCATCCGCAATAACCCAAATATTAAAAGGGTATTGAGGTTGGTTTCCATCATTACAGATTGTCACTCTATGCAGATCACCTTCTTTATATCTCTTCCCCTCTTACTTCCCTCCCTTCGCTAATGAAGAAATTTGCAGACTTTGGACTTGTGAGCAATTTCAAGGTCAACTTTGATAAAAAAAAAAATACTGACAATTGCACGGCCGTGCGATGTGGTTCACAAAAAAAACAAAAAAAAACAAATAGAGCTTTCTTTTGGTGGCATTTGATCACCTCTGCGTTTTTTTTTTTTGCGCTATAAAACAAAAATAGTGAGCGACAATAAAAAAAATTTTATTACTATAATAAATAACTGTTTCTCAGTATAGGCCGATATGTATTCTTGTATAAAAAAAATAGGGGGCTGTTTTATGCAATTTTTTTTTTTTTTAACCATTAATGGCGGCGATCAGCGTTTTTTTTCGTGACTGCGACATTATGGCTAACACATTGGACAATTTTGACACATTTTTGGGACCATTGTCATTTTCAAAGCAAAAAAAAAGAGCATGCTATAAAAATGCATTTTTTTACTGTGAAAATGACTATTGCAGATTAGCAGTTAACCACTAGAGGGCGCTTGTAGAGGTTGTGTGACCTCATACGTTTTTCTAACTGTAGGGGGGCGGAGCTGGACCTGTGACATCATTGATCGCATTTCCCTATATCAGGGAACACACGATCAATGAAGCTGCCACTGTGAAAAACGGGGAAGGTGCGTTTACACACACCTCTCCCTGTTCTTCAGCTCCTGTGACCAATCGCGGGACACCGGCGGCGATCGGGTCCCGCGGCTGCGAACCGTGTCGAGGGCGTGCGCGACCCATGGCTGGGTAGGTACGTGCCTGTGGCTTTTTTTCTGTCCCCCCATTATGATTGATCTACCTTGGTCCAGCCACATGAATACCCATATGAAATTTTCTGCATGAGTCCATTTTACAAGAGGGGTGTGGCACTTTATCCTGAACCACAAAAGCACCTTATTTTGGAGCACCTAATTATACAAGTATATTTTTATAATATTGTCACGAATAATATTTTTTTTGAGCACATCAAGTTGTTCAATATTCTGATAGCGCTGTTAATTCATGCAATTCAGATTCCCTTCCTTGGAACACTCTTGATAGGTCCTGACCACGGCAGACCAGAAACATCCCAAAAGAGAAGCTCTGACCCAGTCGCCTAGCCATTACAATTTGTCCCTTCTCAAAATAGCATGAATCCTTAAGCTTAGCAATCAACTTCAGGAACATGTTTTGCTGCCAAATATATCATACCAACTTTCAGATGGCATTGTAATGCAATAATCAATGTTAATAACTTTACTTGTTAGTGACCATAAAGTTATGGACGATCTAGGTATATGACAAGGTAGTAGTCAAAGGTGGTTGAAATTACTAATGAAGAAAAGGTTAAAAAAAATAATTATGCTTTCTTACCTTCCATTCACCCTTCCCGACAAAAAGCGTTCTTTATAATGTGCAGCCCACGGACCCAACTGCTCAAGCCAAAGCACTACTTCCTCAGGCGTCCATTTAGAAACTGGCTTGTGAACCAAAAGGTCATGTTCAGACTCTCGACTGCTCCAATGATACACTAGTAACACAACCTGAGAAGTAAATTGTAACAATATATGATAAATATGTGCATCCTTACAGAATTAGTGTGTTCAAAACTTGCTAGAATTAAAGTTTCATATAAAAAAAAAGGGTTTTTTTTTCCGTCAAAAGAAAAAGGGGGGGGGGGGATAGTGGGCCTAAAATGGTTGCCCGATTTGGTCTTATCCTAATGATAATCCCAAATGAAAGGGAAGCAGGGGAGTTATGACTATTGTGAATGTCACTAAACAAGAACTGTAAACCTTCAAGCAGGTCTAACTTGTGTTAAATTCCAGGTATGGCATTTTATATAAATCTACAGTACAATGAACAGACTTTGACCAATGCAACTATGTATAAACCATACCTGTTGGATCCCTCTAGAACAGGGGTAGGCAACCTTAAGGAGGTGGATATCTATCCAAACATGGGAGACATCAAAGATCACCAGGCACAGTGTCGCCTCCTCACACCCGATTCAAACCTTTAATTGCCATTACTACCGTGTCACAATTGTGTACATTGCATGATAATCATGGGTTTAAACCAGGCGGCAAGATATCGACACTTGTCAAACACACTTGAATCACTTTTCAGAAGAGCAGCAGAGCTTGTTTACATGTAAAGTAGGAGGTGGTAAAAACCCTGTGGTTGAGTCGCAGTTTTACTGCCTTCTATCCCTACCCGCTTTAGCTGCCGAGACAGAAGCCAAAAAAGGTGTACACATGCTGCACCAGGAAATGAGCCCGTTGCTTTTGGTGGGAGCTACCCCCTGCCAATCCTGACCCAGACAAATAAATGGGGCCACTCAAGCACAACTGCAAGCTTCTGCGGGGTCCAAAGGGTTAAACCACGTGGTGAGAAAGCAACAACGCTGCCTACTTAAACCCCTTGTTTACTGTACAAAACTGCAGGGCAGTTGCTACACAGGTGTGGCGCACTTTCAGAAAGTGCACCAAACTCACAAGATACAATGGAAGTCCATGGCTAAGCCCAGTAAACCCACAGGAAAGCTGCACCCACGGTGTGGGTAGACCGCAGCACATGAAAGCAGCCCTATACCATTATGCCCAGTGTATTTCTTCACACTGACCTAAAAACCTCTTCTACTGGCACCACTAGCTGGGATAAGAGGTGGAGGTGCAGTTGGTATCACTCCACATAGAGAAGCCAGCGCTACAGAGGAGGCTTATTTTGCACCTGTTCCCTACAACAGCTCCAATCTTGACAAGCAGTCCCTCTGCAATGCACTCCATTAGATCACGATCTACAGATGGCCGACTCCCGCTCTAGAAGCTGGAAATCACTGTAGTAGACACCACTACACCAGTGATCTTTATGGTCCCATGCCAAGTGGCTGCCCTGCTGCATACTGAACACAGCAGATCGTCCATCATTCAGAGAATGTTGTGCATTTTCTCAACAAATGTAAAGTATTCTCTGATCGGATGAGGTGGAGCATGCGACATTAATGCCTCTCCACTTTGACCAGAGTATGCTTTACATTCACTAAAATAATGCAAATCATTCTCTCAATAGTGTCTGCAAGTGGCCAGCTTCCTGTACTCACGATGCAGTGGGGCAGCATTAGGATAATTCTTCCCCTGTGATGATCAGTTAAACTCCAGGTGTTTAAAAGTGAAGACAATTTATTCAAAATGCACCGGTACATTCTGGGTGATGCTTTCGAGTCAAAGGCTAAAGCAAGAATTACACAGAGCAAGGAGGAGTACAGCCCCCTCCTAATACTTAGAAAATGCTTCTATAGACTAAGGAAAACACTGGCAGCTCCTGGTACGCAACTTTATTTTTCTCATCAGTGTTTCCTGTACAGGGTGTTACAATATAGCAAAGCTTGCTAGACAGACAAACTTCTGCCTGGCACAGAAGCTAGTGGAGATCACCGGAGTAGCGTTGTCTACTACAAAGATTTGTAGATACCGTCCAAGCTGGACCAATGCAACTACATAAAGATATCCGTAGCTGGAATTCTTCTTTAACCAGTTCCCGCCCTAAAACCCTGTGCTGTAGTCATTCGGCTAAGTTTGCTGAGAGGGTACCCATGGCGATTACATACTACCAAAATAAAGCTTGTGTGAACAAAATTATAAAAATGTCATGACTACATTATAGCATGACGGCGCAATAGTCACTTAAAGTGCGACATCACTGAAAGCTAAGAATTGGCCTGGGAAGGTGGTAAAAGTGCCCAGTAGGCAAGTGGTCTCACAGCAGGGGTAAGGTGCGTCCCTGTTCACCATTTCAGGTCAGGCCAGAAGACACTCCAAGAATCCTGGGATGTGCGAATTGGCTCCATGTAGAGCAGGTTAATCTAACATGTGAATTGGATGTGGAAAAAACCTGTATCCAAAATTTTCAAGCGTGTGACTCTAGCCTTAAGAAAAAGCAGCAAGTACTGACTTCTAAAAACAATGCAATGGTTTTTGTTGGGTTCTGTGAAATAAAGGTCTTTAATACCTTAAGACACTGAACTGGAATAAATATGCAGAGAACTGCACTGACTTGGTTCTCCATGATTTGCTTATACATTTTTCATTACAGGGACCTGTTTAAATGCCAATAGTAGTGGCCTGCAAGATAGAGATGGATCTCACACACAAATCCCTGTTCTGAGAAGAGAGACATATTATCTGTTCCTACTAGCTAGAAAAAAAAACCTTGGATTGCGAGAATTATTTGTTCCGGAAGCATGCTTGCAATCCAAAGCACTTATATATCGAAGTAAATTTCTCCATAAGAAATAAATGAAAACTCAAATGATTTGTTCCACAATCATTTTTAAGTGCTTCAGTTTATTGTCTATATAAAAAGATTATAGCATCCATAAAATGCCCACCCAGAAATTGAAGCCTCCACAAGAATCACATGGTTGATGATTAAAAGAGGCACATTTAACCACTTCCCCAACGGCCGTAAGACTTTGTACGGCCGAAGGGACGTCCTGAATCTCTAACAGGCCGTGTTTTTACGGCCTGTTCTTAGCCAGGCCACTGGGGGGCGCGCGAGCGCCGCCGGCGCCCGCCGCATCGCTGACATGCGGATGCGCATGCCTGGCGGCCGTGATGCCTGCCAGGCACTTGGGATCGGCGGCTGCAGGGACAAGACGTGGATCTCTGTGTAAACACAGAGATCCATGTCAGGGGAGAGAGGAGACCGATCTGTGTCTCTTGTACATAGGGACACAGCATCGGTCACCTCCCACAGTCACCCCCCCCCCCCTCCGCCCACAGTTAGAACACAATTTAGGGTACACATTAACTTCTTCCTCACCCCCTAGTGTCAACCCCTTCAATGCCAGTCACATTTATACAGTAATTAGTGCATATTTATAGCACTGTTCGCTGTATAAATGTGAATGGCGCCAAAAATGTGTCAAAAATGTCCGATGTCTCCGCCATAATGCCGCAGTCACGAAAAAAATGCTGATCGCCGCCATTAGTAGTAAAAAAATAAAAAATTAATAATAATTCTGTCCCCTATTTTGTAAGCGCAATAACTTTTGCGCAAACCAGACGCTTATTGCGATTTTTTTTTTACCAAAAATATGTAGAAGAATACATATCACCTAGACTGAGAATTATTATTTTTTTTTTTATTGGGCTATTACAGCAACAAGTTGTCGCTCTATTTTTGTTTATAGCGCAAAAAATAAAAACCGCAGAGGCGATCAAATACCACCAAAAGAAAGCTATTTGTGGGGAAAAAAAAGGACGCCAATTTTGTTTGGGAGCCACGTCGCAAGACCGCGCAATTGTCAGTTAAAGTGATGCAGTGCCACAAGCTGAAATTTCACCTGGTCAGGAAGGGGTATATGTGCCCAGTAAGGAAGTGGTTAAGTATGCAGGCATCTGGGGTAAAGCGATCCACATAGACCGTCCTCCTCACCACCAGCTCTCACCACTGTCAGTCTAATCATGACCGGAGGAAGACCAACCTGCAGTAGAGCGATCTGAAAGCGAAGCTTGAACCGCTCGTGAAAGGGACGACATCAATGGCGGTGAGGAGAATGCGAATTTCTAAATGTTGTACCTTCATTAACTGTAATCATATTGTTACACTTAGAAGCGCATTTCTTCTATTTTATACTCAGTTGTGATATCTTGCAAAACGCTCTCAGACCAAGGATACACACGCACGCACGCACGCACGCGATTTGTCGCCTCATCTACTTCAGAAAATTTTGATTGCGATACACCATTTTACACAGGTGTGCCAAAAACCTCAGCAAAAAAAATGGCTCCGGGAGCAAAAGGATAAGTTGCGGCATTTCCGGGTCTGGGGTTATTCAAGCATCTCCACAACAAGTCAGCGATAGGCAGATACCTTTGACATGTGTTTGAACACAAAACACATTGGGAAGGGTCCTATACACAGACGCTGCCACTGCAACCTCGTAGTAGGTGCAGTGTGCTTTTCTTGCATTTTATACTACCATTTTATGGCCTTAATGTACGCCCAATTTTTTAATACATACTACACCATATTAGCCTTTTTATGCAGTACAACCCTATTGAAAGGGTACGTGGATTCATCGCTGTTTACTCCGTTTCTATCTGAATGCTGATCATTGGCGCAGGACCTGACCGACACCATCTTGTCATGCGTTTTAGAACACAAGGCTAATGTTTATTCCCCTTCTGGTGGGTGCATTATATACTGGTGGTGCGATATCGCTGCAGAGATTCTACAAGACCACACTTTGGGTGAAATACCCTCTTACTTGAGATGCTAGCTTTCAGCTGATGTCTGACACATTTTTCACACTCCTCAGTTTCTTTTAAACAGAATGTTCTGAGGAAACATACTAAATTGTTTTTTTTGTTTTTTATGCACCTTTATGCAACAATCAACTGAGATTTTTTTTAAATGTTATTTTTTCACTTTGGACATTTATTTTCTGGATTCATTTTTTAGTGCTGCACTTGTAAAAAAAGCGTACTCTTAATTTTTTTTAGCTGGCTCCTAGATTCAAAGCAAATTGGTCAAGCTCTGTGCTTCACTGTTGGCTTCTGTGCATGGATTTTAAGTTTTAGATAGAGTGAAGTAGTATTGGAACACCCTTCAGGTTTTTATTACTGCCCGAGCTCTTATTAGGGCGATGAACCCCTTGTACTGAAATTTCAAAAATGGATTAGTCACAAAGACAGGAATAGATGAGAATTCTCCCAATGAGGACACTAGCTATAGTGACCCTATTAACTACTTGACAAGGATTTCTTCTCACTCCCTGTTTTGGCTATAAAGAGTATAGCCTTCAGTGCACAACTCCAGGCTTCAGTTGACTTTAGGGGTGCGCAACTTCACTGGTCTCACGATTCGATTCCGATTATGTGTTCAATTCCGCAATGCATCACGATTACAGCGCAAGTTTTTCCATCAAAAATATTCAAGCAGTCAGGAGAACTCCGATTTTTTTTAAATTCTATCCGTTTTTTTTTTTTTTTTTTTTTTTTAAAACACCCCACACAGGAGCTCCAGGCTCTCTCCCAAAATACAGAGGAGATGGTCAGAGACTGCGGACATGCTGCAGGAGATGATCGGAAAGATGATCAATGTCACTGTCCAGAGCTACAAATACCAAAGGAGGGGGAGAGCGTGGAACAAGGCTAAATTGCTTGCGTTGAGAAGGGGACAGCACCAGACGCAGTCAGCCGATCAGCGGCATATCATTCCAGCAAAGACATTGCTGTGGGGGGGGAGGGGCCACAATGGCATCATTCACAATCGATTACTGCTGAATACCGCATCAATGCAGAATCGGGAAGGGTATAATCTCGATGCATCGATCATTTTCAACACCCCTAGTTGACTTTAGTTTGTTTGGACCAAGCTAGTCCACATAAACCATTTGTGTGTGCTGCATTAGCATCAGTCAGATTGAGCACTGGTCAGCCATTCACAGTGAGTTTTTTGATTCTTTAAACGATTAGCTGAGGTGGAGATCGGGACATCATCTCCCCACCTCAACCAGAGGAAGTTTTGTAATCATTGATTGAATACATAGCTCCCTGTAAATGGCCGAGCACTGCTCAGCCCAACTCAATTTTGTTTCGGGAGCAGAACGGGAACTCCTAACCAGCTGCCGTAACAGTTAGTCAGGTTAAAAAAAAAAAGTCAAACAATCCCATATACCCACACTTGATCCAGAGGAAGGCGAAAAAAAACAAAAAAAAAAAAAACCAACATGAACCAATTTGCTACAGCAGGGGGAAAGTTCCTTCTCGACCCAAGAGGAAAAATCGGATTTTCCCCAGATCAACTTTACCTATAAAATGTTAGTACCCAGTTATATTGTGTGCATTTAGGAAAGTATCCAGGTCGTTCTTTATCTACTGAGCTGGCCAGAACCACCTCTGGAGGGAGTCTATCACACATTTTTACAGCTTTTACTGGGAAGAAAGCTTTGCGTATTTGGAGATGAATCTCCTTTCCTTTAGGCGTAAAGAGTGTGCCCTTGTCCTCAGTGTTGACTGTAATGTGAACACCACCAAGTTTACCATATGGACCCCTTATATATTTGTACGTGTTGATTATATCCCCCCCTTAATCTCTTTGCAAGAGAATAAATTCAGTTACTTCAATCTTTCCTCAAAGCTGGGCTCCTCCATGCCTCATCAGTTTGGTTGCAATTGGTAGTCTCCAGTTCCCCAATATCCTTTTTTGAGAACTGGTGCCCAAAACTGAACTGCATATTCCAGATGAGGCCTTACTAATGATATGCACAGGGGAAAAATGATATCACTCTCTCTGGAGTCCATACCCAACAGCACTTTTACTAAATGAGGCTTTATACAACCCACAGCTGCTGCATCGTTTATTTTGGACCAAGCTGGTCCAAATGTACCATTTTAGTATTTAAATTCCACTGAAAAAAAATGGAAGTACTGCTTCTGCCTAGAGTTGCACTTAAAACATTACATTTCAATTTTAAGGAAATAGCAGTAGTAAACCATTGCAGTTAAGAAAAATAATCCCCTGCAAGGCAATGGCATTTCATACTAGCACATTATGAAAATTCTTACCATAGAATGAAGCCCTCCAATGGTGCACTTTTGCAGCTGACAAGGCTTCACTCTGGGTTCGAATGCGCTGGCAGCTTGAGCGGCTGAGCCACAATGCCACTCCTGCACATGCATGAGGACCACAGCACATCGCTCTGAAGGAATGGCACAGGTAGGCCGTTCCTTCAGAGCACATGCGCTGGTACATCTCAGGCTGTCAAAAGAGCAAATATCTCCTAAACAGTGCACATTTAAGAGATATTCATTTTACCTACAGGAAAGTCTATAGGCTTGTAGGGAGAAAAAATAAAAAATAAAGTCTGCTCTGTGTTTTTTTTTCTGTTTTATAGAATACTTATAGGTAGATTTGGTTTAAAAGATAAATAAATCATGTCACACATTTTGCAACGTTTCAACTATTTATATAAAAAGGACACTCACTGCCACCCCTGTTAAAGCAGTCAAAACCCCTGAAAAGAATCCTCCTCCTCTGTTCAAATTTGTTCGTCCCGATCTGGAAGGTGTTTGGTTCTGTTCATCTCCAAATTTATTGAAGGCCTGCAAGGCTCGACCAATTTCACTGTTCTGCTCAAGGTCTTCATATTTCTCCTTGATGGCATCAGGAAATAGTTTTTCTATCACATCTCTGCCAAATGAAATTAGAAAGGGCGGGGAAGAGAGAGAGAGAGAGAGAGAGAGAGAGAGAGAGAGAGAGAGAGAGAGAGAGAGAGAGAGAGAGAGAGAGAGAGAGAGAGAGAGAGAGAACATGAAATTTAGAATTATTAAATTAAGATATTTCTGATACAGTGGCTCTAAAAAAGAGAAAAAAAATATAGTTTTGTTTCCCATCATACTTTTCCTCTTTGAATAGATCATGGGACACAGAGTTAGACTATTATTCATTACTTACTGGGTTATATGCCATCTCTAGGTGAATGGACACTGGTAGACTGTCTTAGACAGGAAGTCTGCCCCTATATACCACCTCCCATACATGAAGTACTTCAGTTTTGTAGCAAGCACTGAATCCTCAAAAAAAGGGGGGGGGGGCCTCTGTGTCCAGTGATGCATTCAAAGAAAATGATTTACATCACAGGACAGTTAGGCCATTATTACTTACTGGGACTTCCCAAAAGCAATAACCTTGAGGGGAGGGAGACACCCTGCCAAACAAAAAATAGCCATCAGACTTTAAACAGCAGCCTGTAATACACTACGGCTGAAAGTTAAAACTACAGCTGCTCGAACATCTACCCGAAAAAAGCCTTGCGATTGTATACACTGAAGAAGTTCAGGTAGCAGCCTTACAAATACCCGATGGTGAAAAGCCCAGGAGGTTCTATACCCCTGATAGAATGAGCCCTCACCCTAAAAAAGGGGAGGAGCTTCACGTTTCAGACCATAGACCTGAATGACTTGGTGACCCAATTAGCAATGGAAGCTGCCTGGTCCTTCTGGTAAAACAAAAAAGGAGTCGGATCCTTGGATCTCCACAGATCTAGACAAATAAACTGACGTGGCTGGGTTCACACTACGATTTTCCCATCCGTCAGCCACATACGATTTCAGTTTTGAAAACGTACGGGCCCGTACGGTAAAACGCATACATAGACAATGCATTGCAAATCGTATGCACTCAGATGCATCCGGGTGCGTACGATTTGCTGGCAAAACGTTTAACAGTACGCAAAACCGTGTTCGACCACGCATAAATCCGTTTCAGCCGCATACGTTTTTTCAGATAAATCGTATGCGGCTGACGGACGGGAAAATCGTAGTGTGAACCCAGCCTTACGCCGGCAACAAATCTGGATTTTACAAAAGCATTTGACACAGTTCCCCATAAACATTTACTGTCATTCTGTTCTTTTTCCCAGAATGGAAGATCTGATATGGACAAGTAGGAAAAAAAGAGAAATATACTGTAAAATTTGGACACCATGGAATAACTTGATTCAGTCGGAAGGAAGTGTTGGATTAATGGAAAAGGAGTAAGGGAGGTCTTTCTTTTTTTGGGGGGGGGAGGGGAATTGGGGAAGAATAAGTAAATAAGGATCTAGAGGTATCAAAGGGGGTGGGAGAAACAGGGAGAGGGAGAAACAGGGAGAGGGATAAGATAATGTGGAAGGTCAGTGGAGGTGTTACCCCCCTTGGTCAGACACTAAGAAATACTATACTGATGATTGGAACAGAGTCCTCCCCTGCGGAGACCCCCCCCCCCCATCCTAATATGAGTTAATAAAGGTTTTGATGAGGCACGCTCCCCACTCTCTTCCTGGGGAAGGGAGAAGCGGGAAGTGAAGATTATTAGTAGGAAAGGTACCTGTTAAGATTCTGTTGGAACAGAAAGAGAAATTGTATTAGTATTGAGATTGTGTAATGTAACTGTTACTCTGATGTTGAGAACAATATTATCTTTTATGTCATGTATATGAAGGGAAAGGGAAACATTTTTTTGTATATATATATATATATATATATATATATATATATATATATATACACACACACACACACACATACATACACAGTACAATATAAGGTCCATTGGACATAGACTATAGGGAGAGAGTACATGGATTGAAAACTGGTTACAAGGGCGAGATCAGAAGGTGGCAATAAATGGGGAATTACTCAGAATGATCAGGGGTGGGTAGTGGGGTCCCACAGGGTACTGTGTTGGGACCAATCCCATTTAATTTGTTCATAAATTCATAAATGATGTGGAAGGATGGGGTAAACAGTTCAATCTCTGTATTTATGGACGATACTAAGCAGGGAAATAACTCCTCCACAGGATGTGGAAACCTTACAAAGATCTGAATTTTTTGTTATGGGGTGGGCAACTACATGGCAAATGAGGTTCAATGTAGAAAATTTTAAAATACATTTGGGGGGCAAAAATATGAATGCAATTTATACACTGGGGGGGCCTATGGGGGAATCCTGGATGGTAAAGGACCTGGGGGTACTAGTAAATGATAAACTCAGCAATGACCTGCACTGCCAACAAAGCAAACAGCATATTGGCATGTATTAAAAACGGGATTAACTGCAAAGATAAAATTATAATTCTTCCGCTCTACAAGACTCTAGTCCGGCCGCACCTAGAATATGCTGTTCTGGGCACCAGAAGGAAGTAAGGGAAATTGTGAGTACACAAAAAAAATAAAAAAGCAAAGTCAATAAAAGGGTCTGGAGCAGGGGTGGCAAACACAAGGCCCGCGGGCTGAATCCGGCCCACCAGGCCTCGCCATGTGGCCTGCTCAGCAGCCCCAGTCAGCAGGTGGGGGGGATGGATCTCATGGCGGTATTCAGCGAGGAGACAAGGACAGATAGGCATGAGAGCCCGGAAGTCGGGAGAATAGTTTAACCACAGCCGCCTCCTCCTTGACCTCTCCCCGCCCCCCCAAGAGGCGAGAAGCAGCGGGCGCAGCACCTACCGTGCCTCCAGAGCATGGCTAGCTCTTACTTTCTCTTCACAGTGAAATGAGGCCGGGGAACAATCTGACTGGGGACCCAAAGGACAGGCACGCTGCCAGGGAGCTGCTGGAAGGATCAAAAGGAGACACAGGTAGAGAAAGCAGTCTCATCTCTTAGCCTCCCCCTCCTCCACCTTTCCCTCAGATCCCTTGTCTCTCTGATCCTAATGTCTGTCTCAGTGAATCCAAATCACCATTGCTGCAAAAAAACACAATTGTACAAAAATATAAAACAAACTAATTTTATATAATTATTAATAAAATGTTCATTCACAGCCATGTTTTTTGGATGGTTTTTATCGATATATGGAATTAGTTTATTTATATATTTGCACAATTGTGTGTTCTTGCAGCACTGGGGATTTGGTTTCACTACCCAGTATGGCTATCTTAGAATTATTGAATTTGATTAATTGTTTTAGAGAATAGAAATGTTCTGTACTTTATTTTTGTAACATTTTTAAAATATATTATTATTAAAAAGGTTACAAAAATAAACCCTAATGAGTATTGATCGCAAGTGCACAGTGCTGCAACAAGTATTACAGTGTGAATATGACATGTGTAGCTTCCATTAAACTGAAATATTATAAAATCCCACTCCTAATGCCTAACCTGTGTAGAAAATATGTAAACATCTATTTTCAGGATGTCCGGTCATGTTATTCCCTGTGCGACCCAGTGGTGTATGCAGGGGAGAGGAGGGAGCAACAACAGATGGGTCATCACTCCAGGCTTTACCAGTCATTGACAAGCACACTCTCCTCTCCCCTGCAGCCACCGCTGACTCACACCGGGGATCATGTTACCAGACTGGAGCTAGCTGAAAATAGGTAAGTCTGCGAGTCAGGGGGGTGCAAATAACCCTGGGCGCCGACAACCCACGCTACGCCACTGGTGTGAGCGCAGATACAACCAAACTGCTGATGCGGCCCCGATTAATTTGAGTTTGACACCCCTGGTCTGGAGGCTATTAGTTATGAAGAAAGGTTGTGAGCACTGAACTTATTCTCTCTAAAGAAGAGACGCTCGAGAGGGGATAAGATTTCAATTTACAAATACCATACTGGTGACCCCACAATAGGAATAAATCTTTTTCATGGAATGGAGTTTAAAGCGGGGGTTCACCCTAAAATCTTTGTCTCCAGTGCCATTCAGCATACTAGCGTGATCTACAGTATGCCTTTATTTTTTTGTGCTGTACTTACAGTTTAATCCTTTAGTTTAGTTTCAGACTCCGGCCAGGAAATAGGCGTTCCTATCAAGAGGGGAACATGATTGACGGCCGGCTATGGCGCGTCACACGTTCCGAATATAGCCGGAGTAGGACTCGGCTCTTCTCGGCGCCTGCGCAGTCAGCTCCTAGTCCGTGCGCAGGCCATAGCCAGCCGTCAATCATGTTCCCCTCTTCATAGGAATGCCTTTTCCCCCGCGGTAGCCTGAAACAAACTAATGGATTAAACTAAGTACAGCACAAAAAAATAAAATAAAGGCATACTGTAGCTCACGCCAGTATGCTAAATGGCATGGTAAAAAGTTGTTTTTTTAGGGTGAACCTCCGCTTTAACAAGACACGTGGACACTCATTAAAATAAGACAAGAGGTTTAACCTTAAACTACGTAGAGGGTTCTTTACTCTAAGAGCTGCAAGGATGTGGAATTCCCTTCCACAGGCAGTGGTCTCTGGGGGGGCATCGATGGTTTCAAGAAATTATTAGATAAGCACCTGAACGACCACAACATACAGGGACATACAAGGCAATACTGACATAATCACACACATAGGTTAGACTTGTCTATTGTCTTTTATTTCAACCTCATTTACTATGCAACTAGGTCCCGGAAAGGGCGACACCACCTTTGGCAAGGATGGAATAGGATGCAACACCTTGTCGTGGTGAACTGGGTATGGTTCCCTACATCAAAAGGCCGCCAATTACGACACCCTTCTAGCCGAGGTGATGGCCAACCCCAATGCTGGCTAATTTCCCAGAACAGCTTTGGGTGTAAGGAACCCAGACAGATCTGCTAGTGGCTAGGATAATCTGCCCTCCAGTTCTCTACCCTCGGGATATGGATCACCGATAGAACCGAAACATGTCCCTCTACCCAGGCTAGTATGTGGTTCACCTGTTCTTGAGCAGAAAAACTCCTGGTAGCGCCCTAGTGGTTTATATAGGCCACAGCAGTGGCATTGCCGGACTGAACCCCAATAGGGCAGTCCTGAAAACCCACAGTCCAGGACTGTAGCGCCAGACCGTTCTGCCAGTGCAGGGAGCCCCTCTAGGGTCACTCACCAGCCCGAGAGACTGGCATCTAGTCAGTACTCTCCAAGATACCGGGGGGAAGGATCTTCCCTTTCGCAGGTTCTGATCCTGCAA
The DNA here is from genome assembly GCA_029574335.1 of Rana kukunoris. Classification (NCBI taxonomy): domain Eukaryota; kingdom Metazoa; phylum Chordata; class Amphibia; order Anura; family Ranidae; genus Rana; species Rana kukunoris. The sequence continues at coordinate 64,116,010 of CM056054.1, forward strand.
CCACCAGCTTAGGCCCAAGCATGCTCGAGGAAATAACATTAGGTAATCCAGGGCTTGCCCTATCCCAGTGATGGCGAACCTTGGCACTCCAGATGTTTTGGAACTACATTTCCCATGATGCTCATGCACTCTGAGGTGTAGTGGAGCATCATGGGAAATGTAGTTCCAAAACATCTGGGGTGCCAAGGTTCGCCATCACTGCCCTATCCTGTTCCAAGCAGAGACAAATTCTTGTTGTATAGGTCTGGAATGGAAATGGACATAGGGCACCACCTCGAAGGGGGGGGGGGGGACATCCTCCTTCCCAGAAGACCGATAAAGAGCCGAATGGAGGGTTCTCTGGTGCCCCTCATCCGATGCACCTGATCCTTCAGGGCACAGATCCTTACGGGTGGCAAAAATACCCTTGCCTGGACCATATCTAGGATCAGCCCTAAATACTTCAGACTTTGAGCTGGATTCGAGGCAGATTTTTTTTGGTATTTATGACAAAGCCCAGGCTTTTTAAATACCGCACTGTGCCGACTATGCTCTGTTCTAGAGCCTGTAGTGCATAATCTTTGAGCAGGAGGCCGTTTAGGAACCTGAGCAGCAAGATTCCCTGGGCCATTAAAAGACCCAGTACTGGTGCTAGGACCTTTGTGAACACCCGGGGTGCTGTGGCAAGCCCAAAGGGCAAAGCCACAAACTGGAAAGGACTTTCCTTTACTAAAAAAACGCATGAACTTCTAATGAGATTTAAAGATAAGTACATGCAAATACACGTCCTTGATAATCTATAGAGGCTACTAAGTGGACAAACTCCATCTGAAAGGACTAAATTCATGGATTCTGGTTCAGCGATCTTAGATCCAAATTGGCTTTTGTTGTCCCAGTTTTGTTTTTCAACTGTGAATAGGTTTGAATAAAGCCTTTCGGATACAGGAACATGAATAATTATTCCCTAATGATCTAAAGCTAAAGCTCATGAGCTAAATGATCTAGTGCCCAAAACGATAAGCTTCTCTTTGGGGAACCTGAGGGGAACGCTGGATCTAAGACACCTCTTAGGGGGAACCACCCTTAATTCAAGGTTGTAACCAGGGAATAATGTCGAGGTGACCCACTCTTCAAATGTCCCCTCAAAAAGGAAGGTGTGAATGGGGAGCAGGTGTTTTAAATTTGACATTATCGCCCTCTCATACCATTTCCCTATGGAATTCTATTGGATAAATCAAACAAACGTTCCAATGAAAGGGGAACCCTGCCAATAACTTCTTACAAGGAAGCTCAGCTGACCAGTTCTTAAAGCAGAAGCAAATTCATCCATAAAACAGTTTCACAGGGAATGTACAGCTTGTATAAGTGTAAATTTGCTGTGCCCTCAAAATAACTCGACACATAGCCATTAATGTCTAATCCACTGGCAGCAAAAGTGAGTACACCCCTAAGTAAAAGTGTCCAAGTTGGGCCCAATTAGACATTTTCCTTCCCGGTGTCATATGACTGTTACAAGGTCTCAGGTGTGAATGGGGAGCAGGTGTTTTAAATTTGACATTATCGCCCTCTCATACCATTTACTGGAAGTTCAACATGGAACCTCATGGCAAAGAACTCTGAGGATCTGAATAAAAGTATTGTTGCTCTACATAAAAGATGGCTTAGGCTTTAAAAAGATTGCCAACGCCAAGATCATGAAACTTGGCTGTAGCACGTGGCCAAGACCATACAGTGGTTTAAGAGGACAGGTTTCACTCAGGAAAGGCCCCGCTATGGTCGACCAAAGAAATGAAGCGCACGTGTTCACAGTCATAGCCAGAGGTTGATTTGGGGAAATGCTGCCAGCATTGCTGCAAAGGTTTGAGGGGGTGGGGAGGATCTGCCAGTCAGTGCTCAGATCATACACCGCACATTGCATCAAATTGGTCTGCATGGCTGTCATCCCAGAAGGAATCCTTTTTTTAAAGATGATGCACAAGAAAGCCTGCAGTTTGCTGAAGACAAGCAGACTAAGGACATGGATTATTGGAGCCATGGTCTAATGATACCAAAATAAACTTGTTTGGTTCAGATGGTGTCAAGCGTGTGAGGCGGCAACCAGGTGAGGAGTACAAAGACAAGTGTTTCTTGCCTACAGTCAAGCATGGTGGTGGGAGTGTCATAGTCTGGGGCTGCACGAGTGCTGCCAGCACTGGAGAGCTACAGGAGGGAACCATTAATATCAACATGTACTGTGACATACTGAAGCAGAGCATGACCTCCCTCCCTGGGCCTCAGCGTAGTATTCCAACATGACAATGACCATTGCCTTGCTAAAGAAGCCGATGGGAAAGGTGATGGACTGGCTAAGCAATAAGCATGTATCCAAACCTAAACAGAACAAGGTTTTCCAACATCCACCAGCTCTGTGATGTTACCACGGAGGAGCAAAAGAGGACTCCAGTGGCAACCTGTGAAGCTCTAGAGAACTCCATGCCAAGAGGGTTAAGACAGTGCTGGAAAAGAATGGTGGACACAAAATATTGACACTTTGGAATTTTCTTTACGTAGGGGTGTACTCACTTTTGTTGCCAGCGGTTTAGACAATAATGGCTGTGTGAGTCGAGTCATTTTGAGAGTACAGCAAATTTACACCGTTATATAAGCTGTACACTCACTACTTTACATTAGAGATGAAACGATTAATCGATATTATCGATAATATTCGATAATGAAAATCGTTGTCAACGATTTTCATTATCGAATAATCGGTCCGCCCTTCCTCCCATTCAAAGCCACGGCCTCAATTACCGTTTGCCGCGGGCCCGCCGCGATCGAGCAGCGGGGGAGGTGGGGGAGCACGGAGGCACAGGATCCTGTGTCTCCGTGCGCCCCCACCACATCCGCCGTGCGATCGCCGCGGGTCCGCGGCAAACTGTAATTGAGGCCGCGGCTTTGCGGCCTTGTGAAGTCCCAAGCTCTTCCTTCTGTGAGCTTGCGCCATCTGGTGGTGGCCGTTTGACATTACAAGTTAAATTACATTACAATTGCTGTTTTTCACTGCCATCTCCTTCCCTATAATTAGAACCCCCAAACATTATATATATTTTTTATTCTAACACCCTAGAGAATAAAATGGCGATTGTTGCAATACTTTGTGTCACGCCGTATCTGCGCAGCGGTCTTACAAGCGCACTTTTTTTGGATTTTTTTTTTTTTTTTAATTAAAAAATAAAACAGTAAAGTTATCCCAATTTTTTTTTAGATTGTGAAAGATAATGTTACACCGAGTAAATTGATCCCCAACATGTCACGCTTCAAAATTGAGCCCGCTCGTGGAATGGCGTCACACTTTTACCCTTTAAAATCTCCATAGGCGAGGTTTAAAAAAAATACAAGTTGCATGTTTTGAGTTACAGAGGAGGTCTATAGCTAGAATTATTGCTCTCACTCCAACAATCGCAGTGATACCTCACTTGTGGTTTGAATACCGTTTACATATGCGGGCGCTACTCGCGTATGTGTTCGCTAATGCACGCAAGCTCATCGGGACTGGGCACGTTTTCTGGCTCCTAACTTTTTTAGCTGGCTCCTAGATTCCAAGCAAATTTGTCAAACCCTGCCGTGAGGAATAGTGCCCCAGCATTGGTGTTCCCGGGAGGAATAGTACTGCTGCAAAGTTGTGTAGTGTTAATGTTAAACGTTTTTTAATCTGCCGTTTGAGTGTAACATGTTTTTTCATTATTACTGTTAAATAAACGAAAAAATTCCACATTACGTTTTTTTAATGATTTTATCCGATTAATCGAAAAAATAATCGGCCGATTAATCGATTATGAAAATAATCGTTAGTTGCAGCTCTACTTTACATTGTAGTAAAGTGTAATTTCTTCAGTGTTGTCACATGTGTGACAAAATGTGGAGGGTGTACTCACTTGTGTGAGATACTGTACATCTGCTCTGCTTTCAGCAGGATCATCCTCTTGGTTAGGTCCGTCTCACCTGATGCTCCGATCGCCGCCGGAGTCCCACGATCGGTCCCCGGAGCTGAAGAATGGGGAGAGGTGTGTGTAAACACAGCTTCCCCGTTCTTCAAAGTGGCATGTCATTGATCGTCTGTTCCCTGATATAGGGAAAGACTATCAATGACATCACCCGTCTAGCCCTTCAGCGCCCACTAGTGGTTACCGTATTTATTGGTGTATACCGCGCACTTTTTTGCCCTGAAAATCAGGGCAAAATCGTGGGTGCACAATGTACGCCGATACCCGCTTTCCCGCGCCGATTTTAAATACTGCGCTGGCATATACTGAGCGCAGTACACTCGCGTATGGTCAGGCAGGCTCCTCTCGCGCTCACGTCCTGATGTACAGGACGTGAGCGCGAGAGTAGCCGAGGCTGCCCGACTATACACGAGTGTACTGCGCTCGGTATATGCAGGCGCAGTATTCAAACTCGGCGCGGAAAATCGAGGATCGAGTGGGGAGGACGCCGCAGAACGACGCCGGACACGACGAAGAGGACACCCGAAGCCGCCGATGGACGCTGCGCAAGACACCAAAACTAAGTATAAAAATCTTTTTTTTCCACAGGAATGGGGGCCACTTTAGGGGTGCGCGCTATACCCGGATAAATACGGTAACTCCCAAACTGCAATTGTAATTTTTAGGGTTGTCCCGATACCGATACCAGTATCGGGACAGATACCGAGTATTTGCGGGAGTACTCGTACTCCCGCAAATACCCCCGACGCCTAAATAGAATACTCCCCGATCCCCCCCCCCCCCCCACCGCCGCATCCCCGCCGCTTAGTTTATACGGGCGGGGAAGATAACAGCTTTCATTTGAATAGCTGTATCGTTTCCCGCCGCGCGGCACATAGACACTCCCCCTTGCTCATGATTGGACAGATCCCGAGCAAGGGGGAGTGTCTATACGCGGCAGGAAACAATACAGCTATTCAAATGAAAGCCGTTATCTTCCCCGCCCGTATTAACTAAGCGGCGGCAGCGGCGATGCGGCATCTAGGTATGTGGGAACTGGCTGCATATATGGGGGATATGTAGGTGACATGGCTGCATATATGGGGGATATGGAGGGGACATAGCTGCATATATGGGGGTGACATGGCTGCATTTGTGGACACATTAAAAAAAAAGTATCGGTATTGGGTATCGGCGACTACTTGAAAAAATGTATCGGTACTTGTACTCGGTCCTAAAAAAGTGGCATCGGGACAAGCCTAGTTATTTTCACAGTAAACAATGCATTTTTTGCTTTGAAAATGACAATGGTCCCAAAATTGTCAGATGTGTCCGCTACAATGTCGCAGTCACAAAAATTAATAATAGTAAAAAAAAAAAAAAAAAAGCAATAAAACTATCCCCTATTTTGTAAACGCTATAAATGTTGCACAAACCAGTCGATAAACGCTTATTGTGATTTTTTTTACCAAAAATAGGTAGAATACATATCAGCTAAACTGAGGGGAAAAAAATGGAGTTACACTTAGCGGTAACGTCCTTTCCAGTAGTATTTCAGGACAGCCACAATAGAGAGATAGGCTCCTCCTCTTCCTTAGGAAACACTGCACAGCCTTTAAGATCTCTTCTCCCCTTGCCAGACCTCAGTTTTTATACGAGCACCTCCGGTCAGCTGGGGAGACACAAGAACATGTTAGTAATCCATCATTAAACATTAAGATCATACTATGTTCCTGTATTAAACAAACCTTCCATAACTTCGGGTGGGTAACCAGGGCTGTCCTGAAAGACTACTGGAAAGGACGTTACCGGTAAGTGTAACTCCATTTTTCCCTTCTCGTCTTTCAGGACAGCCACAATAGAGAGGATAATCGAGAACTCACCAACTAGGGCGGGACTATGGCTTGCAGGACCTTTCGCCCAAAGGCCTGGTCGCCTGCCGACACCAAGTCTACTCTATAATGTTTGACGAAGGTGGTGTAGCTGGACCAAGTTGCTGCCTTGCATATTTGTTCTGGCGTGGCTCCAGCGGTTTCAGCCTGGGAAGCAGCCACTGCTCGTGTAGAGTGTGCCTTAATTCCTGTAGGGACCTCTTTACCAGACAAGGCATATGCTTGTTCAATAGCTAGCCTAAGCCATCTAGCGATTGTGCGCCGAGACGTTTTCTGTCCTTTAACTCCAGAAAATAAAACAAAAAGAGAGTCGGACTTCCTAAAATCTTTGGTCAGCTCTAAATAGTGTAGGATGCATCTCCTGACGTCCAACTTACTAAACCTAATTTCCCTTTCACCTGAGGGATTAGGGCAAAAAGAGGGTAGCACCACCTCCTGACTCCTATGGAATCTAGAAGATACTTTGGGTAAAAAGGCGGGATCAGTCTTGAAAACAACTCGATCCGGAAAAACAATACAAAAAGGGGGTCTAACTGACAAGGCTTCTATCTCGCTGACCCTCCTAGCAGTAGTCACTGCAACCAAAAAGACTGTCTTTAAAGTCAACTCCCTCAACAGACATCCGTCTAGAGGTTCAAAGGGAGACCCTGTTAGGGCCTGAAGAACTAAGGATAAATCCCACCTGGGGAAGGGGGGCCCCTGGGACGGTCTCTGTCTAGATAATGCTTTGAAGAACCGGATTACCCAGGAGTTACTGGCCAGTGGACTCTCTAGATATACACTAAGGGCAGAAACTTGACCCTTAAGGGTACTGACTGAAAGACCCTTATCTGCCCCACACTGTAGGAACTCCAATACTGAAGAGGGGTTCTGCACTGAACAGGAATATTCTAGGCACCACGCATTAAAGCTAAGCCAGACCCTCCTATAAATAGAGCGGGTTTCCTTCTTCCTGCTACTAAGAAGGGTGGCAGTTAACCTTTCAGAAAACCCTTTAGACCTTAGCAAGGTCTCCTCAGTAACCACGCCGCTAGGCTCCACCTGTGTGGGTATGGGCAAAGGACTGGACCCTGCGAAAGAAGATCCCTTGTGGATGGGAGGAAGAAGGGAGGTTCCATGGTCAGTTGTTTGAGGACCGAGAACCAAGCCCTTTTCGGCCAGTGAGGTGCCACTAGAATCATAGAGGTGTTCTCCAGTTGGAACTTTTTTAGAACTGCCGGTAGAAGCACTGGAGGTGGGAAGGCATAACAAATCCCAAACCCCCAGCTCTGGGACAGGGCATCTACCCCCCTTGCTCCCTCTCCTTTGTTCCGGGAGAAAAAACAAGGGGTTTTCGCATTTTCTTTTGACGCGAACAGGTCTACCTCCGGAGAACCCCACCTCCTGACTAGGAGATGAAACTTTCTGACTGAGAGCCCACTCGCTCTCTCTCAGCTGACTTCGGCTGAGGAAATCTGCCGTCTTGTTTTCTATCCCTCTTAGGAAGATCGCTGATGACAGGGTGTTTGCTTCGGCCCAGTGAAGAATCCCTGATGTAATGGCCGACAGGACTACACTTCTCGTGCCGCCCTGCTTGTTCAGATAGGCCACAGCCGAAGCATTGTCCGACCGCACCTGGACGTGGTGACCCTGAAGCTCTTCCTGGAAGAATCTGAGGGCTAGACCGACCGCCATCAGCTCCTTCCAATTGGAGGACTTCCCCAACTCGGCATCTTTCCATACGCCCTGCGCTGGAAGGGACCCTAAGTGAGCCCCACAACCTCTGCCGCTTGCGTCCGTGGTTACCACCTGAGGAACCGGAATATGCCATAGCCGACCCTGCGATAAATTGGAAATCTTCCTCCACCACCAGAGGGACCTCTTTACCTGGGTTGGGACCTGCACTAGGGTATCTAGTCGCTCCAGATCGTGATCCCAGATTTTCAGGAGGAAAGCTTGCAGGGGTCGACATCAAGGACCTGATCGACACTTGCCGACTGCCCTGTAGGGTGGCCACCGCCCTGTCTAATTTCAGGGCCTTCTCCCTGGGGAGAAAGACCCTTAGGAGGGTGGAGTCCAAAAGATACCCTAAGTAAGAGACCTGTTGAGACGGTGACGGGCTGGATTTTTCTAAGTTTAACAGCCACCCTAGACCCGATAGAGTTCTCTTGGTTAATTCCAGATCTCTGGATAGTTGTTCTGGAGAAGCCGCAAAAAGGAGCAGGTCGTCCAGGTAGGCTATGATGCCTACTCCCTGGAGACGCAGAAATGCTATGGGTTCTGCCAGGACCTTGGTGAACACACGGGGTGAGGAGGATAGACCGAATGGCAAAGCCTGGAACTGAAGATGCATCACCTCACCTCCTAGGTCTATCGCTAGGCGTAGATACCTCTGAGACCCCTCTGCGATGGGTACGTGCAGGTACGCGTCCCTGAGGTCCAGGGAGACCATAAAGCAATTCTGTGGAAGGAGGGCCCTGACCGTAAAGATTGATTCCATACGGAACTTTTTGTATGCGATGGACCTGTTTAGGGGTTTCAAGTTTAGGATTAACCTGTACTTCCCTGAGGGTTTCCTCACCACAAAAATGTGTGAGTAAAATCCCTTCCCTTCCTCTGTCGCTGGAACCCTGAGGACCACGTCCTGGTTCTTTAGCTCTTTTAAGGCTCCAGTCAGGGCCTCTGATTTTTCCCTGTCTCTGGGAAGTTGAGTGACCAGATATCTTTGGGGGGAGGAGAAGAGAACTCTAGGAAGTACCCCCTCCTTACTATCGCCAGGACATACCTGTTGGGGGAAATTGATTCCCACTGTGGGAGGAAGGCCCCCAATCTTCCCCCCACCCTGACCTGGGAGTCATTGTTTTTTTTTTGCGGGCTGGTCAGGAGGGTGAAAAATCGCTCCTCTGCCCCTTCCCCTAGGCGTCCAGATTCTCTTCTAAACTTCTGGCTTTGGGACCCCCGAGTGCCTTTGGGGACGAAACCCCCTCCCCTTTACTGGAGCCTTACGTCTCTGGGGAAAAGACTTCTGTCAGCTGTACGATCCAAGACTGACTCAAGACCCGAGCCAAACAGGAGATCCCCTGTAAGAGGTATCCCGCACAGCTTGGATTTGGAAGCTAGGTCCCCTGGCCAAGTTTTGAGCCAGAGGGCTCTCCTGGCAGAGTTGGCCAGAGCTGCCGACCTGGCTGACATGCGGACGGATTCAGCCGAAGCGTCCGCAATGTAAGCGATGCCTCGTAACATTGTAGGGAAGGAGGACAAAATTGTCTCCTTATCCGTCCCAGCCTCAATGTGCTCCTGAATTTTAGAGAGCCAATGTTCTAAATTACGGGCCACCACTGTGACAGCTAATTCTGGCTTAAGGTTCCCAATAACCGAGTCCCACGTTTTTTAAGAGGGAATCCATTCTTTTGTCCATTGCATCAGGAAGAGTTCCCATATCCTCGAAAGCCAAGACAGTATTTCTGGATACTTGGGCGAACGCCGCATCCAATTTAGGCACTTTGTTTCAAATGGATGCAGGATCCTCAGAAAATGGGAACCTCCTTTTAAGGGACTGGGAAAAAAAAGGGCTTCCTTTCGGGGTCTTTCCACTCCTTTTTGATAGTATCAGTTAGAAGGTCATGTACAGGAAAAACCCTTCTCTTCTGTTCCCCCAGACCTTTGTACATTTGGTCATGAAGGCTAAGAGGTTTACTTTCGGCCTGAATGCCCAGAGTCGTGTAAATGGCCCCTAACAAGTCCTCAACCTCATCAAGGGACAGTTTATATCTCGAGGGCTTCCTGGAATCCCCGTCCTGGTCCTCATCATCTGACTCTGCCTGAGAACCCGAGGCCACACTCTCCCCTGAGAGTACTGCCTGGGAAGGGCCTGTAAGATCAACTGTCGTTGCTGTATGATCAGGTGTGACAGGAGCAAGACCCTGTTCAACTGATTGGGTTGTAACCTGTGTGGGGACAGTGGGAGGTTGCAGCCTTTCAAACAAAGATTTGAAGGAAGCGAAAGTGGAGGAAAGCTCCTTAACAGAGGCTGCTAGGCTACCTTCCTGCTCTTCATCCCTTTCCCTGACCAAGGAGTGAATGCATTCCCTACACAACACTTTGGACCAAGACTCAGGAAGAGTGTCCCTACAGGAGGCACATTTCTTTTTTGAACCGTGAGTCTTCCCTGTCTTTTCCAGGCTCTTCTGAAAGACATAGGAACAAGGGGCCCCACACATTAACATACAAAAAAGAAAAACATTTTTTTTTTAAAAAACACAAAAAAACATATGGGTTACAACCCTGGGGAAACTCTAAAAACAGACCCTCCTGCTAGGTTCCCCTATGGTCGTCCCCCCCCCCAACCACCAAGGGGGAATAGTGGGGGGAAAGACCAGGCCTAAGGTTTAGGGACCCCTCCCCAGGGAACTCTTACCTTAGGCTGGCTGGAGGAAGCGTCCTTGGTCGTGCCCCCTTCCGGAGAAGTCGCCGACATCCTGGGGTGGTTGCGCTGTGTCAACCTGCCCCAGCAAGCTTGACTCCTCCAGCAAACACGCTGGGCCTCTATCAGCGCCGCGACCCGGAAGTCGCGGGTCAAAGGGGAGGCTTCCGACGCGCCGTTGATGACGTCACCCGCCAGTCAGCCCGCGAATTTGGAAAAAAAGTATGCGACCTGTAAAAAAAAAAAAAAAAAAACAGGGCGTCCTGGAGGCCCCCCCCGCCATGGTCCTGTGGACACGATAGGGGTCCCCCCTCAAGCCATCTGCCGCGCTCGGCCAGGATTGGGGTGTGTCTGGCGGTGAGTACCAGCCAAAAATGATTTTTTTCCTTAGGAGGCCCCTGCTCCCTTGGTAGGAGAAAAAAAAGGGATTTTTAAATACAGCTTACCTGTAAAATCCTTTTCTTGGAGTACATCACGGGACACAGAGCGGCATATTCATTACTATGTGGGTTATATGGAGTACCTTCAGGTGTGGACACTGGCAATCTTCAAACAGGAAGTCCCCTCCCTATATAACCCCCTCCCCTAGAGGGAGTCCCTCAGTTTTGTAGCAAGCAGTATGCCTCCCAAAATGGTCACCCAAAAGAGGGGTGGGAGCTCTGTGTCCCGTGATGTACTCCAAGAAAAGGATTTTACAGGTAAGCTGTATTTAAAAATCCCTTTTTCTTTCTCGTACATCACGGGACACAGAGCGGCATATTCATTACTATGTGGGATGTCCGAAAGCAATGCTTTAATGAGGGGAGGGAGACATCTTCCAAAGAAGGATTCAATTTTAGAGCTAAACTCAAATCATAATAATATTTCCAAATTAGTCAAGAAAGAAGAACCTTTCTCTTTTTTTTTTTTTTTTTTATATAACCAAGGGTGTTTCTGATCCCGAGGATTTCAAACTGCAGCCTGTAGTACTGCCTGACCAAAGGCAGTATCCGCATTTCTTCTCACGTCTAGTTGATAAAACCTTGTAAACGTGTGGACTGATGACCACGTTGCCGCCTTGCATATCTGAGCCATAGAGATCTGATGGTGTGCTGCCCAAGAGGCGCCCATGGCCCTGGTAGAATGGGCCTTTACCGACAACGGAGGGGGCAACCTCTTCAATCCGTAGGCTTGAATGATTAATTGTCTAATCCATCTCGAGATGGTGGATTTTGCAGCTGCCTGCCCCTTCTTGGGGCCATCTGGTAGAACGAATAACACCTCTGTTTTCCGGATCTTTTCCGTAGCTTTAAGATAGGCCTTCATGGCCCGGACAATATCCAAGGTATGCAGCAACCCCTCCTTTCTAGATGTAGGTTTTGGAAAGAAGGATGGAAGTACCAAATCCTGGTTTAAGTGAAATTTGGATATAACCTTTGGTAGAAAGGAAGGATGGGGCCGGAGAACTGCCCTGTCCTTATGCAGAACAAGATATGGTTCCTTACACGATAAGGCTGCTAATTCTGACACTCTCCTGGCCGAAACTATGGCGACCAAGAAAACCAATTTTCTTGTCAGTAAGAGTAAAGGAATCTCAGCCAAAGGCTCAAAAGGCTGTTTCTGTAGAGTGGACAGGACAAGATTTAGGTCCCAAGGACAAACTGGTGACTTGACAGGAGGATTAATACGCAAGACCCCCTGTAAGAAGGTCTTTACCAGCGAGTGGGTGGCCAGCGGCCTCTGAAACCACACTGACAGAGCCGAGATCTGTCCTTTGATTGTGCCTAGTGCCAGGCCTTTATCCACTCCTAGCTGGAGAAAACTTAACACCCTATCAATAGTATATTTGCGGCAATTCCATCCTTTGGATTCACACCAGCCTATATAGTTCCTCCACACCCTGTAATAAATTACCCTGGAGACCGGCTTTCTAGCCTTAATCAGGGTAGGGATTACCTGCCTAGACAGACCCCTACCCCTGAGAATCAGGGATTCAGCCTCCAGGCCGTCAAATTTAGACGCTGTAATGTAGGGTGGAGGATCGGGCCTTGTGAGAGTAGGTCTGGTTGTAGAGGAAGAGTCCAAGGGTCTCCCACTGCCATATTCAGGACTAGTGAGTACCAAGCCCTCCGGGGCCAAGCTGGAGCTATTAGAATGACTGGCTTGTGCTCCACTCTGATCTTGCGCAACAGGCGGGGGAGTAACTGTAGTGGAGGGAATGCATATCGAAGTTTGAATTGATGCCAAGGGCAAACCAACGCATCGGTTCCGCAGGCCATAGGATCCCTCGCTCGCGACACGAACCTGTCTAGTTTCTTGTTGAACCTGGATGCCATTATATCCACGTCTGGCGTTCCCCACCTCTGGCAGATTGTCTGAAAGACCTGGGGATGCAGAGACCACTCCCCTGGCAACAGACTCTGGCGACTTAAGAAGTCTGCCTGCAGGTTGTCCACTCCGGGAATGAATATCGCTGAAATGCAGGGTACATGAACCTCTGCCCATTGAAAAATCAAGTTCACTTCCCTTTGAGCGGCCTGGCTCCTGGTTCCCCCTTGGTGGTTTATGTATGCCACCGCCGTGGCATTGTCTGACTGGATTCTCACCGGGAACCCCTTTAATCTGGAGGTCCACGCCAACAGGGCTAGGCGAGCAGCTCTGATTTCCAAGATATTGATGGGGAGCTGCCTCTCTGCTTTCATCCAAGTTCCCTGGCGGGAGAACCCTTCGAAGACCGCCCCCCAGCCTGCCAGGCTGGCGTCTGTGGTAACTACCTTCCAGACAACAGGGCTGAAGGATCTTCCCTTTAGAAGATTCTGAGGGTTCAACCACCAGGCCAGGCTCTGTCGGACCCTTGATGATAGCGTCAAAGGGGACTCTAAGGCATGTGCCCTCTTGCCCCAGGCTGCTAGAATGGCTGCCTGTAGGACGCGAGTGTGGATCTGAGCGTATGGTACTGCCTCGAATGTGGCCACTAGCTTGCCTAGTAATCGCATACACAGGCGAATAGTTGGTCTTTTCTTGTTTATAACCAACTGAACCAACCCCTTGATCGCCTTGATCTTTACAAGGGGCAGGAACACCTTTTGATGTTCTGTGTCTAACCTCATGCCGAGGTATTCCAACTGCTTTGTAGGCTGGAATGCTGACTTTCCCTGGTTTAGGACCCAGCCGAATTCTTCGAGGTACCGAACCGTGAGGTTTACTGCCTTTTGCAGACCCGTCCGTGAGTGATCTATGATTAAAAGGTCGTCCAAGTATGCTAGGACTGTGACTCCTTGGATCCTTAAATTGGCCAGAACTGGGGCTAGGATCTTCGTGAATACCCGGGGGTCCGTGGCCAGCCCGAAAGGGAGCGCCCTGAATTGGAAGTGTCGCTGCCCCACCGCGAAGCGTAAAAACCTTTGATGCGACTGAAAGATTGGTACATGAAGGTAAGCATCTTTTATGTCTATGGAGGCCAGAAAATCGTCTTTCTGAAGCGCGGCGGCTGCTGACCGGATGGATTCCATCCGGAAGGACCGCACCCTTAGATAAGCGTTTAACCTCTTTAGGTCCAAGATTGGCCTGACATCGCCGTTGGGCTTTGGTATGACAAAGAGATTGGAATAGAAACCTAGGCCTTGCTCTTGGGCTGGCACTTCTATAATTACGTCCTGGCAAAGCAGGTGATCCAAAGCTGCCAGCATTGAGGCCTTCCTTGCTGGATCCCTTGGTAGCCTTGATTCTTGAAAATGAGGCGGAGGATATCTTAGAAACTCCAATCTGTAACCTGTGGTTACAGATGCCCGGGCCCAATTGTCGGGGATCTTGGCTTCCCAAACTTCTGAGAAGAGACGAAGCCTTCCCCCCACCCGTGAGAGTGGGGGCGCCCCTTCATAAGGCAGACTTAGGGGCTGCCTTTGACGGCTTGCGATACCACGGCTTCTTACCCCCAGGGGTCTGTCCCTGCGATCTACTGTTAACGTTGGATCGTGCAGGCGGCCGTCGATACTGCCTGGAATTAGAGGGCCCCGAGACAGGAAAAAGCTGCCTTTTAAATGTAGGAGCCCGGAATGTCTTTTTGACCGGTAAAAGGGTACTCTTGCCATTTGAAATAGTCTGAATATATTTATCCAGATCTTCTCCGAAGAGTCGTCCTCCATGGAAGGGAAATCCTGCCAGAAGCTTTTTGCATGGGGGTTCTGCCGCCCAGTTCTTCAACCATAAGAGCCTTCTCATGTGTACCAAACATAGTGATAAACGAGAAGCCTGCTGGATGGAATTTTTTATAGCATCTACCGCGAAACACAGAGCTCTGGGAATGTCAGCAAACTCTTCTGCTTGTTGGGTAGGCATGTCCTTTAACATCTCTTTTGTCTGGTCTTTTAATGCCTGACAAACTCCAATTGCAGCTACCGCTGGCTGCACCACTGCTCCCGCCGTAGCAAAGGATGCTTTTAAAAGTGTCTCTAATCTTTTATCAACCGGATCTTTAAACATATGTATGTTTTCCACCGGGCAAGTTAGTGATTTATTCACACATGAGATGGCTGCATCCACTACTGGGAGCCTCCACTTCTTGGAGAATTTTTCCTCCAAGGGATAAATGACCGCAAATCTTTTCGGTGGCAGAAAAACCCTGTCCGGCCGTACCCAATCCCGAAAGATCAATTCCTCCAAGAGAGGATGGACCGGAAAAACTGCGTTGCTTAACGGGGCTTTCAAAGAGCCCAGAGAGGATACCGGAGGAACCAGAAGTTCTGGCAATGGCAAACTAAATGCCGAGCGGACCATGTCCGTCAAAGACTGTACCCACAGTCTCTCTGTCTGGGAGTCTGAAAATGGTTCCTCAGAGGTAGACCCCTCCATCCCTGAACCCTCTTGGTTCAGGTCCAGTTGATCCTCCTGTGATTCTAATTCCTCCGGAGAGAGAATCTCAGCATCTGAGGATACACCCCCTGGTGATGGGGATCTAACCCGTTTCTTACCAGGAATAGCTCTGGCGATCAATGCCGCTATTCTCTCTTCTAGCCCCCCTAGGGATACGGCTAGCATCTCCTCTGTGATAAACACAGGGCTGGGCTGATCTGGGCCAGCCTCCGCACCAGATCCCCCTAATGGCTCATCTAAGGCGCTTCTTAAATTAATAAGCTGCGGGGAAAGTATCGGCATATCAGAATCAGAAAGGGACCCCTTTTGTTTTTTGGTCTTTTTTGTCCCCTTTGACCCCGAACCCTTGGAAGCCATAATACAAAATCGAGGGACTCCGCCCACACAACAGACTGTAGTGGCCAGGAGTACAAATTTCAGAGTTTAGGGGAGAATAGATCACTAGTGTCCCCAAAAACTGATGGGCCCGTATGTTGGTCTTTTTTTTTTTTTTTTTAAATAATTATATATTATATATTATATATTTGACAACATACAATGACCCTAATTTAAGTTTGCCAGCCTCCAACCTGCTGCAAAATAAGGGGGATTTCTTGGCTTAACAATAAAGGCATTGGAACAAAGTCCACATGTACTACCCCTCTTCCGCCACCGGGAGTCACTGTTCTGCCGCTCTGCGTCCTCTCCTTGAAAAAATCAGCCTCAGACTGAGCCCTGACAAGGCCTGCTGTCTATAACAGCACAAAGGCGCGCCCCTGTATGACGCCGCAGGCCCGCCCCCCCCCCGCCCTCCTGTCTGGACGGCCGAAAAACGTCAATAAGACGTGCGCGCGCGCACGCGCGCGTATGCCGGATACAGGAGGAACATGGAGGAGCCGCGCTGCTGGAGATCCAGGCACGCAGAAACAGGCGGCAGATTCAAACCCCCGGCCAGGTAGGACTCTCTCAAGGCCCCTAGGGATCCTTACTAGCCCTAGGAAGAAACAGCAGGTTAGCTAGCAACACATATTTAGACAGGGGGGCCTAGTGATGGGGGGAGAAAGGGTGTCATCCTGTCTCTTTTAGACATAGTGATCACGGTTGCCCATGCAGAGCATACTTAGGCTATCCCCCCTTTTAGGTTACCCCGGGGAGCCTGCTGTCGAACCAAGTCCCGCAGGCTCCCCCTTACCTGCTCCATGCTGCAGGATGTTTGACCAGCAAACTGATCCAATCTTCTCCCATCTCCGTGGGTAGCGTAGTAGACCTTCAGGCCCTGGGGTCCTATGAAGGTACCCACTGTCCTGGACCTATATAGCACCCTGGCAAAACAGGAACTTTATGGTTTTTGCAAACTCCAAGTCCTGGGCCCAGGGTCCAGCCCTCCAAAGAGGAGCATTATAGGCAAAACCCCACGGTTTAGGGCCCGGGTACTGTCCACTTTGGCACTGAGGCTCCTTGGACAGATCCGGTTAGCCCGCCCTTAATCCCAAGGATGTGGAGCAAAGCTATTCCGTGACCAACACCTAAGACACTGGCGAAAAAACTGAGGGACTCCCTCTAGGGGAGGGGGTTATATAGGGAGGGGACTTCCTGTTTGAAGATTGCCAGTGTCCACACCTGAAGGTACTCCATATAACCCACATAGTAATGAATATGCCGCTCTGTGTCCCGTGATGTACGAGAAAGAAAACAGCCACAGTCCCCTGACTGCACCGGCCTAGGTTCCTCTGCAGTGTCTCCCCACCGGAGGAAACACTAAGAACTGAGGTCTGGCAGGGGGAGGAGAGTTCTTAAAGGCTGTGCAGTGTTTCCTAAGGAAGAGGAGGAGCCTATATCTCTATTGTGGCTGTCCTGAAAGACGAGAAGGGAAAAAAAGTTTTTTTTTTTTTATATATATTTTTGGGGGATATTATATCAAACAGTTTAAAATATTGTCGACTATTTGTGTTTATAGCGCACTTCTTGAAAAACCTTTGCTCCATGGGATAGATAAGAGAATATATATATATATATATATTATATATATATACACACACACACACACACACACACACACACACACACACACATATATTTACACATATACACATATATACACACATATACATACACTTTTTATTTAAATAAAGGAAAACATCTTAGGAGGAACGAAAACCCTTTCATGATGTTCTCATCTCAGCATACACCGCCTGTTCAAATAATGGGTGCAAGGGGAAAGCCTGTGCAGCCTGAGGAGGCCTCTGGGACTCCAAAGAGGACCAGGGGGCTTTGGAACCTCTGCAGGAGGCAACTTAAGGCAGAACGAAACATTTCGGTAAGAGTCTGGATCAAAAGCCTCTGCCACAGAGGCATCTTCTGGCCCAGAAGCAGACTCTACCAGGCCCGCTACAGAATCCTTGGCATTTAGCGCTTCCCCAGCCATAAACCATTCCTGCTCCAAGATAGGAGGCTCAGGGGAGAGGGATCCATCATATTTCTTCCCACCCTGTGAGATAGAGGCAATTATGCCAGCAATCCTGTCCTCTAACCCAGCTAGGGTTGAGAACAAATTATTCCTGGTGATAAAAACCGAAGTAGCAGCATTGACCATAGGCACAATACCAGACAGGTGCAGAAATTCAGATTTACCGGATGACTCTGGTTTCTCCAGGGATACAACACTAGGGTTTCAACTAGGCTCTTCAAGAGCTAACCGCATAGATGTGCCCTTCCCTGTAGTGTTAGCCTCGTTCCTCTTTTTTTGAAAACATTTGCAAGACACAAAAAGGGAGTATCTGGGTTTAGAATTTTACCCCACAAGGGAGACCCTTTAAAATAGGGCTCACCAAGCCACTATGCAACAATCCTTCAAGTACCTTAGCCTGCCAAGCAACACTTGGAAAATTCACATGCCCCTGGTAAAGAGGAGGGAACTGCTGAAGTGAACTGGTTCAAAGCCTGCTGTGTCCCACAGCTGCCCCTTGGAAGCTCCACATGTCAGCCACCTTGAGTTTAAATAGGTTGGCCGTGCTCCGTGATGCTCTGCGCATTAGGTCATGGCAGACGTGCGCAGCTGTGTTCACATGCAAAATTAATCTTTCTGCGCCATCCAGAGAGCTACAGCGCCTGCGCTGCAATGTATGCACAAATGGCTCAGCGTGACAAAGCCGCCACCAAATTCTCGTGCTCCATGGCAAACCTTTGTGCGCAATGGCGAACCATAGAAAGCAGCCAAGCCAACAAGACAAAGTACTCTTACACAACACAGCAGCTAGCCCAAAACTCCACCTGCGGTCACCACCACACAGGTGTACAGCTCTAGCTAGTTTGACAAATTGTTACAATCACTGGGGCACCCCACAATAAGGAAAGAAGGGGGTTTCACTTACCTGTCCAGGTGCAGGGTGGGTTGAAGAGCCCAATATTCACACATCAGGGTGGGTTGCATCACTTAAGGACCTTCAAGGACTGTGTATCCTTTAATGTTTTGGGGTCCACTCCCTTGGACCTGTACAGCATCCTGCAGGAATGCCTTAGCTCTGCAGTGTTCAGACATCCACTATGTCGGGTCCAGCACCCGAAGGTCCTGTTACAGGAAAAACCTTGCAGGATCCTTGAGTCTTTGCGAGGTGCAGATACCATTTAAGCATAAGCTTTTTTTCCAAATGGATCCCATTGGTCAATCCCTCGATTCATTTAAGAATGGTTTTGGGACTAAAGACCTGGAGCTCAGAAGGCTCAACAAACATGCCCACCCACCTTGCCAGACAATGGTAAAAAAAAAAAAAAAAAAACACACACCACACACACACTTCCTGTCTAAGACTTTGTCTACCATTGTCCATTCATCTAGGAGGTGGCGTATAACCCACTAAGTAATGATTAAAAGCCCAACTCTGTGTCTCATTTGGTAAATAAAAAAACATACCAGTTCATAAACCCCTTTTCATGACCGTCACCTAGGCCCAGAAGGCTGAATAAAGTCACCAGTTCACCCTGTGTGTGTTTATGTTAAGTCAACTTTGGTTCACAGTCCGCTTTAAGAAAAGACTTTGCAGACCGTAATGCTTGGAAGCTGAGGTGTTGAAATGAATGAGGTGCACAAAAGGACTCCCCAATTATGAGCTTTCTGAAAAATAGTACTACTGACCCACAAAACTGGCAACTTACTCATGCATCTGTTTAAATTACTTGCTGTCCACTGCACGCCAATATACGTCAGCAGAATGGCAGCGGTAGGCAAATGGACGTAGCTGTACATCCCCTTTAAGAAGGCATGCGGCGTGTTGCACCTGCTGCACTCCCAGTGACCCAACACACGGACTCAATGTCCGCAATCAGGTCACAGAGAGGCAGAACAGGGGATGCCTGTGTAAACCAAGCATTTTCCTGTTCTGCCTAGTGACAGGACACCGATAGTCTGCTCCCTGTAATCGGGAGCAGCGATCAGTGTTGCGTCACAGTAAGC
The DNA here is from genome assembly GCA_029574335.1 of Rana kukunoris. Classification (NCBI taxonomy): domain Eukaryota; kingdom Metazoa; phylum Chordata; class Amphibia; order Anura; family Ranidae; genus Rana; species Rana kukunoris. The sequence goes on from CM056054.1 coordinate 64,135,525, forward strand.
CCTGACCCCACACAGTTAGAATCACTCCCTAGGACAAACAACCACTTCCTAGCCCCCAGTGGGTTTTGGTCCACAGCAGAATCAGATTCATGGGCGTTCACACCCATGCGATCTGATCCCTGTCTGAGTTTGCACTATGATATGCAAACCCATTTGGGGGTGTCATTAACTTTTAAGTGACACTCCCAACAGTTTGCATAGGGCAGTGTGAACGCTCGCCGGGAGACAAGACATGCGATGTGGGAACCCGCAGTGGGGGTCGCAGGGTTCCCACATTGCAGTGTGAACTGAGCCCAAAGGCCAAGTTTACCTAAAAGATAAAGATTGCAGATATTTGCAGGCAAATGTAAATTTTTAGTTTTTTTAAATGATAGCAGATTGCGGGTGCAACGTCAGGCTTCTGCACACACTGCCCACAGCTCTGCTGCATGTACCTCTAAGGTCTGTCATTTTTAGGCACCGTTCACAACCCCGATTCTAGAATTGTGACAAAACATGGGACGCGTTTGCGATAATACTTTTAATGTCACCCCAATCATAGTGCGATTTTGCCATGATGAATAGAGCTACAATTGCAACATACGAAGCTTGTCCCTCAAAAACGAGCATGAGCTTTTTCAGAACGACAAAAATCGTACCGGGATTGGGGTGCCATTGGAAATAACGGCATTGCAAACGCAGCCCACGTTCTTGCCACGATTCTGGAATCGTGGGCAAAATAGTCCTCGAATCCTGAACACCCAGGTGTGAATGAAGCCTTATGGCTGTAGGCGTTAATGAACTGCACGCATGCTGATCAATGCACCTACAGTATCAAACTGCAAGTCTGTCACTGTGGCAGAAAGTACCAGTTTGTGCTTTCACAGGATTTAGTGACACGCTATTTTTCAAGTCACAGCAGGTGCAGTGAGGAGAACCACTGCCTGATGACATCGATGGGAGAGAGCGAGCAGGAAAATGTATGTTCTAAAGGTGAACTTATCCTTGAATACTGCTTTAACAATAGTATCCTCTTTACTGGCACAGACCACATAACTAATGCAAGAGCACAGCTAACATATTCATTAAACAGGACCCTGGTTCTGAAAACTGACAGCAGGAATTTTTGTTTTAAAGCACTAGGCCAGATTAACACTTGCACAAAACTCTTGGCAGATGCCTCTTCGAGTCTATGAGGAAGTATATATGCGTGCAAAACCCCTGCCGTGGGCAGAAAAAGCACTGGAATCAGGTGCTTTTTGAGAGCGTGTGAGAATTTCTTTGCTTTCTTTACATGTAAGATGTTGGAAACGTTAACTGCTCAGAACAAAACATTGTTGGATCACAGACATGATTTAGCCAATACGATTACAGATAAAATACAAACTTGGCACAATGCAGGTCTTACCTTAGCAGAATGTTAACTTTAGGAAATCCTTCCCATTTGTTGCGACACTCGGGACATTCAGTCTTCTTTGATGAAACCCACCACAGGGCCAAACAGTGCCTACAAAAACTGTGCCCGCAGTTCAAAGTGGTAGGGTTCACCAAGATATCATAACAGCAATTGCAGGAAAACTCGCTGACAGAAATATTCCTGTCTAATTTAGCTCCTGGCTTGGGGTCATCGTTGGCACTTTCCAACTTTACATCTTCTTCCATGGCTACTGCCTATAAAAAAAGGTTTAGTCAAATATAGTATCCAGATTTTCAAGAAGATTTTCCACCAGGCATCACCAACCCTGCAAAAGAAAAAAGGGCTTTAGTCAATGCAATTTCCACTAAACGAGATAGAAACAAAAATGATGCTGCGTGAGCAAAAAGCCACAAAGTTATGTGTGGGGGGGGGGGGCTGGATTTACACAAAGTGGTTGGATTACCAATAAGGGAGTGTGCAAACCTGCATAGAAACCAATCAACTTCTAGGTTTTTTGCCCCGTTAAAGCTTACCATATTTACTTGAATATAAGCCGACCTAAATAAAAATAAAATAAAAAACCACGGTGCTCCCCAGCTCTAGGTCCCCCAGAAAAACAAACTTTGCACACTTGTATAGGAGAAATGGGGATACATGTCTGGCAAGGTCTGGGTCCAGGGGACCTATGACCGGCCGGTACCGGGTCCCCAAAGTCATCGGAAGAAATTACCATTTAACATGGGAGTCAATGGAAGGGGTGCCTGGCTTTGGGGAGAAAAAAAAAAAAAAAATGTGCTCCCGGTCGTAGGTCCCCCGGACATCAAACTTTGCATACTTGTAGAGAAAGAGTGGGGCTACATGGGTGCCACGTTTGGGGTCCAGGGGGGGGGGGGATCTACGGCTGGCACCGGGTCCCCAAAGTCCGGGAGATCAGGCGCAAAAAGGTGACTCAAGTATAAGCCGAGAGGGGCATTTTCAGCACACACAAATAAATAACTTGGCTTATACTAGAGTATACACAGTAATTAAAAAAGCTGAAGTGTTTGTCATAACAATCAAACTTTTTTTTTAGCAAGCACTTCCAAGGGTTTGTCTCAAACTAAAAGAATCTTCAGCCAGAAACTTCAGTTAATAATTTCCATAAATCTATAAGCAGACCTCAATTTAGGCACCCTTATATTTCTGACAATGCATTAAAAAGTAGTTTGTAAACAACGTGGCAGTGGCATTTTGAAGCAACACCCTAAAGATAAAATTCACAGCCAGGGTTCCTCCAGAAGGTTTCTAGGGGCTCCCTGAGATGTGGCTGATTGATTTCCCATCTGGTGGTGCCTATAAAGATCTAGGTCCAATGCCACTTAAGAGTCAGCTGCATGATACCAATTATCTTTTTAACTGGTAAATATGGGTGGCCTTCAGACCATCAATGTAAGGGAGGGGGTGGGTAGGAGGAATTGCATTATTCCCACCGATCACCTACGTTAAGTACATTTTTCTCACTCACCCTGATAATTTTAGCAGGGTTTAACTTTCCAGAGATCAAGGTAAAGTTGTTGATAAAGACTGTCCCAAAAAGGTGCTATCCATGCAATCTAGAGATCAGGGAGAGGAATTAGCAGGCATGGCTAGAAAGTAAATCTCCCGATCGGCTTTTATCAGGCTAGAACAGCCATTCTCAACCAGGGTTCCTCCAGAGGTGGCTAGGGGTTCCTTGAGCTGTGGCTGATTTACCTCATGTTTGATGGTGCCTACATAATTTAGAGCCAATTCCACTTGGAGGAGCCAGTGGTATTACACCAATGCTCTTCATAGTTCTCTGTAAGGAGGGCATTCTTACCACTACTGTAAAAAGGGCATTCTTCTCACTGACCACCAAAGTAAGGGGCATTGTTCCTACTTACCCCCAATGAATGGGTTTTATCAGGGGTTCCCCGAGACCTGAAAATTATTTTTAGGGTTCTGCAGTGGTAAATAGGTTGAGAACGGCTGGGCTAGAAGAACACAGGATGCCAAGGCACTGTCACCATTACTGATTTACAACTTTAATGGTAAAACTATTAAACTATATCTATGTTTGGAGACCCCTGCTGTAGCGACATTATGGATCAATGTACATATGATACAGATGCCATGTTATAGTAATATATACATAATAAGCAGACAGGGACATGTATAGGAATGTTAACCACTTAAGGACCGCCTACTGCACATTTACGTCGGCAGAATGGCACGGCTGGGCACATCAACGTATATATACGTTGATTTTAGTACCCAGCCGTGGGTCGCGGGCGCACTCCCGCGACCCGGTCCGAAGCTCCAGGACCGGGACCGCGGGATTCGCGGACCCGATCGCCGCTGCAGTGCGGCGATCCGTCCCTGGAGCGGAAGAACGGGGAGAGCCGTGTGTACACACGGCTTCCCCGTGCTTCTCTGTGGCTGCAGCATCGATCGCGTCATCCCTGTGATAGGGGGACGCGATCGATGACGTCACACCTACAGCCACACCCCCCTACAGTAGTAAACAACACACATTAGGTCACACATCCCCTACAGCGCCACCTGTGGTTAACTCCCAAACTGCAACTGTCATTTCCACAGTAAACAATGCAAATTTAAATGCATTTTTTTCTGTGAAAATGACAATTGTCCCAAAAATGTGTCAAAATTGTCCGAAGTGTCCGCCATAATGTCGCAGTCACGAAAAAAAATCGCTGATCGCCGCTATTAGTAGTAAAAAAAAAAAATAATAACAAAAATGCAATAAAACTATTCCTTATTTTGTAAACGCTATAAATTTTGCGAAAACCAACCGATAAACGCTTATTGTGATTTTTTTTGCCAAAAATAGGTAGAAGAATACGTATCGGCCTAAACTGAGGAAAAAAAATGTTTTTTATATATTTTTGGGGGATTTTTATTATAGCAAAAAGTAAAAAAAATATTGAATTTTTTTTAAAATTGTCGCTCTATTTTTGTTTATAGCGCAAAAAATAAAAACCGCAGAGGTGATCAAATACCACCAAAAGAAAGCTCTATTTGTGGGGAAAAAAGGACGCCAATTTTGTTTGGGAGCCACGTCGCACGACCGCGCAATTGTCAGTTAAAGCGACGCAGTGCCGAATCGCAAAAAGGGGCAAGGTCCTTTGCCTGCATTTTGGTCCGGGTCTTAAGTGGTTAATACATAACAAAAAAAAAAAAAAAAAAATTGAAAAAACCCATCATGTCTATACTCACCTTGCCCCGATCCTCCTTCTGGGGTACCCTGTCAACATGCTTCGGCTCCCCCACTCCTGTGTCACAGCTTTTGGATTGACAGTAGTGGGAGCCAATGGCTCAGCGCTGAAATAGGATTGTAGTTGCTCTAATTTTTTCATCTTAAAAAGTGTACCGAAAACGTACAATTTTATTCCTTATGTTGTTCACAGCCTGCAGTTTATACCTTCAATTAGTAAATTGTTCCAAAGCAGCCATAAAAATAACTAACAGACATCCTCTGACATTACAGAAAGTGTACTTTCCTTGTATGGCATGATACTACAATAAGGTCTTTAGTTTAGGCATGTACAAAGTCTGGCCCGCGGGTCAATCGCGTCTCGCCTGGTAATTTGGAAACATAAATCTTTTGTGGCCCCCAACGATCTCCCAGCACTGGGGCCACAAAAGATATATATTCTGGCTGCCTTGGAGGGGACAGGGACGAGTGCCGTACACACAGGAGAATTTCTTGTTTACGGACAGCCTCTGTAATAGGAGATCTCGTCGCCTGTGCTGCCATTGGACAACTGATCTGTCCATCAAAGGAGACAGGACTTTATATTAAAGAGGCAGCCGTGTAAACAGGAGTTTCTTGCGTATGTAATCTTTTGGCACTGGTCACGTGCCCCCCCCCCCCCCTTCCTGTCCCCTCCGAGGCTGCAGATAGATGGCCATCAATCAGGCTGCACTGATGGCAATGGTGAGTCTGCAGATGGGCACTGATCTTTATTTTGCTTCACAGTTCATTTAATATGTAAAGTTTTATTCCTGAAACTTCCCTCTTAAAATAAAGGTGCGTGTTACACGCCAATAAATATGGTAAATCTAAATAACACGCCCAAGCTCACCTCTTTACTCACACAGAGCCACAAAGGCAAGATAATTCTTGTTGGGCAGTGTATTAGTGCTCAAACGAACACACTTAGGACTCTTTCACACGGACGTTCCGTATGTCCGTTTTTCATCCATCCGTTGTCGGATGAAAAACGGACATACATGTATCCCTATGGGATTGCGGATGTCAGCGAACACATGTCCGCTGACATCCGATCCGCCAAAGTATGCTGGAGGAAAAACCTACTTCTGGCGGATGGGATGAACATGGACAGACGGTCCATGTTCATCCGATTCCCCATAGGGGAGAGCGGAGAAAAGACAGGGCAGTCCCTGCACAGTGTACGGGGACCGCCCTGTCATCTGGCAGCTCAGCGGAGATCAACGGAGCGATCCCCGCTGAGCAAACGGAGGTGCACGGGGCGGATCATTACCGATCCGCCCCGTGTGAAAGAGCCCTTAGACTAGGGGTGCAACGGATCGCGGTTGATCCGTGATCCGAACGGGTCACCCCCTACGGATCGGATCGCTGTGCGATCCGCAGACTACCGCCGCGGGCATAGCATTAGGAAAGGCCGCGGCTTCGGCCTAGCTCCGGAGCCACGGCCATCTTGGCTCACCCGGCGGCGGCCCCTCCTCTCTGTTTACACCCACAGAGGAGGAGGAGGAGGAGGAGACCGCGCTCAAGGAACACACACGCCGCTGTCTGAGGTCTGCACGGGGGGGCCCTCACTGTTTGCCTGTACTACGGAGGGGGGGGGGGGGGGGGGGGAGGAGGAGGAGGAGGTCACTGTCTGCCTGTATTATGGTGTGAAGGGTTACTGTGTGCCTGTACTACTTGGGGGGGGGGGGGTCACTGTGTGCCTGTACTATGGTGGGAAGGGTCACTGTGTGCCTGTACTCCTTGGGGGCGGGGGAGATCACTGTGTGCCTGTACTACTTGGGGGGGGGGGGGGGGGTCACTGTCTATTTTTTTTTTGTTGTTGCTGCACATCAGTGAACAGCAAGAGAAGGAAGCAGCAAGACGTGCAGCAAGACGTGCTCTCTCCTCTCTCTGTGCTGATTTCACGACCAGGTGTCTACTGCTGGTTGTGTCGGCCCCCTCTCTCTCCTAGGGCTTGAACCAGGGAGTAGCAGATACTGGCGCACGGATCCCAGCAGTGGGACGTGTGGCTCATACTCCCTGGATAGGCAGGGTTTTTTGGCCACCCCCGTTCCTGCTCCAGCTCCTTCTCTGCTCCAGCCCCCATCCTCTGAAGGTAAGTCTGCCTGCTCTCCCTGGGACTAAAAGCGGCCGTCCTTGTCAGGACAAGCCGCAGTCTTCTCTGTCCCGAGAGACAGGAATCTTCTTTTTTTCCCCAGCCTAGGTTCCCCTGCACTCCCTCACCTCCCTTACCTCCATCATCCCCAAGGGCCCAAAGGGCCCCCCTTCCTCTATTCCTCCGCCCGTGTAGTTTTCGCCGTTCTGGTGCTCTGTTGAGGGCACCGCGCCAGGCCGCTCCGAATCGCGGGGCCGCGGTCTAGGAAAGACCGCGGCTTCACTTGCGGCCTAACGGCGCGCCGCTCCCCACGCCTCTGTGGTCCTCTCTCAGCCCCAGGAAACCTCCCCTACCCCAGAGGGCCAGCTACCCGGCCTGTCTCTCACCCCCTCAGCCCCCTGTTCAATTAAAGAATCACCCTGTCAGCCCTCTTCCCACTGCCTGAACAGCCATCCCGCCTGACCAGCAACAGGGTCCCCCTCACAGCCCCAGCCCCCCCCCCCCTGTCTTTCCAAAGCACAGAAGCCTGATCCAGGGGTTACCCGATCGCCTCTTACAGGGGTCAGGAAGGAATTTTTTCCCTGCTGGAGCATATTGGCCGAGCACCGCCGGGGTTTTTTGCCTTCCTCTGGACCAAGCCTGGAGAGAGGAGTTAGCCAATTCCTCTCCCCACTGCCCCGAAATCCCCCCCCCCGTGTATTGACGATCATGGCACGTAGGCAATATTCTGCCGAAACCATTTGGAGTTTGAGGCAATGCGCCGCAATACTGCCAGCCATCACCAAAAAGGCCCTAAGAACTGAGCGACTATTGAGAATCGATCATAGATCGACGGTCAGTCATTTCAGCCATTTACCCCAGCTCAAGCACATATCATGTGCTCTGATCAACACAAGATCGGCAGTAAAACACCGACTAGAAATCCGCGACTTCATTCAACAAAAGGATCTAGACTGTCTTTTTATTACAGAGAGCTGGCTCACAGCCGACTGTAACACCATTCTAGGAGAACTGGTGCCAGAAAATTACCGTATCATAACGGAAAACAGAATAGGGCAAAGAGGAGGCGGCCTGGCGGTGATCCTCAAGACTCATCTTACGATCACCAAACCAGTCCGCCAAAACCCTCTTCCATTCATGGAAACCCTTACTCTACAACTTCAAGCAAGTTCAAAGGAGACCGTCCACATTCTGCTCTGCTATAGGCCGCCCGGCCCAAAATCGCAGCTGCTATCATCATGGACGGATTTCTTCTCCACTTATACCCTCAACAGCAAACACCTGTTGCTGCTCGGGGATTTCAATCTCTGGGCCAACTCCTCACAGGACCCCATTGCCGACGCCTGTATTGACCACCTGGAAGGATTAGGATTACAGCAACTAGTATGTGGGCCTACACATGCTTCAGGTCACACACTTGATCTTATTTTCAGACAAGCTCTGGAAATAAAAATTTGGGAAAATGAAAAATTGCCATGGACAGATCACCATGCAATTACCTTCAATATTTCCACAATCCCCCCCGCAACAAAAACATCAAATCCAGTGACAACACACTGGACTAGATGTCAGAAGAAGCTCCACTCGGAACTCTTCAAAACCACTTTAAGGAAAAAAATAGAAACAACTCCGCCGCATCAAACGGCCGTTGAAACATTGGAAGCCATAAACTCGGCCATGCTACAGTCAGCCGCCTTGGTAGCGTCGAAGCGACGAACCCGCATCCGGAAAACCAACCGCAGCTGGTTTAGCAACCAACTGTCGTTACTGAAGCAAGAACGCAGAAGGGCCGAATCTGCCTGGAAAAGATGTTCTTCAGAGCTAAACCTATCCATCTACAAGGCGACTACAAGAAAATACCACAAAGGAATTTTCCAAGCCAAGAAAAATTATTTTTCGGAGGCTATCAACGGCGCCCTAAACCGCCCCCGCGAACTCTTCAAGATGGTCACCCAGACCATGAAGCCAGGATGCATTGAAACCCCCAGCTCGGACACACAAGAATTTTGCAATGAACTATCGGATTACTTCATTAATAAAATCGAGGTGATCCGTGAAAGCATTCAGCAAAACAATTCCCCCCTCAGCCCCCCCTGCAGCCTCTCACACAACACCCATAGTAATTCTTCTATATCAGGTAAGTTCGCCCTGGAACCCATCTCCATCGAGACCACTAAGAATGTCATTTGTACTCTGCGTAATAGCACAGCGCCAAATGACGTTATCCCCACTAAACTGCTGAAGGAATGCGCCGACATTCTGGCTCCTCCCATCACGCAGCTTATCAACCAGTCTTTCTTGGAAGGCATAGTGCCCTCACAGTTGAAAGAGGGTGTAATCCAACCCATCCTGAAGAAACCCTCCCTGGACCCCAAGGATCCACTCCACCGCCGTCCCATAACTAGCCTCAACGTACTCTCAAAGATAATGGAAAAAGTAGTGGTACAACAGCTGCAACAGCATCTAGATACCCACAAGCTACTTGACCCATTGCAATCAGGCTTCCGTCCCGGACACGGGACAGAAACAGCATTACTGAAAGTATGGGACGATGTTCTCAAGGCCGCAGACGAAGGAGAATCTTGTCTTCTAGTTCTGTTGGACCTAAGTGCCGCTTTCGACACTGTAGACCACAATCTGTTACTGACTCGGCTTGCTGAAGTAGCCAGAGTCGCAGAAGGCGATCTATCTTGGTTCTCCTCTTTTCTGGAAAACCGATCGCAAACAGTGAAGTTAGGACCTTTCACGTCTGACAAACGCACAGTAACATGCGGAGTCCCTCAAGGATCGCCTCTGTCACCAGTGCTGTTTAACATATATCTTCGTCCTCTCTTTGAGATTATCAGCAGCCAAAAACTGCTCTACCACTCATATGCAGATGACACACAACTCTATTTCCGCATCTGCAACAGACAGGATCACCACCTCAATCTAGAGACATGTCTCTCTTTGATAGAGGACTGGATGACAAAGAGTTATCTTAAACTCAATGGAGCGAAAACAGAACTTCTCCTGTTTCACGCCAAGCGTATGAATCAACTTTCAACAGCATGGACCCCCCCGCCCATTCTGGGCAAGCTCATCACCCCTAGCGCCAAAGTCAAAAGCCTAGGGGTCATTTTTGACTCCTTTATGACAATGGACGCACAAATAGGGTCAGTAGTCAGCGGATCTCACCATCTGCTGCGCCTACTACGCAGACTCACTCCGTTCATCCCTAAAGAAGATTTAGCGGTCGTGGTGGGAGCAATTGTTAACTCCAGACTGGATTATGCAAATGCCCTTTACCTCGGCCTCCCCAAGTACCAAATCGCTCGTCTGCAAGTCGTTCAGAATACGGCCGCCAGACTGGTGACTGGGAAAAAACCCTGGGAATCCATCTCACCTTCACTGAGAGCACTTCATTGGCTGCCAGTCAAAGACAGAATTGCTTTTAAAGCTCTCTGTCTTACACATAGATGTGTCCATGGGAATGCCCCCCTTTATTTATGCGAAATAAAAGCGCATAATCCCAATCGCGTTTTGCGATCCACGAATCAGAACCTGCTCCAGGTTCCGAAAGCCAACTTCAAGTCCAAGGGAGAAAGGAGATTCGCGATCCAAGGTCCCAGACTATGGAACGCTTTACCAACCAGCATTCGGTTGGAGGAGAACCACCTAGCATTTAGGAAAAAGGTCAAGACTTTTCTCTTTTGATATCAAAGGAGACAGGAACAACAAGCGCCCAGAGGCGATTCAGTTCGCATGTGCCGCGCTATACAAGTTTTCATTCATTCATTCATTCATTCATTCATTCATGCTGCTGCTGCTGATCCGAAAAATGATCCGATCCGTGGCTGCCGATCCGAGGAACGATCCGAACCGTGAGTTTTTTGATCCGTTGCACCCCTACCTTAGACCGAATTTTAAATGGTTAATGTCAGGCAAAAATAATCATCCATCACGCATGTTCACTTCATCAAATCTGGCCCTCTTTAAAAAAGGTTTGGCGCCCCTATTTTAGACTACATTTTCCTTCATGTCTTATACTGTTAGCTTCATCATGTATGTTGTATGACGGATATTTTGTACAGCACTTTATCTTGTTTGCATCTCAGATGCGGTCACGTTTGTACATTTTTTTTTCCTTTGCTGAAACAAGTTTGTAAACAAAGAAAAAGTTAAATATATACGAATATGAAGAAACTGGAGACCAAAAAAAAAGCTGTTGGGTATAATCCCACGCACTCCCATCATGCTTCAGTTTTGTTGAAAAGCAGAATTAGGAATAGATCCCAAAACCCAGAGGAATAGGACCAATGTTAATGAACTCCAAGAAACAGATTTTATAGTACAAAAATCCTCTTCTCATGCATCAAGGGACCCAGGATCAGAAGTAATTGAGAGATCCAAAAGCAGTTCAGCTAGGTGGTGAGCAACAAAACAAGTCTCTTAAAGACAGTCAGTATGCTTCCCACACTCTGAAAAGTGATCCACAATGGATGGCCTTTCAGAGATATAGCAGCGGTTGGCAGGAGTTCAAGAAGGAATCTTGCTGCCTGCAGAATGCCTGCTCCCCCCCCCCCCCCCTTCAATTCTCTCCTGTCAGACTCTTCGCCCCAAGTTAAAAATGCTGCACCTGCAAAGCATTGCATCTGCGGCAAGTGTACAGCCCAGTCACACTAATGTTAGCATTAGGGTGGGCAGCAAATAAGCAGCTCAGCCACTTGTTTTTAGTGCCCTCCGTGTAAAAGAGCCCTTTCAAACGTTAAAGTCATTCCTGGAGGGGGGTTAGCCTCCAGTTCAAAGAGCTGCCTGAGCAACTTTACTCCAGAAGCTTGCATCACCTAAAGCCCAACATCTACCTAGTAAAACTTTTAAACACCTATGAACAAAAGACCACAGGTAGCAATCCAAATTTGAGAAAGATGCCGGGTGCCAAACTGTCCAAGAAGCACTTACACAGTAGAGTACCTCATGACACGAAAAGGTGCTAATTTGTGTTAAGCCAATAGGATTGAATGGTGACCTGTCTGAGCCACCAAGAGAGGGTGGAAGTTTTCCCTCTAGGTCTAGGATGACCATCAAAATGACAAGCAGTCTTTGAAGTAGTTGCTTCATGATACTTAAAAAAAAAAAAAAAAACACGCACACAGCCTGTAGATCATAGGTGGCAAACACAAGTCAAATCTGGCCCATCAGGCCATTTCATGCAGCCCTCGCACCTCTCCTGCAGCTGCGGGAGAGCTCCAGCCCTCCTCTGGTCCTACTCCAGACCCTTACTTTCTGCTTTCAAGCAATGCATCCAGCTTCTTCCCAGAAGTAGCATAAGGAAGGGGGTGCACTGTAATGTAAGGGAGAGTCGGGGACTCAACTTCTGATGGTGGGGTGGCTCTTGACATATAATGTAAGGGGAGGGGATAAGCTGGACATCTAATCTTACAGATACAACCGGCCCTTTTGAGGGCAATCATAATGCTGATGTGGCCCACGATGAAATAGAGTTTGACACCCTTGCCGTAGATCATCCAAGCAGTAAAGGAAAATCTCCTTTGGATGCACTGGGGTCAGACAGAGGGAGGTGCAAGTTGAAAAAGTACCTTACGGTTTGTTCTCACAGCAATGACAAATATTGTTTTTGTTTTTTATTGTATTCTTATTTGAAAACATTAATAAAAATATTGGAAACGAAAAAGTACCTTAAGAAAGGAGATTCCTGGAATTTAAGACAACCTTGTTCTAATCCCTCCCTTTTTAGATTGTGAACTCTGAGCAGGGCCCTCAGATTCCACTTGTACCAAATTGTAATGCAACTGTAATGTCTGCCTTTATTTTGTCAAAGGGGAGTTCGAAGTTTTTTATGTTTATTAAAAGTCAGCAGCTACAAAAAGTGTAGCTGCTGGCTTTTATTAGACAGACACTTACCTGTTCCATGGTCCAGCGACCCTACGCTCCTCTGCCCTCTCCAGTGTAACTGTGGACACCCGGCCCTGACAGCTTTTGGCTTCACGGCCAGGCACTCACTGCGCATGCGCGAATGGCGCATCGCTCCCTCAGTGGATCAGCCTGAGACGAGTCATGTGCTTTGGCCCCAGTTCATACTGCAACAAATTCACATGACAAGTCGCACACCATTAAAGGGCAATGGAACCGTTCTAATCGGTGCGACTCAAGATGCTCCGACTTGGATAAAGGTTCCTGCGCTATTCTGGGGCGACTACTTTGTATTGACTACTGTTAACCACTTGCCCGCCGTCATACATCAGCTGTTTGAAGAGGGAAATCGTTATGGCACTTTACAGGGCACAGCGGCAACATTAATGGGCACAGTGGGGACAATTGCCACAGCGGGATGAATAGGCACAGTGGTAACAATTGATTGCACAGTGGCTGTGTTTGATGGCATGGCACAGTGGTTGCGTTTGATGGCATAGTGGTGACAATTGATGGCACAGTGGCTGTGTTTGATTGCATGGCACAGTGGCTGTGTTTGATTGCATGGCACAGTGGCTGTGTTTGATTGCATGGCACAGTGGCTGTGTTTAATGGCATGGCACAGTGGCTGTGTTTAATGGCATGGCACAGTGGCTGCAATTTTTTTTTTCGTTTGCGCCCCCCCCAAAAATGTTGAGCACCAGCCGCCACTGAACATGACACAGAAGAGGACGATATTGTGTGTGTGTCCTTGCATTTATCCATGAGGAAAAATATCAGATAAGCAGACATAGTGTGAACAGGGCCTAAAGGAATCCGTTATGAGAGAATAAGAGGCTGTGAATGAGGTGAGAGGTGTGCCAAGTGATGGCAGCCGGGCACACAGGGCGGGGACGTGTGTGTTGCAGCAGGTGGTAGCGGCCAGAATAACCCACACAGGAGCCGGGGACAGGTCTGTCCTCCACAGTCAGCACTTTGTGTCCTCTCTATGGTGAGGGCAGACATCCCAGGAAGCATTAGAAGTGAGGAGAGAGCAGCGCTCACCTCACACACCTGTCGCTAGAAAACAAGACTAAGCCCCGCGATAACACAACGCCACACACACAACACAGGCCTCTATGTCATTACAACACGGCCTCAGCACAGGAAAACCACTCACCGTGTTCCGGTTCTGTCAGACATTCCGAGGAGAACGCCATATTTCTTAGCGTCCCCACATCGCTTTCCTTTTCCGCCCGGCCAGCTCTGCGATTGGTGCGACTGCGCGCATGCGCCTTTCGTCTGACGGCCGCCCAGTGTAGTCATAGTATGGGGTTCACGTGACCACCTAGAGGTCTACATCTACAATACAGAACAGCACAGCGAATGACTTATATAAACTGACACTCACTCTTACAGATATTAGAAAGTTCTCTAATTTTTGTATTTAATTTCTTTTTTTAACCCATTACCTACCAGGGGAAATTAATTTTGTTTCTGCACACATTAAAATCTGCATTTTTTTTTTAGGTTCACACTTGTGCGGTGCTGGCTCACTTTCCTGTTCAAATTACATGCGATTATTTGCAGCGCCTATTCATTTTTGTATGGTCCAAATCCCACCGCACCCGCACCAAAAGCTGCATGCACACTGGAAATGGATCACATGGGTGCAGTGGCGCCACGTCTCTAGCTTTCATATTTAGGTGGGGCACATGGAGGGACAAGGACAAAAGTAGAGGGGCCAACCATAAAACACACACACACATATATATATATATATATATATATATATATATACACTAGGGCTGTTACTGATCAAAATTTTTGTGTTCGATTAATCAATTTGGTTTTTAATCGATTAATCAACTAATTTCGATTAATTATAACGCACATACAGATCCAACTACTTTTAGCTGATCTCCTTGCAGGCTGATTCCCAGTGCAGCTCCCAAGCACTGTAAAAATGGATAGCAGGATACAAAAAACACACAAAGGCAGCGCTCGATGGGAATAGCATTAAAACTTTTATAGTAGGTAACCAAATAAATATTGCACTGGACATAAAATCGATGTAGCTACATAAACTGTAAAAATGGTGCGAGTAATACCAAACGGTACCAAAAGCAGCCATAAAAACATGTAGCTAAGTATTATACTGGTATAAAAATGTGTACAATGATACTAGGGTTGTCCCGATACCGATACTAGTTTCGGTATCGGGACCGACACCGAGTATTTGCGCTAGTACTTGTACTCGCGCGAATACTCCCGATACCTAAATAGAATACTTTTTTTTTTTTTGAGTCCGGGGTGGAGTGCGGAGCACTCAGAGGGACCATGGCTGAACTCAGAGGGACCATGGCTGAACTCAGAGGGACCATGGCTGAACTCAGAGGGACCATGGCTGCATTTGGGGACACGTGGCTGCATTTAAAAAGTATCGGTATTCGGTATCGGCGAGTACATGAAAAAAAGTATCGGTACTTGTACTCGGTCCTAAAAAAAGTGGTATCGGGACAACCCTAAATGATACCACTGCTGAATCCAGATGAGGAGGGGTTAACATCAGTCCGTTGGCATGTAAATGTCCCATGAAGGGAACTATCACAACTCCCAGTGGATGGCTGTAGAATCCCAGGTTGATAGAGGGAAGTGATAGAGGGAAGTGTAACAGCCCTTGTGTGTGGCAGATAGTAAGGTCCCGCCGGCATGCAGATATGAAGGTACAAAGGAGCCCTTCAGATGGACACGGCAAGCCCTGCCGGTGTCCGTGGCGTCACCGGATCTCCGACGGAACTCCCTGAAGGCCCAGAAGCCGGCGGAGAGGTGAGTACCAATCAAAAGAATTTTAAATCGATCAAAAAGATTTTGATCGATCAAAAAAATTAAAGATTAATCGATTAATTAAAAGTTAATTTGCACAGCCCTAATATACACACATATACACACACACATACATATACATATGTAGCGCCTATGTACTTCATAGTACTGGTGCTAGTTAAATTTAAGGGTAGATCAGAGTATAGTTAAACTCTGATCCAGATTGTTAGTTGCAAAATGCGGTCTCTGTCTCAGCTTGGCTGTGCTGTGGGCTCATTCTGCTGTACTGAAGTGTTCTTCCAGCCCCGTTGCTGCAGGTGGCAGCAGTGGAGTCAAGGTTTGGGTGCTCTTTCCCAGCAGCCAATCACAAGGGTTTGTCTTTGCGGTGCATGCTGGGGAGGGGTATTTATGGGGCCGACGCCATTGGTTCTGGGTCTTCTTCGTCCAGTGTGGCACCCACCTTTAGGGTGGCCACATCACGGCGCCCCAGCGTTATGGCCTACCTGGCTGGGGGGTGCGTGCCACACGGTGTTCCTGGTTCCGGGACCATGCTGGCCCGGAGCATCTGAACAGCGATGGGGACCCAGTGAGTGGCTGGGTTCCCACTTTTGAAGATCCAGAGCTGGGTGCTGTTCGGTTGGGAGTCAATCTGAGGAGCACCATTGAGAGGTTGGCGGTCCAAAAGGGCCTGGACAAACCACTGGGGATCGAGGTAACCGGACACTGAGGGATTGATCACCTGTCAGTCGGCACCTGGGCGACAAGTTGAGGGAGATCCAGGTGTAACTTAATTAAGGAGGCATATCTCCAAGAATTCAAACCAGAGGGGACCTGTGGCAGAGGTATCTTTCTGAGGCTCATTGAGGGGGGTCTGTGGCAGAGACTTTCTCCCAAGTTCAAGTTCACCAAGGAGGGTCTGTGGCAGAGACTTTCTCCCAAGTTCAAGTTCACCAAGGAGGGTCTGTGGCAGAGACTTTCTCCCAAGTTCAAGTTTACCAAGGAGGGTCTGTGGCAGAAACTTTCTCCTACAATTGTCCGAGTGATACTCCGGCTGCCAGGTCAGTGAGAGAGGCCTGTCCGGGTACACTAACCATTCCGGCAGGAGTGGTGCAAAGAAGTGTTACATTTGGGAGTAGGACTGTTTCCTATCATTTCGCCTGAATCTGCTATTCTCCTATCTTCTTCAACTTTATTTTCCTCACCACAAGTTTTACTGTTTTTACCCGGCTGGGTAATAAAAAACACAGCAAAGAGCACCTGCCTGGACATTCCTTTACTTCTACTACATGCAATACGCATCATTCACCCCTAGGAATTTCGGAGGAGCCATGAGGTAACACGCAGCCCAAAAATCCAGCAGCTCCACTGGGGGTAATGCTATATATACACACACACACACATTTGTATTAAAAAAAAAATCAATAATAGAATGCACTCCAGAGGTCTTGTTACAAACTCACCTTTGTTTTATTTGTGCAACATAGAATACACTTGAGCGTCAACATTTCAGTCCAACTGCAGACTTTTATCAAGTTTCACAAAATTTGCCTTGTCGTATTTTCGAGAAGGAAGCTGGAGAGTCCCTTTCATCAAACACACAAATATGAAATATTCCCGACAATGGGTGTCAAACACAGAAACATGAAATATTCCTAATGCACACGAAACGCATTAACAGGAAATATTCCTGACAATGCACAAGAAGCGCACAAATATGAAATATTCCTGACAATGCACACACTCGCATGAAGGTGGAAAGCTCTTGCGGAGGGGAGCCATGACAGCCACCAAGGGCGTGGATCGGGGCCACTCTGTGCAAAACGAGCCATACAGTGGAGGTAAGTATAACATGTTTGTTATTTAAGAAAACTTTACTGTCGCTTTAAATTAGCCTCAGAACCTGTGTAATTCATATGTGTTCGGGTTTAAAGGGATAAGGTGGCAATCCTAAGCACTTCGCATGAACAGAGTGCGATTGTGATGCGGTGAGGAAAACGCACAGAAATCTCTGCGAATCCAGTACTGCACTGCATCAGTGTGAACCTAGGCTCACTTAAAACAACCCTAAACACAAAGAGGATGATTTACTAAAACCGGAGAGTGCAAAATCTGGTGTAGTTGTACACGGTAGCCAATCAGCTTCTAACTAACTCTTGTTCAATTAAAGTAGAACTATAGGTAAAACGCATTTTTTAATTTTGGATAGAGTAACAGAGGGTTATAACCCCTGTCAGATTCTTTTTCACCATCTGTGTCCCCTTTGCGGAGCTGATTGGCCAGAGGGGGAGCCATCCGCAATCGCTCCCCATAGAGACAGGACGGAGGTCTGTCAGGTATAAACAAAGAGATCTTGTGTTCCTGCTTGGAGGAACACAGATCTCTTTATTCATACAGTGAGTCCATCCCCCACACAGTCAGGCACCATACACACTATTCGATTTTCTGCAGATTTGTGTCTTCAGATTTGGGAAAACCATATAATATGGAGGTCAAACCTTAAGGCCTTTTACACACGATCAGTCCAAACTGATGAAAACGGACTGAAGTTAATTTTCATCGGTTCACAGACTGATGGTCTGATGTGCGTACACACCATCAGTTCAAAAACCGTTCGTGTCAGAACGTGGTGACGTAAAACACAACGACGTGCTGAAAAAAACGAAGTTCAATGCTTCCAAGCATGCGGCGACTTGATTCTGAGCATGCGCGGGTTTTGAACCAATGCTTTTGCGTACTAACCATCGGTTTTGACCGATGGTCAGGCGTTCATCAGTCCGATTTTAAAGCAAGTTTTAAAACTTTGGACTGAAGGACAAAAGACTGATGGGCCATACACACGGTCGGTTTGGACCAATAGTCAGTTTTCATCGGTTTGGACTGATCGTGGGTACGCGGCCTGAGAGTTTCAATTTGTATGTAATCAGACAGGCCCTTGCACTACATGGTTTTGGTAAATCTTAAGACAAAAATCTGCATAAAATCTAATAGTGTGTATGCGGATTAAGAAAGCATCCCCTAGGGACACGCTTAAACCTTTGATCACCCCTGCCAGTGTCATTAGTACAGTAACAGTGCGTGTTTTTATCACTGATCACTGTAATAATGTCACTGGTTCCCAAAAAAGTGTCAGTTAGGTGTCCGATTTGTCCTCTGCAAAAATCACTGTTCGCCGCCATAACTATTATAAAAAAAAAAGTTTGTAGACGATATAACGTTTGCCCAAACCTATCAATATACGCTTATTGGGATATTTTGTTTACCAAAAATATGTAGCAGAATACATATTGGCCTAAATTGATGAAGACATTTTTTTTGATGTGTGTTTCATTGCAGAAAAAAAAAAATGTATTCAACTTAATTTTCAAAATTGTCGCTCTCTTTTTGTTTATATGCCAGTGTCATTTACACAGTAATCAGCGCATTTTTATAGCACTAATCGCTTTATAAGTGACAATGGTCCCAAAATAGTGTCAAAAGTGTCTGATGTGTTCATCATAAGGTCGCAGTCACGATAATAATCGAAGATCGCTGCCATTACTAATAATTATGGGCCAGATTCAGAGAGCCATTACGCCGGCGTTACAGGAGATGCGCGGCGTAAGTCTAAATCTGTGCATGCGTATCGATGCGCCGCATCCCCAAAACGATATACTCATGAAATCCAATTTTTTTCGGCTGGGGTAATTTCGACAGACCGGCGCATCCGTGCACGCAAAACTGCGCTAGACACACCATTGATTTGCTATTCAAATATGCAAATGAGGGAGTTACGGCGATTCACAAAAGTAAGTTGGTGCAGCGCAGGCTACGCACTGTGCGCAACAGCTGCACGTCCTGTCTAAAATTAGTCCATATAAAAGGTGGTATAAAATTAGACAATCCGTCTACATGTCAGCTAAAGCAACACTGTTAGTGAGGAGCTGAACAGTCACACTTGCTGGACAACAAACTGTATGCCAACATGCCAGGGGCATCCTTGCTCAAAGATATACTACTGACTTTAGAGGAGCAAAGAAGGAGGAGGGCACGGAGGAGGACACGGGAGAGGATATACCGCACACGCATAGACATCTTTGGCATGAGTGATTCTGAGGTGTATAGCATCTTCAGATTCACCCCTGCTGCCATCATGGAATTAACCACAACCCTGCAAGAGGACATCACCAGCCCAACACACCGCTCACATGCAGTGCAGCCACTGGTCAAGGTCCTGGCAACACTCCATTTCCTTGCCAGTGGCTCTTTTAAAAGAACAAGTGGAGTGGTGGCTGGGATGTCACAATCCTCCATGAGCAGATGTGTGCACCAGGTTATCCCTGCAATTCTCAGACGTATGGCCAACCAAATCATCAAACCCACCCAGGTGGACCTGCGGCTGAAGGCAATGACAGATTTCTACAGAATTGCCAGATTCCCACGCACCGTGGGGGCCATTGATTGCACACATGTGGCACTCCAGCCCCCCCGTGAGACAGAGCACATATACCGCAATCGGAAGCATTGGCATTCCATCAACGTACAGGTGATAGTCGATGCCCAAGGCCTCATGTGGCACATCCGTGCCAAACACCCCGGATCCAACCATGACAGCTACATATACAATCAGAGCCCCATCCCAATGGAATTCGAACAGAACGTGTATGGGGACACCTGGCTGGTTGGTGAGTGACATGGGTGGCAGGCATGACTGTCCCCCCCCCCATGATGCACACATCACAAGGGGCACATGCACTACTAACATCCTTCTGTCTTTTCCCTTCCAGGTGACTCTGCATATGCACTGGGACCCCATCTCATGACTCCTATCCGGAACCCCCAAACCCCAGGAGAGGAAAGATACAATAAAGCCCACGCCCAAACCCATGCAGTCGTGGAGCGCACCTTTGGCCTCCTGAAGTCACGTTTCCGATGCCTGGATAAGTCTGGGTGTACCCTGTTGTATTCCCCAAACTTCGTGTGCCAGATGTTCGGTGCATGTTGCATGCTGCACAACTTCGCAGTAAGAAAGGGCCTGCAGATTGACATACGTGATGACCTGACCCCTGAACCAGACAATCCCCCCCTAACCGAGGCTACCCCGTCTTCTGAGGGAAGAGCAGCCAGGAGACAGCTCACATTAGGCATCTTTGCATGTTAAACACACACATTAATCATGGCACAATGAGAATGCATGCATGCACACCACTGTGGTCCCTAGCGCAGACACATCCTAATCAAATTGGATTGGCACAAGCCCACCATGCAGGACTTGTGAGCAGCAACGCCACGCCACGGCTCCAATTATGTCACTGTACATTCATACACCATTCACTTCTCCCTGGTCCTGGGGAACCCTTCTCCACCACAAATGAGGGTGGAGAAGGCAGGAATGTCACCCCCACATTCCAAAATCATTCACAACCCAAAAAATAAATAAAATAATTGTCCAGCAAAAACCAAAAAATTTTCAGCAAAAAAAATAAAAGTCCAGCAAAAAAAAAAAGAAAAAGAGGGGGAAACAAAATTAATGCCGCTGGCGTGACCCACGCCTGGGGCGCTCACGGTCACGGCTCCGGCTCCTCAGGGGAGACTCATGGGGGGGGGGTAATCCGGGGAAGGAGGAGCAGCCCCTGGTCTCTGCCCACCTGGCGGCCCGCCCTCCAAAGCATGGCTATTCTGTTCAGGCCAGCATTTAGTGTTGCCGTATTGGCCTGGATAGCCTGAGTGAAGGCCCTCACATCCTGCCCAACACCTGCTGTAGTAGTCTGCAGTTCGTTTAGGCAGTTTGTAAGAGCCCGGGAGTGGCAGTCCAGGTCCACAAGCGTATCCTTTATGGAGGACAGGCTCTCCTCCATCCGCCCCAAAGTCTGGCTGACCTCTCCCAGATGGTGGGTCTGAAGGGCCTGGTCCCTTCTGAGATTGGCGGGCTGAACCTCGGCCACCCCCCAGGTCTTCTGGGACGACTTCCTGCCTCCAGATGATGCTTATGGCCGGGGAGAAGGGGAGCCCCTTGGGAGGGGAGCCCTGTTGGGGGAGGAGTGGGAGGGGCTACCCCTTATGGAGGGCTGGCTGCTGCCAGCCAGAGGGGAAGAGTCCTCCAAAAATAATAAGCCACTGCCTGACATGACCTCCTCCTCCAACTCAAACTCCTCCTTCTCAAGCTCCTCCGAGGACTCCGGCCTTGTCTGGGGGTTAGGGTTGCCACCTTTTCCTCAAGCCAAACCCGAACACGCCACTACATATGGTGGGTGTGGCCATATTGAGGGAAGGGCCTCATGAGGCATGATTAAATTAAACAAAATAATTATTTTACTTATAAAATATGCTTACTTTGCTGTGCCACAAGTAAGAGTCTCACTGACATGAATAAACCTCAGCACAATCATTTAAAAAAAATAAAACTCTTCCATTACTACAGAGGTAAGTGCAGTGGAGATCAGGGGCATTAGTTCACCTTTTAATTTTCATTAAGTACAGAGGGTATTACAGTATGTGCAGGGAGGGAGTGCAGAATTTACAACAGTATATACAAGAGTGTGGCGCGTATGTTGGTATGTGTAGGAAAGGAGTGCAAAGTGTAAGACATTATGTACAGGAAATGAGTGCAGAGGGTAGGTATTTACTTGCAGGAAAGGAGTGAAGAGGGTGTAACAGTGACCAGTATATGCAGTAGAGGAGTGTTGAGGGTATGATGGGAGCACTATGTACAGGAGAGGAGTGCGAGGGTATGATGGGGGCAGTATGAACAGGAGAGGAGTGTGGAGGGTATGACAGTGGGCAGTATGTACAGGAGAGGAGTGTGGAGGGTATGACAGTGGGCAGTATGTACAGGAGAGGAGTGTGGAGGGTATGACAGTGGGCAGTATGTACAGGAGAGGAGTGTGGAGGGTATGATGGGGGCAGTATGAACAGGAGAGGAGTGTGGAGGGTATGACAGTGGGCACTATGTACAGGAGAGGAGTGTGGAGGGTATGATAGTGGGCACTATGTACAGGAGAGGAGTGTGGAGGGTATGACAGTGGGCAGTATGTACAGGAGAGGAGTGTGGAGGGTATGACAGTGGGCAGTATGTACAGGAGAGGAGTGTGGAGGGTATGACAGTGGGCAGTATGTACAGGAGAGGAGTGTGGAGGCTATGACAGTGGGCAGTATGTACAGGAGAGGAGTGTGGAGGGTATGATGGGGGCAGTATGAACAGGAGAGGAGTGTGGAGGGTATGACAGTGGGCACTATGTACAGGAGAGGAGTGTGGAGGGTATGATAGTGGGCACTATGTACAGGAGAGGAGTGTGGAGGGTATGATAGTGGGCAGTATGTACAGGAGAGGAGTGTGGAGGGTATGATAGTGGGCACTATGTACAGGAGAAGAGTGTGGAGGATATGATAGTGGGCACTATGTACAGGAGAGGAGTGTGGAGGGTATGACAGTGGGCAGTATGTACCGGAGAGGAGTGTGGGGGGGTATGATAGTGGGCATTATGTACAGGAGAGGAGTGTGGAGGGTATGACAGTGGGTAGTATGTACAGGAGAGGAGTGTGGAGGGTATGACAGTGGGCAGTATGTACAGGAGAGGAGTGTGGAGGGTATGATGGGGGCAGTATGAACAGGAGAGGAGTGTGGAGGGTATGACAGTGGGCACTATGTACAGGAGAGGAGTGTGGAGGGTATGACAGTGGGCACAATGTATAGGAGTGGAAGGATGTTTAGGGACTGCATAGTGGTTAAGCGGGTCATACATGAATTGAAATTACACCAATTTTGCAGAGACCAGCCATAGTCGATCTATGTATGGGCTAGCTGGTTTTACACAAGTCAATCTATTAATTGACTTGAGTACAACCAGCCTGTTTTTCCAAAAACAATCAGTGCTGCCAGCTATAGATAGCAACACTGATCATTGTATTCACTGGCAGAACACAA